>CM074725.1:152353948-152953948 GCA_037306005.1 Rhinophrynus dorsalis
TAGCTTACCTCAAGCTTGACTTAAGTACTGCAGTTTTTGAAACTACACACTTCTGTCTGTCTGCTGCACTTGTGTCTGGCTGCAACACTACTTACAGAGTAACTCACAGAGTTGAAACCTCCTATAAATACACCTACTGCAGTTGATACGCTAACGAAGCGAGCCAAGCCTTTTCTTATGCTAATCTAATGAAACCAGTTACCAGCTACACCCAAATAGACACCTATGCACACTATGCAGAAACCAAAACAAGCAAATACAAACTTAAGCACTAATGATCCAAATTAACCAAAGTAAATAAACACACAATTCAAACTAAATACTAAATGCAACACAATTCCAAGTACTACAACATAAGCAGTATTAAAGAATGATAGTAAGATTTTTTATTTTTTTTTAGTTTTTTGTCTACAATAGAAAAGAAGAGAGAAGTAAGAGTGAAGTAATAGTAATAGCCTGAGCTTACCTCAGAGCTTGACTTAAGTACTGCAGTTTTTGAAACTACACACTTCTGTCTGTCTGCTGCACTTGTGTCTGGCTGCAAACTACTTACAGAGTAAACTCACAGAGTTGAAACCTCCTATAAATACACCTACTGCAGTTGATACGCTAACGAAGCGAGCCAAGCCTTTTCTTATGCTAATCTAATGAAACCAGGTTACCAGCTACACCCAAATAGACACCTATGCACACTATGCAGAAACCAAAACAAGCCAAATACAAACTTAAGCACTAATGATCCAAATTAACCAAAGTAAATAAACACACAATTCAAACTAAATACTAAATGCAACACAATTCCAAGTACTACAACATAAGCAGTATTAAAGAATGATAGTAAGATTTTTTATTTTTTTTTAAGTTTTTTGTCTACAATAGAAAAGAAGAGAGAAGTAAGAGTGAAGTAATAGGTAATAGCCTGAGCTTACCTCAAGCTTGACTTAAGTACTGCAGTTTTGAAACTACACACTTCTGTCTGTCTGCTGCACTTGTGTCTGGCTGCAAACTACTTACAGAGTAAACTCACAGAGTTGAAACCTCCTATAAATACACCTACTGCAGTTGATACGCTAACGAAGCGAGCCAAGCCTTTTCTTATGCTAATCTAATGAAACCAGTTACCAGCTACACCCAAATAGACACCTATGCACACTATGCAGAAACCAAAACAAGCCAAATACAAACTTAAGCACTAATGATCCAAATTAACCAAAGTAAATAAACACACAATTCAAACTAAATACTAAATGCAACACAATTCCAAGTACTACAACATAAGCAGTATTAAAGAATGATAGTAAGATTTTTTATTTTTTTTTAAGTTTTTTGTCTACAATAGAAAAGAAGAGAGAAGTAAGAGTGAAGTAATAGTAATAGCCTGAGCTTACCTCAAGCTTGACTTAAGTACTGCAGTTTTTGAAACTACACACTTCTGTCTGTCTGCTGCACTTGTGTCTGGCTGCAAACTACTTACAGAGTAAACTCACAGAGTTGAAACCTCCTATAAATACACCTACTGCAGTTGATACGCTAACGAAGCGAGCCAAGCCTTTTCTTATGCTAATCTAATGAAACCAGTTACCAGCTACACCCAAATAGACACCTATGCACACTATGCAGAAACCAAAACAAGCCAAATACAAACTTAAGCACTAATGATCCAAATTAACCAAAGTAAATAAACACACAATTCAAACTAAATACTAAATGCAACACAATTCCAAGTACTACAACATAAGCAGTATTAAAGAATGATAGTAAGATTTTTTATTTTTTTTTAAGTTTTTTGTCTACAATAGAAAAGAAGAGAGAAGTAAGAGTGAAGTAATAGTAATAGCCTGAGCTTACCTCAAGCTTGACTTAAGTACTGCAGTTTTTGAAACTACACACTTCTGTCTGTCTGCTGCACTTGTGTCTGGCTGCAAACTACTTACAGAGTAAACTCACAGAGTTGAAACCTCCTATAAATACACCTACTGCAGTTGATACGCTAACGAAGCGAGCCAAGCCTTTTCTTATGCTAATCTAATGAAACCAGTTACCAGCTACACCCAAATAGACACCTATGCACACTATGCAGAAACCAAAACAAGCCAAATACAAACTTAAGCACTAATGATCCAAATTAACCAAAGTAAATAAACACACAATTCAAACTAAATACTAAATGCAACACAATTCCAAGTACTACAACATAAGCAGTATTAAAGAATGATAGTAAGATTTTTTATTTTTTTTTTAAGTTTTTTGTCTACAATAGAAAAGAAGAGAGAAGTAAGAGTGAAGTAATAGTAATAGCCTGAGCTTACCTCAAGCTTGACTTAAGTACTGCAGTTTTTGAAACTACACACTTCTGTCTGTCTGCTGCACTTGTGTCTGGCTGCAAACTACTTACAGAGTAAACTCACAGAGTTGAAACCTCCTATAAATACACCTACTGCAGTTGATACGCTAACGAAGCGAGCCAAGCCTTTTCTTATGCTAATCTAATGAAACCAGTTACCAGCTACACCCAAATAGACACCTATGCACACTATGCAGAAACCAAAACAAGCCAAATACAAACTTAAGCACTAATGATCCAAATTAACCAAAGTAAATAAACACACAATTCAAACTAAATACTAAATGCAACACAATTCCAAGTACTACAACATAAGCAGTATTAAAGAATGATAGTAAGATTTTTTATTTTTTTTTTAGTTTTTTGTCTACAATAGAAAAGAAGAGAGAAGTAAGAGTGAAGTAATAGTAATAGCCTGAGCTTACCTCAAGCTTGACTTAAGTACTGCAGTTTTTGAAACTACACACTTCTGTCTGTCTGCTGCACTTGTGTCTGGCTGCAAACTACTTACAGAGTAAACTCACAGAGTTGAAACCTCCTATAAATACACCTACTGCAGTTGATACGCTAACGAAGCGAGCCAAGCCTTTTCTTATGCTAATCTAATGAAACCAGTTACCAGCTACACCCAAATAGACACCTATGCACACTATGCAGAAACCAAAACAAGCCAAATACAAACTTAAGCACTAATGATCCAAATTAACCAAAGTAAATAAACACACAATTCAAACTAAATACTAAATGCAACACAATTCCAAGTACTACAACATAAGCAGTATTAAAGAATGATAGTAAGATTTTTTATTTTTTTTTTAAGTTTTTTGTCTACAATAGAAAAGAAGAGAGAAGTAAGAGTGAAGTAATAGTAATAGCCTGAGCTTACCTCAAGCTTGACTTAAGTACTGCAGTTTTTGAAACTACACACTTCTGTCTGTCTGCTGCACTTGTGTCTGGCTGCAAACTACTTACAGAGTAAACTCACAGAGTTGAAACCTCCTATAAATACACCTACTGCAGTTGATACGCTAACGAAGCGAGCCAAGCCTTTTCTTATGCTAATCTAATGAAACCAGTTACCAGCTACACCCAAATAGACACCTATGCACACTATGCAGAAACCAAAACAAGCCAAATACAAACTTAAGCACTAATGATCCAAATTAACCAAAGTAAATAAACACACAATTCAAACTAAATACTAAATGCAACACAATTCCAAGTACTACAACATAAGCAGTATTAAAGAATGATAGTAAGATTTTTTATTTTTTTTTAAGTTTTTTGTCTACAATAGAAAAGAAGAGAGAAGTAAGAGTGAAGTAATAGTAATAGCCTGAGCTTACCTCAAGCTTGACTTAAGTACTGCAGTTTTTGAAACTACACACTTCTGTCTGTCTGCTGCACTTGTGTCTGGCTGCAAACTACTTACAGAGTAAACTCACAGAGTTGAAACCTCCTATAAATACACCTACTGCAGTTGATACGCTAACGAAGCGAGCCAAGCCTTTTCTTATGCTAATCTAATGAAACCAGTTACCAGCTACACCCAAATAGACACCTATGCACACTATGCAGAAACCAAAACAAGCCAAATACAAACTTAAGCACTAATGATCCAAATTAACCAAAGTAAATAAACACACAATTCAAACTAAATACTAAATGCAACACAATTCCAAGTACTACAACATAAGCAGTATTAAAGAATGATAGTAAGATTTTTTATTTTTTTTTAAGTTTTTTGTCTACAATAGAAAAGAAGAGAGAAGTAAGAGTGAAGTAATAGTAATAGCCTGAGCTTACCTCAAGCTTGACTTAAGTACTGCAGTTTTTGAAACTACACACTTCTGTCTGTCTGCTGCACTTGTGTCTGGCTGCAAACTACTTACAGAGTAAACTCACAGAGTTGAAACCTCCTATAAATACACCTACTGCAGTTGATACGCTAACGAAGCGAGCCAAGCCTTTTCTTATGCTAATCTAATGAAACCAGTTACCAGCTACACCCAAATAGACACCTATGCACACTATGCAGAAACCAAAACAAGCCAAATACAAACTTAAGCACTAATGATCCAAATTAACCAAAGTAAATAAACACACAATTCAAACTAAATACTAAATGCAACACAATTCCAAGTACTACAACATAAGCAGTATTAAAGAATGATAGTAAGATTTTTTATTTTTTTTTAAGTTTTTTGTCTACAATAGAAAAGAAGAGAGAAGTAAGAGTGAAGTAATAGTAATAGCCTGAGCTTACCTCAAGCTTGACTTAAGTACTGCAGTTTTTGAAACTACACACTTCTGTCTGTCTGCTGCACTTGTGTCTGGCTGCAAACTACTTACAGAGTAAACTCACAGAGTTGAAACCTCCTATAAATACACCTACTGCAGTTGATACGCTAACGAAGCGAGCCAAGCCTTTTCTTATGCTAATCTAATGAAACCAGTTACCAGCTACACCCAAATAGACACCTATGCACACTATGCAGAAACCAAAACAAGCCAAATACAAACTTAAGCACTAATGATCCAAATTAACCAAAGTAAATAAACACACAATTCAAACTAAATACTAAATGCAACACAATTCCAAGTACTACAACATAAGCAGTATTAAAGAATGATAGTAAGATTTTTTATTTTTTTTTAAGTTTTTTGTCTACAATAGAAAAGAAGAGAGAAGTAAGAGTGAAGTAATAGTAATAGCCTGAGCTTACCTCAAGCTTGACTTAAGTACTGCAGTTTTTGAAACTACACACTTCTGTCTGTCTGCTGCACTTGTGTCTGGCTGCAAACTACTTACAGAGTAAACTCACAGAGTTGAAACCTCCTATAAATACACCTACTGCAGTTGATACGCTAACGAAGCGAGCCAAGCCTTTTCTTATGCTAATCTAATGAAACCAGTTACCAGCTACACCCAAATAGACACCTATGCACACTATGCAGAAACCAAAACAAGCCAAATACAAACTTAAGCACTAATGATCCAAATTAACCAAAGTAAATAAACACACAATTCAAACTAAATACTAAATGCAACACAATTCCAAGTACTACAACATAAGCAGTATTAAAGAATGATAGTAAGATTTTTTATTTTTTTTTAAGTTTTTTGTCTACAATAGAAAAGAAGAGAGAAGTAAGAGTGAAGTAATAGTAATAGCCTGAGCTTACCTCAAGCTTGACTTAAGTACTGCAGTTTTTGAAACTACACACTTCTGTCTGTCTGCTGCACTTGTGTCTGGCTGCAAACTACTTACAGAGTAAACTCACAGAGTTGAAACCTCCTATAAATACACCTACTGCAGTTGATACGCTAACGAAGCGAGCCAAGCCTTTTCTTATGCTAATCTAATGAAACCAGTTACCAGCTACACCCAAATAGACACCTATGCACACTATGCAGAAACCAAAACAAGCCAAATACAAACTTAAGCACTAATGATCCAAATTAACCAAAGTAAATAAACACACAATTCAAACTAAATACTAAATGCAACACAATTCCAAGTACTACAACATAAGCAGTATTAAAGAATGATAGTAAGATTTTTTATTTTTTTTAAGTTTTTTGTCTACAATAGAAAAGAAGAGAGAAGTAAGAGTGAAGTAATAGTAATAGCCTGAGCTTACCTCAAGCTTGACTTAAGTACTGCAGTTTTTGAAACTACACACTTCTGTCTGTCTGCTGCACTTGTGTCTGGCTGCAAACTACTTACAGAGTAAACTCACAGAGTTGAAACCTCCTATAAATACACCTACTGCAGTTGATACGCTAACGAAGCGAGCCAAGCCTTTTCTTATGCTAATCTAATGAAACCAGTTACCAGCTACACCCAAATAGACACCTATGCACACTATGCAGAAACCAAAACAAGCCAAATACAAACTTAAGCACTAATGATCCAAATTAACCAAAGTAAATAAACACACAATTCAAACTAAATACTAAATGCAACACAATTCCAAGTACTACAACATAAGCAGTATTAAAGAATGATAGTAAGATTTTTTATTTTTTTTTAAGTTTTTTGTCTACAATAGAAAAGAAGAGAGAAGTAAGAGTGAAGTAATAGTAATAGCCTGAGCTTACCTCAAGCTTGACTTAAGTACTGCAGTTTTTGAAACTACACACTTCTGTCTGTCTGCTGCACTTGTGTCTGGCTGCAAACTACTTACAGAGTAAACTCACAGAGTTGAAACCTCCTATAAATACACCTACTGCAGTTGATACGCTAACGAAGCGAGCCAAGCCTTTTCTTATGCTAATCTAATGAAACCAGTTACCAGCTACACCCAAATAGACACCTATGCACACTATGCAGAAACCAAAACAAGCCAAATACAAACTTAAGCACTAATGATCCAAATTAACCAAAGTAAATAAACACACAATTCAAACTAAATACTAAATGCAACACAATTCCAAGTACTACAACATAAGCAGTATTAAAGAATGATAGTAAGATTTTTTATTTTTTTTTAAGTTTTTTGTCTACAATAGAAAAGAAGAGAGAAGTAAGAGTGAAGTAATAGTAATAGCCTGAGCTTACCTCAAGCTTGACTTAAGTACTGCAGTTTTTGAAACTACACACTTCTGTCTGTCTGCTGCACTTGTGTCTGGCTGCAAACTACTTACAGAGTAAACTCACAGAGTTGAAACCTCCTATAAATACACCTACTGCAGTTGATACGCTAACGAAGCGAGCCAAGCCTTTTCTTATGCTAATCTAATGAAACCAGTTACCAGCTACACCCAAATAGACACCTATGCACACTATGCAGAAACCAAAACAAGCCAAATACAAACTTAAGCACTAATGATCCAAATTAACCAAAGTAAATAAACACACAATTCAAACTAAATACTAAATGCAACACAATTCCAAGTACTACAACATAAGCAGTATTAAAGAATGATAGTAAGATTTTTTATTTTTTTTTAAGTTTTTTGTCTACAATAGAAAAGAAGAGAGAAGTAAGAGTGAAGTAATAGTAATAGCCTGAGCTTACCTCAAGCTTGACTTAAGTACTGCAGTTTTTGAAACTACACACTTCTGTCTGTCTGCTGCACTTGTGTCTGGCTGCAAACTACTTACAGAGTAAACTCACAGAGTTGAAACCTCCTATAAATACACCTACTGCAGTTGATACGCTAACGAAGCGAGCCAAGCCTTTTCTTATGCTAATCTAATGAAACCAGTTACCAGCTACACCCAAATAGACACCTATGCACACTATGCAGAAACCAAAACAAGCCAAATACAAACTTAAGCACTAATGATCCAAATTAACCAAAGTAAATAAACACACAATTCAAACTAAATACTAAATGCAACACAATTCCAAGTACTACAACATAAGCAGTATTAAAGAATGATAGTAAGATTTTTTATTTTTTTTTAAGTTTTTTGTCTACAATAGAAAAGAAGAGAGAAGTAAGAGTGAAGTAATAGTAATAGCCTGAGCTTACCTCAAGCTTGACTTAAGTACTGCAGTTTTTGAAACTACACACTTCTGTCTGTCTGCTGCACTTGTGTCTGGCTGCAAACTACTTACAGAGTAAACTCACAGAGTTGAAACCTCCTATAAATACACCTACTGCAGTTGATACGCTAACGAAGCGAGCCAAGCCTTTTCTTATGCTAATCTAATGAAACCAGTTACCAGCTACACCCAAATAGACACCTATGCACACTATGCAGAAACCAAAACAAGCCAAATACAAACTTAAGCACTAATGATCCAAATTAACCAAAGTAAATAAACACACAATTCAAACTAAATACTAAATGCAACACAATTCCAAGTACTACAACATAAGCAGTATTAAAGAATGATAGTAAGATTTTTTATTTTTTTTTAAGTTTTTTGTCTACAATAGAAAAGAAGAGAGAAGTAAGAGTGAAGTAATAGTAATAGCCTGAGCTTACCTCAAGCTTGACTTAAGTACTGCAGTTTTTGAAACTACACACTTCTGTCTGTCTGCTGCACTTGTGTCTGGCTGCAAACTACTTACAGAGTAAACTCACAGAGTTGAAACCTCCTATAAATACACCTACTGCAGTTGATACGCTAACGAAGCGAGCCAAGCCTTTTCTTATGCTAATCTAATGAAACCAGTTACCAGCTACACCCAAATAGACACCTATGCACACTATGCAGAAACCAAAACAAGCCAAATACAAACTTAAGCACTAATGATCCAAATTAACCAAAGTAAATAAACACACAATTCAAACTAAATACTAAATGCAACACAATTCCAAGTACTACAACATAAGCAGTATTAAAGAATGATAGTAAGATTTTTTATTTTTTTTTAAGTTTTTTGTCTACAATAGAAAAGAAGAGAGAAGTAAGAGTGAAGTAATAGTAATAGCCTGAGCTTACCTCAAGCTTGACTTAAGTACTGCAGTTTTTGAAACTACACACTTCTGTCTGTCTGCTGCACTTGTGTCTGGCTGCAAACTACTTACAGAGTAAACTCACAGAGTTGAAACCTCCTATAAATACACCTACTGCAGTTGATACGCTAACGAAGCGAGCCAAGCCTTTTCTTATGCTAATCTAATGAAACCAGTTACCAGCTACACCCAAATAGACACCTATGCACACTATGCAGAAACCAAAACAAGCCAAATACAAACTTAAGCACTAATGATCCAAATTAACCAAAGTAAATAAACACACAATTCAAACTAAATACTAAATGCAACACAATTCCAAGTACTACAACATAAGCAGTATTAAAGAATGATAGTAAGATTTTTTATTTTTTTTTAAGTTTTTTGTCTACAATAGAAAAGAAGAGAGAAGTAAGAGTGAAGTAATAGTAATAGCCTGAGCTTACCTCAAGCTTGACTTAAGTACTGCAGTTTTTGAAACTACACACTTCTGTCTGTCTGCTGCACTTGTGTCTGGCTGCAAACTACTTACAGAGTAAACTCACAGAGTTGAAACCTCCTATAAATACACCTACTGCAGTTGATACGCTAACGAAGCGAGCCAAGCCTTTTCTTATGCTAATCTAATGAAACCAGTTACCAGCTACACCCAAATAGACACCTATGCACACTATGCAGAAACCAAAACAAGCCAAATACAAACTTAAGCACTAATGATCCAAATTAACCAAAGTAAATAAACACACAATTCAAACTAAATACTAAATGCAACACAATTCCAAGTACTACAACATAAGCAGTATTAAAGAATGATAGTAAGATTTTTTATTTTTTTTTAAGTTTTTTGTCTACAATAGAAAAGAAGAGAGAAGTAAGAGTGAAGTAATAGTAATAGCCTGAGCTTACCTCAAGCTTGACTTAAGTACTGCAGTTTTTGAAACTACACACTTCTGTCTGTCTGCTGCACTTGTGTCTGGCTGCAAACTACTTACAGAGTAAACTCACAGAGTTGAAACCTCCTATAAATACACCTACTGCAGTTGATACGCTAACGAAGCGAGCCAAGCCTTTTCTTATGCTAATCTAATGAAACCAGTTACCAGCTACACCCAAATAGACACCTATGCACACTATGCAGAAACCAAAACAAGCCAAATACAAACTTAAGCACTAATGATCCAAATTAACCAAAGTAAATAAACACACAATTCAAACTAAATACTAAATGCAACACAATTCCAAGTACTACAACATAAGCAGTATTAAAGAATGATAGTAAGATTTTTTATTTTTTTTTAAGTTTTTTGTCTACAATAGAAAAGAAGAGAGAAGTAAGAGTGAAGTAATAGTAATAGCCTGAGCTTACCTCAAGCTTGACTTAAGTACTGCAGTTTTTGAAACTACACACTTCTGTCTGTCTGCTGCACTTGTGTCTGGCTGCAAACTACTTACAGAGTAAACTCACAGAGTTGAAACCTCCTATAAATACACCTACTGCAGTTGATACGCTAACGAAGCGAGCCAAGCCTTTTCTTATGCTAATCTAATGAAACCAGTTACCAGCTACACCCAAATAGACACCTATGCACACTATGCAGAAACCAAAACAAGCCAAATACAAACTTAAGCACTAATGATCCAAATTAACCAAAGTAAATAAACACACAATTCAAACTAAATACTAAATGCAACACAATTCCAAGTACTACAACATAAGCAGTATTAAAGAATGATAGTAAGATTTTTTATTTTTTTTTAAGTTTTTTGTCTACAATAGAAAAGAAGAGAGAAGTAAGAGTGAAGTAATAGTAATAGCCTGAGCTTACCTCAAGCTTGACTTAAGTACTGCAGTTTTTGAAACTACACACTTCTGTCTGTCTGCTGCACTTGTGTCTGGCTGCAAACTACTTACAGAGTAAACTCACAGAGTTGAAACCTCCTATAAATACACCTACTGCAGTTGATACGCTAACGAAGCGAGCCAAGCCTTTTCTTATGCTAATCTAATGAAACCAGTTACCAGCTACACCCAAATAGACACCTATGCACACTATGCAGAAACCAAAACAAGCCAAATACAAACTTAAGCACTAATGATCCAAATTAACCAAAGTAAATAAACACACAATTCAAACTAAATACTAAATGCAACACAATTCCAAGTACTACAACATAAGCAGTATTAAAGAATGATAGTAAGATTTTTTATTTTTTTTTAAGTTTTTTGTCTACAATAGAAAAGAAGAGAGAAGTAAGAGTGAAGTAATAGTAATAGCCTGAGCTTACCTCAAGCTTGACTTAAGTACTGCAGTTTTTGAAACTACACACTTCTGTCTGTCTGCTGCACTTGTGTCTGGCTGCAAACTACTTACAGAGTAAACTCACAGAGTTGAAACCTCCTATAAATACACCTACTGCAGTTGATACGCTAACGAAGCGAGCCAAGCCTTTTCTTATGCTAATCTAATGAAACCAGTTACCAGCTACACCCAAATAGACACCTATGCACACTATGCAGAAACCAAAACAAGCCAAATACAAACTTAAGCACTAATGATCCAAATTAACCAAAGTAAATAAACACACAATTCAAACTAAATACTAAATGCAACACAATTCCAAGTACTACAACATAAGCAGTATTAAAGAATGATAGTAAGATTTTTTATTTTTTTTTAAGTTTTTTGTCTACAATAGAAAAGAAGAGAGAAGTAAGAGTGAAGTAATAGTAATAGCCTGAGCTTACCTCAAGCTTGACTTAAGTACTGCAGTTTTTGAAACTACACACTTCTGTCTGTCTGCTGCACTTGTGTCTGGCTGCAAACTACTTACAGAGTAAACTCACAGAGTTGAAACCTCCTATAAATACACCTACTGCAGTTGATACGCTAACGAAGCGAGCCAAGCCTTTTCTTATGCTAATCTAATGAAACCAGTTACCAGCTACACCCAAATAGACACCTATGCACACTATGCAGAAACCAAAACAAGCCAAATACAAACTTAAGCACTAATGATCCAAATTAACCAAAGTAAAT
Organism: Rhinophrynus dorsalis; assembly: GCA_037306005.1. Taxonomy (NCBI): domain Eukaryota; kingdom Metazoa; phylum Chordata; class Amphibia; order Anura; family Rhinophrynidae; genus Rhinophrynus; species Rhinophrynus dorsalis. Next base: position 152,365,750 of record CM074725.1, read on the forward strand.
AAACACACAATTCAAACTAAATACTAAATGCAACACAATTCCAAGTACTACAACATAAGCAGTATTAAAGAATGATAGTAAGATTTTTTATTTTTTTTTAAGTTTTTTGTCTACAATAGAAAAGAAGAGAGAAGTAAGAGTGAAGTAATAGTAATAGCCTGAGCTTACCTCAAGCTTGACTTAAGTACTGCAGTTTTTGAAACTACACACTTCTGTCTGTCTGCTGCACTTGTGTCTGGCTGCAAACTACTTACAGAGTAAACTCACAGAGTTGAAACCTCCTATAAATACACCTACTGCAGTTGATACGCTAACGAAGCGAGCCAAGCCTTTTCTTATGCTAATCTAATGAAACCAGTTACCAGCTACACCCAAATAGACACCTATGCACACTATGCAGAAACCAAAACAAGCCAAATACAAACTTAAGCACTAATGATCCAAATTAACCAAAGTAAATAAACACACAATTCAAACTAAATACTAAATGCAACACAATTCCAAGTACTACAACATAAGCAGTATTAAAGAATGATAGTAAGATTTTTTATTTTTTTTTAAGTTTTTTGTCTACAATAGAAAAGAAGAGAGAAGTAAGAGTGAAGTAATAGTAATAGCCTGAGCTTACCTCAAGCTTGACTTAAGTACTGCAGTTTTTGAAACTACACACTTCTGTCTGTCTGCTGCACTTGTGTCTGGCTGCAAACTACTTACAGAGTAAACTCACAGAGTTGAAACCTCCTATAAATACACCTACTGCAGTTGATACGCTAACGAAGCGAGCCAAGCCTTTTCTTATGCTAATCTAATGAAACCAGTTACCAGCTACACCCAAATAGACACCTATGCACACTATGCAGAAACCAAAACAAGCCAAATACAAACTTAAGCACTAATGATCCAAATTAACCAAAGTAAATAAACACACAATTCAAACTAAATACTAAATGCAACACAATTCCAAGTACTACAACATAAGCAGTATTAAAGAATGATAGTAAGATTTTTTATTTTTTTTTAAGTTTTTTGTCTACAATAGAAAAGAAGAGAGAAGTAAGAGTGAAGTAATAGTAATAGCCTGAGCTTACCTCAAGCTTGACTTAAGTACTGCAGTTTTTGAAACTACACACTTCTGTCTGTCTGCTGCACTTGTGTCTGGCTGCAAACTACTTACAGAGTAAACTCACAGAGTTGAAACCTCCTATAAATACACCTACTGCAGTTGATACGCTAACGAAGCGAGCCAAGCCTTTTCTTATGCTAATCTAATGAAACCAGTTACCAGCTACACCCAAATAGACACCTATGCACACTATGCAGAAACCAAAACAAGCCAAATACAAACTTAAGCACTAATGATCCAAATTAACCAAAGTAAATAAACACACAATTCAAACTAAATACTAAATGCAACACAATTCCAAGTACTACAACATAAGCAGTATTAAAGAATGATAGTAAGATTTTTTATTTTTTTTTAAGTTTTTTGTCTACAATAGAAAAGAAGAGAGAAGTAAGAGTGAAGTAATAGTAATAGCCTGAGCTTACCTCAAGCTTGACTTAAGTACTGCAGTTTTTGAAACTACACACTTCTGTCTGTCTGCTGCACTTGTGTCTGGCTGCAAACTACTTACAGAGTAAACTCACAGAGTTGAAACCTCCTATAAATACACCTACTGCAGTTCATACGCTAACGAAGCGAGCCAAGCCTTTTCTTATGCTAATCTAATGAAACCAGTTACCAGCTACACCCAAATAGACACCTATGCACACTATGCAGAAACCAAAACAAGCCAAATACAAACTTAAGCACTAATGATCCAAATTAACCAAAGTAAATAAACACACAATTCAAACTAAATACTAAATGCAACACAATTCCAAGTACTACAACATAAGCAGTATTAAAGAATGATAGTAAGATTTTTTATTTTTTTTTAAGTTTTTTGTCTACAATAGAAAAGAAGAGAGAAGTAAGAGTGAAGTAATAGTAATAGCCTGAGCTTACCTCAAGCTTGACTTAAGTACTGCAGTTTTTGAAACTACACACTTCTGTCTGTCTGCTGCACTTGTGTCTGGCTGCAAACTACTTACAGAGTAAACTCACAGAGTTGAAACCTCCTATAAATACACCTACTGCAGTTGATACGCTAACGAAGCGAGCCAAGCCTTTTCTTATGCTAATCTAATGAAACCAGTTACCAGCTACACCCAAATAGACACCTATGCACACTATGCAGAAACCAAAACAAGCCAAATACAAACTTAAGCACTAATGATCCAAATTAACCAAAGTAAATAAACACACAATTCAAACTAAATACTAAATGCAACACAATTCCAAGTACTACAACATAAGCAGTATTAAAGAATGATAGTAAGATTTTTTATTTTTTTTAAGTTTTTTGTCTACAATAGAAAAGAAGAGAGAAGTAAGAGTGAAGTAATAGTAATAGCCTGAGCTTACCTCAAGCTTGACTTAAGTACTGCAGTTTTTGAAACTACACACTTCTGTCTGTCTGCTGCACTTGTGTCTGGCTGCAAACTACTTACAGAGTAAACTCACAGAGTTGAAACCTCCTATAAATACACCTACTGCAGTTGATACGCTAACGAAGCGAGCCAAGCCTTTTCTTATGCTAATCTAATGAAACCAGTTACCAGCTACACCCAAATAGACACCTATGCACACTATGCAGAAACCAAAACAAGCCAAATACAAACTTAAGCACTAATGATCCAAATTAACCAAAGTAAATAAACACACAATTCAAACTAAATACTAAATGCAACACAATTCCAAGTACTACAACATAAGCAGTATTAAAGAATGATAGTAAGATTTTTTATTTTTTTTTAAGTTTTTTGTCTACAATAGAAAAGAAGAGAGAAGTAAGAGTGAAGTAATAGTAATAGCCTGAGCTTACCTCAAGCTTGACTTAAGTACTGCAGTTTTTGAAACTACACACTTCTGTCTGTCTGCTGCACTTGTGTCTGGCTGCAAACTACTTACAGAGTAAACTCACAGAGTTGAAACCTCCTATAAATACACCTACTGCAGTTCATACGCTAACGAAGCGAGCCAAGCCTTTTCTTATGCTAATCTAATGAAACCAGTTACCAGCTACACCCAAATAGACACCTATGCACACTATGCAGAAACCAAAACAAGCCAAATACAAACTTAAGCACTAATGATCCAAATTAACCAAAGTAAATAAACACACAATTCAAACTAAATACTAAATGCAACACAATTCCAAGTACTACAACATAAGCAGTATTAAAGAATGATAGTAAGATTTTTTATTTTTTTTAAAGTTTTTTGTCTACAATAGAAAAGAAGAGAGAAGTAAGAGTGAAGTAATAGTAATAGCCTGAGCTTACCTCAAGCTTGACTTAAGTACTGCAGTTTTTGAAACTACACACTTCTGTCTGTCTGCTGCACTTGTGTCTGGCTGCAAACTACTTACAGAGTAAACTCACAGAGTTGAAACCTCCTATAAATACACCTACTGCAGTTGATACGCTAACGAAGCGAGCCAAGCCTTTTCTTATGCTAATCTAATGAAACCAGTTACCAGCTACACCCAAATAGACACCTATGCACACTATGCAGAAACCAAAACAAGCCAAATACAAACTTAAGCACTAATGATCCAAATTAACCAAAGTAAATAAACACACAATTCAAACTAAATACTAAATGCAACACAATTCCAAGTACTACAACATAAGCAGTATTAAAGAATGATAGTAAGATTTTTTATTTTTTTTTAAGTTTTTTGTCTACAATAGAAAAGAAGAGAGAAGTAAGAGTGAAGTAATAGTAATAGCCTGAGCTTACCTCAAGCTTGACTTAAGTACTGCAGTTTTTGAAACTACACACTTCTGTCTGTCTGCTGCACTTGTGTCTGGCTGCAAACTACTTACAGAGTAAACTCACAGAGTTGAAACCTCCTATAAATACACCTACTGCAGTTGATACGCTAACGAAGCGAGCCAAGCCTTTTCTTATGCTAATCTAATGAAACCAGTTACCAGCTACACCCAAATAGACACCTATGCACACTATGCAGAAACCAAAACAAGCCAAATACAAACTTAAAGGGATAGTAATACTTCATTTTAACTTTATTTTATTTTGTAGGCATTAAAAAAACATGAAGAATGATATAAGTCTTATCTCTGAAACCTTTATGGTTTAAGAGATATTCACAAACAAAGTATCCCCCCCCTGTTCAGCCAGATAAGAAGGGAGATGCCCAGGTAGACTGCAGAGAGGGACAATCTTCAATTAAGATAATGGAAAAAGCTGAAAAACTTGTCAAGGGGGGGAAGGGCTTTCATTGTTTTAATACAAAGAAGATTGTCCCCTTCTGTTATCTGTACTGTCATACAACCAGACTGACATCTGAGAAGAGATGGCTTACACTAGGAAAAAGGGGCGGGGAGGGGAACTTTGCTTGTGAATATCTCATAAACCATAAAGGTTTGAGAGATAAGACTTATATCATTCTTCATGTTTTTTTAATGCCTACAAAATAAAATAAAGTTAAAACGAAGTGTTACTATCCCTTTAAGCACTAATGATCCAAATTAACCAAAGTAAATAAACACACAATTCAAACTAAATACTAAATGCAACACAATTCCAAGTACTACAACATAAGCAGTATTAAAGAATGATAGTAAGATTTTTTATTTTTTTTTAAGTTTTTTGTCTACAATAGAAAAGAAGAGAGAAGTAAGAGTGAAGTAATAGTAATAGCCTGAGCTTACCTCAAGCTTGACTTAAGTACTGCAGTTTTTGAAACTACACACTTCTGTCTGTCTGCTGCACTTGTGTCTGGCTGCAAACTACTTACAGAGTAAACTCACAGAGTTGAAACCTCCTATAAATACACCTACTGCAGTTGATACGCTAACGAAGCGAGCCAAGCCTTTTCTTATGCTAATCTAATGAAACCAGTTACCAGCTACACCCAAATAGACACCTATGCACACTATGCAGAAACCAAAACAAGCCAAATACAAACTTAAGCACTAATGATCCAAATTAACCAAAGTAAATAAACACACAATTCAAACTAAATACTAAATGCAACACAATTCCAAGTACTACAACATAAGCAGTATTAAAGAATGATAGTAAGATTTTTTATTTTTTTTTAAGTTTTTTGTCTACAATAGAAAAGAAGAGAGAAGTAAGAGTGAAGTAATAGTAATAGCCTGAGCTTACCTCAAGCTTGACTTAAGTACTGCAGTTTTTGAAACTACACACTTCTGTCTGTCTGCTGCACTTGTGTCTGGCTGCAAACTACTTACAGAGTAAACTCACAGAGTTGAAACCTCCTATAAATACACCTACTGCAGTTCATACGCTAACGAAGCGAGCCAAGCCTTTTCTTATGCTAATCTAATGAAACCAGTTACCAGCTACACCCAAATAGACACCTATGCACACTATGCAGAAACCAAAACAAGCCAAATACAAACTTAAGCACTAATGATCCAAATTAACCAAAGTAAATAAACACACAATTCAAACTAAATACTAAATGCAACACAATTCCAAGTACTACAACATAAGCAGTATTAAAGAATGATAGTAAGATTTTTTATTTTTTTTTAAGTTTTTTGTCTACAATAGAAAAGAAGAGAGAAGTAAGAGTGAAGTAATAGTAATAGCCTGAGCTTACCTCAAGCTTGACTTAAGTACTGCAGTTTTTGAAACTACACACTTCTGTCTGTCTGCTGCACTTGTGTCTGGCTGCAAACTACTTACAGAGTAAACTCACAGAGTTGAAACCTCCTATAAATACACCTACTGCAGTTGATATGCTAACGAAGCGAGCCAAGCCTTTTCTTATGCTAATCTAATGAAACCAGTTACCAGCTACACCCAAATAGACACCTATGCACACTATGCAGAAACCAAAACAAGCCAAATACAAACTTAAGCACTAATGATCCAAATTAACCAAAGTAAATAAACACACAATTCAAACTAAATACTAAATGCAACACAATTCCAAGTACTACAACATAAGCAGTATTAAAGAATGATAGTAAGATTTTTTATTTTTTTTTAAGTTTTTTGTCTACAATAGAAAAGAAGAGAGAAGTAAGAGTGAAGTAATAGTAATAGCCTGAGCTTACCTCAAGCTTGACTTAAGTACTGCAGTTTTTGAAACTACACACTTCTGTCTGTCTGCTGCACTTGTGTCTGGCTGCAAACTACTTACAGAGTAAACTCACAGAGTTGAAACCTCCTATAAATACACCTACTGCAGTTGATACGCTAACGAAGCGAGCCAAGCCTTTTCTTATGCTAATCTAATGAAACCAGTTACCAGCTACACCCAAATAGACACCTATGCACACTATGCAGAAACCAAAACAAGCCAAATACAAACTTAAGCACTAATGATCCAAATTAACCAAAGTAAATAAACACACAATTCAAACTAAATACTAAATGCAACACAATTCCAAGTACTACAACATAAGCAGTATTAAAGAATGATAGTAAGATTTTTTATTTTTTTTTAAGTTTTTTGTCTACAATAGAAAAGAAGAGAGAAGTAAGAGTGAAGTAATAGTAATAGCCTGAGCTTACCTCAAGCTTGACTTAAGTACTGCAGTTTTTGAAACTACACACTTCTGTCTGTCTGCTGCACTTGTGTCTGGCTGCAAACTACTTACAGAGTAAACTCACAGAGTTGAAACCTCCTATAAATACACCTACTGCAGTTGATACGCTAACGAAGCGAGCCAAGCCTTTTCTTATGCTAATCTAATGAAACCAGTTACCAGCTACACCCAAATAGACACCTATGCACACTATGCAGAAACCAAAACAAGCCAAATACAAACTTAAGCACTAATGATCCAAATTTAACCAAAGTAAATAAACACACAATTCAAACTAAATACTAAATGCAACACAATTCCAAGTACTACAACATAAGCAGTATTAAAGAATGATAGTAAGATTTTTTATTTTTTTTTAAGTTTTTTGTCTACAATAGAAAAGAAGAGAGAAGTAAGAGTGAAGTAATAGTAATAGCCTGAGCTTACCTCAAGCTTGACTTAAGTACTGCAGTTTTTGAAACTACACACTTCTGTCTGTCTGCTGCACTTGTGTCTGGCTGCAAACTACTTACAGAGTAAACTCACAGAGTTGAAACCTCCTATAAATACACCTACTGCAGTTGATACGCTAACGAAGCGAGCCAAGCCTTTTCTTATGCTAATCTATGAAACCAGTTACCAGCTACACCCAAATAGACACCTATGCACACTATGCAGAAACCAAAACAAGCCAAATACAAACTTAAGCACTAATGATCCAAATTAACCAAAGTAAATAAACACACAATTCAAACTAAATACTAAATGCAACACAATTACAAGTACTACAACATAAGCAGTATTAAAGAATGATAGTAAGATTTTTTATTTTTTTTTAAGTTTTTTGTCTACAATAGAAAAGAAGAGAGAAGTAAGAGTGAAGTAATAGTAATAGCCTGAGCTTACCTCAAGCTTGACTTAAGTACTGCAGTTTTTGAAACTACACACTTCTGTCTGTCTGCTGCACTTGTGTCTGGCTGCAAACTACTTACAGAGTAAACTCACAGAGTTGAAACCTCCTATAAATACACCTACTGCAGTTGATACGCTAACGAAGCGAGCCAAGCCTTTTCTTATGCTAATCTAATGAAACCAGTTACCAGCTACACCCAAATAGACACCTATGCACACTATGCAGAAACCAAAACAAGCCAAATACAAACTTAAGCACTAATGATCCAAATTAACCAAAGTAAATAAACACACAATTCAAACTAAATACTAAATGCAACACAATTCCAAGTACTACAACATAAGCAGTATTAAAGAATGATAGTAAGATTTTTTATTTTTTTTAAGTTTTTTGTCTACAATAGAAAAGAAGAGAGAAGTAAGAGTGAAGTAATAGTAATAGCCTGAGCTTACCTCAAGCTTGACTTAAGTACTGCAGTTTTTGAAACTACACACTTCTGTCTGTCTGCTGCACTTGTGTCTGGCTGCAAACTACTTACAGAGTAAACTCACAGAGTTGAAACCTCCTATAAATACACCTACTGCAGTTGATACGCTAACGAAGCGAGCCAAGCCTTTTCTTATGCTAATCTAATGAAACCAGTTACCAGCTACACCCAAATAGACACCTATGCACACTATGCAGAAACCAAAACAAGCCAAATACAAACTTAAGCACTAATGATCCAAATTAACCAAAGTAAATAAACACACAATTCAAACTAAATACTAAATGCAACACAATTCCAAGTACTACAACATAAGCAGTATTAAAGAATGATAGTAAGATTTTTTATTTTTTTTTAAGTTTTTTGTCTACAATAGAAAAGAAGAGAGAAGTAAGAGTGAAGTAATAGTAATAGCCTGAGCTTACCTCAAGCTTGACTTAAGTACTGCAGTTTTTGAAACTACACACTTCTGTCTGTCTGCTGCACTTGTGTCTGGCTGCAAACTACTTACAGAGTAAACTCACAGAGTTGAAACCTCCTATAAATACACCTACTGCAGTTGATACGCTAACGAAGCGAGCCAAGCCTTTTCTTATGCTAATCTAATGAAACCAGTTACCAGCTACACCCAAATAGACACCTATGCACACTATGCAGAAACCAAAACAAGCCAAATACAAACTTAAGCACTAATGATCCAAATTAACCAAAGTAAATAAACACACAATTCAAACTAAATACTAAATGCAACACAATTCCAAGTACTACAACATAAGCAGTATTAAAGAATGATAGTAAGATTTTTTATTTTTTTTTAAGTTTTTTGTCTACAATAGAAAAGAAGAGAGAAGTAAGAGTGAAGTAATAGTAATAGCCTGAGCTTACCTCAAGCTTGACTTAAGTACTGCAGTTTTTGAAACTACACACTTCTGTCTGTCTGCTGCACTTGTGTCTGGCTGCAAACTACTTACAGAGTAAACTCACAGAGTTGAAACCTCCTATAAATACACCTACTGCAGTTGATACGCTAACGAAGCGAGCCAAGCCTTTTCTTATGCTAATCTAATGAAACCAGTTACCAGCTACACCCAAATAGACACCTATGCACACTATGCAGAAACCAAAACAAGCCAAATACAAACTTAAGCACTAATGATCCAAATTAACCAAAGTAAATAAACACACAATTCAAACTAAATACTAAATGCAACACAATTCCAAGTACTACAACATAAGCAGTATTAAAGAATGATAGTAAGATTTTTTATTTTTTTTTAAGTTTTTTGTCTACAATAGAAAAGAAGAGAGAAGTAAGAGTGAAGTAATAGTAATAGCCTGAGCTTACCTCAAGCTTGACTTAAGTACTGCAGTTTTTGAAACTACACACTTCTGTCTGTCTGCTGCACTTGTGTCTGGCTGCAAACTACTTACAGAGTAAACTCACAGAGTTGAAACCTCCTATAAATACACCTACTGCAGTTGATACGCTAACGAAGCGAGCCAAGCCTTTTCTTATGCTAATCTAATGAAACCAGTTACCAGCTACACCCAAATAGACACCTATGCACACTATGCAGAAACCAAAACAAGCCAAATACAAACTTAAGCACTAATGATCCAAATTAACCAAAGTAAATAAACACACAATTCAAACTAAATACTAAATGCAACACAATTCCAAGTACTACAACATAAGCAGTATTAAAGAATGATAGTAAGATTTTTTATTTTTTTTTAAGTTTTTTGTCTACAATAGAAAAGAAGAGAGAAGTAAGAGTGAAGTAATAGTAATAGCCTGAGCTTACCTCAAGCTTGACTTAAGTACTGCAGTTTTTGAAACTACACACTTCTGTCTGTCTGCTGCACTTGTGTCTGGCTGCAAACTACTTACAGAGTAAACTCACAGAGTTGAAACCTCCTATAAATACACCTACTGCAGTTGATACGCTAACGAAGCGAGCCAAGCCTTTTCTTATGCTAATCTAATGAAACCAGTTACCAGCTACACCCAAATAGACACCTATGCACACTATGCAGAAACCAAAACAAGCCAAATACAAACTTAAGCACTAATGATCCAAATTAACCAAAGTAAATAAACACACAATTCAAACTAAATACTAAATGCAACACAATTCCAAGTACTACAACATAAGCAGTATTAAAGAATGATAGTAAGATTTTTTATTTTTTTTTAAGTTTTTTGTCTACAATAGAAAAGAAGAGAGAAGTAAGAGTGAAGTAATAGTAATAGCCTGAGCTTACCTCAAGCTTGACTTAAGTACTGCAGTTTTTGAAACTACACACTTCTGTCTGTCTGCTGCACTTGTGTCTGGCTGCAAACTACTTACAGAGTAAACTCACAGAGTTGAAACCTCCTATAAATACACCTACTGCAGTTGATACGCTAACGAAGCGAGCCAAGCCTTTTCTTATGCTAATCTAATGAAACCAGTTACCAGCTACACCCAAATAGACACCTATGCACACTATGCAGAAACCAAAACAAGCCAAATACAAACTTAAGCACTAATGATCCAAATTAACCAAAGTAAATAAACACACAATTCAAACTAAATACTAAATGCAACACAATTCCAAGTACTACAACATAAGCAGTATTAAAGAATGATAGTAAGATTTTTTATTTTTTTTAAGTTTTTTGTCTACAATAGAAAAGAAGAGAGAAGTAAGAGTGAAGTAATAGTAATAGCCTGAGCTTACCTCAAGCTTGACTTAAGTACTGCAGTTTTTGAAACTACACACTTCTGTCTGTCTGCTGCACTTGTGTCTGGCTGCAAACTACTTACAGAGTAAACTCACAGAGTTGAAACCTCCTATAAATACACCTACTGCAGTTGATACGCTAACGAAGCGAGCCAAGCCTTTTCTTATGCTAATCTAATGAAACCAGTTACCAGCTACACCCAAATAGACACCTATGCACACTATGCAGAAACCAAAACAAGCCAAATACAAACTTAAGCACTAATGATCCAAATTAACCAAAGTAAATAAACACACAATTCAAACTAAATACTAAATGCAACACAATTCCAAGTACTACAACATAAGCAGTATTAAAGAATGATAGTAAGATTTTTTATTTTTTTTTAAGTTTTTTGTCTACAATAGAAAAGAAGAGAGAAGTAAGAGTGAAGTAATAGTAATAGCCTGAGCTTACCTCAAGCTTGACTTAAGTACTGCAGTTTTTGAAACTACACACTTCTGTCTGTCTGCTGCACTTGTGTCTGGCTGCAAACTACTTACAGAGTAAACTCACAGAGTTGAAACCTCCTATAAATACACCTACTGCAGTTGATACGCTAACGAAGCGAGCCAAGCCTTTTCTTATGCTAATCTAATGAAACCAGTTACCAGCTACACCCAAATAGACACCTATGCACACTATGCAGAAACCAAAACAAGCCAAATACAAACTTAAGCACTAATGATCCAAATTAACCAAAGTAAATAAACACACAATTCAAACTAAATACTAAATGCAACACAATTCCAAGTACTACAACATAAGCAGTATTAAAGAATGATAGTAAGATTTTTTATTTTTTTTTAAGTTTTTTGTCTACAATAGAAAAGAAGAGAGAAGTAAGAGTGAAGTAATAGTAATAGCCTGAGCTTACCTCAAGCTTGACTTAAGTACTGCAGTTTTTGAAACTACACACTTCTGTCTGTCTGCTGCACTTGTGTCTGGCTGCAAACTACTTACAGAGTAAACTCACAGAGTTGAAACCTCCTATAAATACACCTACTGCAGTTGATACGCTAACGAAGCGAGCCAAGCCTTTTCTTATGCTAATCTAATGAAACCAGTTACCAGCTACACCCAAATAGACACCTATGCACACTATGCAGAAACCAAAACAAGCCAAATACAAACTTAAGCACTAATGATCCAAATTAACCAAAGTAAATAAACACACAATTCAAACTAAATACTAAATGCAACACAATTCCAAGTACTACAACATAAGCAGTATTAAAGAATGATAGTAAGATTTTTTATTTTTTTTTAAGTTTTTTGTCTACAATAGAAAAGAAGAGAGAAGTAAGAGTGAAGTAATAGTAATAGCCTGAGCTTACCTCAAGCTTGACTTAAGTACTGCAGTTTTTGAAACTACACACTTCTGTCTGTCTGCTGCACTTGTGTCTGGCTGCAAACTACTTACAGAGTAAACTCACAGAGTTGAAACCTCCTATAAATACACCTACTGCAGTTGATACGCTAACGAAGCGAGCCAAGCCTTTTCTTATGCTAATCTAATGAAACCAGTTACCAGCTACACCCAAATAGACACCTATGCACACTATGCAGAAACCAAAACAAGCCAAATACAAACTTAAGCACTAATGATCCAAATTAACCAAAGTAAATAAACACACAATTCAAACTAAATACTAAATGCAACACAATTACAAGTACTACAACATAAGCAGTATTAAAGAATGATAGTAAGATTTTTTATTTTTTTTTAAGTTTTTTGTCTACAATAGAAAAGAAGAGAGAAGTAAGAGTGAAGTAATAGTAATAGCCTGAGCTTACCTCAAGCTTGACTTAAGTACTGCAGTTTTTGAAACTACACACTTCTGTCTGTCTGCTGCACTTGTGTCTGGCTGCAAACTACTTACAGAGTAAACTCACAGAGTTGAAACCTCCTATAAATACACCTACTGCAGTTGATACGCTAACGAAGCGAGCCAAGCCTTTTCTTATGCTAATCTAATGAAACCAGTTACCAGCTACACCCAAATAGACACCTATGCACACTATGCAGAAACCAAAACAAGCCAAATACAAACTTAAGCACTAATGATCCAAATTAACCAAAGTAAATAAACACACAATTCAAACTAAATACTAAATGCAACACAATTCCAAGTACTACAACATAAGCAGTATTAAAGAATGATAGTAAGATTTTTTATTTTTTTTTAAGTTTTTTGTCTACAATAGAAAAGAAGAGAGAAGTAAGAGTGAAGTAATAGTAATAGCCTGAGCTTACCTCAAGCTTGACTTAAGTACTGCAGTTTTTGAAACTACACACTTCTGTCTGTCTGCTGCACTTGTGTCTGGCTGCAAACTACTTACAGAGTAAACTCACAGAGTTGAAACCTCCTATAAATACACCTACTGCAGTTGATATGCTAACGAAGCGAGCCAAGCCTTTTCTTATGCTAATCTAATGAAACCAGTTACCAGCTACACCCAAATAGACACCTATGCACACTATGCAGAAACCAAAACAAGCCAAATACAAACTTAAGCACTAATGATCCAAATTAACCAAAGTAAATAAACACACAATTCAAAATAAATACTAAATGCAACACAATTCCAAGTACTACAACATAAGCAGTATTAAAGAATGATAGTAAGATTTTTTATTTTTTTTTAAGTTTTTTGTCTACAATAGAAAAGAAGAGAGAAGTAAGAGTGAAGTAATAGTAATAGCCTGAGCTTACCTCAAGCTTGACTTAAGTACTGCAGTTTTTGAAACTACACACTTCTGTCTGTCTGCTGCACTTGTGTCTGGCTGCAAACTACTTACAGAGTAAACTCACAGAGTTGAAACCTCCTATAAATACACCTACTGCAGTTGATACGCTAACGAAGCGAGCCAAGCCTTTTCTTATGCTAATCTAATGAAACCAGTTACCAGCTACACCCAAATAGACACCTATGCACACTATGCAGAAACCAAAACAAGCCAAATACAAACTTAAGCACTAATGATCCAAATTAACCAAAGTAAATAAACACACAATTCAAACTAAATACTAAATGCAACACAATTCCAAGTACTACAACATAAGCAGTATTAAAGAATGATAGTAAGATTTTTTATTTTTTTTTAAGTTTTTTGTCTACAATAGAAAAGAAGAGAGAAGTAAGAGTGAAGTAATAGTAATAGCCTGAGCTTACCTCAAGCTTGACTTAAGTACTGCAGTTTTTGAAACTACACACTTCTGTCTGTCTGCTGCACTTGTGTCTGGCTGCAAACTACTTACAGAGTAAACTCACAGAGTTGAAACCTCCTATAAATACACCTACTGCAGTTGATACGCTAACGAAGCGAGCCAAGCCTTTTCTTATGCTAATCTAATGAAACCAGTTACCAGCTACACCCAAATAGACACCTATGCACACTATGCAGAAACCAAAACAAGCCAAATACAAACTTAAGCACTAATGATCCAAATTAACCAAAGTAAATAAACACACAATTCAAACTAAATACTAAATGCAACACAATTCCAAGTACTACAACATAAGCAGTATTAAAGAATGATAGTAAGATTTTTTATTTTTTTTTAAGTTTTTTGTCTACAATAGAAAAGAAGAGAGAAGTAAGAGTGAAGTAATAGTAATAGCCTGAGCTTACCTCAAGCTTGACTTAAGTACTGCAGTTTTTGAAACTACACACTTCTGTCTGTCTGCTGCACTTGTGTCTGGCTGCAAACTACTTACAGAGTAAACTCACAGAGTTGAAACCTCCTATAAATACACCTACTGCAGTTGATACGCTAACGAAGCGAGCCAAGCCTTTTCTTATGCTAATCTAATGAAACCAGTTACCAGCTACACCCAAATAGACACCTATGCACACTATGCAGAAACCAAAACAAGCCAAATACAAACTTAAGCACTAATGATCCAAATTAACCAAAGTAAATAAACACACAATTCAAACTAAATACTAAATGCAACACAATTCCAAGTACTACAACATAAGCAGTATTAAAGAATGATAGTAAGATTTTTTATTTTTTTTAAAGTTTTTTGTCTACAATAGAAAAGAAGAGAGAAGTAAGAGTGAAGTAATAGTAATAGCCTGAGCTTACCTCAAGCTTGACTTAAGTACTGCAGTTTTTGAAACTACACACTTCTGTCTGTCTGCTGCACTTGTGTCTGGCTGCAAACTACTTACAGAGTAAACTCACAGAGTTGAAACCTCCTATAAATACACCTACTGCAGTTGATACGCTAACGAAGCGAGCCAAGCCTTTTCTTATGCTAATCTAATGAAACCAGTTACCAGCTACACCCAAATAGACACCTATGCACACTATGCAGAAACCAAAACAAGCCAAATACAAACTTAAGCACTAATGATCCAAATTAACCAAAGTAAATAAACACACAATTCAAACTAAATACTAAATGCAACACAATTCCAAGTACTACAACATAAGCAGTATTAAAGAATGATAGTAAGATTTTTTATTTTTTTTTAAGTTTTTTGTCTACAATAGAAAAGAAGAGAGAAGTAAGAGTGAAGTAATAGTAATAGCCTGAGCTTACCTCAAGCTTGACTTAAGTACTGCAGTTTTTGAAACTACACACTTCTGTCTGTCTGCTGCACTTGTGTCTGGCTGCAAACTACTTACAGAGTAAACTCACAGAGTTGAAACCTCCTATAAATACACCTACTGCAGTTGATACGCTAACGAAGCGAGCCAAGCCTTTTCTTATGCTAATCTAATGAAACCAGTTACCAGCTACACCCAAATAGACACCTATGCACACTATGCAGAAACCAAAACAAGCCAAATACAAACTTAAGCACTAATGATCCAAATTAACCAAAGTAAATAAACACACAATTCAAACTAAATACTAAATGCAACACAATTCCAAGTACTACAACATAAGCAGTATTAAAGAATGATAGTAAGATTTTTTATTTTTTTTTAAGTTTTTTGTCTACAATAGAAAAGAAGAGAGAAGTAAGAGTGAAGTAATAGTAATAGCCTGAGCTTACCTCAAGCTTGACTTAAGTACTGCAGTTTTTGAAACTACACACTTCTGTCTGTCTGCTGCACTTGTGTCTGGCTGCAAACTACTTACAGAGTAAACTCACAGAGTTGAAACCTCCTATAAATACACCTACTGCAGTTGATACGCTAACGAAGCGAGCCAAGCCTTTTCTTATGCTAATCTAATGAAACCAGTTACCAGCTACACCCAAATAGACACCTATGCACACTATGCAGAAACCAAAACAAGCCAAATACAAACTTAAGCACTAATGATCCAAATTAACCAAAGTAAATAAACACACAATTCAAACTAAATACTAAATGCAACACAATTCCAAGTACTACAACATAAGCAGTATTAAAGAATGATAGTAAGATTTTTTATTTTTTTTTAAGTTTTTTGTCTACAATAGAAAAGAAGAGAGAAGTAAGAGTGAAGTAATAGTAATAGCCTGAGCTTACCTCAAGCTTGACTTAAGTACTGCAGTTTTTGAAACTACACACTTCTGTCTGTCTGCTGCACTTGTGTCTGGCTGCAAACTACTTACAGAGTAAACTCACAGAGTTGAAACCTCCTATAAATACACCTACTGCAGTTGATACGCTAACGAAGCGAGCCAAGCCTTTTCTTATGCTAATCTAATGAAACCAGTTACCAGCTACACCCAAATAGACACCTATGCACACTATGCAGAAACCAAAACAAGCCAAATACAAACTTAAGCACTAATGATCCAAATTAACCAAAGTAAATAAACACACAATTCAAACTAAATACTAAATGCAACACAATTCCAAGTACTACAACATAAGCAGTATTAAAGAATGATAGTAAGATTTTTTATTTTTTTTAAAGTTTTTTGTCTACAATAGAAAAGAAGAGAGAAGTAAGAGTGAAGTAATAGTAATAGCCTGAGCTTACCTCAAGCTTGACTTAAGTACTGCAGTTTTTGAAACTACACACTTCTGTCTGTCTGCTGCACTTGTGTCTGGCTGCAAACTACTTACAGAGTAAACTCACAGAGTTGAAACCTCCTATAAATACACCTACTGCAGTTGATACGCTAACGAAGCGAGCCAAGCCTTTTCTTATGCTAATCTAATGAAACCAGTTACCAGCTACACCCAAATAGACACCTATGCACACTATGCAGAAACCAAAACAAGCCAAATACAAACTTAAGCACTAATGATCCAAATTAACCAAAGTAAATAAACACACAATTCAAACTAAATACTAAATGCAACACAATTCCAAGTACTACAACATAAGCAGTATTAAAGAATGATAGTAAGATTTTTTATTTTTTTTTAAGTTTTTTGTCTACAATAGAAAAGAAGAGAGAAGTAAGAGTGAAGTAATAGTAATAGCCTGAGCTTACCTCAAGCTTGACTTAAGTACTGCAGTTTTTGAAACTACACACTTCTGTCTGTCTGCTGCACTTGTGTCTGGCTGCAAACTACTTACAGAGTAAACTCACAGAGTTGAAACCTCCTATAAATACACCTACTGCAGTTGATACGCTAACGAAGCGAGCCAAGCCTTTTCTTATGCTAATCTAATGAAACCAGTTACCAGCTACACCCAAATAGACACCTATGCACACTATGCAGAAACCAAAACAAGCCAAATACAAACTTAAGCACTAATGATCCAAATTAACCAAAGTAAATAAACACACAATTCAAACTAAATACTAAATGCAACACAATTCCAAGTACTACAACATAAGCAGTATTAAAGAATGATAGTAAGATTTTTTATTTTTTTTTAAGTTTTTTGTCTACAATAGAAAAGAAGAGAGAAGTAAGAGTGAAGTAATAGTAATAGCCTGAGCTTACCTCAAGCTTGACTTAAGTACTGCAGTTTTTGAAACTACACACTTCTGTCTGTCTGCTGCACTTGTGTCTGGCTGCAAACTACTTACAGAGTAAACTCACAGAGTTGAAACCTCCTATAAATACACCTACTGCAGTTGATACGCTAACGAAGCGAGCCAAGCCTTTTCTTATGCTAATCTAATGAAACCAGTTACCAGCTACACCCAAATAGACACCTATGCACACTATGCAGAAACCAAAACAAGCCAAATACAAACTTAAGCACTAATGATCCAAATTAACCAAAGTAAATAAACACACAATTCAAACTAAATACTAAATGCAACACAATTCCAAGTACTACAACATAAGCAGTATTAAAGAATGATAGTAAGATTTTTTATTTTTTTTAAAGTTTTTTGTCTACAATAGAAAAGAAGAGAGAAGTAAGAGTGAAGTAATAGTAATAGCCTGAGCTTACCTCAAGCTTGACTTAAGTACTGCAGTTTTTGAAACTACACACTTCTGTCTGTCTGCTGCACTTGTGTCTGGCTGCAAACTACTTACAGAGTAAACTCACAGAGTTGAAACCTCCTATAAATACACCTACTGCAGTTGATACGCTAACGAAGCGAGCCAAGCCTTTTCTTATGCTAATCTAATGAAACCAGTTACCAGCTACACCCAAATAGACACCTATGCACACTATGCAGAAACCAAAACAAGCCAAATACAAACTTAAGCACTAATGATCCAAATTAACCAAAGTAAATAAACACACAATTCAAACTAAATACTAAATGCAACACAATTCCAAGTACTACAACATAAGCAGTATTAAAGAATGATAGTAAGATTTTTTATTTTTTTTTAAGTTTTTTGTCTACAATAGAAAAGAAGAGAGAAGTAAGAGTGAAGTAATAGTAATAGCCTGAGCTTACCTCAAGCTTGACTTAAGTACTGCAGTTTTTGAAACTACACACTTCTGTCTGTCTGCTGCACTTGTGTCTGGCTGCAAACTACTTACAGAGTAAACTCACAGAGTTGAAACCTCCTATAAATACACCTACTGCAGTTGATACGCTAACGAAGCGAGCCAAGCCTTTTCTTATGCTAATCTAATGAAACCAGTTACCAGCTACACCCAAATAGACACCTATGCACACTATGCAGAAACCAAAACAAGCCAAATACAAACTTAAGCACTAATGATCCAAATTAACCAAAGTAAATAAACACACAATTCAAACTAAATACTAAATGCAACACAATTCCAAGTACTACAACATAAGCAGTATTAAAGAATGATAGTAAGATTTTTTATTTTTTTTTAAGTTTTTTGTCTACAATAGAAAAGAAGAGAGAAGTAAGAGTGAAGTAATAGTAATAGCCTGAGCTTACCTCAAGCTTGACTTAAGTACTGCAGTTTTTGAAACTACACACTTCTGTCTGTCTGCTGCACTTGTGTCTGGCTGCAAACTACTTACAGAGTAAACTCACAGAGTTGAAACCTCCTATAAATACACCTACTGCAGTTGATACGCTAACGAAGCGAGCCAAGCCTTTTCTTATGCTAATCTAATGAAACCAGTTACCAGCTACACCCAAATAGACACCTATGCACACTATGCAGAAACCAAAACAAGCCAAATACAAACTTAAGCACTAATGATCCAAATTAACCAAAGTAAATAAACACACAATTCAAACTAAATACTAAATGCAACACAATTCCAAGTACTACAACATAAGCAGTATTAAAGAATGATAGTAAGATTTTTTATTTTTTTTTAAGTTTTTTGTCTACAATAGAAAAGAAGAGAGAAGTAAGAGTGAAGTAATAGTAATAGCCTGAGCTTACCTCAAGCTTGACTTAAGTACTGCAGTTTTTGAAACTACACACTTCTGTCTGTCTGCTGCACTTGTGTCTGGCTGCAAACTACTTACAGAGTAAACTCACAGAGTTGAAACCTCCTATAAATACACCTACTGCAGTTGATACGCTAACGAAGCGAGCCAAGCCTTTTCTTATGCTAATCTAATGAAACCAGTTACCAGCTACACCCAAATAGACACCTATGCACACTATGCAGAAACCAAAACAAGCCAAATACAAACTTAAGCACTAATGATCCAAATTAACCAAAGTAAATAAACACACAATTCAAACTAAATACTAAATGCAACACAATTCCAAGTACTACAACATAAGCAGTATTAAAGAATGATAGTAAGATTTTTTATTTTTTTTAAAGTTTTTTGTCTACAATAGAAAAGAAGAGAGAAGTAAGAGTGAAGTAATAGTAATAGCCTGAGCTTACCTCAAGCTTGACTTAAGTACTGCAGTTTTTGAAACTACACACTTCTGTCTGTCTGCTGCACTTGTGTCTGGCTGCAAACTACTTACAGAGTAAACTCACAGAGTTGAAACCTCCTATAAATACACCTACTGCAGTTGATACGCTAACGAAGCGAGCCAAGCCTTTTCTTATGCTAATCTAATGAAACCAGTTACCAGCTACACCCAAATAGACACCTATGCACACTATGCAGAAACCAAAACAAGCCAAATACAAACTTAAGCACTAATGATCCAAATTAACCAAAGTAAATAAACACACAATTCAAACTAAATACTAAATGCAACACAATTCCAAGTACTACAACATAAGCAGTATTAAAGAATGATAGTAAGATTTTTTATTTTTTTTTAAGTTTTTTGTCTACAATAGAAAAGAAGAGAGAAGTAAGAGTGAAGTAATAGTAATAGCCTGAGCTTACCTCAAGCTTGACTTAAGTACTGCAGTTTTTGAAACTACACACTTCTGTCTGTCTGCTGCACTTGTGTCTGGCTGCAAACTACTTACAGAGTAAACTCACAGAGTTGAAACCTCCTATAAATACACCTACTGCAGTTGATACGCTAACGAAGCGAGCCAAGCCTTTTCTTATGCTAATCTAATGAAACCAGTTACCAGCTACACCCAAATAGACACCTATGCACACTATGCAGAAACCAAAACAAGCCAAATACAAACTTAAGCACTAATGATCCAAATTAACCAAAGTAAATAAACACACAATTCAAACTAAATACTAAATGCAACACAATTCCAAGTACTACAACATAAGCAGTATTAAAGAATGATAGTAAGATTTTTTATTTTTTTTTAAGTTTTTTGTCTACAATAGAAAAGAAGAGAGAAGTAAGAGTGAAGTAATAGTAATAGCCTGAGCTTACCTCAAGCTTGACTTAAGTACTGCAGTTTTTGAAACTACACACTTCTGTCTGTCTGCTGCACTTGTGTCTGGCTGCAAACTACTTACAGAGTAAACTCACAGAGTTGAAACCTCCTATAAATACACCTACTGCAGTTGATACGCTAACGAAGCGAGCCAAGCCTTTTCTTATGCTAATCTAATGAAACCAGTTACCAGCTACACCCAAATAGACACCTATGCACACTATGCAGAAACCAAAACAAGCCAAATACAAACTTAAGCACTAATGATCCAAATTAACCAAAGTAAATAAACACACAATTCAAACTAAATACTAAATGCAACACAATTCCAAGTACTACAACATAAGCAGTATTAAAGAATGATAGTAAGATTTTTTATTTTTTTTTAAGTTTTTTGTCTACAATAGAAAAGAAGAGAGAAGTAAGAGTGAAGTAATAGTAATAGCCTGAGCTTACCTCAAGCTTGACTTAAGTACTGCAGTTTTTGAAACTACACACTTCTGTCTGTCTGCTGCACTTGTGTCTGGCTGCAAACTACTTACAGAGTAAACTCACAGAGTTGAAACCTCCTATAAATACACCTACTGCAGTTGATACGCTAACGAAGCGAGCCAAGCCTTTTCTTATGCTAATCTAATGAAACCAGTTACCAGCTACACCCAAATAGACACCTATGCACACTATGCAGAAACCAAAACAAGCCAAATACAAACTTAAGCACTAATGATCCAAATTAACCAAAGTAAATAAACACACAATTCAAACTAAATACTAAATGCAACACAATTACAAGTACTACAACATAAGCAGTATTAAAGAATGATAGTAAGATTTTTTATTTTTTTTTAAGTTTTTTGTCTACAATAGAAAAGAAGAGAGAAGTAAGAGTGAAGTAATAGTAATAGCCTGAGCTTACCTCAAGCTTGACTTAAGTACTGCAGTTTTTGAAACTACACACTTCTGTCTGTCTGCTGCACTTGTGTCTGGCTGCAAACTACTTACAGAGTAAACTCACAGAGTTGAAACCTCCTATAAATACACCTACTGCAGTTGATACGCTAACGAAGCGAGCCAAGCCTTTTCTTATGCTAATCTAATGAAACCAGTTACCAGCTACACCCAAATAGACACCTATGCACACTATGCAGAAACCAAAACAAGCCAAATACAAACTTAAGCACTAATGATCCAAATTAACCAAAGTAAATAAACACACAATTCAAAATAAATACTAAATGCAACACAATTCCAAGTACTACAACATAAGCAGTATTAAAGAATGATAGTAAGATTTTTTATTTTTTTTTAAGTTTTTTGTCTACAATAGAAAAGAAGAGAGAAGTAAGAGTGAAGTAATAGTAATAGCCTGAGCTTACCTCAAGCTTGACTTAAGTACTGCAGTTTTTGAAACTACACACTTCTGTCTGTCTGCTGCACTTGTGTCTGGCTGCAAACTACTTACAGAGTAAACTCACAGAGTTGAAACCTCCTATAAATACACCTACTGCAGTTGATACGCTAACGAAGCGAGCCAAGCCTTTTCTTATGCTAATCTAATGAAACCAGTTACCAGCTACACCCAAATAGACACCTATGCACACTATGCAGAAACCAAAACAAGCCAAATACAAACTTAAGCACTAATGATCCAAATTAACCAAAGTAAATAAACACACAATTCAAACTAAATACTAAATGCAACACAATTCCAAGTACTACAACATAAGCAGTATTAAAGAATGATAGTAAGATTTTTTATTTTTTTTTAAGTTTTTTGTCTACAATAGAAAAGAAGAGAGAAGTAAGAGTGAAGTAATAGTAATAGCCTGAGCTTACCTCAAGCTTGACTTAAGTACTGCAGTTTTTGAAACTACACACTTCTGTCTGTCTGCTGCACTTGTGTCTGGCTGCAAACTACTTACAGAGTAAACTCACAGAGTTGAAACCTCCTATAAATACACCTACTGCAGTTGATACGCTAACGAAGCGAGCCAAGCCTTTTCTTATGCTAATCTAATGAAACCAGTTACCAGCTACACCCAAATAGACACCTATGCACACTATGCAGAAACCAAAACAAGCCAAATACAAACTTAAGCACTAATGATCCAAATTAACCAAAGTAAATAAACACACAATTCAAACTAAATACTAAATGCAACACAATTCCAAGTACTACAACATAAGCAGTATTAAAGAATGATAGTAAGATTTTTTATTTTTTTTTAAGTTTTTTGTCTACAATAGAAAAGAAGAGAGAAGTAAGAGTGAAGTAATAGTAATAGCCTGAGCTTACCTCAAGCTTGACTTAAGTACTGCAGTTTTTGAAACTACACACTTCTGTCTGTCTGCTGCACTTGTGTCTGGCTGCAAACTACTTACAGAGTAAACTCACAGAGTTGAAACCTCCTATAAATACACCAATATATGCAAATTACACCATAAGAGTAATGAGTGGAACCCAGACATGGACCCCTTGCTCACAGTGCTTAGAGGGATCAGCTGCACCTCAATGACAAGGCCCAAGAACGCCAAAATGTACATCTGGAGTTAGCATTTTCTCATTTTCAGAGAGCAGTTGTGTGGTATTTTGTGGCTGGACTGTCATTTGGCAGGGCCAGTATGATATGCTTCAGAAGATTTTCTTTCTGTGTATGTCACTGGTGAGTTAAAAGAGATTGCACTCTAGGTGTGAAGAAACAGCCCCAGTGAGCTTCTTGCAAGTATTTGCTAGCTCATGAGCCTAGTTGAGCATCTCTCAACTTTTCTTTCTACATATACAATTTGCTCTTGGGGTTGGTTACCCTAAGAGTAATGAGGGGAATCCAGACGTGGACCCCTTGCTCACAATGCCTAGAGGGATCAGCTGCACCTCACTGACGAGGCCCAAGAAGGCCAAAACGTACGTCTGGGGTTAGCTGTTTCCCTTGTTCAGAGAGGAATTGTCTGGCATTTTGTGGCTGGACTGTCATTTGGCAGGACCAGTATGATTTGCTTCAGAAGATTTTCTCTCTGTGTATGGCACCGGTGAGGTAAAAGAGATTGCACCCTGGACGTGAAGACACAGTCCCAGTGAGTGTCTTGCAAGTATTTGGTAGCTCAAGAGCCAAGTTGAGCATCTCTCACCTTTTCTTTCTACATATGCAAATTGCTCTTGGGGTTGGTCACCCTAAGGGTAATGAGGGGAATCCAGACGTGGACCCCTTGCTTACAGTGCCTAGATGGATGAGATGCACCCTGCCGATGAGGCCCAAGATGGCTGAAATGTATGTCTGGTGTTAGCTGTTTTTTTTTTTTTTTTTTTAGTTCAGAAAGGAATTGTCATTTGGCAGGACCAGTATGATATGCTTCAGAAGGTTTCGCTCTGCGTATGGCAGTGGTGAGCTAAAAGAGATTGCACCCTGGACGTGAGGACACAGTCCCAATGAGCTTCTTGCAAGTATTTGCTAGCTCATGAGCCTAGTTGAGCATCTCTCATCTTTTCTTTCTACATATGCAAATTCCTCTTGGGGTTGGTCACCCTAACAGTAATGAGGGGAATCCAGAAGTGGACCCCTTACTCACAGTGCCTAGAAGGATCAGCTGCACCTCACTAATGAGGCCCACAAAGGACGAAACATACATCTCTGGTTAGCTCCCTTGTTCGGAGAGGAATATCATTTGGCAGGACCAGTATGATCTCCTTCAGAAGATTTCCTTTCTGTGTATGGTACTGGTGAGCTAACAGAGTTTGCACCCTGGGCATGAGGACACAGTCCCAGTGAGCTTGTTGCAAGTATTTGCTAGCTCATGAGCCTAGTTGAGCATCTCTCACCTTTTCTTTCTACATATGCAAATTGCTCTTGGGGTTGGTGACCCTAAGAGTAATGAGGGGAATCCAGACGTGGACCCCTTGCTCACAGTCCCTAGAGGGATGAGCTGCACCTCACTGATGAGGCCCAAGATGGCCGAAATGTACGTCTGGTGTTAGCTTTATTTCTTGTTCAGAAAGGAATTGTCTGGTGTTTCGTGGCTGGATTGTCATTTGGCAGGACCAGTATGATATGCTTTAGAAGGTTTTCTCTCTGCGTATGGCACTGATGAGCTAAAAGAGATTGTACCCTGGATGTGAGAACACAGTCCCAGTGAGCTTCTTGCAAGTATTTGCTAGCTCGTGAGCCTAGTTGAGCATCTCTCATCTTTTCTTTCTACATATGCAAATTCCTCTTGGGGTTGGTCACCCTAAGAGTAATGAGGGGAATCCAGAAGTGGACCCCTTACTCACAGTGCCTAGACGGAACAGCTGCACCTCACCAATGAGGCCCTCAAAGGCCTAAATATACGTCTGTGGTTAGCTTGTTTCCCTTGTTCGGAAAGGAATGTCATTTGGCAGGACCAGTATGCTCTCCTTCAGAAGGTTTCCTTTCTGTGTATGGCACTGGTAAGCTAACAGAGTTTGCACCCTGGGCGTGAGGACACATTCCCAATGAGCTTGTTGCAAGTATTTGCTAGCTCATGAGCCTAGTTAAGTATCTCTCACCTTTTCTTTCTATATATGCAAATTGCTCTTGGGGTTGGTCACCCTAAGAGTAATGAGGGGAATCCAGATGTGGACACCTTGCTCACAGTGCCTAGAGGGATCAGCTGCAGCTCACTGACGAGGTTGAAGCAGGCCGAAACGTACGTCTGGGATTAGCTGTTTCTCTTGTTCAGAGAGGAATTATCTGGTATTTTGTAGCTGGGCTGTCATTTGGCTTGACCAGTATGATATGGTTCAGAAGATTTTCTCTCTGTGTATGGCACTGGTGAAGTAAAAGAGATTGCACCCTGGGCTTGAGGACTCAGTCCCAGTGAGTTTCTTGCAAGTATTTGCTAGCTCATGAGCCTAGTTGAGCATCTTTCACCTTTTCTTTCTACATAAGCAGATTGCTCTTGGGGTTGGTTACCCTAAGAGTAATGAGGGGAATCCAGACATGGACCCCTTGCTTACAGTGCCTAGAAGGATCAGCTGCACCTCACTGAGGATGCCCAAGGTGGCCGAAACATATATTTGGGGTTAGCTGTTTCTCTTGTTCAGAGAGAGATTGTCTGGCATTTCGTTGCTGGACTGTCATTTGGTAGGACCAGTATGATATGCTTCAGAAGATTTCCTCTCTGTGTATAGCACTGGTGAGCTAAATGAGATTGCACCCTGGGATGAGGACATGTTCTCAATGAGCTTGTTGCAAGTATTTGCTAGCTCATGAGCGAAGTTGAGCATCTCTCACCTTTTCTTTCTACATATGCAAATTGCTCTTGTGCTTGGTCACCCTAAAAGTAATGAGGGGAATCCAGACGTGGACCCCTTGCTCACAGTGCCTAGAGGGATCAGCTGCACCTCACTGACGAGGAGCAAGAAGGCCGAAACGTACATCTGGGGTTAGCTGTTTCCATTGTTCAGAGAGGAATTGTCTGGCATTTCGTGGCTGGACTGTCATTTGGCAGGACCAGTATGATATGCTTCAGAAGATTTCTTTTCTATGTATGACACTGGTGAGCTACAAGAGAATGCACCCTGGGCATGAAGACACGTTCTCAATGTGCTTGTTGCAAGTATTTGCTAGCTCATGAGCCTAGTTGAGCATCTCTCACCTTTTCTTTCACCATATGCAAATTGCGCTTGGGGGTGGTCACCCTAAGAGTAATAAGGGGAATACAGATGTGGACCCCTTGCTCACAGTGCCTAAAGGGATCAGGTGCACCTCACTGACAAGGCCCACGAAGGCCGAGTCGTACGTCTAGGGTCAGCTGTTTTCATTCTTCAGAGAAGAATTGTCTGGCATTTGGCAGGGCTAGTATTATAAGCTTCAGAAAATTTTCTCTCTGTGTATAGCACTGGTGAGCTGAACGAGATTGCACCCTGGGCATGAGATCATAGTCCCAGTGAGCTTTTTGCAAGTATTTGCTAGCTCATGAGCCTAGTTGAGCATCTCTCACCTTTTCTTTCACCATATGCAAATTGCGCTTGGGGGTGGTCACCCTAAGAGTAATAAGGGGAATACAGATGTGGACCCCTTGCTCACAGTGCCTAGAGGGATCAGCTGCATCTCACTGACGAGGCCCAAGAAGGCTGAAATGTACGTCTGGCGTTAGCTGTTTCCCTTGTTCAAAGAGGAATTGTCTGGCATTTCGTGGTTGGACTGTCATTTGGCAGGACCAGTATGATGTGCTTCAGAAGGTTTCCTCTTTGTGTATGGCATTGGTGAGCTAACAGAGATAGCACACTGGGAATGAGGACACAGTCCCAGTGAGTTTCTTGCAAGTATTTGCTAGCTTATGAGTGTAGTTGAGCATCTCTCACCTTTTCTTTCTACATATGCAAATTGCTCTTGGGGTTGGTCACCCTAAGAGTAATGAGGGGACTCCAGACGTGGACCCCTTGATCACAGTGACTTGAGAGATCTGATGCACCTCACCGACGAGGCCCAAGAAGGCCAAAACTGTATGTTTGGGGTTAGCTGTTTCCGTTGTTCACAGAGAAATTGTCTGGCATTTCGTGTCTGGACTGTCATTTGGTAGGACCAGTATGATCAGAAGATTTTCTCTCTGCATATGGCACTGGCGAGCTAAAAGAGGTTGCACCTTGGGTGTGAGAACACAGTCCCAATGAGCTTGTTGCAACTATTTGCTAGCTCATGAGCCTAGTTGAGCATCTCTCACCTTTTCTTTCTACATATGCAAATTGTTCTTGGGGTTGGTCGCCCTAAGAGTAATGAAGGGAATCCAGACGTGCACCCCTTGCTCACAGTGCAAAGAGGGATCAGCTGCATCTCACTGACGAGGCCCACGAAGGTCAAAAACTGTATGTCTAGGGTTAGCTGTTTCCTTTGTTCAGAGAGGAATTGCCTGGCGTTTTGTGGCTGGACTGTCATTTGGTAGGACCAGTATGATCAGAAGATTTCCTCTCTGTATATGACACTGGTGAGCTAACAGAGATAGCACTCTGAGTGTGAGGACACAGTCCCAGTGAGCTTCTTGCAAGTATTTCGTAGCTCACGAGCCTAGTTGAGCATCTCTCACCTTTTCTTTCTACATATACAAATTGCTCTTGGGGTTGGTCACCCTAAGAGTAATGACGGTAATCCAGAAGTGGATCCCTTACTCACAGTGCCTAGAAGGATCAGCTGCACCTCACTAATGAGGCCCTTGAATGCCGAAACATACGGCTGTGGTTAGCTGTTTCCCTTGTTCGGAGAGGAATGTCATTGGGCAGGACCAGTATGATCTCCTTCAGAAGGTTTCCTTTCTGTGTATGGCACTGGTAAGCTAACAGAGTTTGCACCCTGGGAATGAGGACACAGTCCCAGTGAGCTTGTTGCAAGTATTTGCTAGCTCATGAGCCTAGTTGAGCATCTCTCACCTTTTCTTTCTATATATGCAAATTGCTCTTGGGGTCTGTCACCCTAAGAGTAATGAGGGGAATCCAGACGTGGACACCTTGCTCACAGTGCCTAGAGGGATCAGCTGCAGCTCACTGACGAGGTTGAAGCAGGCCGAAACGTATGTCTGGGATTAGCTGTTTCTCTTGTTCAGAGAGGAATTGTCTGGTATTTTGTAGCTGGGCTGTCATTTGGTAGGACCAGTATGATCTGCTTCAGAAAATTTTCTCTCTGTGTATGGCACTGGTGCGCTAAAAGAGATTGCACTCTGGCCGTGAGGATACAATCCCAGTGAGCTTCTTGCAAGTATTTGCTCGTTCATGAGCCTAGTTGAGCATCTCTCACCTTTTCTTTCTACATATGCAAATTGCTCTTGGGGTTGGTTACCCTAAGAGTAATGAGGGGAATCCAAACATGGACCCTTTGCTCACAGTGCCTAGAAGGATCTAGCTGCACCTCACTGAGAATGCTCAAGGTGGCCGAAACGTATATTTGGGGTTAGCTGTTTCTCTTGTTCAGAGAGGAATTGTCTGGCATTTCGTTGCTGAACTGTCATTTGGTAGGACCAGTATGATATGCTTCAGAAGATTTCCTCTCTGTGTATAGCACTGGTGAGCTAAATGAGATTGCACCCTGGGAGTGAGGACACAGTCCCAGTGAGCTTCTTGCAAGTATTTGCTCGTTCATGAGCCTAGTTGAGCATCTCTCACCTTTTCTTTCTACATATGCAAATTGCTCTTGGGGTTGGTCACCCTAAGAGTAATGAGGGGAATCCAGATGAGGACCACTTGCTCACAGTTCCTAGAGCGATCAGCTGCACCTCACCGACGAGGACCAAGAAGGCCAAAACGCACGTATGGGGTTAGCTGTTTCCATTGTTCAGAGAGGAGTTGTCTGGCATTTCGTGGCTGGACTGTCATTTGGTAGGACCAGTATGATATGCTTCAGAAGATTTCTTTTCTATGTATGACATTGGTGAGCTACAAGAAATTGCACCCTGGGATGAGGACACGTTCTCAATGAGCTTGTTGCAAGTATTTGCTAGCTCATGATCCTAGTTGAGCATCTCTCACCTTTTCTTTCTACATATGCAAATTGCTCTTGTGCTTGGTCACACTAAAAGTAATGAGGGGAATCCAGACGTGGACCCCTTGCTCACAGTGCCTAGAAGGATCAGCTGCACCTCACTGACGAGGCCCAAGAAGGCCGAAATGTACGTTTGGGGTTAGCTGTTTCCATTTTTCAGAGATGAATTGTCTGGTATTTTGTGGCTGGACTGTCATTTGGCTCGACCAGTATGATATGGTTCAGAAGATTTTCTCTCTGTGTTTGGCACTGGTGAGCTACAAGAGATTGCCTCCTGGGCGTGAGGACACGTTCCCAATGAGCTTGTTGCAAGTATTTGCTAGCTCATGAGCCTAGTTGAGCATCTCTCACCTTTTCTTTCAACATATGCAAATTCCTCTTGTGGTTGGTCACCCTAAGTGCAATAAGGGGAATGCAGATGTGGACCCCTTGCTCACAGTGCCTAAAGGGATCAGCTGCACCTCACTGACAAGGCCCATGAAGGCTGAGTTGTACGTCTGGGGTTAGCTGTTTCCATTCTTCAGAGAAGAATTGTCTGGCATTTGGCAGGGCCAGTATGATATGCTTCAGAAAATATCCTCTCTGTGTATAGCACTGGTGAGCTGAATGAGATTGTACCCTGGGAATGAGACCATAGTCCCAGTTAGCTTTTTGCAAGTATTTGCTAGCTCATGAGCCTAGTGGAGCATCTTTCACCTTTTCTTTCTACATATGCAAATTGCTCTTGGGGTTGGTCACCCTAAGAGTAATGAGGGGAATCAAGACATGGACCCCTTGCTCACAGTGCTTAGAGGGATCAGCTGCATTTCACTGACGAGGCCCAAGAAGGCTGAAATGTACGTCTGGTGTTAGCTGTTTCCCTTGTTCAAAGAGGAATTGTCTGGCATTTGTGGCTGGACTGTCATTTAGCAGGACCAGTATGATGTGCTTCTGAAGGTTTCCTCTCTGTGTATGGCACTGGTGAGCTAACAGAGATAGCACAGTGGGAGTAAGGACACAGTCCCAGTGAGCTTCTTGCAAGTATTTGCTAGCTCATAAGCCTAGTTGAGCATCTCTCACCTTTTCTTTCTACATATGCAAATTGCTCTTGGGGTTGGACACCCTAAGAGTAATGAGGGGAATCCAGACATGGACCCCTTGCTCACAGTGCCTAGAGGGATCAGCTGCACCTCACTGATGAGGCCCAAGATGGTCAAAACTGTACATCTGGGGTTAGCTATTTCCCTTGTTCAGAGAGGAATTGTCTGGCGTTTTGTGGCTGGACTGTCATTTGGCAGGACCAGTATGATATGCTTCAGAAGATTTCTTCTCTGTATATGGCACTGGTTAGCTAAACGAGATTGTACCCTGGGAGTGAGGACACAGTCCCAGTGAGCTTCTTGCAAGTATTTGCCAGCTCACAAGCCTAGTTGAGCATCTCTCACCTTTTCTTTCTACATATGCAAATTGCTCTTGGGGTTGGTCACCCTAAGAGTAATGAGGGGAATCCAGATGTGGACCCCTTGCTCACAGTGCAAAGAGGGATCAGCTGCACCTCACTGATGAGGCTCAAGAAGGTCTAAAATGTACGTTTGGGGTTAGCTGTTTCCATTGTTCAGAGAGGAATTATCTGGCATTTCGTGGCTGGGCTGTCATTTGGCAGGACCAGTATGATATGCTTCAGAAGATTCCTTCTCTATGTATGGCACTGGTGAGCTACAAGAGATTGCACCTTGGGCGTGAGGACACGTTCCCAATGAGCTTGTTGCAAGAATTTGCTAGCTCATGAGCCTAGTTGAGCATCTCTTACCTTTTCTTTCTACATATGCAAATTCCTCTTGTGGTTGGTCACCCTAAGTGCAATAAGGGGAATGCAGATGTGGACCCTTTGCTCACAGTGCTTAAAGGGATCAGCTGCACCTCACTAACAAGGCTCACGAAGGCCGAGTTGTACGTCTGGGGTTAGTTGTTTCCATTCTTCAGAGAAGAATTGTCTGGCATTTGATAGGGCTAGTATGATATGCTTCAGAAAAAATTTTCTCTGTGTATAGCACTGGTGAGCTGAACGAGATTGTATCCTGGGCATGAGACCATAGTCCCAATGAGCTTTTTGCAAGTATTTGCTAGCTCATGAGCCTAGTAGAGCATCTCTCACCTTTTCTTTCTACATATGCAAATTGCTCTTGGGGTTGGTCAACCTAAGAGTAATGAGGGGAATCAAGACATGGACCCCTTACTCACAGTGCCTAGAGGGATCAGCTGCATCTCACTGACGAGGCCCAAGAAGGCTGAAATGTACATCTGGCATTAGCTGTTTCCCTTGTTCAAAGAGGAATTGTTTGGCATTTGTGGCTGGACTGTCATTTGGCAGGACCAGTATGATGTGCTTCAGAAGGTTTCCTCTCTGTGTATGGCACTGGTGAGCTTACGGAGATAGCACACTGGGAGTGAGGACACAGTCCCAGTGAGTTTCTTGCAAGTATTTGCTAGCTCATGAGCGTAGTTGAGCATCTCTCACTTTTCTTTCTACATATGCAAATTGCTCTTGGGGTTGATCACCCTAAGAGTAATGAGGGGAATCCAGACGTGGACCCCTTGCTCACAGTGTCTTGAGGGATCAGATGCACCTCACTGACGAGGCCCAAGAAGGCCAAAACTGTATGTCTGGGGTTAGCTGCTTCCGTTGTTCAGAGAGAAATTGTCTGGCATTTCGTGGCTGGACTGTCATTTGATAGGACCAGTATGATCAGAAGATTTCCTCTCTGCGTATGGCAATGGTGAGCAAAAAGAGATTGTACCCTGGGTGTGAGGACACAGTCCCAATGAGCTTGTTGCAAGTATTTGCTAGCTCATGAGCCTAGTTGAGCATCTCTCACCTTTTCTTTCTACATATGCAAAGTGCTCTTGGTGTTGGTCACCCTAAGAGAAATGAGGGGAATCCAGACGTGGACCCCTTGCTCACAGTGTCTTGAGGGATCAGCTGCACTTCACTGACGAGGCCCAAGAAGGTCAAAACTGTACATCTGGGGTTAGCTATTTCCCTTGTTCAGAGAGGAGTTACCTGGCATTTTGTGGCTAGACTTTCATTTGGTAGGACTAGTATGATCAGAAGATTTCCTTTCTGTGTATGGCACTGGTGAGCTAACAGATAAGGGCCAAGAAGGTCAAAACTGTATGTTTTGGGCTAGTTGTTTCACTTGTTCAGAGAGGAATTGTCTGGCATTTTGTGGCTGGACTGTCATTTGGCAGGGCTAGTATGATATGCTTCAGAAGATTTTCTCTCTGTGTATGGCACTGGTGAGCTAAAAGAGATTGCACCCTGGGCGTGAGGACACAGTCCCAGTGAGCTTCTTGCAAGTATTTGCTAGCTCATGAGCCTAGTTGAGCATCTCTCACCTTTTATTTCTACATATGCAAATTGCTGTTAGGGTTGGTCGCCCTAAGAGTAATGAGGGGAATCCAGATGTGGACCCCTTGCTCTCAGTGCTTAGAGGGATCAACTGCACCTCATTGACGAGCCCCAAGAAGGCCAAAACTGTAAGTTTGGGGTTAGTTGTTTCACTTGTTCAGAGAGGAATTATCTGGTATTTTGCAGGGCTAGTATGATATGTTTCAGAAGATTTTCTCTCTGTCTATGGCACTGGTGAGCTAAAGGAGAGTGCACACTTGGCGTGAGGACACAGTCCCAGTGAGCTTCTTGCAAGTATTTGCCAGCTCACAAGCCTAGTTGAGCATCTCTCACCTTTTCTTTCTACATATGCAAATTGCTCTTGGGGTTGGTCACCCTAAGAGTAATGAGGGGAATCCAGACATGGACCTCTTGCTCACAGTGCCTTGAGGGGTCAGCTGCACCTCACTGATGAGGCCCAAGAAGGTCAAAACTAGATGTCTGGGGTTAGCTGTTTACCTTGTTCAGAGAGGAATTGTCTGGCATTTCGTGGCTGGACTGTCATTTGGCAGGACCAGTATGATATGCTTCAGAAGATTTCCTCTCTTTGTATAGCACTGGTTAGGTACGAGAGATAGCATCCTGAGCGTGAGGACACAGTCCCAGTGATCTTCTTGCAAGTATTTGCCAGCTCATAAGCTTAGTTGAGCATCTCTCATCTTTTCTTTCTACATATGCAAATTGCTCTTCGGGTTGGTCACCCTAAAAGTAATGAGGGGAATCCAGAAGTGGATCCCTTACTCACAGTACCTAGAAGGATCAGCTGCACCTCACTGATGAGGCCCATGAAGGCCGAAACGTACTTCTGTGGTTAGCTATTTTCTTTGTTCAGAGAGGAATGTCATTTGGTAGGACCAGTATGATATGCTTCAGAAGATTTTCTCTCTGTGTATAGCACTGGTTAGCTAAAAGAGTTTGCACTCTGGGCGTGAGGACACAGTCCCAGTGAGCTTGTTGCAAGTATTTACTAGCTCATGAGCCTAGTTGAGCATCTCTCACCTTTTCTTTCTACATATGCAAATTGCTCTTGGGGTTGGTCACCCTAAGAGTAATGAGGGGAATCCAGATGTGGACCCCTTGCTCTCAGTGCTTAAAGGGATCAGCTGCACCTCACTGACGAGGCCCAAGTAGGCCAAAACTGTATGTCTGGGGTTAGCTGTTTCACTTGTTCAGAGAGGAATTATCTGGCATTTTGTGGCTGGACTGTCATTTGGCAGGGCTAGTATGATATGCTTCAGAAGAATTTCTCTCTGTCTATGGCACTGGTGAGCTAGAAGAGATTGCACACTGAGCATGAGGACACGGTCCCAGTGAGCTTCTTGCAAGTATTTGCTAGCTCATGAGCCTAGTTAAGCATTTGTCACCTTTTCTTTCTACATATGCAAATTGCTCTTGGGGTTGGCCATCCTAAGAGTAATGAGGGGAATCCAGATGTGGACCCCTTGCTCACAGTGTCTAGAGGGATCAGCTGCACCTCACTGATGAGGCCCATGAAGGCTGAAACGTACGTCTGGGGTTAGCTGTTTCCCTTGTTCAGACAGGAATTATCTGGCATTTTGTGGCTGGACTGTCATTTGCAGAACCAGTATATGCTTCAGAAGGTTTCTACTTTGTGTATGGCACTGGTGAGCTAAAAGAGATTGCACCCTGGGCGTGAGAACACAGTCCCAGTGAGCTTGTTGCAAGTATTTGCTAGCTCATGAGCCTAGTTGAGTTAGTCAGAAATGCTCAATTAAGCTTATATATAGAGAAAAAATATTCTGAAGCACATCATACAAGTCCTGCCAGAATGACAGTCCAGCTACAAAATGTCATACAATTCTTCTCTGAACAAGGACAACAGCTAAGCCCAGATATACAGATCAACCTTATTGGGCCTTGTCTGCAAAGTGCAGCTGATCCTCTAGGTACTTGTAAGCAAAGGATCTACATCAGGATTCCTGCATTATTCTTAGGGTGATCAACCCCAAAACAATTTGGAAAAATGAAAAAGGTCAACTCAACTCATGACTTGCAAGGGAATGCAAAAATCCTGTTAGGACTGTGTCTCACATAAAGTTATTTTAGTGCACAAGTTCCATACACAGAAACCATCTACAGACATACTTTTGACCTTGTTGATGAGCTACAGCTGATCACTCTATGCACTTGTGAGCACTTGTCTGTATTTACCCATTACTCTTAGGGTGACCAACCCCAAGAGCAATTTGCATAGAGAAAAAGTCAGATATGTTCATCTAGGCTTGTGAGCTTGCAAGGGTATGCAAAAAGTTCCCTAGGACTGTGTCCTGTGCCCATGGTGCAATGTTTTTTAACTCACAAGTGGCACACACAGAGATGCAAATTGTTGTTGGGGTTGGTCACCCAAGCTCACAGGTCTCCAGAGAAGTCAGTGTATGTATGTATGTATGTATAGATAGATAGATAGATAGATAGATAGATAGATAGATAGATAGATAGATAGATAGATATTTTAAGGCTAAAATGCACTTCTGTGGTTAGCAGCTTCCCTTGTTAAAAGGATAGCAATACTTGGTTTTATCTTTATTTTATTTTATTTTGTAGGTATTAAAAAAACATGAAGAACAGTATAAGTCTTATCTCTTGATCCTTTGTGGTTTGAGAGATATTCACAAGCAAAGTTTCCTCTCCTTCCCCTTTTACCTAGTGTAAGCCATCTCTTCTCAGATGTGGGATGCAGTCCATAGACCAGACAGATAACAGAAGGGGACAATCTTCTTCCTATGAGAATAATGAAAACCCTGCCCCCTTGAGAAGTTTTTTCAGGTTTTTCCCTTATCTTAATTGAAGATTGTCCCTCTCTGCAATCTATCTGGGCACCTCCCTTCTGCTCTGGCTGAACAGTGTGACATCAGTAAAAGGGGCGGGAGGGGGATACTTTGTCATTGAATTACTCTTGAACTACAACTCTGACAGTACTGAAATAACACTCTCCAAAGTCCAAATACTATGATAATTAATTGGAGCTGCTTTTATTATGAAACATTACTATCCCTTTAAGAGAAAAATTGTATGGTATTTTGTGTCTGGACTGTCATTTTGGCAGGATCTGTGTGATATACTTCAAAATACTTGAATGTTGCTAGCGAGCAAAAGGATTACACTCTGGGTGCAGGACATAATCCTAATGCGCTTTTTGCATATCCTTGCAAGCTTATGGACCTAGTTGAGCATCTCTGACTTCTTCTCTGTTTTATGCAAATTGCTCTTGGATGTTGGTCACTCTAAGAGTAACGTGGGAACTCCAACGCATATCATATATACATGTAGGACTTTATTCACAAAAGAAATAAACACGCGTAGAGCAAATGAACTGCATCAGAGCTGGAGAAAGAAATCCCCTCCAAAAAACTTCCCATTGATTTAAATTGGGATTTTAAGCCCTTGAATGCTGGAGGGGTCTCCAACGCATTTCAAAGCAATGTGCTGGAGACCACTTTATGAATCGGGGTGAAAAATCCCATTGAAATCAACGGGAACCTTTATTTGTCCCTTATGATGCAGATGGTTTGCTCCAGAATTACTCTTTATTTCTTATGTGAATAAGACCCATAGGGCTTGATTTAAGGGATTGTGGTAAAAAAGCCGGTAGGGCCAAGTATCAACCGACATAATAAAATGTCTGAGTCGGTATTTAAAGACCCTACCAGCTAAAAGCGGAACAGACGTTAGGCCACAGAAATGGTCTTTTGGCCAAACATCCATTTTGTGCATTAACCCTCTGAGTGCCAGAGTGGTACGGAATGCATTGCAAAGCAATGAATTCTGTACCACTCTGGCACTCAAAGGGTTAAGTTCAAAAAAATCCGCTAAATAGCAACAATATTTGGAACTTCACAGTAAGAAAGACAATTATCGGTGCCTTACATACTGCCAAGCACCAATCATTAAATCATATGCATTACACTTACCTGTTATCCACTGTCTGTCTCCTTCTGTATTAATTCTATATATTCTTCTCTTCTTTCACGTATCTTCTTTCTTCTAACAGCATAATAATATTGATAAAAGTCTGCTGAACTATCATGGACAATAAACATAGTTTAAACCCTTGAGTGCCAGAGTGGTAAGCAATGCATTGCGGAGCTCTCTGGGGCTAAAAGGGTTAAACGATGTATTAGTGCCCGGTTCAATAGAAATATTCCACCATTATATTATGTCCAAGTATTTCCAAGTTGCTCCATTATAATTTGTACCAAAATGCAATAATAAAAGACTTAGCTCAATTGCAGCTGTCTCCTCCTCTGTGTGCCACAGCCCCCCTTCCTGTCCCTCACAGGCCGATGCCTGTTCCACGGTGAGGGAATTTGAACAGAAACTGCCTTTTATGTATAGGCAGTCTCTGTTCAAAGTCCCTCACAGCCATTGGCTGGTATGTGCTTACACACATCCCAGCCAGTCAGATTCGAGTGGCTGTGCTTTAAGCTGATTGGCTGGGATGTGCGTAAGTACATCTCAGCCAATGGCTGTGAGGGAATTTGAACAGAGACTGCCCATATATAAAGGCAGTCTCTGTTCCAATTCTCTCAGTGAGCCCCAGAAGTCCGCAATGCATTGCTTTGCAATGCGTTGAGTACCCTTCTGGCACTCAAGAGGTTAAACTATGTATTATTGGCTACGATACTTCAGCAAACTTTTATTAATATTATATGTTTTTTTGATAGGTAGAAGAAAGAATGATGATGAGTAGAAAGAAGATAAAGAAGATAAAGAAAGAAGATAAAGAAAGAAGAGAAGAAAGAAGGACAGAAGATGACCAGAATGCTGAGGACTCCGCTGGACATCAGGATTAATGTTAAAGTGATAGTAATGTTTCACAAAACAGCAGCTCCAATTAATCTTCATATTATTTGAGCCATAGAGAGTGTTATTTCATTACTGTGAGCGTTGCAGTTCAAGAGTAATTGAATGATACATTTTCCCCCTCCTGCCCCTTTTACCTAGTGTAAGCCCCCACTCCTCAGATGTGGAATCCAGTCCATAGACCAGACAGCTCACATCAAGGGTCAATATTCTACTGTGAAAACAATGGAATCCCTGCCCCCCTTGACAGGTTTTTCAGCTTTTTCCCTTATCTTAATTGAAGATTGTCCCTCTCTGCAGTCTACCTGGGCACTTCCCTTCTGCTCTGGCTGAGCAGTGTTACATCAGTAAAAGGGGCGGGAGGGGGATACTTTGTCATTGAATTACTCTTGAACTACAACTTTGTTAACTTTGGACACATTTTAGGTACTTTGGATGTATTGATGTGGGGCTTAGGGCCCCATATCAATACATCCACTGGGGACTTAGGTTAACTTTTTCCTTTTAATAGCTGTGTCGCCTGACTAAAGGTCCAATAAGGGTCTTTAATTGCTTACTGTGCTTGTTTTTTTTTTTTTGGTGTCTGGTGTCTTTAAATCGCGCTCATAGATTCTTGATTTGTTGCATATAGTGAAGCTGTTCTCCAGAATTTCTCCTCCCATGACTTTATACATATGTCCTCTAGTATATTATTATGTATCACAGCAGTTCATCTTTGTACCATCAGTGAGGATCATGAGTATTTTGCACAAATACTTATGGTTTTGTAATAATGATGGCTTCCAGCCATGTTAACCATTGAATTAAATTCCCTTTTCTATTGTTGATTTTGTTGCATGGCCTGTGTATGGGGTTAATCTTTTGCTCATTCTGTTTCACCTGATAGTCCCTCCCTCTCGTAGGCTGGTGTACTATAACATGACAGGAGAAATTTGAGACTCTGTTTGTGGACTTGAAACTGGATGGAACTTATTACCCTACAGAGCTTCCTCCCTCACAATGAACTTGAACTCTCAGAAACATACTGTAACAGACAGACTCAGACAGGAAGTGCTACTCATCCATTACATGTGTTTCCCCTTGAATTGCTTCCTCACTTGGTTGAGGGGTTATATACTTCAGTTTTCCATCTTGAGAATGTTTTTGTCTGAACCAACAAGGACTTCCTGAGATGCAGAGGGCTTAACCCTTGGAGGGTCAGAGGGATATCTAACACATTGCAGAGCAATGCATTAGATACGCATCTGGCACACAAATTGTTAAAGAGTATTGGACAATCTGTGGCTTTCCAATTGTTATTAAACTACATGGCCTGTTCTCCTAAATTGTAGTCCAACCACAGTTGGAGAATCATGAAGGAATGGC
Organism: Rhinophrynus dorsalis; assembly: GCA_037306005.1. Lineage (NCBI taxonomy): Eukaryota > Metazoa > Chordata > Amphibia > Anura > Rhinophrynidae > Rhinophrynus > Rhinophrynus dorsalis. The sequence goes on from CM074725.1 coordinate 152,404,733, forward strand.
CACAAAATGGTTTTTGAGTCAGGCTGTTTATGGTATCCACTAGCAAGTTGTGACATCTTGGGAATTTCTGACTCCTGTATTTGACATTCTACTTTGGACCTTGTACGCTTTATTGACATTTTATGTGGCATCTGCATTGATAGCTAACCCTTTGTGCCAGATTAGTGATCAGGGTGTCCCAGATCTGTTAAAGGGATAGTAATACTTCATTTTTTCAGGCAATAATATTGTATGTATTAAAGAAATAAATTAAACCATCTGGTGTTCTGTTTTTATTTGTTTTTAAATGTTTATAAAATAAACTGGATTTTATTTTATTGGCGCCTTTTCTGTGGATTTTTTTCGGATCACCTTTGGAGGTCCCTTGGAATCTCTGGCGCGGAGACTGTGAGAGCCTGAACAGAGGCAGGTTGATATCCTCTGTTGCTACATACTGGTTATATAGTATGTAGCCGGGAGATTGCTAATTGTGAGTAAAAGTTGATTATTTGAAGAGTGTTTAATTATATATGAAGAGCGCCCCCACTTCCTTTCTTCTCTTGAAGCTTGATCTCCGGGGTGCAGATAGTGTGACAATGATCTGTGAGGTGGGCAGTGTAATATCCCCCACTTTCCTTTTTGCCACAAGTAATATCCTTGTGGCCATTCATACACGTGAATGTAATGATTTTGTTCTATATACCTTAGTAAGTCCCAAGAGGGTTTAACCCTATGAGAGCCTCCTTTTCATCTTCTTTCTTTCCATCAATGTATTTTTTACATAACTTTCATAATTTAGGAACAATTGCATTCTAAATTGTACCCCTCCTTCCCCTTTTCGCTACATCACTGCTCAAGATGAAAGACTTCGATTCTGGTCTGCGGACTGGACGGATCATCTAATGAGCCGAAATAGGAGTGGATACCACGGAAATCTAATACTAATCTTCTGCTAAGTGGGTATGGTTTGAGGCAGTAGACCATTGTCATAAAGATTTCCTTGGTATCCACTCCTGTTTCAGCTCTCTAGACGATCTATCTGGTCCACAGACCAGAATCCAAGTCTGTTGGCTAGAGTGGTGACATAGGGCGGGAGGGGTAAGCATTAGAATGCAATTGCTCCTAAACTGTGAAAGTTATGTGAAAATGACATAGGTGGTTTCATTTATTTCTTTAATACATACAATATTATTGCCTGAAAAAAATGAAGTACTACTATCCCTTTAAATACCTAACATAGGTAATTCTGTAATAATATGAAACACAGCATTTGTACAAACAAGAATTATAAGAGTTATAAAAAGTGTACTAAAAATACTGTATTATCAAACAAGGTAAACAGTGCTCAGTTGGTACAAAATAAATAAAAAACTAAGGTAATACTGATACATATTCGGTGAACAAAAATTAATGCTGTGGAATTATTTTTTACATTTCAGTAAATACTACTCTATGTTGGCTACATGTTTTTTTTGTTTTGTTTTGGTGAATAAAGGTTTTGGAGTGAGTGAAGATCAATGAGCTTTTTAAAGGAGCAGTAAACTTTCTTTATGAAAACCTATGTGTTGTAGGGCTTTTCCTGCAAAGTAAAACAAGGGTACTTCCACTGTTGTCAGTTATTTTATTCAAAAGTTAAAACAGTGCAAATAATAAGGAAGTGAATTACAGTGTGATTACTTCCTGATAGTTCTGACAAGAAGTGACTGCAGTTTCTATCACATTCTGTGGAGTACTGTATGTCACTGACTTTCCTCTACATTAAAATGTAACACAATAACTAATTAAAATTAGACCATTTGAGGGAACTGCTAATTTAAAAAAACATGGGTTTAAACAGTAATATCTCTGGAAATATGCATTTCTCAGCAGCGGGAGTATATTTTTTTCTCATAAAAAAGTTTACTGCTTCTTTAACAGTGGCGTAACTATAGGGGTCGCACCTGCGACCGGACCCGTGCACTCCAGGGGCCCGGCCTCCCCCTGCGACCCTTCCGTCTGGCGCCCGCAATCTCCTGCTGGCACTCTAGTAATGCAGAGCGCTGGGAGATGACATCATCTCCCAGCGATTTGCATTACTAAGAAGACCGTGCGGGAGCTCCAGGTAGGAGATGGGGGCATTGTGGAGGGGGTCAATGTGGTGGGAGGGGGGCCCGTGGCACTTCTTGTACCAGGGCCCGGAGGCTTCTAGTTACGCCTCTGTCCTTTAACATTGGGTGTTTGTGAGTGCATACATTTACTACACCTTATATCATTGAACCAATGGTTCTTTACTATATTTTGTCTTATTTATTGTGATCTGAAAAACTGAATGGCAACATGTACTGTGTTCTTGCAAGTATTTTGGCTCTTGATCCTTTATAAAGACTTTATATAAAGTGTCGCAGGACTTTTTCTGGTAGTCTGCCAAACCACAGGGCAAGAAATGTATCACAGAGAACTTATTCCACATGGTTCTACACCCAGAACAGTTTTTCAATACAAATAGCTACATTCATGTTTATAAATGCCGGAGACAGTTACTATAGCACCTGAAAATAAATTTACTCAGACTTATGCATGGGTGGGCAACTTCCCACGGTTGTTGGACTTTAACTTCCTATAGCTGAATGACAATAATATGACTTGTGGTTCAGTGGTTGCTGGATAGCCAATGGCTGTTCACCCCTGACCTTCACATGTATATTTCATGGTTGGTGGGCAGTGAGTGATAAGGGAATAGAAGTGCTGGAGAAGGAACAGGACTGTGAAAGAGTGGGGCTTCAGGGAAAGGTGGACAGGGAATGGGATAAAATAACCTCCTGAGTTCTCTTTTACTTATGATCATTTTTAATCAAGTACATTCATATTAATAATCTTTATGTAGCACCGAGGAATTTATAGATTTTTTTCATACAAGTCAAGAAGTGTCCCCTTGTCCTCTTTTGCAAAAATCTCCATCTCTGTGAATCTCACTGCAGCGATTTTCACAGGCTTAGCCCCCCTGCCCAGTCTTATGAAAATTGCCTCCCCTGATTCGCTGCTTGCTGCTGATCTCAGCCCCCCTTCCACCCCCAATGAATAAGGAACCCTTAAACTGCAACTACGCCATAGGAGATAAATTATTATTAACCCTTTGAGTGCCCGAGGGGTACGGAATGCATTGCAAAGCAATGCATTCCATACCCCTCTGGCACTCAAAGGGTTAATCTTTATTTATATAGCGCCAACTTATTCCACAGCGCTTTACAATAGGGAATAGACATACAGAGATATTAAATAGTACAAATTAAATGAGGAGAACAGAAGGATCAGAGAGCCCTGGTTAAAGACCTGTCTAGCATCCAAGGTGTTATAAGCCCCATGAATGGGAATTCATATTAGTCTCATATGGTGCAGTTGGTTTGCTCCAGGTTTACTCCAGTTCTGTTTAATACTTTAGCCTCTGTGTCTCTTGGATGTTGCCTGTATATACACAGCCAATGTAAACAGGCTGATTGGGTGCATTGTTCTGCAGATGTCAGGAGACGTGTTGCTATAATGGCCCTGGAGAGCGGCAGAAAACAGAGACCAAAGTCTTTTTGGGAGGGACGAGGTAAGGTGAATATTTGTTTCTTTTTCCTTTGTTTTTCAGTTACTAATCCAGTACTTGGATACCAAATATAGTCATGCTTCTCAACAGCGAGTCAGCATAATAAGACTTCAGCACTATTTTTCATATGTTTTTAATATAGAAAGTGTTTACTATAGGCTGACCAGACCTCACCTTTAACCGGGGACACTTAGGAAAAATGAAAAATGGCTATTTCCTATGTGTCCCCGGTTAAAGGTGAGATCTGGTCAGCCTAGTTTACTAGGAAGAATACATTGATTTTGTTCTTGTTTTCAAGTATGACATGAACATAAATGTATGTGGCACTTTAATTAATTTAGTTAACTTTATTGGTTACCATTAACAGCTTGTAGACAGCCTACAACCCTCAAGCTGTTGTTGGACAATAATTCCATTCAGACTCAGCTGAGGTTATTGGGGATGTTAGTCAAAGAGCACCTGGTAAGTCACATGTTGTTCACCTGTACATTAGCACTTAACTGATCTCCATGTAAATATATACTAAACACAGTCTAGGTAATTCACAGGGGGCAAATAAAAATGTCCATTGATTTAAAATGTACTTTTAAAGAGATAATCAATCTTTATTCTGACATTTAAATTGAACTTTTAAAGAGACAATGAACTTCCTTTCTGACATTACATATTCTGCAAGAGCATAACATCTAAAGTTAATTTGCAGTTACAATAAATTTTCTTTTTACACCCACACACTGGGCTGCCTGAATCATTGATTCCAAAGAGCATTCTGTCAGGTCTGTGAAAGCAGAGAAAGTGGAATAATGTAACACTATCCCTGCAGCACTGAGTGTTCTTTGTGAGGTAGAGGCAGGCTTTTCTACATTGTATAACTATCATTTTTTTAATTGTATAGCTAAACCTGCTTTTATAGTCCTTGACAGAAAGCTCTCTGAAAACAGATTCAGCTATCTCACTGTTAGGCAAAAGTGTAAAAAAAAAGGACAAGATGAAAAAAACATATAGGCAATTTGAATGTTCATACCATGCGTGTGCAGTATATGTATAGTTAAAAAGTGGGTTGCCTGCCTCTTTAACACCGCAATTGCTAAGGAGGTCTCCATTAAATTGCATAGCACTGCAATTCCTATGTTATTCTATAGAGCTTAAAAATGCACTAAAATTTCTCAAGTTGGGGAGACCTTAGTGCATAGGCATAGGCTCTATACAATAACATAGGACTTGGAGATTTTATCAGACTGTACAGTTTACCTCACCTTTATTATACAGTGCCTTTGTGCATAAACCTCCCAGTTCTTCTTAAGAGATCAGTCCCAGAAATCCCTTAAAAGGATAGTAATACTTGAAAATAATTTTATTTAATATTGTAGCCCTTAAAAAACACATTAAAAATGATATACGTCTTATCTCCCAAACCTTTATGGTTTGGGAGATATTCACAAGTAAAATAAAGTTCCCTTTTCCTGGCTGTTTCAGCCAAGTCTGCCATCTAGTGGACAGATTTGGAATCCAGTCCACAGATCAAGCGGCAGCTCTTTAGCACTGCCGAGTTCACGATCTTTAAAAAGAACTACTTAATTTCAACTGTGTACAAAGTGTGCCTGGCTTGCAAGCACATCTTGTAGACCATTCTAATGAAGAAATTATTTTTAAAGATCGTGATCTCTGCACTTCTGGAGAGCCGCAGCCGGTCCCGGGACTGGATTCCAAATCTGAGAGCTGGAATGGTGACATCACTTGGGGAAACTTTGCTTGTGAATATCTCCCAAACCATAAAGTTTGGGAGATAAGACTTATATTATTTTTAATGTTTTTTTAAGGGCTACAATATAAAATAAAATTATTTTCAAGTATTACTATCCCTTTAGTCCTTTGTGTGTCATAGTGCAATTCCTTGCAAAATATTCAGAGTTAAATGCATTTAACACCACCAAAACACTATTTTATTCAATCGAATTACTTTTAACATCTTGAATGCTTTAAAATGATTTACAATATGTACTTCATTTTTTATTTGATGTTTCCCATCTCCTCTAGATCATTTAACTAACTGCAGGGTCCCATGTGTAACACTTAGCTGTAGGGTTGTCCATAGGTAAAACAGCACTTGTCTAGTTGTAGTAAGTGGCCCCACTACCTGTTTAAGCCATTGGATGTTGGAAAAGTCCTGAATGCATTTTGGGCCCCAATAGGATCCTGTGAAACATAGTTAGCTAGAGGGTTACCATACTGATACTGGTTACTGGGCCATGGGAACACAGTCAAGTACCAGAGTAGTGGCTATACCTTGGAACCTCCTTGACCCCAGCCCCAGAAGTACTATGAAGGACTGCGGTGGGACTGTCCAAATGATGAGATTTGTGTCATAATATGGGTGGGGAGGAGAGAAAGTAGAGTTTGTCCCTAAAGTGGGAGGGATGGCTGGGGAGCTCACCATGCTCTGTCTCTGGAGACATCCTAATTAATATGGCTATTTGCCACAAGTACTAAGCTCCAAAAGCTGGAAATTCTGTTGGAGTGCACAGTCCTATCTTCGCCAAGTTGAGATGATAACGTTGGGATCTTCCCATAGTTTTCTAAGGACAGTTTGTTTTTTTTCTTATAGAGAGCAGAGACAGTAGCTGCCCTCCTTTAACCCGATGAGTGCCTTAGGGATGTGCAACATGTTGCTCTGCAAAGCGTTACACACTCCTGTGGCACTGAAGGGGATATAACATAAAGAATCACGTACCTTCTAACAGATGCTTTGCCTGTTCTCAAGGCCTGTATGTGATTTGTGAAGGGGGCAGAGGATTCTTTAGGTTATAACACTTTCAATGCCACAGGGGTGTGTGCACATCTCTGTGGCACTTAAAGGGCAAAGGGACATCTGGTGGTGATCTTGGTGCTGAAGTCTGCTCCACCACTTGCCCTCCCTAACACATTGCAAGCATTAGGCCAAACCTATATGCTAATGAATAAAATATCTCCCCCCTCCTCTTGCATAGATCATTCTTAGTGCTTATAGTGAAGTGTGTCTTATCCTCCATGGTGTAATGATCACTAGATACACTTGTACATTGCATAGACCCTCAGTGCATCTCCCCCAGGTGGTGCTGTTCATATCACCGAGCTGTAGTCATTAACTCAAGCTTTCCAATAGGATACATTATTAAAAAATTGCCCTTTGGACACTCATTTGTGCTGCTGCCAGCAGACTGATTTAAACAAAAAAAAGGTTGCTGAAAAATATCTTACCATTTTGTGTACCCATTTTACTCTGTAAAAAAAGCCATGTAGCACATTTTCATAAAAAATGTCTGCTGCCCCTTTAACAATAAAAAAATGGAGTCTCCTCAGTAGGTCAGTAGAGTTTTCATGTTTTGCAGGGGTAAGTAATTTGAACAATTTTATCCTTATTTATCATCTGCTCCAAACTACCTGGTCTACTTTGATCTATGGTAATAAATAAATAAACAAATAAATAAATAAATAAATAAATAAATAAATAAATAAATATATATCATTCTATGATAAGAAAAGCAGAAGTACTCCAATCCAGGGTAATAAAAGGTGACATACACATTGTTTTAATGATACTGTTAGTGTATGTCGGTATGTGTATTTGTTGTCATGATTCTCTGGGTTTTACTGTCCTTACAGATATTGTGGTTCTCCTACCAGTTTCCTGTTTTCCCTGCCCTGTTCTAGTGACGTCCTTGTTTTGGCCTATATCAAGCACTGACACCCTTGTGTCAGTGCGTGGTCAAATCGTTCTGTATATCAAATTTTGAAGTTATTGTTCCTAGTGTTTCCAGTGTTTGACCCGGCTTTCCTTAACTACATTGGTTTTGACCTTGGCCTGTTATTCTTCTGTTCTTCTGCCTGCTGATTTTGTACCGTACTGCTCAACTGGTTTTGACCCTGGCTTGTTCGACTATCCTTCTGTCTCATTCTAGGTACCGTCTTTGCCTGCCTGTTACTGACCCGGAATGTCGACTACTCTTCTTTCGACCTCGAAAGGTTCCCGGTGCCCAGTGTGTCACGTTCAAAGTTGTCAACTTTCCAGTCGAGTTAGATGTTTTGACTATCCCCAGTTCGACCTCCCATTGCACGGTAACCGTGCTATCCCAGGTGCTGCTGATTCAGTGTTCGACAGAGGCAACTATACTTCTGGTAGGTTTAATATGTTGATTCCTTACCTGGTGAGTAGCTGTCTGTGTCTTAGGTAGTTATCCTGCTATCAGGCTAGGCGACCTGCACCTCTACCCTGCTTCGGCCTCAACAAGACCTCCTGGGAGCAGCAACCGACTGCTAGCACTGTTCTCAAACCCGCGAACTCTAGCTCCTGGCTCACTGGGGCCTACCTAGTAATTATCCAATATTGTCTTCTGTTGTATATTATATCCATATCAAATCAGCAGTCTGCTACTTCTTGTGGGGATTCTCCTCCGCACGGTGTTCTCAGGCAGCTTACATTTGGCGTTCCGGTCAGATCATTACATTCATGTATATTGGTGGGTAAATGTGAGCATGTTTATTTATATCTGTCAGTGAGGCGAATGTACTAAGAGAGTGGAAAAATTCTGGAGCAAAGCAATTCCACCACAGAGACCAAATAAAAATTCCTCAAATAACCATTGCTTTAAATAGTTTTTATAACTACTTAACTGTTAGAAAGGTCTCCAGTGCATTGCTTCACAGTGTGCATGGAGATCTCTCTTGCACAGTAGTTCCCAAACCTTTTCACCTGACACACCCGTTCTGGTTTATACCAAGCATAAATTATCTGTAAGGTGCCTGTTTATGTACTACAGTTTGTATCATATGCATAAACAGGAGTGGTACATAGGAAACCTACAGGCAATGAAGTATCCTTCCTACTGACAACCTCTGCCTTTTATACAGTTAACCATTCTCTTCTTGCTCAGATTCTCTACAACCTTGGCTTCTACAATCATTACCCTTGGGATTTGTCACTTCAAGGGTAATAGGGGATTCCAGCACTGGACCCGTTGCTCACAGTGCTTAGGGAGATCAGCTACACTATGCTAATGAGGTGCAACAAGGCAGAAGGGAGTACTAACGTTTCTCTCTTCCCACTTTTTCTCAATCCTACAGGCATATCATGTGGCAATGGCTCCAAGGCCTCTTATACTGGTCAGGTGGGGGCAGCTCTAAGTCTGCAGGTGTAGCCACTTTGATCAGAGGGGGGAGCTTCACATTTGATTCTGTCCAGAAGCTAGTGTGCGGCAGACTTCTTGTCGTAGATGGCTCCTGGGCAGGTGAGCCTGTGCGGCTTATCAGCGTGTACGCCTCCCCTGAGAGAAATGAGCGACTGGAGCTTTTCCACCATCTGCGGACCCAGCTCGCTACCACCCGGGCAGTGGTGATGGGTGGGAATTTTAATTGCCCAATCGATGAGGATGGGCGCAGCTCCTGCCATAACGCAAGGCTGGATAAAACATCCAGGTTACTGAAAGAGATGGTCAGGGAGGCGTCCATGCGGGACGCGGTGGGCTCCATTGGGGCGGCCTCCGTTAATTATACTTGGAGCCGCCCCGATGGCTCAACACGTTCTCGGATTGACTTTCAGTTCACCTCCAGAACAGTAGAGCACAAGTGGCACTCTATGGTCCCCTGCTACTTCTCTAACTACAGGGCCATTCACTTCCAAGAGGTCCTGGGCAAAGGGTTTCCTCCTGGTCCAGGCTCCTGGAAGTTGAACTGTGCCCTGCTGGAAAGAGAGGAGATTGTAGAGGAGCTGCAGGGTGCTTATAAAATGTGGAAACTAGATAAAGTGTACTTCCCCACCGTGGCCCAGTGGTGGGAGTTTATGAAAGTTAAATTCCACAGTTTCTTTCAGGTGAAAAGCAGATGCCAGGAGTGTGAGAGGAGGAGCGAACTCAGGAGACTGCAAAAGAAACTGCACTCCCTGTAGGACAACCAACTCTGTGCCTGGGATGTGAGAAAGGAGCTGGATGAGACCAAAGAAGTCCTGAAAAGGCACTTTCAGGAGGAGTCCAGACACATTATCTTCCTTTCCAAGGTGGAGTACCTGGAGAAGAGTGAGAAATGTAACTCTTTCTTTTTCAGGAAGCTCCACACTGCACACACTCCCCTGACAGAACTGAGGGATACAGATGGCAGAATCCAAGATGGGAAGGAAGGGGTCATGAAAGTGGTCACAGATTTCTACAGAGACCTCTACTCCCCCAAAGACACAGACACAGACCAAGCTGATAAGTTCCTGTCAGGTATCACTAACTCAGTTGATCCCGCAGGTAGAGCAGCCATGAACTCCCCCCTGGCATTGGAGGAGCTGTTCTCTGCTGCCAGATCCTTCAAGTCGGGCAGAACCCCGGGCTGTGATGGTCTCCCAGCTGAATTTTATATAAAGCTGTGGGACCTCATAGGCCTGGACCTGCTTGAACTATATGAGGAGATGGTGGCGGAGGGCAGAATGCCTCCAACGCTAAGGGAGGGGATGATCACTATATTGTATAAACAGAAGGGAGAGAGATGCGACCTTAAAAATTGGCAGCCCATCTCTCTCCCGAATGTGGACTACAAGATCCTTGTCAAGGTACTAGTCAACAGGCTAAAGAGGGTCATTGGTCAGATTGTTCACCCAGACCAAACCTGCGGCATTCCTGGTCGCAGAATAGCAGATAGCCTTGCCCTAATCAGAGACACGGTCGACTATATCAGAGACCTCCGTATAAAGGCGGCCCTGGTCAGCCTTGATCAGGAGAAGGCCTTTGACCGTGCCGCTCATGAATTCATGAGCAGGGCACTGTGCACATTTGGGCTGGGAGAAATGTTCTGTTCATATGTTAACCTAATGTACCTTGACATTTTCAGTATGGTTCTGGTGAACGGCTGGAAGACTGATCCTTTTCCAGTGCTTTCTGGGGTCAGACAAGGTTGCCCTCTCTCACCTCTCCTTTTTGTCTGTTGTATAGAGCTCTTTGCTGAATGCATCAGACGGAATCCAGGGATCCGGGGGATCAATGCACCAATACGTGGCAGACAAGAGGCAAAGTGCTCGCTGTACATGGAGATGTAACCATCTTCTGCGCTGACCAGCAATCAGTGAAAGAGCTCATCCAGACATGCAAAGACTTTGGTAAAGCTTCTGATGCAAAGGTCAACTGCGGGAAGTCAGAGACCATGGTCTTCGGGGAGTGGCACCTGGCTTCTGACCCCTTCCCCTTTCCCATCAGGATAGGCCTCACTAAAATCCTGGGGGTCTGGTTCGGTGGAAAAGGCCCTGAAGTGTTGGAAAGAAAGACTAGAGAAAGTCAGACAGAAATTTGGACTATGGAGCCTCAGGGACCTCACCATAGAGGGAAAAATACTGGTGCTGCAGAATGAGATCCTTCCAGTTCTGCAGTATATGGCCCAAGCTTGGCCACCCTTGGCAACAATTTGCAGAGCCATCACAAGGGCAGCGTTTCACTTCATCTGGGACTCCAAAATGGACAAAGTGAAGCGTGCAATTATGTACAAGGAGCCCCACAAAGGAGGAAAGGGGGTGCCAGACATCCCCACCATGTTGCGAGCCTTCTTTGTGTGCAACTGTGTGCAGAGGACTTTAAGAGAGAGCGACCAGGGATCTGCCGGTAATGCCATGTCCCTTTTCTTCCTGCTTCCTCTTTGGAGGGGACTTGGTTGGGACAGGTGGGACAGCTCCATCCCTTACAACTGAACTAACCCCTGGTTCTACCAAGATGTTGGTAGATTTGTGAGGGAAAACCAACTGGAGGGTGTTAAACCAGAACTGTGGACCCAAAAGGTCATATATAAGCTCATCAGAGCAAAAGACATTATAGAGACAATTTCAGGACTCCCATCTGCCAGTTCCAAGATGGTATGACAGAACATGTCATCAGGGAGACTCACCAACAGACACAAGGACACTGCATGGATGGCCATTCGGGGGGGTCTGTCTCTCAGGTCATTCATGCATGCAAGGAACCTATGCAGGTATAGACACTGCCCTAGAGGATACGTGGCAAAATAAACTGCCCTGCATGTTTTTTGGCAGTGCCCCTTTGCCCAAGCTCTGTTGGATGACCTGGAAAATGAACTCAAAGACTCCAAAGAGACACTTGTCGTACCACTCGATACTGTATGGACTATTTCCAGGGACACATACGTATGGTGCTATCTAGGAAGCCTGGTGCATCATGTGCTGTGTCAAAGACACTCTGTGGTTTGCAAGGAATCGTCTGGTGCTGAGGAGAGAACAGGTGACAACACAGGACTGTCGCAGACTGATCCACAGCCTGCTAAGAGACTATAACATCTTGGACAGCCCTGAAGAGGAGGACTAGCATCCCCTCCAATGCCTCAATATCACTGTCACCTTCCCTCGGCCCCCTGACCCACCCTGACCTATGCCCCATATCCCCCCCCACACACACACACACACCCACCCAATCCCCCAGACGAATGCCTACAGAAACTTTAATACAGTGAAATAAAGTACAAGTACTGAGTTCAATAAAGTAATGAGACATTAAAGTTCAAATGTACCTGTGTGCTGCCAAAGTGCACTGCATTGCATGTATTAAGAATGTTATTTTTTTAAATGTATGAATGCACTCTATATTGGAAAGCATTACTGTACAAAGAAATGTTGTATTGCAAGTTCCATGTCAAAATAAAGATTATTTAAAAAAAAAAGACCGTCTGGGGTTGGTTGCTTCTCTTTTTCAGAGAGGAAGTGCCTGGATGTTTGTGGTTGGACTGCTATTATGGCAGGACCAGTTTTATATCCTTTAGGATATTTTCTCTCTGTGAAAGACACTAGTGGGCTAAAGAAGTCTGTACCCTGGGTAGAACACCACTCCCAGAGAACCTGCAACTTTGTATTGCAGGCTCGTTCACTAGTTGAGCTTCTCTGACCTCCACTTTACATATGCTAATTACCCATGGGATTTGTAACCTCAAGTGCAATAGGGGATTCCAGCACTGGACCCATTGCTCACAGTGCTTAGAGAGATCAGCAACACCTTATTGTTGAGACCCAACAAGGCTGAAAGACACATCTAGGGTTAACTGCTTTTCTTATTCATAGAAGAATTGCCTGGCATTTTGAGGTTGGACTGCTCTTATGGCAGGATTAGTATAATATGCTTTGAGATATTTCCTCTCTATGAAAGGCACTAGTGGCCTAAAGGAGACTGTACCCTGGGTTGGACACCAATCCTAGTGAGACTGCAAATTTGTATTGAAGATTCAGCTATACCCTACTGATGCTGCCTAACAAGGCCAAAGTGAACATCTGGGGTTGGCTGCTTCTCTTGTTCAGAGAGGAATTGCCTGGCATTTTGTGATTGGACTGATGTTATGGTAGGACCAGTTTTATATGTTTTAGGTTATTTTGTCTCTGTGAAAGGCACTAATGGGTAAAGGAGATTGCACCCTGGGCAGGACACCACTCCTAGAGATCCTGCAAAGTTGTATTTGTAGGCTCATTCCTAGTTGAGTGGCTCTGACTTCCACTTTACAGTCATGACTTCATGGCTTTCCTCCTTTCTCTCATAATGTTCCTTTTTTGTGTCTTCTGGCAGTAAAGTCTCCTCTTTAGAATTTTAGAATTTAGAATTTCAGACTGCCTCTTGGTTATTTCCTCCTGGATGGCTCTCCGCCATTGTAAGATAAACATGTCCAAAACCAAATGTCTAATTTTCTCTCCAAGATCTCCCCCAACACCCAGCTACACCATTACAGTTGATGGAAGTGATATTCATCCAGGCAACACAGCACGCTGCTTGGGAGCCATATTTGATTCTTCCCTTTCTTTCTCCAAGCACATTAACTCTTTGGCTAGAACTGTCACATCTTAATCAGTATCATTACTAAAACCTGCCATTCCTGTCCCAATAAACTGTTGTGCAGGCCCTCATTCCAGAAAGCTTAGACCTTTGCAATATACTACTTACTGGCTTCCTGGCTTACCATCTTTCACCTATGTAATCTGTCCTAAGTTCAGCTGCACGAATCACCACACTCTTTCCAAAAATGGAATCTGCTCATATCATTCGTAGACATCTCACATGGTTTCCTATTAAGCACCGTATTACTTATAAAGCCCTTCTTCTTACCCTTCTCTAGGATGCCGCACACCCATACATCTCTTCCCTTATTTCCACTTATATTCTTGTCGACCTACTTCGCTCAGCACACAATGTCCCTCTTGTTACACCATTCACACCCTCTGGTTTGCCCTCAGATTGCTCCATTTTGCCTTTTCTACAAATACTTTACAATTCGTGGAGACCTCCCTATTATTTAAACTGTTAAATGCCCCATTTGTATCAAAATTTTATTTTGATAATGTTAGTGTAGTGGTTTGCCCCAGAATTGCTTTACTTTTATCTCTATACATATGTTTGACAAGGCATTGAAGACCTATCTAGCATACACAGATTTAAAATTGGTATTTGTTACCTATGGTTCAAGACAAGGGGGCACATGAAAGCTCCCATTGATTTAAATGGGGCTTGTAAATCCTTAAATGCCAGAGGTCAACATCATATTGCAATGCAATGTATTCAAAACCTTTAGCATCCATAATTTAAATCAATGTAAATATTACATTTCCGCACTTCTCTTTTGTGCATAAGGCTTTTTGAGTAATGTGACAAGACCTCTATGTTAACCCCTTGAGGACCAGAGGGGTGAGCAACTTATTGTGAAGCAATGAGTTGCATATCCCTATGGTCTTCAGGGTTAAAGAGGACACCTATAAAAACACACAGGACAGGGTTGCACTGGTTTATGTACAGACTCTCACAATGACATTTTAAGATATGACCCAAATTATAATGTATAACAGGACACTTTACTTTTGAGCCATATAGTAATGTAGTTGATGAGGCTGTCAAAAGACATGCATCTATTAAGGTCAGACAATGCCATATCACCTCTGTTGATCCAGTGGAAGACAAAAGAAAAATCCATTAAAACCATTTCCAATTAAGCCCCAAATTGGTAAAAAAATTCCTTCCTGACTCCAAATGGCAGTCGGATATTTCCCTGGATCAACATACCATCTTCTTTGGAACCAACTGTCATAATTTTCAATATTATTCTGAGCTAGATATGTATCCATTAATTTTTTAAAGCAATTACAGTATCTGCAAGCTAAGCATCTCAAAGCAAAGAATTCCATAACTTTGCAGTCTGTACTTTAAAGGAATCCCTGCTTTTGCTTTAGTCGAAAGAGCCTTTCCTCTAGTTTTTATGGATGACCTCTTGTTTTTTGCTTGGCTCTTTCAGTAAATAGTTCCTTGGAGGGTCATCGTACTGACCTCAAATATATTTGTAAATGGCAATCATATCGCCTATTAGAAGTCTCTTCTCTAATGAAAACAAGCCCAGTTTGGCTAGTCTCTCTTTATAACTCAGATCCTCCAATCCCTTATCAGTTTTGTTGCATGTTTTGGCACTTAAGACTGCTATAAGTTCTTTACCTTAATGGAATAAATGGCATACACACTGAATACTATAATGTGATTTGAGGAAATTAATAAGTCCCAGTTAAAATCCAAATTTTATTTAACTGGAACGAGTGACCGTCTCTTGTGAGGTGCTGTTTCTTCAAACAATGTCCTGGTTTCTAGTATTAGGTCTGTGGGATAGAATTTTCATTATCCTTTCTTCTCTGCCCAAAAGAGGTTGCTGCCCATTCAAAGAGCACCGGTGGAAGGTACAATAGTACTAAGAAGACAAATAAGAGAAGAAACAGGCGCAAACCCTCTAAGAGGGTATAGAAACAGCTCTCTCACAGTATTTAATGTAAAAGTTGTTGGACTATATTTATTGTCTTAAAGATACAAAACACATCGGGGTGTTATTTTATGTAAAATAACACCCCGATGTGTTTTGTATCTTTAAGACAATAAATATAGTCCAACAACTTTTATATGAAATACTGTGAGAGAGCTGTTTCTATATGGAGGAGATCCCAGAGTGAAGATCATTTGACTCCAGATGGGCTTTCAATTACTTTGGTTCTGATAAGCACAAAATAAAAAAGGGGGTCTGTGGTAATTTATAATTACAGATACGCTCGTAGAGGGTTTGCACCCGTTTATTCTCTTTTTTGTCTTCTTACTTCACATCTAGTTGAGGTCACTTATGGTTTCTGTACCTGTGCTGTATATACCCCATCACTAGCTATAATATTTTCATCTGCTTCTGGAAAATCTCCATAGTACTGTGATGAATAAATCTAAAAAGGATTTTGGCCACAAAAGATGATGTAGTTAAATGAGTGGTGTGGTTAGGGGTGGAGCAAAGGCGGGTCTAAGGGAGCCAGCTTGAGATGTAAATCCAGCACTGCTAGAGCACTAGTACAATGCATTGCCTTTTGGCAAAATCAGAACTTGAACTCACAGCACTTGACTCCCTCATACCCTGCTGTCTTCTTGAATTACCTATAAGGTATCTTACGCCACACACTAGACATGATTCAATACCTGAAGGAACCTTATAGGTAATGAATGCACCCTTTACCAGCATGTTTAGACCTGGTCTCCAGTTTCTCCAGTGCTAGGCATGGTAGTGTTTTCAGCCAAGCTTGGCCTCCTTCCATGTATCTCGTCTGTGAGCTTCCTGTGCATCCACTGCTCCGGTTGCCTGCTTCCCCTCTTTCATTACTATCATTTTGTCCTTGGGTCAGTGAGTCTTTATTCATGCCTGGAGGACTTCACATCACATCACAGCCACAATGTCTACCAGTTGCCATGTGGCAGTATTTTATCACTCTTGAAAGTCAAATTGCATGGAATTATGGAGTGTTAGAACTGAAAAACGGGAAGGAAAATTCAAACTTGCTGCCTTGTTTTAGGCTCTCTTTGTACATCCCCATCCCCAAAGCCTGAGTGAAAAGGAGGGAAGAAGTCCCAGAAGTTGTAAGTATGCAGTCTTCTTGAGCCATGCAGCTCTTCATGGGCCCTTTTGTCATTGGGTCCCTACTTGCATGCAGAGCCATGTGCCTTGCAATGATGGTACTGCTGTCTTTCTGAATTAAGCCAGCTTGATCTGATACGCAACTTCCATTGAAGTGGGTGGGGATCTTTATTTACTTAACCCAGAAAGATACACAAAAGAGAGGAAAATAATGGAAAATATGTTGGATTATATCTGTAGTTTCCATCAGACCATCATCCATATCTGTATCTTCCTCCTCCCATGCACATACCCACCACCTCCATACTGTCCATTTTTCTCCCACTCTGGTCTTTGTTTCTTCAACTGGCCAATTTTGTCCCACCTTCCTCCACAGGTTTCCCCACCTCTACAACACCCAAGGCTCAGTCTCTCTCTCTCTTCCCCATAAGAATCCCCTCTCACAAGACAAACAACCTGATTGTATTGTCACTACTGGTTGTCATTTCATTTAGTAGTGTGCTAAACCTACAGTTGAAGGCAATATCGGTGGTGCAGAATCACCTGGTCTACCACACAGGAAACAAGGCTGCAATAAGCAGAGCTAGAATTGGTTTTTGAACATCTACAGTTGGGCACACCATGGAAGAGATCTGTGTATAGGAGGAGAGAATCATGTATGGGCTGATGGAGAGGGCCATGCATGGGCATGGGGTAGAGACTGAGCAAGAGGGCCATGTATGGTCCGTGGGAAAGAATTATGCATGAGCTGAGACAGGAAATGATGGATGGGCTGGAGGAAGTGGGCTATGCATGTGCTGATTAAGTGTGTCGAGCATGGACTGTGGAAGTGGGCCATGTTTGGGTTGGGGGATCGCTGTTTGTAGGCTGTGAGGTGCACAGGCTTGGAGAGAGAGTGCTGTGTATTGGCTGGGGAAGAGTAACATGCATCAGCAGGGGAAGTGGGTTGCTTGTGGACAGGTGGAAGGGACTGTTGGTAGGCTGGAGAAGAGGGGTTGTGGACTGGGAAAGAGGGCCACATGTACAGTGGGAATGAGGGCAACTTGTGTGCTGCGAAAGACTGCATGTGGGCTTGGAAAAAGGGTTGCACAAGGGCTGGGGTAGAGGGCAGCACATGGCCTGGGTAAGAAGGCCGCACATGGACTGGGGAAGAGGGATGCACATGGACTATGGAAGAGAGACCTGTTTGAGCTGGGACTGTATTGTCTGGGGGAGTGAGCTGTGTGTTGTTTGGGGAAAAAAAGCCACACATGAACTGGGGAAGAGTGCAGTGCATGGCCTGGAGGAAAGGGCTGTGCATGGGCTGGGGTGTATGGACTGAAGGAGAGGGTGAGGAAGAGGATGGGTATAGGGTGTGAGGGAAAGGATTGTGTGTTTGTGGGGGGGGGGGGTTAGAGGGCCTTGGAAATTTGGAGTGGCATTTTCATGGAATAGCCTCTAGCTCCTTAACTGAGTTGACAAAGTATATTTAGTAGAAATCAGTCCTATAAAAGTATTCTGAAACATGGCAGATAACAGATGTCTCTTTATCTAAAGAAATCTCATACATCATAATACATAAAACACAAACTAGCAAGAAATCTACACTCCCCACGTCCAGTACACTTACACCCCTTCCCCTTCCATTACAGCTACACGTAATGCCTATATGTTTCAGGAGATATTAGAATGCTTGAAATGCCAGTGCACACACATACACCCCTTCACTGCCAAAAGGAGCTGCAGTGTGATTCAGGATGAGCAGTGATGAGCATACCTGGGAACTCTCAGGATTTGACCCTAAGAATCAGTGTTTAGACAGAGATCTCAGAGAGAAGGGCAAAATTCTCAGGGTGGTGAGTCCAGCATTACGTACTACATGATCTGCACCAGACAACTGCTTCTTTAGTCTTTAAATATGTGGTTTGTTACCAGAATGGCAGAAGAAGTTCTGTTTGGCTTGAATGCACTCAAACATGGATATCCCTATTGTTTTAAGGTTTCATTGAGGACTAGTTGGAGAATCTCTGAATTAGAGCAAGGAGGGACATATTGCCTTGCCTAGAATCTATGTTATGGGGAACTTTAAGGGTTTATATTTCAAAGATGTCAGGGTCAGGGTCATTTTGAAAGTTCAGGTATGGTGATGAGATTAACCCTTTGAGTGCCAGAGGGGTACGCAACGCATTGTTTTGCAATGCGTTGCGTACCCCTCTGGCACTCAAAGGGTTCATCTTTGGAGAACAAGAGTGGATGCACAGTGCACTGCTTTGCACACACCTCTGGTTAAACCTAGCTCTTTACCCCTTCACGACCACTGACAAGCCAGGACTGTCACAGAGGTCCAGCACGTCATGGAGTTCAGGGCTCCCGGCGCGGCTGCACGCTGCTTTGGAAGCCCTGAACCGGAAAAAAAAAAAAAGCCCAGTGGTCACCAAATGCCAGCCGTGCGTGCGCCGGTCCTTAAGGGGTTAAATGTCACCCTAACTTCATTAATCCATTTTATCTACTACACTGTAAATTGTCCTCTGCTTTTTTTATTGCCTTAAGTTAATTTTTTGTGGAGGGAGGCGATAATTGCTCCTTATCAGCCTGCAGTCTCACCATCCTTAATAGAGGATCAGGAATCATTGCATCACAACTTGGATACTAGTGGCATTGGGTGTATCATCCTGTCTCTGTATATCTTGTGGACAGGTGTTTGTGGTGTTAATCTATTCTAGGAGATATGTAGTGAAGAGTTGTTAGTGTAGAACAGAGAATGAGGGGAGTTATAGTTCAACAATAGAGAATTATAAGTTGGTCACGTCTAGTAGAAACATTCCTGACTGAATAGTTTGTGGAACTGATAACTCAGATACTGTAAAGAAGCAGTTACAATCATTGTATTGCTTACCTCTGTGGGCCTTAAAGTGATAGTAATATTTCGCAAAAAAAGCAGCTGTGATTAATCTTCATAGTATTTGGGCCGTGGAGAGTGTTATTTCAATACTGTCAGAGTTGTAGTTCAAGAGTAATTGCATGATAAAGTTTCCCCCTCCCTCCCCTTTTACTGATGTAACACTGCTCATCTCAGAGCAGCAAGACTGTCCGAATGGATTGCAGAGAGGGACAATCTTCAGTGAGCATAAGGAAAAACCTGAAAAAACTGTGAAGGGGGGCAGGGTCTTCCTTATGCTCACAGTAAGAAGATTGTCCCTTGCTGAGACCTGTCCGGTCAAGTGACCAGATTCCACATCTGAGGGGAGGTGGCTTACACTAGGTAAAAGGGGCGGGAGGGGGATACTTTATCATTCAATTACTCTTGAATTATAACACTGGTAGTATTGAAATAACACTCTCCATGGCCCAAATACTATGAAAATTAATCGGAGCTGCTTTTTTGTGAAACGTTACTATCCCTTTAAAGGTTCAGTTCTGCATATGCCAAGAAGTTCTTCATCAACTGTGCACCTTACTAACCTCTATAATGAGAAGGTGACCACTCATTATAGCACAAATCATTTAAAATAACTCCAAAGCAGGCAGGGGCACCAGGCAGGCCTCCCCAAGGGGATACAGGCATAAGTCTGTAATGTGAGAGATGGTTAAAAATATCCTTTACCTTTGCATAGCTTTCATGCTCATAAAAATGTAACATGGCTTTTCCGTTGAGAGATTGTAAGTGAATGTTCAAATCCTGTTCTTGTCTCCAGTTACAGATCAATATGGCAAGATTGGCGAAATAGATAAATTATAGCAAGGAGCTGACACCAGATTCCTGTCTCTTAAACCTCACTAACGTCATAGGATGGACACTTTTTCATTCACTCTTAGTTAGTGAGGCTGATGCACTATGAAGAACCTGGGGGGAGATGCACTAAGGTCAATAAAGGTGTGATAAAGAGAGATAACATCTCCAGTGTGATAAACTCCCCAATCTGTTTGTTATAATATGGACCTATGAACCATTGTATATTAAGCTGGATAAATATTAGTGCATAGGCTCTATATAATAACATAGTAATGGAGTGTTCATTGTACTGGAGAAGTTAACTCTTCCTTATAATTCTGTAGCAAATCAATTGCACCACAGGTGACGAATAAGCGTTCCCATTGATTTAAATGTGGATTTTAGCCCCTTGAAAGTTAGATACTCCATTTAAATCAGTGAGAATTTTGGGAATATTTAATAGCTCTTCATTCAGTGGTGTAACAATAGGGGTCGCAGGGGTAGAAACTGTGACCTGGCCTGACCGCTCCCTGCGATCCCCCCTGCCCAACACCTGCAAGCTGAGGTCTGTGCCTTCTTCGGCACAGACCTCTATTAGAAGCTGAGCTCCCTCTCTGTCCTGGCACTCTAGTAATGCAGAGCACTGGGAGATGACATCATCTCCCACTGCTCTGCATTACTAGAGAGAGAACCACGCGGGAGCTCCAGCGGCTAATAGAGGTCTGTGCAGAAGGCGGCACAGACCTCTCCTACTACGCCGCTGGACCACCAGGGAGGTAGGAGATGGACAGTGGGGGTATTTGTGTTGGCAATGTGGTGGTGGATATTGGGGGCAATGTGGAGCTGGACAATGGGGTCAATGTGGACATGGACACTAGGGGCAATGTGGAGATGGACACTGGGGGTCAATGGGGGTACTGTGGAAATGTACACTGGGGGCAATGTGGAGAAGAACGTTAGAGGCAATTTGGAGGTGGCCAATGGGGGGCAATGTGGTCAGGGGGGAGGCCCATGGCAATTTTTGCACCAGGGCCCTGTGGCTTCTAGTTACTCCTCTGCCTGTATTGTGCAGTTGTCTTGCTCCAGAATTGCTAGCATTCTTCACAGTACATCAGTCTTAATGTCTAATAATAAAATTGTTAGTCTGTTTCATATATGTTCCAGGACTGTTGACAATACACAGGAACTCTCTGCATCTGCCCTGGAGACTCCAGTTTTTCAATTTAAGTAATGGATCTCTGGGGACAAAGGATGATTCTCCAGTTTGATGAGTTCCCTGGTAACTGGACCTAGTCCCAGCCTGGTCCTACCCACTTCCTTACCCATTTCAATGCAAACTCTGGCTTTCTACCTCCCAATTCTACCCTACCCAATTAAGCCCCCTCCACATTATGATGCAAAGCACAATTTTTGGTGCCTCAGATCTCCATCCCTCATTGATACATTAGGGGAGCTTGAGCTTGAAGGTCCCCAGATATGGTGCTGACAATCCCAAAAACCTAGGACCTGGACCTATATATACCTGGGAACTTTGTCTTCTTGAATCCCCGGAGAGGACTCATGAGGTTTGCCTGGGGGATATAAATGATGCAGTTTGAGTCACAAAAGGGGTGGGTGAGGCTTAACAGCATTTGTCATTAAGTGGATGGGAAATGGGCAGAATCGGGTGAGAAGGAGGGGAATAGGGCAGAAATTGGGAGCAACAGAGGGAGAAGGAGGAGAAGTGGGCAGAATTTCATAAGAAACTTACCACTACCAGAGAATCAGCTTCTGTTCACAGAGCCCTGATAGTTTAAACTGGAGTGTGAGGGGCAGATCCGGAGAGTTCCAAAGTATGCCCATATATTATTGCCCTGCCCGTCTCCACTATTACCATTAGTAACATCAGCAGAGCTTTACACCATTACATGTTGGCAACAAGTATCAGGGGTTTAATCATGAAGACAGGGGCTTGAGCCCCTCAGTGAGTATCCAGCATTGCTCCTGTTTTATTCTCTTATGACAGTGGAGTGAATGTGCGAATCCAACAGAACATTTCCACTGCTGTTAGCCTCCATTGCCAATGGCTGTGTTTCATGGCATGCACTAAAGAGTATGATATTTGTAGTGCAAATCAGCAGACACACTCCAATGTCATTATCACATTAATAACAACAAGCCCTTAAACCTGAACCATACATGCAAAACATTACACCATATCCTCTGTGCCTTGTTCAGTTCATGGCATTAAACAAGGTGTAGTGTAAAGAAACACCTCAAAATATCCCTAGATTTTCCCATTGTGTCCCCTTGACACAAGCAGCATTAAGGGGAGAATTTTCTGTGTAAGCAGCTTAGTAAATTGGAGTTTGGCACGTCTAGGGTTAAAGATTAATCCCAGTCAGTCGTGTAACTAATCAGAGCCCTGGTGCAAAACATTTTTGGCCTCCTATCAAAAAAATCTGTCAGAGAAGCATAATTAGGACCTATTGGACCTGGGGCAAATGGGGCCGCCTTAGATGATGGGCCCTGGTACAGCATCTAGGTATACCCCTGATTCCAGTGGCTGTTTCTGTACTATATTTGAACATGCATATTTAAAGCATTTGGACCATATGCGCAGAGTAGGTGGAGTAATTGTGGGAAAATCCATATGCATTATAATGGTCAAATAAAAATGTAATTTATTTTAACAAGTCTTCTACTCCCTTGAATGCTGAGAGATATCACATGCACTGTGAAGCAAAGGTTATCAAAGGTTAAAAATGTCTGATGGGTCTGACTGCCCCAGAATTACATTAAGATGGCAGGCGGCCATGCCACCCTCCCCTCTGTCCTGGGCAGGGGTAGCCCCCCATACTTCCCAAGTGTCCTTCTTTAGCCAGGACAGTCCTTCTTTGAGACGCAAATCCCTCTTTCCCACCCTGGTGTCCCTCTTTTAGGAGATCAGATTGTGTGGTGTGTATATAAGTGTATCACGTTGCTTCCCAGCAATAAATCTCACATTAAAGCTTGTTTAAACTTCAGTATATGCGTTTATAAATTAGTCTGTGTAATAAAATACTTTAGTCTTGTTCTAAATCATATATTTCATTACACAAAGAGGTGTCAGCAGGTCATGAAATAACCTAAACATACTCTGTAATGCCCTGTACACCAGCCATGCCTCCAGCAACATCGCCAAGGGAGAGGAGAGACTTAAAAGGATAGTAGTACTTAATATGTAAAATAAAATATGTTGTAGGGTTTATCCCCCCTGAATAAAACAAGGTTACTCCTACTGCTGAAAGGTGTTTTATTCAAAAGTTATTACAGTTCAAACTTAATTTTTTCAGGTGCAGTATCACAGTGGCCTGAAATTGTACAGTGGAGCTGTTGCTACACAATCCTATGAAGGTTTATGATCAACTGACCAGAGCTGTACATAGAATGGTGTAGCAACAGCGCCACTGTACAGTTTCAGGTCACTGTGATACTACACCTGAAAAGGTCAAGTTTGAACTGTAATAATTTTTGAATAAAATACCTTTCAGCACTAGGAGCCCTTGTTTACTCAGGGGGATAAACACTACAATATCTATTTTTTTACATTTTAAGTATTACTATCCCCTTTAACACATAAAAAACATGGTTGCTGTAAGTAAATGTGTACATAACCTTTGCTCCATGCTGCCCCAGCTTGACACATAGCAAAGAGTTGGGCTTGGTTTTGTGTGTTTTTTTTTGTTTGTTTGATATTTCGTCCTAATGATTTTTCTGGCTTTGCTGTACCTTTAAAATTTAGCTAGTGAGTAGGTTTAGACAATTTTGTGAATATAATTTACCATTAGAATCCATGGGGTTAACATAACCTTTAGTACACAGAATGATTTAACTGACAAAAAAAACTGAAATCTGTGAGAAATCAAACAGATAAATAGAGGGGATGGACGAGTCAGGTAAATGAAAATGCAGGCGAACTAATAAAATAGTACAAGGTCTACATGATAACACTTACTGGGAAAGACTCCAAGACCTTAATGTACAGTATATGTCTTGGATGAGAGAACCGAGAGGGCTGGTATTAAATAAACCTTTAGAGATTTAAAGCGGAACTTTCACTACACTAACATAGTGCCGCAAATGATTATTACATTAGCGCTATGCACACGTTTATTCTTACTCCAAGTATAATTGCTGCTTTAAAGGGATAGTAATACTTGCAAATTATTAATCTCCACATTGTAGCTTTGTTAAAAAGAAACTTATTGCCCCCAGTGTCATCTCTCAAACCCTTATGGTTTGAGAGATGATAGTGCTTAAAGTTCCTCCCTCCCTCCCCCTTCCCTGACTGAACGCTGACTGCAGGGATATTCGGTATTACTTGCATCAGGCGGCTCTGCAGCATGGCCGAGATTGCGTTTATAAAAAAGAAATCTTTCACTAAAGCGGTCTTCTATGTGTGCTTGCAAACCAAGCACAAACCAAGCAGAAGTAGAAGACCGTTTCAGTGAAAGAATTCTTTTTTATAAACGCAATCTCGGCTCAGCTGCGGAGCTGCCTGATGCACTTCAGACTGTCGTACGACAGCTTCCCCTGCAGTCAGCGTTCAGTCAGGGAAGGGGGAGTGAGGCGGGAACTTTGAGCACTATCATCTCTAAACCCATAAGGGTTTGAGAGATGACACTGGGGGCAATAAGTTTTCTTTTTAACAAAGGTACAATATGGGAATTAGTAATTTGCAAGTATTACTATCCCTTTAATGAACAATATAACATTCTATGCAGGCACCAGGGAACAGAGAGACATCTTGCAGAGCCGGCGTCTCTGCGTCTACGCTGTCCGTCCCCTTCAACTCCACAATTGGTGGATTGAAGTCCTTTGCGCCGAAAGGCACTGGAAGGGACTGACAGTGCAGGTGTCACCTACTGCAAGATCCCAGCCGGTGCCGCATAGAAGGTTATATTTTCTGCTAAAGCAGCAATTATACTTCAGAATAACAATAAGTGTGTGCATAGCACTAATGTAATAATCATTTGTGGTGCTATGTTGGGGTAGTGAAAGTTCCGCTTTAATAAATTCTGGAGTGAAAAATATTTCAGAAAAAGCAATGCTAGAACAAGAGATATCGTCAAAGGGTTTTTTGATAAACTTTTTTTATTGAATTTTCAAAACACAAATATAAACATACTTGCAAAAAAGGCACATGAGACATCATGAAGTACAAGTAACATGATAGAGAACCCAACACCAGCGTATTGGATAAACAGCACAGGGATCTCTTCCCATAATTGAAAAGTACGTCACACACTGACTGGACCAGTGGGTTTGAGAAGATATTTGGGAAGGGAACATGGCAGGAACAAATAATAAAACAGTGAGTGTGAAATGTTGCAAACCCAAAGGTAGCTAACAAATGATTTATATAATCAATGTCCCAATTGGAAATTGCAAAGAATATAAACAACATAAAACATTAAACAAAAGACAAACACCCCACCCCCCCTTCTGCAGTAAATAAAGGAAAACTAAGATGGTAGAGAAACAGCAGACACCTCCGGGTCTGATATAGTCAAAGGTTAACCCCTGGAGGACAAGAGCAGAATGGAAATGTGGTCACCTAATGTGCAATGCATCTCACATTAGGGTGACCACATTTCCATTCTGTATACTAAATGTGAGAGGCTTCTGAGAATGAACAGCAGCACAATGGCCTGTTCTCCAGCTAGTCACCACTCACAAACGTTACTTTTTAGCTCTCTAGTGCCATTACAGAGAAGAAATCTCCAAGTACATATCAGACTAATCCCACATAAAAGGCCGGTCCAGCTCCAACATGACATGCAAGTCTCTCCTGCATGAAAACAGCAGCTAACCTCTGACATACATTTCAGGCTTGTTAGGCCTCATCAGGAGGATGCAGCTGGATTACCTAGACACTGAGAGCAAGTGGTCCACGTCTGGATTACCCTTTACTCTTAGGGAGTCTCCCTAAGAGAATTCAAAATATGCATACTAAATGTGAGAGGCTTCTGAGGACAAACAACAGCAAAATGGCATGTTCTATGGTTAGTCACCACTCAGAAGCATCACGTTTTAACTCTCTAGTGCCATTACAGAGGAGAAATCACCACATACATATTAGACTAATCCCGCCAAATAGGGCAGTCCAGTTCAAAAATGACGGGCAACCCCCCCCCTGCACGGGAACACCAGCTAACCCACGACGTACGTTTTGGCCTTATTGGGCTTCATGAGGAGGGTGCAGCTGGATTCCCTAGGCACTGAGAGCAAGGAGTCCATGTCTAGATTACCTTTCACTATTAGGAAGACCCCATAAGAGTATGCAAAATAAGCATACTAAATTTGATAGGCTTCTAAGGATGAACAACAGCACAATGGCCTGTTCTACTGCTAGTCACTGCTCAGAAGCATCAAGTTTTAGCTCTCTAGTGCCATTACAGAGGAGAAATCTCCACGTACATATTAGACTAATCCCACCCAAAAGGGCGGTCTAGTTCCAAAATGACTGGCAAATCCCCCTACACAGAAACACCAGCTAACCCCAACGTACATTTTGACCTTGTTGGGCCTCATTAGGAGAGTGCAGCTGGATTCCCTAGGCACTGAGAGCAAGGAGTCCACATTTGTCTTACTATTCACTCTTGGGGAGACCCCCTCAGAGTATTCAAAATTTGCATACTAAATGGGAAAGTCTTCTGAGGACAAACAATAGGACAATGGCCTGTTCTACAGCTAGTCACCTCTCAGAAGCATCACATTTGAGCTCTCTAGTGCTATTTAGGAGAAGTAATTGCCACATGCATATAAGACAAATCCCACACAAAAGGGCAGTTTCAAAATGACAAACAAGTTCCCACCAGCATAGAAACACCAACTACCTCCCCACATACATTCCAAACTTATTGGGACTCATGAGAAAGGTACAGTTGGATTCTCTAGCTACTGAGAGCAAGGGGTCCATGTCTGGATTACCCTTCACTTTTAGGGAGACCCCCTAAGAGAATTCAAAATATGCAAACTAAATGTGAGGGGCTTCTGAGGATAAACAACAGTACAATGGCCTGTTCTACGGCTAGTCAGCGTTCAGTAGCGGTCACTGCTCAGTGCCTAGGGAAACCACCTGCATCTCACTGACAAGGTCCAAACTAGGCCAAAATGTATGTCTGGGGTTAGCTGGTTTTTGCATGCAGAGGGGATTTGCTCGTGATTTTGGAACCTGACCGCCCTTATGGGTGGGAATAGTCTAATATGTATGTGGAAATGTAATGGCACTAGATAGCTAAAATGTGATGCTCTTGAGAGGTGACTAGCCAGAAAACAGGCAACGTTGCTTTAGTTTGTGGTCAAAGCCTCTCACGTCTTTTGGCTTGTTTCTGAGAAACACTTAGGGTCTCTCCCTAAGTGTAAAGGGTAATCTAGATGTTGACCCCTTGCTCTCAGTGCCTAGGGAAGCTAGCTACACCTCACTGACAAGGCCTGAGCTAGGCTGAAATGTACATCTGGGGTTAGCTGGGTTTTTTTCTGTGCAGTGAGGATTTACCCATAATTTTGAAACTGAACTGCAGTTATAGGTGGGCTTAGTCTAATGTGTATGTGGAAATTTCTTATCTGTAATGACACTAGAGAGCTAAAATATGATGCTCTTGAGCTGTGACTAGCTGGAGAACAGGCAACTTTGCTTGTGTTCGTGTTCAGAGCCTCTCACATTGTTTGTCTTGTTTTTAAGAAACACTTAGGATCTCTCCTTAAGTGTAAAGGGTAATCCAGACATGTACTCCTTTGCTCTCAGTGCCTAGGGAAGCCATCTGCACCTGATGAAGCCCAAACTAGGCCGAAATGTATGCATGGGGTTGGCTGTTTTATTTTTCCATGTAGAGAGGACTTGCCCATCATTTTGGAACTGGACTGTCCTTATGGGTGAGATCTGGTATGTATGTGGAAATTTCTCCTCTGTAATGGCACTAGAGAACTAAAATGTGATGTTGTTGAGCGTTGACTAGCCAGAGAACAGGTAGCTTTGCTTTTGTTCATGCTCAGAGCCTCTCACATCTTTTGGCTTGTCACATTTCCATTCTGCCATTCTGGGACACTGCTGAGACAAGAGCACAAGAACAACAGACTACTTGTCCTGTCCTTGCCTCTAGTGCAGCTATGTGGGAGGGGTCACTTTACATCACTGGACATCAGTGCGCAACCTGCTCTTTCCCCTGTGCACCACAGAGTTCAGAACTAGAGGGAGAACTATCCATTGACTGCTCTGACAGAAAGAGATGCATGTGGTGGGCTACAAGAAAATGTACATCACATCCAGGGCCGGCCCTTACATGGGTCCCGGTGGATCCATAGGACCCAGGCGGCACTTTGACAAGGGCGGCGCCACCTATAGGCGATGTAGGGCTCACTTCTACTGAGGGCACAGAGCAGAGCCGCATGCACCTTGGCCACTGGGCACTTCCTATCTCAAAGCAAAACCACCAGAAGTGCAGTGGGTGAATTACTGTAATAGTAGAGACAAGCATTGGATTTGTTACGGTATTACAGGCATGGGCACTAGACTGGAGTCAGCACATGCGCAATGTCTGCACACGGTGAGTGATGTGGGACTGATGCATGGTTGATTGTTTGGGTACTGCAGGGAGGGAGCCGAGCATGTACAGGCTGAGCCCCAGGGTGGAGCAGGATGTCCAGGGAGTGCTGGGCTCAGATGAGAGGATCCCTGTGGGTGTGATCTCCTGGTCTGCTAGTGCTCCCTGGTATACAGATACATGCACAGCACAATGTCCCCTATGGACAGAGACAAAGGCTGATGTTCTGAGGACAGCTGGATTAACCCCTTGAGTGTCAGAACACTGCTTAGCATTTGTTGCCTTGCCTACCCCTTTGGCATTCAAATGATTAATCTGGTTAATACAACTGCACCACAGAGGGCAAATACCAATCCCCAATGATTACAATGGAGTTTTAACCATTTGGATGCTACAGAAGTCTCACAAGCCATTGGAAACTTTCTACTCTCTAGGGATTAAAAACACCCTTTAACCCTTTAAGTGCCAGAGAGGTATCCAACACATCCTGTTGCAATGTGTTGGATACCTCTTTGGCACTTATGAATGGTACTTTTAATTTTTTTTTAAAAAAATAAAGAGAGAATACAGATAGCCCTGCTTTATCAGCACTCAATACTGTACCAATACTCAGTTCACAGTTTAACCCTCTGAGTGCCAGAGAGTATACTGGGTACCACCTGCCTTTTAATGGACTGATTTTTTATTTATTTTAGAAGTGCACGCAATGATTGAATTATTGATCACATATATCCAGCAGACATATACTTAATGCCTCTATTAATTGGGTAAGATAATAGTCCAAAAATTCAGCCAATATTGTCTCCAGAATAGTTCTTTATATCCTTAGACTGTGAAGAGATCCTCCAGTGATGATATAGCTTTATCTCCTTTAAATCTAGAGAGATCCTCAGTCTATGACTAAGCCAAGACTAAAGGTCAAGTGGGATGAAGTGGGAGGTCCTTATTTGAATACGCAGCGAGTATTTGATTCACTTTTACAGTGTAAAAATTCTGGACACTTGAATTGATGGTTAACAGTATAAGTCATAGACTATATTGTGTTATATTGTTTGGGGGTATATTTATTTTTCTGCTAAAGGGCAGGAGTTGGCACTTGACAGCACTCTAATATCGAAGGATATTCATTTTTGGAGGTGCTGCCTTCCCTTTCTGTTGACTATATATATATATATATATATATATATATATATATATATATACATATATATATATTTTTATTTTTTATTTTTTTTCTTTTTTTTTTCTATTTAACATTTAATGTTCTTCTAGATCAATGGTTCTCAATCTTTTTTTCACTCAAGGCACCCTTAACAAGCAAACTGGAATTTTTGGGGCACCCTTCCCATTTTTAATGAAAATTATCAAGGGCATAACGAAAGGTATAATACATAAATATGCAGTTATTGTTAAGTGGGCGTGGTATAAAGGGGTGGGACACAAGGGGTAGAGCCAAGGGGACTGCAAAATTAGTTTTTTTTTTTTGGGGGGGCAGCATTTCATCCATGGACCCAGGCATCACAATATCTTGGGCCGGCCCTGATCACATCAAAAACCTTAGAATAAAGTTACACTTCAACAATATTGCACTGCACTCCTGTTTAATGTCAGGATTAAGGTTCAGCCATTTTTTGTAGCCTGACAGAGGCATCACTTTCTGTTACAGTAGGAAATGTGCAGTTCCCCTTAGTGTCCCGGGCAATCATGGTAACCCTATTGCACATCCCTCTGGTGCTCAAGGGGTTAAGGGTAGAAGACTCGGTAGTAAAAGTGAGATTTACACTACTAATATACATACCTAGAAGCTGTCTGGATCTGACGTAGGAGCTTTTATACTTAACCTTTTGAGTGCCAGAGGGGCAAGGAAAGCATTGCAAAGTAATGCTTTCCGTACCCCTCTGGCACTCAATGGGTTAATTATCATGGATCCAGGAGAAGAGGCTGATTCTCTTGTCCACTTTATTACGCAAATTTTGTTATTTGGACACTCCCATCCCCAAGACCTTGGTGGTCCTCCGGAAGCTATAGACAAGAAAGTTCCCAGGTCTACTATTATATAATTATGATTCCAGGAGCTAGAATCAGTTTATTAATGCTGCTCCTGTCTGCTACCAATTTACTTACCATTTTATGTTGACACTTCTACCCTTAAAGCCACTTGCTGCTTTCCATTCTAAACAATACAATGTGTATTTGTATTTAAAGGGATACTAATACTTCGTTTTAACTTTATTTTATTTTGTAGGCATTAAAAAAACATGAAGAATGATATGTCTTATCTCTCAAACCTTTATAGTTTATGAGATATTCACAAGCAAAATTTCCCCCTCCCGCCCCTTTTACCTACTGTAAACAATCTCTTCTCAGATGTGGAATGCAGTCCATAGACTGGACAGATAACAGAAGGGGACACTCTTATTCCTATGAAAACAATGAAATCCCTGCCCCCCTTGACAAGCTTTTCAGGTTTTTCCCTTATCTTAATTGAAGATTGTCCCTCTCTGCAGTCTACCTGGGCAGCTCCCTTCTGCCCTGGCTGAAAAGTGTTACATCAGTAAAAGGGGCGGGAGGGGGACACTTTGCTTGTGAATATCTCTTAAACCATAAAGGTTTGAGAGATAAGACTTATATCATTCTTCATGTTTTTTTAATGCCTACAAAATAAAATAAAGTTAAAACGAAGTATTACTATCCCTTTAAGAGAGATGTTTTCATATTTATCTGTATAAAAATGCCTAATGAAGAGACCTAAGAGGTCTTGAAAGCTTGCATCCTAAATCTGCTTAGTTAGCCTATAAAGGTATCAACTTTACTATACTTGGCTCCTGTATTTCATAGTAGTGTGTGTGATGTTCTTTGACTATCAGTTGAGGGGTGATTATGCATTAAAGAGTGATATGGAAGTGAAAAAGAGGAGATAACATCTCCAGTTACTATGTTATTCTATAGAACCTGTGCACAAAGATCTATCCCGCTTGAGAAATGTTAATGCATTGGTGGCTAAGAATAACATAGGAACTGTAGATGTGATATCACAAGAGAAGTTATCTTTGCTTTTATCACCTCTTTATCACACTTTAGTGCATCTCCTCCCCAGATCTTCTTAGAATATCAGACTCTGTCTGTCTCCAGCCTAGTTCCTCTGTTGACTGTTTTTAGTGAACCCTTGAGTTCCACAGGACTTGTTTGAGGACAACTAGTGCATGTTGCCATAAATGGAAATGCCATGAAAACAATTAACTCTTTTACAAATGTGTTACATTGTAATTACGTTTGAATGATGCATCTCTCAACAGTGGGATTTACTTGGTATGAAAAGCCTACAAACTATGAATATAGACATCCTTTTAACAATAACTACACTATTTATATACGTGGTTATTCTGCATTAATTGAGAGTTAAATAAATAGGAGAATGAATAGACTAGAAGGAGCCTTATCTGCCACAGAAATCTCTGATTCAATTTAAATGTGTATTTTACAGTACCAACAAAGCCAGACTTCTGACTGGGGTGCTGTGATCTCTTCTAAACTGATGGATTTTAGTGAGAATATATATAGATTTTTCTGGTCCAACGAATGGCATGCAAGAATCTGTACTGGTCTGATTAATAGAAGAAGTGCAGAAACCTGTATAAGTCTGATTAATGGCAGGGAGTACAGTGATCTATATTCATATGATGAATCACAAGGTGTGCATGGATCTGAACTAGTCTCACGAAGGGCAGGGAAAGCAAGGATCTCTGCTGGTCTTAAAGACATTGAATGCAGTGATCTGTATCACTCTGATGTAGGGCATGACGCATTACTGGAACCTGCACTTGCTTTATCAAGTGTAGGGTATCCAGGGATTTGTACTGTTGTGTTGAATGGTAGGGAGTGCAAGGACCTATACAGGTCTGATAAATGCCAAGGAAGACCATGATCTGTTCTAGACTGATGAATTTCATGGATTGTGAGGATCTGTATAGGTCTGATGAATGGGATGGAATTAAGGGATTTTACTAGTCTGAGGAATAGCAGAGAGTACTGGTTTGATGAATGACAGGGAGTGCAGATATTTGTCCTGCTCTCAGAAAGGGAAGGGAGCACTGTTGGGATCTGTACTTGTCTAATTAAGGGTCTGAAGAATTTCAGGGAGTGCAAGGATATGTACTAGTCTGATGACTGGCATTGAAACAGGCATATGTGCTAGCCTGACAAATGGCATGGAGTGCATGAATCTTTCTTAGTTTGAAGAATAGCAATGAGTGCATGTAGTTCAATAATGTATACTAGATACAAAAAATGGCATGGAGTACTGAGATCTGCACAGTGCAGATCCATGTATTCTATACATTTCAAAGGACTAGTACAGATCCCTTCATTCCCTACCACTGATCAGATTAGTACATATTCTTACACTTCCTGACATTCCTCGGACCAGTGTAGAGTGCAATGGGGTGATGGATGCTGATGTGAAGAATGGTAGGGATCTATATTTATCTGATGAATAGCAAGGAATGCAGTTATCTACATTAATTTAGTGAATGTCAGAGAGTGCAGTGATCTGTACTAGTCTGACGAATGACAGGAAGCACAGCGTTTGTGCTAGTTTGATGAATGACATGAATGAAGAGATTTGAACTAGTATAATGAAGCCCAGAGAGCAATTTGACCTATACTAGTCTCAGAAATGGCAGGGATTACAGGGATTTGAATTAGTCTGATGAATGGCATGGAGTGCAGGCATCTACACTGTTGTGTTGAATGGCAGGGAGTGCAGAGATCTTTACTAGTCTTAAGAATGGCACAGATTGTGGGAATTTGTATTAGTATGATGAATGGCATGGAGTGCAGGGACCTACACTGGTGTGGTGAATGGCAGGGACTGCATGGAAATGTACTGGTCTGTTGAATGGCAGAGAGTGCAGTGATCTGGATTAGTCTGATGAATGGTATGGAGTGCAAAGATTTATATTAGACTGATGAATTGCAGTAAGTGTGGGGATTTAAGATAGTATGATGAATGGCAGGGGTTTTGGGGATCTGTATTAGTCTGATGAATAGCAAGGAGTACAGGAATTTGTACTTGTCTGACGAATGGCAGGGGTTGTAGGGATTTGTATTAGTCTGATGAATGGCATGGAGTGCAGGGATCAACACTGGTGTGATGAATGGTAGCGAGTGCATGGATATATATTTAGTTTGATGAATGGCAGTACGTGCAGGGATCTAAAATGTTGTCTAATGAAGAACATGAATGTGTGCTAGTATGATGAATATCTGGGATCTGAATTAGTCTGATTGCTATTGAGTGTGGGGATCTGTATTGATGAAGGGCAGGGAGCACTGCTGAGATGTGTAGATGTGTGCCAGTCTGATGAAGGGTATGGAGTGCAGAGGTCTCTACTAGGCTGAAGAAGGTTGGGGATTACAGGAATCTGTACTAATCTGATGTATAGCAGGGGATGTTGAGATACGTATATACTAGTCTGATAAATGGCATGGAGTATTGGGATTTGACTAGTTTGTAGAGTGGCAGGAAATACAGGGATCTGTATTTGTTTGATTAAGGGCATGAAGTGCAGGGATCTATATAAGCCTGATGAAGGATATGGAGTGCAGAGATATCTACTAGTCTGATGAAGGGCATGGAGTGCAGAAATCTGCACTAGTTTCATAAAGGGCATGGAGTCAAGAAGTCTTTATTAACGTGATGACTAACAGGAAGTGCTGATGAAGGGCAGGAATGTGCACTAATCTGGTGGAGGGCAGGAATGTGTACTAGTCTGGTGTAGGGCATGAAGTGTAGGGATGTATAGTAGTCTGAAGAATGGCATGGAGTACAATGATCTTTATCAGTCTGACAAACTGCATGGTGTGCAAAGTTTGATAAAGATCATAGAGTGCTGGGATATGTACTAGTCTGATGAATGGCAGGGAGTGCAGGGATCTGTACAAGTCTCACGATGGACATGGAGTGCAGAACTAAGTACTAACATGATGACTAGCAATGAGTGCTGGAATTGGTAGTTTCCTGATAAAAGGCAGGAATGTGTACTCATTTGATAAAAGGCACGGAGTGCAGGGATCTATACTAGTCTGATGAATAGCAGAGAATGTTGGGAACTGTGTTAGTCTGATTAAGAGAGTGGGGTGCAGGGATCTATGGCAGTCTGAAAAAGGGAATAGAGTGCTGGGATCTGTACTATTCTGATTTATATAAGGGAGTGCAGGGATCTGTACTAATCTCACTAATGGAAGGGAGTGCAGGGATTTGTAATAGCCTGATGAACGGCATGGGGTGCAAAAATTTGTACTGACATACTGACTATCCACTAGTGATAGGGTCTGTATTTGTCTGATGAAAGGCAGGAATGTGTACAAATTTAATGAAGGGCATGGAATGCAAGCTGCAGTCTTGAGATGTGAGGTTATCTGTAAACTACAGACAGGCAGGAATTCCCCTGACACCTGGATCAGTATCGGCAGAGCTGGGTAAGTTTCTCTCAGGTTTTTTTCACTACATATGACATCATTGATTCACTGCACCCTTTATTGTGTTAGGAGGCTGTTGGCACTGTTGAACAGTGAGACTGATGTACTAAGAAATACTACTGAAATTGTTGTTCTATCCAAATGCACCTTTAGGGGCAACTAAGCATTCCCATGGATTCAAAAAGGGCATTTACCCACTGAATGTTAGAGTGGTCTGCAGCGCATTGCTGTGCAAAGTGTTGGAGACCTTGGTAACATTCATTGGGTTAAAAGCCCATTTAAATCAATGGATTTTTTTTCATAATTTTAGCACCTCTGGGTTGCACCAGAATTGCACCACTATTCTAGTACATCAGCCTTAGTGTGTACACGTATATGTGTGTACAGTTCACTTTTGAATGGTCGTACACAGAAGAGCGAGCGACCATTTAACTGTTTCACCATGTCGTCTGGTTAAAAATAGCAATGTGACAATCTCACAGTGCATGACAGGGGAGACTGCAGGCAGGAAATTAAGTTTATAAACTAAGACCTGGGACAATTTAGGAACAAATCAATTGCACCACAGGGTATGATATGAAAATACCCATTGTTTTAATTTGGGTGTTCAACTCCTTGAATGCTAGAAAGGTCTGCAGTGCATTGCTGAGCAACACTTTGTAGACTTTTCTAGCATTCAAGGGGTTAAATATGGATTTTGGGAATGTTTATTTGTTCCCTGTGGTGCAGTTGGTTTACTCCAGAATTGCTCCAGTTCGTCGTAGTGCATCAGCCTCTGTGGAGGGAATGTATGCATCTGCATCTGGTATGCTGTGACACTGCTCCTTATGCATGCGCCTGCACATCCTGGTATGTACTAGAGCGTATGATGGCTTTAGGGTATCCCGGTGCACACACTCCGCTATTGTTAACCTTTTGAGTGCCAGAAGGATATGCAATGCATTGCTTTGCAATGTGTTAAGTACCCCTCTGGCACTCAAAGGGTTAAGCCAGGCCCGAACACCACTCATATATCATGTTTGTGAGTAAAGTTGCACTAGTTCTTCTGCGACTTGTTACTACATATCGTTAAAAAAAGTGCAGATGAAATGAACTCCCAGAACTTCCGATCTGCTCTCCCCTTGGCACAAATACCCAATTAAGTTGGCATTAGACAATAGTAGCACTAAGAAACTGATTCCAACACCTAGTCTGAGC
Organism: Rhinophrynus dorsalis; assembly: GCA_037306005.1. Classification (NCBI taxonomy): domain Eukaryota; kingdom Metazoa; phylum Chordata; class Amphibia; order Anura; family Rhinophrynidae; genus Rhinophrynus; species Rhinophrynus dorsalis. The sequence continues at coordinate 152,441,121 of CM074725.1, forward strand.
AGAATCCTATTACTATACATCCCTCATACATGGGAACCTTTTGTCCCAAGTCTCCGGAGATCCACTAAGGAGAGGGAGTGTCCAAATTATGTAATTCACAACAAAGTGGGTGGTGCTTGGGGAAATAGAGCTCTATTGTGGAGGTTAACCCTTTGGGTTAAAGAGGAGCAATTTTAGAGTGAAGCCATAAAGGACTAAGACATTCCCAAAATTCGGTTTGATTTAAAAGGCTGATGAATGGTAGCAAGCTCACCAGTGCATTGCTTCGCAAATGTTTATTTGTTGCCTATGATGCTATTGGTTAACCAAGTGTTTGGCTTCAGAAATATGTTCCTTTATGCATGCTCCCACAGAGTATCATGATTTGAAATATCAACATGCAAAGCGCTGGTAGGAGATGTTCACTAAGAACGAACCTGCTATTGAATTTAGCAGGTTCTATGGGAATGGTGTTCTATCCAGGATTCAATCTCTTTTAGCTCACTAGTGCCAAAATGGCAGCCCAGGCTCAAGGAATTGCCAGACAAATCCTCTCTAAGCAATATAAACAAGAAACCCCAGCTGGGTTTACTTTTAAAAGGTTGCATGCTCTTTCTCGTGCGACCAAACAATACAGTAACCATGTCGCCATTTAAAAATGGTGACATGAGAATCTCGCTCTGCATGACAGAGTGAGATTCTCATGTCACCTACTGAAATATCACATATGTTTGGCTGGAAAAGGGCCAACTTATCCCGCAGTGTTGCTCAATGTATGTACCATTGAGGTGACCAAGCCCATGGATAATTTGTATATGCAAAGAACTGGTCAGAGATGTTCAACTAGGAACGAGCCTGCTATTGAATTTAACAGGTTCTACAGGAATGGTATGCAATCTCTTTTAGCTCACTAGTGCCAAAATAGCAGCCCAGGATATTTCTTCTCTGTGTAAGCCATTAGAGAGCTAAAAAGATACTGCAGCCTGGGTAGGACACCATTCCTATAGAGCCTGAACAAATATATGGTAGGCTCATTCCTAGATGAGCATCTCTGACCAGTTATTATGCATATGCAAATGACTCTTTGGGTTCGTAACTCTAAAGGTAACAGGGTAATCCAGCCATGGACCCATTACTCACAGTGCCTAGAGTAAGCAGCTATACCTAACTGAATAGGCACTAGTCTGAAATATATGTCTGGGTTTGGCTGTATCTCTTGTTTAGAGAAGAATAATCTAGCACTGTTGGTGGGCTGCCATTTTGCCAGGATTAGCATGATGTGTTCTAAGATATTTCTTACTTGTGAAAGGCACTAGTGAGCTACAAGATATTACTTCCTGGGTGAAATACCAGTCCTAAAGAATTGATAGAATTGAATAGCAGGCTCTTTCCTGGTTGAGCATCTCTAATGAGCTCTTTGCATATGCAAATTTTCCATGGGTTTGGTCACCCCAGGGGTAACAGGGGAATCCAGACGTGGACCGCTTGCTCACAGTGCCTGGGGACATCAGCTTCATGATTGAACTGCAATTTTGGCAGATTCAGTATGATCGCATTAGGATATTTCCTCTCTGTGTGAGGCACTAGTGAGTTAAAATAGAGGATAGAACGCCGTTCGTGTAGAGCCTGCACAATTCTATGGCAGGCTATTCCTAGTTGCGTGCCTCTGACCAATTATTTTGTGAATATATCAGTACATCACTGCATCATTCACCATCCTTTGTCAAGGGTATAATGAAGGGTACAAATATATAGGTATATAGTTATTATTAAGTCTCCCAATAAGAATAAAAAAAAATCAACATATTGTAGATACAATTTTAATAAATGTGCCACTGAAATGCAACATTCACATTTTGTTTCAGCATTTTCATAGAAAGTCACGGCACACTAAGTAGATGTCCAAGGTGCACCAAAGTGCAGCAGAACCCTGGTTGATAAACATTGCTCTAATGCCCATGACTGCACTTCAGGGTATGTACTACAGCAGGAATGTCAAACATGCGGCCCTCCATAGGGAGAAACTTGTTAATTCTTTAAGTGCAAGAGGGGTACGCATGGGTTAAGCTAGGGGTAGATTCATGTGAGGAGTGTGGAGGGGCTATGGGCGTGGCTAAGGGCACCTAGAATGTCTGGCCTGGGAATTCCTGTTACATAAATACCACCCTGGCTGTGTGCTTGTGTGAATTTGCATATGTACTTGCACTTCCTTCTGCTTGTGTGTTTCAGCTTGCCCTTGTGCTTCTGTGTGTGCTTTTGATATCTTTATATTTCTCCATGAACAGGACCTTATTTTTACCCTTCTTTGTGACCTTGTACATATGCATGCCCTTGTGCTACTGTACTGTCACTAGGCAATGCAAGGGTTGGATCCCAGTGCCAGGATGCCCTAGGTAGGAAAGGAACAGATAAGAAGAGATCTCTGCTGCTAGATGGCTTGAATGCACTGCTTGAGAGCGGAGCTTGAGATAAAAGTCAACAGTGAGTGTATCCTTGCTGTGGCTGAAAGCTGGAATAGAGATGTAGACCTCAAGGTTGAATATCTGACCACGGTTTAACATGAATATGCTCACAGGCTGAGAAGTAGCAGAGTTGTCTGGAACATCAAAGCATGATTGTGATACAATGAGAGGTCAGGTACAAGCCAAAAGTCAAGTTCAAGTGTGGTCAGTTTCAGTTCAACAGGACAGGCAGAGTACTGCTGGTCAGAAGAATAAGCCAGAGTTGAAAAACTAGAATATCAAGACAGGAAAAAAGGACCAAGAAGAAAACTAGGACCAAGCTCCCAGCAAAGAGCCAAACAATTAAGTGCCCGGTTATAGGCATGTGATGCTAAAATACATGAATAACCAGAAGCCATGGAATATTTACAATTGCGCATGCATGTTCGCACAGATTGCCTCGTATACGACTGATTGATGCATGAACTGGCTCACATACACCCAACACGAACACTGTGGCATAAAGGAGAGAAATTGTGTACAAATATGAAGAAGACGGGAATGCGCAGACACGTGTGCATGAGGAGCCAACACTCAGGAAAACCATGATGTGTGTGCTTCTATATGTCCTTCTTCTTCTAAGCACGCTTGTTCTTCTTGTGCTTATGTTTCCCGGAATGCCTACTGTGTTAATTAAAAGGAATCAATAAAGGGTTATTGTAACTTAGTTGTAGGCTGGAATTTATCAAACGTGAGTGACAAACTACACAAGGAAATAATCACATTCACTTGTGTATTTACCATGTGCATATTTAAAGGGATAGTAATGTTTCATAATAAAAGCAGCTCTAATTAATTATCATAGTATTTGGACTTTGGAGAGTGTTATATCAATACTGTCAGACTTGTAGTTCAAGAGTAATTCAATGACAAAGGATCCCCCTCCCGCCCCTTTTATTGATGTAACACTGCTCAGCCAGATCAGAAGGGAGGTGCCCAGGTAGATTGCAGAAAGGGACAATCTTCAATTAAGATAAGGGAAAAACCTGAAAAACTTGTCAAGGGGGGCAGGGCTTTCATTGTTCTCATAGACTTACAACCAGATTCCACATCTGAGAAGAGATGGCTTACACTAGTTAAAAGGGGCGGGAGGGGAAACTTTGCTTGTGAATATCTCTGAAACCTTAAAGGTTTGAGAGATAAGACATATCATTCTTCATGTTTTTTAATGCCTACAAAATAAAATAAAGATAAAATGAAGTATAACTATCCCTTTAACAAGGTCCATATAGTGCTTTCACAAAACAGAAACACAGAGCATATCCAGGAAAGAGAAATACATCTGATCACTGATATGCAAACACGTCTGTCAGTGATCATATGAGAAGACCATGTATGGAATACTCTGCTGTTGAACTTTTATGTTTCCCATTTGAAGCATTTGTTGAGACCTGTATGTGATTATAGATGCAAATCTGCAATTTTATCAACAATACTATTTTATATTTTACTATGAATTCATTTCTACCAGATGTCACAGCAATAGTGGTGTATTTGCAATGCATGACAGATTTCTCTAGCATTCAAAGGGTTAAATTCCTCCTAAAAGATTCAGTGGCTACTTGAGTAGTAAACAAGTCACTGTCTGCCACCCTGACATCTTGTTCTCTCCATTCAGTTACACCTTCTCCACTGCTTGAAACACCCTACTCCAGCTTGGTTCAAATCCCCCTCAATGTGTCCTTTTCTCCTGTTACCTATCATTAATGATTGCAGAGTGGTGATAAACAAGTTCCACACTGTTATCATGTTTCTGACAGGGCAGCAGCAGCTGGAGCTCCCTATGTTTGATAATATGATAAACATTCAACTGTATATACAGTTACTATCTCCTCATTAACACCCTCCACTGCTTCTCCTGCAAAAATTGGAGCCCTCATCTTGTCAGTAGTAAGTTCCTCTTTATTCCATTTGGCTGCTCCCTCTTATTCTCTAGTATATTAGTATTCATTTAAATGTTCTTTATCCTGCCTGTAGTGCTTTCTTCTATATTCTTCAGTACCATACTTTCCTCTGTATATAGTACTTTCCTTATTCCTTGTAACAGTTCCCTCCTCTGTATATAGTACTTTATTTATTCCTCGTAACCATTCCCTCCTCTGTATGTAGTACTTTCTTTATTCCTCGTAACCGTTCCCTCCTCTGTATGGAATACTTTCCTTATTTCCTTATTCCTCATAACCATTCTTTCCACTGTATGTAGTACTTTCCTTAGTCAGCATAGCCGTTCCCTCCTCTGTATGTAATCCTTTCCTTATACCTCATAACCGTTCCCTCCTCTGTATGTAGTACTTTCCTTATTCCTCATAACCGATCTAGGAAGTGCCAGGTCGCTTTAACCCCTTGGATCCTAAAGACCCCACTAGAAGGTGTTGACTGTCAATGATCCACCGGATGAACAAGCTGACATTCAACACGCGCTACCCACTAGACAGCTGGAGTGCCCTGCACATAGCTGCCTATTGCCAAATACTCCTCCAGCAGTCGGTAAGCGTCTTTAGGTTCCAAGGGGTAAAGAGTTAAAGGGGTTAAAGCGACCCGGCACTTCCTAGTATGTAAAATGAAAGTGCCTATTATAGGGGAGCAGCGCTCAACAATACCGGGATGCGACCTTTAAGTAGGCAACATGAGAATCTTGCGCTGTCAAGCAGAGCGAGATTATCATGTCACCATTTTTACCCAGGCAACATGGTGAATGTGTTATAAGGTTGCACGCTTTTTTGCATGCAACCTTTTAAAAGGATACCCTCTGTATGTAATACTTTCCTTATTGTGCATAGCAGTTCCCTCCTCTGTATGTAGTACATTCCTTATTCCTCGTAACCGTTCCCTCCTCTGTATGTAGTAATTTCCTTATTCCTCGTAACCGTTCCCTCCTCTGTATGTAATACTTTCCTTATTCCTCGTAACTGTTCCCTCCTCTGTATGTAGTACTCTTCTTATTCCTTGTAACCGTACCATCCTCTGTATGTAATATTTTCTTTATTCCTTGTAACCATTTCCTTCTCTGTATGTAGTACTTTCCTTATTCTGCATAGCCTTTTGACTCCTCTGTATATAGTACCTTCTTTATTCCTCGTAACTGTTCCATCCTCTGTATGTAATACTTTTCTTATTCCTTGTAACCGTTCCCTCCTCTATATGTAATGCTAACCTTATTCCTCATAACCATTCCCTCCTCTGTATGTAGTACTTTCCCGCCCAAAAGGGCAGTCCATTTCCTAAATGATGGGCAAGAGCCTTCTGCATGGGAACACCAGCTAACCCTACATGTATGTTTTTGACCTTGATAGGTATTGTCAGTGAGGTGTCACTGTTTTCCCTAGGCACTGAGAGCAATGAGTCCATGTAATGTTTACCCTTCACTCTTAGAGGTATTCAAAATACATAACAAAACGTGAGATGCTCTGAGGACAAACAAAAGCACAATGGCTTGTTCTACGGCTAGCTCAGAAGCATTCCATTTTAGCTTTCTAGTGCCATTAGAGTAGAGATTTCCATGTTCATATTAGACTAATCCTGCCTAAAAGGGCAGTTGTGAGGTGCAGCTGCACTGAAAGCAAGGGTTTCATGTCTGGATTACCATTCACTCTTAGAGAGACCCCGTAAGAGTATTCAAAATGCATATCGAAACGGGAAAAGCTCTGAGGATGAACAAGAGCACAATGGCTTGTTCTACAGCTAGTCACTGCTCTGAAGTATCATGTTTTAGCCTTCTAGTGCCATTACAGAGGAGAAATTTCCTCTTTAGTCTTACCAAAATATTTTTTCTGCAGTGCTGCTTTTCTGTGGGGACAAACACCAGAAATCCATTAATCACACACACAGTTTCCCTGCACGTATTGTCCTGACAAAAATAACATTCAGTCACACTCTCCCACAACGTGCCATCAGCTATCTAGGGTATGCTTAAACTAGTGATTACCTGTTATCCATGTGTATGCAGTGCAGAGTCTTAACTAACGAACAGCTGTTTGGGCAATCTAGGAATGTTCTAGGATAATTTTTTGGCTGGTGGAGGTAAGCCAGACTACTGATTAGGAATTCTGGCTAGCTGAGGGTGCATAAGCCAGTAAATATGTTTTATGGATAGGGGTCTAGGCTAGTTATTATACATAGGAGAAACCTGGGAGTTTGGGATTGTTTGGGTAGATATCTGACAGGGGTCTAGGCAAGTGAATAAGTATTAAGCTAAGTAGTAGGTGTCTAGGATAGTGATCAGATCTTACAGAAAACTTGGATTGTTATAAGGTATAAAGGACAACTGACAAGGTCCGGCTAATGAATAGGTGTTAGTCTAGTGATCATGTTTTAGACAAACTGAGGGGTTCCAGGCTTATGACTGGATATTAGGTTATTCTGCAGGTAATATAAGCTTGTGAGAGTAGGTGGTAGCCTAGCTGGGGGGGGGGGTTCTAGGCTAGTGATGTGATATTACGGTAGCTAGGTAAACGTCTAGACTAGAGATTAATTATTAGGATTAATGATTACCTTAGATATTAGGCTTAATTACCTTAACGATGGTGCAGCTGCTAAATCATCCTTAGGCAGCGTCTTCCAGGACAACTCCTCTGCATAGCACAACGTGCTGTTGCTGGACAGGACACAGGTCTCATTTTAGGCCTATCAACAAGCTCCCCTTTCTCCTAACACGTTGCACTAACCCCCCCCATCAATTACCATACTGACCCGATCCAATAATCTAACACTACTCACAAAAATATCAGCTGTACAGTATATCCCTACATGGACACTAGTACACACAGATCTACTTACACACATATACTACTGTGGTTAGCATTACATAAGGCCAAAAATGCATTATAACACCACTGTGTGCGAATAGCATGCCACTGCATTAGACCAACAAAGCATTACACCTTTATAAAAGATACTAGGAGGCCACTGCACCAGTGCAGTAGGGTTAAAGTACGTAATTGACATGTGCATGCATTCTGACAAATGCACATAGCTTGATGCTCCATCTAGCACACACACAGACAGAGCTGAATTGAGAGAAGAAGAGGAGCGGAAAGAGAGATATACAGAGGGAGACAGGAGCAAACAAAGGAAAAGGAGTAGAACAGAGAGAAGAGAGGGGGGAGATCAGGATGGCTGGAGGGGATTAAAGGGAGCAGGAAAAACAAAAGTGAAGACAGAGTAACAGGGGAAGAAGAGGTAGGTATCAGAAAGACTAGAGGGCAGAGGTGAGAGAAACAAGCATGGAGATAGTGGCAAGACTATGTTATCTTTTGGGGTGGATGGAGTCAGTGTGGTTTCCATATCCGTAAGGGAAGGAAAGACTGAGCACATTAATACTTATTTATTAACTTTTTTTGAGTGTAAGATGGGTGTACAAGGCATTGCCGGGCAATGTGTTAAACTCTGCTCTGACATTTAAAGGGTTAAACATGATTCTCTCACAGCTCCATATCTGTTCTGTGTTAGTGATAATAACACTAGAAAGCAGAGCCATTTTGAATCAGGATCATGCACACTGCAATACTCTTCATAATGCACCGTGGGTGGAGACACATCCAAAGCTACTGTGTGTATGGAATGATCCCACAGACAGCTACCTGAGATCAAAGCAGTATAATAATGTGGGGCTGACACTGTAAGGTGCAGTGCAGGAATAAGTAACAGAGGGGCATGTGTGGGTGATTAAATGCAACTCAGTATCCTCCAATACCAGCCTCTATAACCAGCTTCACATCCATGTGGATTCTGCAATTGTCTTGATGATGTCACTAAGGCTGCAGTACGGAACTAAGATTTGGAAGAAATGTATATTTATATATAGTTTATTTGGATTGATGGGGGATGGGACTAAGCCCCATTCTCCATGGCATCCAGTGCAGTGGAACTTGTCACACTACCTAAAACCAGTCTTTCATCATGTATCTGGTTTTCCTCTGTAGTACTTTCCCCTCTATTCCATTTATCTGCTTTCTCCACAGTCCATAGTACTTTCTACTCTATTAAATGTAACTGCTGCCTAATTTGCATACCTGGGAACTTTCAAGATGAGCTGACCCTGAGATCTTTGAAATATTAACCCTTAAAGCTTCCAATAATGTAGATTTTATGCTATATGTGCCTGCTTGCTCTCACACAGAGGTGCTCAGGTCCGTGTACGAGGGACCTTTAAAGGGATAGTAATGTTTCATAATAAAAGCAGCTCTAATTAATCATCATAGTATTTGGACTTTGGAGAGTGTTATTTCAATTCTGTCAGAGTTGTAGTTCAAGAGTAATTCAATGACAAAGTATCCCCCTCCCGCCCCTTTTACTGATGTAGCACTGCTCAGCTAGATCAGAAGGGAGGTGCCCAGGTAGACTGCAGAGAGGGACAATCTTCAATTAAGATAAGGGGAAAACCTGAAAAACTTGTCAAGGGGGGCAGGGGTTTCATTGTTTTCATAGGAAAAAGAGTGTCCCCTTCTGTTATCTGTCTGGTCTATGGACTGCATTCCACATCTGAGAAGAGATGGCTTACACTAGGTAAAAGGGGCGGGAGGGGAAACTTTGCTTGTGAATATCTCTTAAAGGGATAGTAATACTTTGTTGTAACTTTATTTTGTAGGCATTAAAAAAACATGAAGAATGATATAAGTCTTATCTCTCAGACCTTTATGGTTTATGAGATATTCACAAGCAAAGTTCCCCTCCCCGCCCCTTTTACCTAGTGTAAGCCATCTCTTCTCAGATGTGAGTCTGGTTGTATGACAGTACAGATAACAGAAGGGGACAATTTTCTTTGTATGAAAACAATGAAAGCCCTTTCCCCCTTGACAAGTTTTTCAGCTTTTTCCCTTATCTTAATTGAAGATTGTCCCTCTCTGCAGTCTACCTGGGCATCTCCCTTCTGATCTGGTTGAACGGGGGGGGGATACTTTGTTTGTGAATATCTCTTAAACCATAAAGGTTTCAGAGATAAGACTTATATCATTCTTCATGTTTTTTTAATGCCTACAAAATAAAATAAAGTTAAAATGAAGTATTACTATCCCTTTAAACCATAAAGGTTTGAGAAATAAAACTTATATCATTCTTCATGTTTTTAATGCCTACAAAATAAAATAAAGTTAAAACGAAGTATTACTATCCCTTTAACATGCTACAGTTTGGATAACTCACTGCCTGAACACAAACAAGACAAGCATGACATCTCCCACTGTCTTTCTGGTACTAATGGCACCAATTTAGTGGCTAAGGAAACATTTAATTGGGGAAATTCATATAGTAGGTGACACAGACCTCTCTCACCTTGAGAATTGGGCCCTTCACCCTGAGATTTGGGTCAAAACCCTGAGTCTCAGGGTCAAGCCCTGAGAGTTCCCAGGTATGCTCATTTGGATGTAATAATTTCCTTTTTTTCCAAGGAACAGCTCTGACCTCTGTCTATAATGCTTTACCCTTTATTCTGTATAATAGATCCCGATTGTTTATGGTACTTTCCTTTGATTCCATGCCACTGTTCCCTTCTGTCTCTAGTATTCCTCTCTTTATTCCATGTAATTGTTTCTTCCCCTCTTTGTAGTACTTTGCTTTCCATTCCTTTAAGCTGTTCCCTCCTCTGTAGTACTTTACTTTTTATTTCATTTAACTGATCCCTCCGCTGTTATTCCATATAATTGTTCCCACCTGTCTGTAGTATGTTACATTTTATTTCATATATCTGCCCCCTCCTCTCTCTGTAATGCTTTTTTATTTCATGTAACTGATCATTTCACTGTTATTGTATATAACTGCTGCTTCCTCTGTCTGTAGGATCCCTCTTTCTTTTTTATTTCATGCAACTGATGACTTCACTGTCTATTGGACTCTCCTTTTTATTCTATGTAACTGATCCTTCCACTGTTATTCCATATAACTGTCCCCACCTGTCTGCGGTGCTTTACTTTTTATATCATATAACTGATCCTTCCACTGCTATCCCTCTTCCCTTTTTATTTCATGTAACTGTCTTCTCTGTCTGTAGGACTTTCCTTATTATTCCATGTAACTGATCCCTCCATTGTTATTCCATATAGCTGCTCCCACCCTTTGTCTGTAGTACTTCCCTCCTTTATTCCATGTTAACTGCACCTTCCTCTGTAGAGCTTTCCTTTGTACTCCTTGTAACTGTTCCACCTTTAGTCTGTAGCCATGTGATCCATGTAACTGCTCCCACCTCTGTCTATAGTCCTTCATTCCATGTAACTGTTTCTTCCCCTGTCTGCAGCACTTCATTCTATGTAAATGTTTCTTCCGCTGTGTGTAGCACTTCATTCCATGTAACTGTTTCTTCCTCTGTCTGTAGCACTTCATTCTATGTAAATGTTCCTTCCTCTGTCTGTAGCACTTCATTCCATGGAACTGTTTCTTCCTCTGTCTACAGCACTTCATTCTATGTAAATGTTCCTTCCGCTGTGTGTAGCACTTCATTCCATGTAACTGTTTCTTCCTCTGTCTGTAGCACTTCATTCTATGTAAATGTTCCTTCCTCTGTCTGTAGCACTTCATTCCATGGAACTGTTTCTTCCTCTGTCTACAGCACTTCATTCTATGTAAATGTTTCTTCCGCTGTGTGTAGCACTTCATTCCATGTAACTGTTTCTTCCTCTGTCTGTACCACTTCATTCTATGTAAATGTCCCTTCCTTGTCTGCAGCACTTCATTCCATGTAACTGTTTCTTCCGCTGTCTGTAGCACTTCATTCTATGTAAATGTCCCTTCCTTGTCTGCAGCACTTCATTCCATGTAACTGTTTCTTCCTCTGTCTGTAGCACTTCATTCTATGTAAATGTTCCTTTCTCTGTCTGTAGCACTTCATTCCATGTAACTGTTTCTTCCTCTGTCTGTAGCACTTTATTTCATGTAACTATTTTCACCTCTGTCTGTAGCCCTTTATTTAATGGAACTGCTCCCTTCTATACCTGTAGCTCTTCATACCATGTAACTGCTCCCTCTTTTGTCTATAGTACTTTATTTCATGTAACCATCTCCGCCTTTATCTATAGCTCTTTATTTGATGTAGCTTCTCCCTTCTCTGCATGTAACCCTCAATACCTTGTAACTGCTCCTTCCTCTGTCTATAGCCCTTCATTCCATGTTCTGTCCCACCTCTGTCTAAAGCCCATCATTTCATGTAACAGCTACCTCCTCTGTCTGTAGCCCTTCAGTCCATGTACTGCCCCCACCTCTGTCTCTAGCCCTTTATTTCATGTAACTGCTCCCACCTCTGTTTGTAGCCCTTTATTTCATGTAACTACTGCTCCCACCTCTATTTGTAGCCCTTTATTTCATGTAACTATTAATCCCACTTCTGTTTATAGTACTTTATATCATGTAATTGCTCCCTCCTCTGTTTGTAGCCCTTTATTTCATGTAACTATTAATCCCACTTCTGTTTATAGTACTTTATATCATGTAATTGTTCCCTCCTCTGTTTGTAGCCCTTTATTTTATGTAACTATTGCACCCACTTCTGTTTATAGTACTTTATCTCATGTAATCGCTCCCTCCTCTGTTTGTAGCCCTTTATATCATGTAATCGCTCCCTCCTCTGTTTGTAGTACTTTATATCATGTAATCACATAGACACCAAGGGGGGCTTGAGCACCTGCCCTTTTTGTCCAAATTGCCCTCGTTCCCTTTTAACAAAAAAAAAAACAATAATAATTATGAGAATTGCCCTTTTTTTCATTTGAGCCCCTGCCCCCCCCAAATATCTGTGCACGTCCCTGCCTTTATATCATGTAATCGCTCCCTCCTCTGTTTGTAGTATTTTATATCATGTAATCGCTCCCTCCTCTGTTTGTAGCCCTTTATACAGGCACGTGCACACATAGACACCAAGGGGTGCTTGAGCACCTGCCCATTTTTGTCCAAATTGCCCTCGTTCCCTTTTAACAAAAAAAAAACCCAATAATAATTATGAGAATTGCCCTTTTTTTCATTTGAGCCCCTGCCCCCCCAAATGTCTGTGCACGTCCCTGCCTTTATATCATGTAATCGCTCCCTCCTCTGTTTGTAGTATTTTATATCATGTAATCGCTCCCTTCTCTGTTTGTAGTACTTTATCTCATGTAACTGTTCATACCCATTCTGTAGTCCTTTATTCAATGTAACCATTTAAACAGTTTCCAGCTCACCACAATACTCTTATCCATGAAATTTATTTTCTTTGATATAATCTCCTGTATTTTATATACATTCTGCAAACAATAATATAGCATTCTCTCCTCCTGAATTCCCTTGTAACATTACCATTTCATTAGGTAGATGTCTATTCACCGTTACTTCCTTATTACTTTACCTTATCTACTCCCTGTAATTGCTCCCATCCCACAGGTGCTTGTAGTGCTCTCCCCTTTATTCTTCCAGGTGCATGTATTCTCATCCACCCCCTACAGTGCAAAGAGTGCTACAAACACAGTATCCACCCAAGCCTCTAACCTGCCCTCATCCCATCCCTCCCCCATGTCACTGGATACACACAGACGCAGGTAAACGTCCCTACGTCTCCTCCCACATTCCTCCGCACTGTGTGCACGCAGTGCCGGAGTGTAGAATCAGTAGTGACAGGAGAAGCTGATGGAGTGACAGCACCTGCTAATGCCTGGTATGTGTGTGTGTGTTTTTACTAATTGTTATGTGTTATCCTTCTGTATTCCCTCTGCTAAAGCTATTCCTGCTACTTGTGGGTGGAATTTATGACTATTGCAAGAAGGGGATTTCTATAACCCTTATGTTAGGAATAAGCCGGTTCTGAATAATCTTAACAGACCTTTCCTTTACTGCAGGGCACTTCTGAAGAAAACACTCGCTGGAGGACTGCCCTGACCTGAATAATGACATTTTTATAAGGGTCCTGCATTAAAGGGAAGGGCTGTCACCTTAGGTATGAATGTAAAAGAAGCTGAGGAATCAGAGACTGGGGTTTTTCAGCAGGTATGAAAAGAGCAAGCTGTGTGCTCTAACGGATTGATTACTTCTTTTTGACAGTTTTTGTTTATTTTGGTTAATTCTTTCACTAACTTAGGGCTCAGGACTGCATTCTTCGTCCTGCTAAACCTTAGTTTCATTGATTCTTTATTGACTTTCTAAGTGATTCTTTCCATACGCTACAACTATGGTCCCTATTTTCAATGTAACAATAAAGGGGAACAATTCTGGGGAAATTCAGCTGCCCCATAGGGGGACTAATAGATGTCCTCATTGATTAAAATAGAGCTTTTAACCCATAGAGAGGTCTTCACACAATGCTTTGGAGAACTCTCTAGCATTTAAATGATTAAAAACCCAATTTAAATCAATGGGAATTTTGGTAATATATATTTGTCCCCTATGATGGATTTGGTTTGCCACAAAATTACACCACTTTTCTATGAACACAGAGTCCTATACAGTTATAGGTAAAGTGGACAGACTGAATTTTAATGCTGTATTCTAATGAAGATACATGGGAACTCTCCGGATCTGTTCCAGAGCCCAGGTGTCCTGGGACAGAGGCTGTTTCCTGATGGTGGGGAGATTCCTATGAAACTCTGCCCACTTCTCCTCCTTCCCACCCTGTTCCTCCTACTTCCCACCCACCTCTGCTCCTCCCACTTCACACCCACCTCTGCTCCTTCTCACTCTGTTCTGTACACTTCCCAAGTACCATGTAGATAAGCCCCACCCACCTGATTAAGCCCCCCACCCCCATTTATGCTGCTAATCGCATTATTTACATAACTTCCCAGGTATACTAATGAAAAAACATGCAGCAGGATAGCACTGGTTGCTCCGCTTTCCTGCAAAATTGACATTTTTCATGTGTCCCTCATTAAACCCTTAATGACATACGGCCAGCAGTTAAGGACTACGACTACTTCAAATTTGATTCAGGGGTCCCTGGGTGGCATGCATCCATGTGGGGACTCCTGGATTCCATGACATCTCTGGTCCTTAAGTACAGAACTACAGTGAGAGTCCTGGGTTAACATGGTGGTTTGGTCACATCAGTTATAGGGAGTTAAAGGGGAGCATCCACATCAGATTAGTATAGAGGATTTTTTTTAAAATCTTACTTACCTAGTACTGCAGATACGCAGAGTTGAAATCTGGCACTTCCGCAATGTGCGGCACACAGTATGTGCGGCACACTGCCTCAGGACTTCCCACCTCCCTCCCAGCTGCCCCAGGGAGTGCGTTTGCACTTCCATTCGAGGTGGCATTTATGAGGTGTAGCGTTACAGCAAGCTGCATTCACCAACCTCAGTAGCTTGCCTTTCAAGGAATATTAATCCTTTAGATTCCTTAAGAGTAACTGAGATTCTGAATTCCTTGATATAACAGCATATTAGATAACCGGCTGCAGAGATACTAAGGGCCTTATTCATGAAGCAAAATTGGAGCAATTCTGGAACGAACCACCTGCACCATAGGGGGTGACTGAAAATTCCAATTACTTTAAATGGGACCTCTTGAATAACTCTCAAGCATTCAAGGGGTTAAAAGCCCCATTTAATCAATGGGATTTTGCTGAATTTTCATAACAACCCTTGGTTTGATCCAGAATGGCACCTTGATGAATAAGGCCCTTAGTATCAATATGGTGCAGTGCTAGTTCAGGCAACTGCTTTGTAAAAAATGCATGTGATGTGTAATTCTGCCTTCAAGGTTTAACATTACCTAGAGAGAGGAGAGCAATGCCTGGCTCTCCAGCTGCTGCCAGACTATAAAACCCTTTATCCTCCATCAGCAGGTGATGGATGTTGTAGTCTAGTAACAGCTGGAGTGCCTCATGCTTCCAGCCTCTGATCTAGATAATGTTAAATCTCAAAGGCAGTTTGTAGCAGCTTGAGGGCCTCATGTTGCTTTCTTCTGTCCTAGAGATTATCAGAGACTGATAAACTGAGAAAACATGGGAGGAATAACTGCAACATATGCCTGTTCTTGAGTGACTAAAATTGTAGAAATTTGTTTATCGAGGAAGAAATTAACCCTTGAGGTTTGAGCACATAAAAGTTTTGAGTGAATGCAGCTTTTTGCACAGTGATACAGAAAAAAAACTTTAGTTATCACTGGTGACCATCAGACACTTCAGTACTTTAGTTCAGTATCAAATTCACAGTATTGTTCCCTGTAGCTGATTTTCCAGGAAAATATGATAATCAGTGCTTTGTTTTGCATGATAGTGAGTATTTGCTGACCTTACATTGGGTAATAATTCAAGTTTTTGTCTGAAGAGCTTGAAGTCTTGCTAACCTGGAAAGCTGTATGACAGAGATACTGTATATATCTAACATCAAAGGACTTAAAATGAACCTGTTCTCTTAACCCCTTCAGGACTAGAGGGATGTTTCACAAAGCGATGGACACCCCTCTGGTACTCTTAAAGGGCAATTATCCTGAGATAGTTACACTATAGGTTTCTCTGAGACAGACCTGACAGAGGTTGTGTTTAAGGCCTCTATTAAATCCAGATTGCTGCATTTTCCTTAAAAGAGACTATCTCTTTAACCAGCTTCAACTCATTTAACCCCTTCAGTACCAGAGGCTTGGGCTATTTCCTGTGCCCTGTAGGCCAGACATATTTTCAGCATTTTGCTATCCTTCTGTTTAGGCTTGATTTCCTCTGGGGATTTTTAGTTACATATGGAAAATTATATATTGTTTTTTTCAGAACAATTTGAGTTTTTTCGTGGTACCTTACATGAAGAGAATTTTGCATTGTGCAGAAAGCTATGATGTCATAATGACAAGAAAAGTGAAAATTTACTTATTTTGCAAAAATCACATACTATGTATCAAAAACATTTACCTTGATAGAAAAAGTTTTAATTATTTGAAAAAGCACTGAGTCCCCCAAGTGAAAAGATACCAAATTTGTATAATTTTACCTACATCCATGGCTAGCGTAGAGTCCTAATCAAAAATGGCATTTTCAACTATATGAACTAATACGCACATTCTAGTGTTTTTGTGGTAAAGCTACCCTAAAACAGTGGAAAAACTATACAAAACTATATATTTCTGTAAAGTAGACAACCTGCTGCATCTAATGAGGGGTGACTTGCCTTGTTACCCCAAGCCTGGTTTGCCCAAATGCTTCCAGAAGTTGGCACTATAGGAAAAAAAAGGTATTTTCTTACATTTCTGCCCCTTCAAATGTACTGAAATCTGTGAAAACCAACTGTATTCATCAGCTAGTGCTCTTAGGAGAAAAATGACACCCCATTGGTATGAGTTCACTTACCTCAGGGGGCGCTACAAGTACAAAACTACACCTATTGCAACATCTAATTTTTCTAACATTTTCTCAAACATTACTTGTCTGTACACAAATGGTTATAACAACTAGAGAAGTGAAGAAAGGGTACATAAACCATACCATTTAGGAAAGAACACACCCTGACGCATCTAATGATGGGTGACTTGCCTTGTTACCATAAGCCTGGTGTGCACAAATGCCTCCAGAAAGTGGCACTAATGAAAAAATAAGGCATTTTCTTACATTTCTGCCCCTTCAAATGTAGTGAAATCTGTGAAAACCATGGCGTTTACAAATGTATTCATTAGCTAGTGCACTTAGGAGAAAAATGGCACCCCATTGGTATGAGTTGACATACCATAGGGGTGCCAGAAGCACATAACACCTACCTGTTTTCTTCTTTGGAAATGGCTGCTTGTATTAAAATGTTCATAACTTTTAGATACATGAAGGAAAGGTATAAAATGTATGCCATTTTGGAAAGTAGACATTCACCCACATCAAACGAGGGGTCACTTGCCTTTCTACCCCCTGGGTGGAGTACACAATTATTTCCAAATGTGGCACTATAAGAATAAATACATGTTTTTTTACATTTCCACCACTTCAAAGATACTAAAATCTTTGAAAACCATAACATTTCCTACTGTATTCAGTGTCATAACCGTTAAAGATATGCAGGAAAGGTAGGGAAACCATACCATTTTGTAAAGAAAACAACCTGCCGCATCTAATGAGGGGTCACTTGCCTTGTTACCTCAAGCCTGATGTGCACAAATGTTTCCAGAGGTTTGCGCTAAAGGGAAAAAAATAGCATTTTCTTATATTTCTGCCTCTTGAAATGTATTGAAATCTGTGAAACCCATATATTTTTCAACTGTATTGGTTAGCTAGTGCTCTTAGGAGTCAAATGACACCCCATTGGTATGAGTGTTTTTGTGGTAAAGCTACCCTAAAACAGTGGAAAAACTATACAAAACTATATATTTCTGTAAAGTAGACAACCTGCTGCATCTAATGAGGGGTGACTTGCCTTGTTACCCCAAGCCTGGTTTGCCCAAATGTTTGCAGAAGTTGGCACTATAGGAAAAAAAAGGTATTTTCTTACATTTCTACCCCTTCAAATGTACTGAAATCTGTGAAAACCAACTGTATTCATTAGCTAGTGCTCTTAGGAGAAAAATGACACCTCATTGGTATGAGTTCACCTACCTTAGGGGGTGCTAGAAGCACAAAACTACACCTACTACAACATCTGATTTTTCTCAAAAAGGACTTGCCTGTACAAAAATGGTTATAACAGCTACAGAAGGGAAGAAAGGGTAGATAACCCATACCATTTTGGAAACAAGATAACCTGCCACATCGAATGAGGGGTCACTTGCCTTTTTACCCCTAAGTTAGGTTGCACAACCATTTCCAGAATGTGGTGCTACAAGAAGAAAACATTTTTTTAATATTTTTACACATCAGTTGCTTCAAAGATACTAAAATGGTTCAACTCCGTGGGATTTCCTCGGAGGACCTCTTGCCAGCCTACAAAAAATGGTACAGCACTGCTGTGGGTTGACATACCAATTTGGGTGACAGGAGCGTGGCTACCAGTGGAACAGGGATGGGAAAGCGAACAGTGTATGTGTGATTTTATGGCTAACAGATAAAAGAAGCTAAGGCATCAGCCAGTTTACGTGCGGAGCTGTGACTACCAATGTAACAAAGTGTGTGTGGGGGGTGAGGGGTTAGGCAGTGTATGTGGGTATGCCTAATAGTGGGGAGCAGACCAAAAAAAAAGTATACTGCTCCTTTAAAGCAGGGCAATTTGGGCAATTTGTGCTCATCCAGCTGCTGTTGTACTACATCTCTCATCATCTTCAGCTCGCCAACAGCTGACTGAGGATGAGACCTTCTTTTATTCACCCTTATAAAAACATAGCAGGATTTTAGCAAACAGGTACTAGAAAATATATTCCTTACACATTTTGCGTGTCCTCACACATGCATAGTCATATTATAAGAGTTGAATGCATTAAGGTCTAGAAGGGTGTTGCGTGATATGCATTGTGAAGAAATATGTTGCGCATCCCTCTTGTCCTTAAAGAGTTAAACAAAATAAGATTTTTAACTCAACATTGGTGTTGTGACTTTTCCTGTATTGTGGTGTTTACATGTGCAGAATTTTCCTAATGAAGACTTCCATTGACTCTTCTAGCATGCATCACTGATGCAAGTAGGTGGTGGGGTAAGGGGAACATGAATACCGAGGTAGAATACAGGAAAAGGATCACATTTCACTCTTGTGCCACCAGCTTCAACTGCTCAAAGTGCGTCAAAGGTCTTTTATTCAGTTTACAGGCAAATGTCCGGTGTTGAGCCAAAAGAATGACAGTTTTGAATGGAGGAGAAATGTGCACTCTCCATCTGCCAAAGCAAAAACCTCTGCCACTTTTAAGGTGGCCAGACACTGCTGTAGAAGACAAGTATGAAATATGAAATACTTTCATTCGCTGTGAATGGCAGAAAATAATGGGGCAAATTTATAATATAAAATATGTAACTCAAGTGGTGCACCGATGGAGAAAGGGTAACATTTTATATGTCTCTAGCAACCTGTCAAGGACCACCACTCCTCCAGTCTGGAGCTTAAGTAACAAATGAGGACATATGTACAAACACTGCAACACACACAATATAGGATGCAAACAGAATTTTAATAAAAATTGTGCATCTTGCATCCATGTGCATGAGAAAATACCACAATAAAAATAATGCAATGATGGGATAATATTCTTTGATGTAGCAAATCCACCAGTCAGGAAAGAAACCCCTAAATATATTCCAAGGTTTGCTCTATTATGTGACACCAACGTACAGAATCAATCTGTACTGTGATAGGGAGAATTAACAAACAACGTTGTTATTCTAGATGTTACCTCTCTCAGTACTGGAATCAATATGACAGAAGACAAGTGGATACTAATCCTATATACCTATATCCCCTCTATCCCTATCTAATATAACAGTATAACAAATCTCCACAAAAAGTGATCAGTCTCATAAACAAAAACATATATAGATAAACAACAGCTTCAGTTCTTCCAATGTTCTCATGCCTTTCACATAAACCCCATATAGCAAAATGTACTAAAAATGTATTTGGTAAAAAAAAAAAAAAAAAAAAAGTGTATAATATTTCTCACTTCTTAAAGTACAGATTCGGACTGTGTCCCCATTCACACCAGAGGTGACCAATCTCTAAAAAGCAACTTCCTACGATCATCAGAGAATTTAAACAGCTGCAATTACGGCTTAAAGGGATAGTAATACTTCGTTTTATCTTTATTTTATTTTGTAGGCATTAAAAAAGCATGAAGAACGATATAAGTCTTATCTCTCAAACCTTTATGGTTTGAGAGATATTCACAAGCAAAGTTTCCCCTCCCACCCCTTTTACCTAGTGTAAGCCATCTCTTCTCAGATGTGGAATGCAGTCCATAGACCAGACAGATAGCAGCAGGGGACAATCTTCTTCCTATGAGAACAATGAAAGCCCTGCCCCCCTTGACAAGTTTTTCAGGTTTTTCCCTTATCTTAATTGAAGATTGTCCCTCTCTGCAGTCTACCTGGGCACCTCTGTTCTGCTCTGGCTGAGCAGTGTTACATCAGTAAAAGGGGTGTGAGGGGAATACTTTGTCATTGAATTACTCTTGAACTACAACTCTGAGAGAATTGAAAAAACACTCTCCAAAGTCCAAATACTATGATGATTAATTAGAGCTGCTTTTATTATGAAACATTACTATCCCTTTAAGCATCTTTGTATATAACAGAGGTAACCGGTCTCCAGCATGTAACCTCCACAAGATAAGCCTTTACACATACAACTTGGTATGTAAAGGGTACACAGTGGTGTAAATTCTTATGAGAGACTATCTCTACTTGTACTTCAATTCGATTAACATGTAATATATTGAATAAACACCATATGATCTTATGGTAGACTAACAGTTACAGGACCACTGGACTTTTATCTTCCGCCATCCATGCTCGGTGTCCAAACTTCAATCTCCCGCCTTTGTGCATGCTTGTTCAGTAGCTTATACTTCTCTGGCTTGGGGAAATGAACAGAAATAGTATGTCAACCATCCAATAAATATGAATAGACAATGGACTGTTCCATTATGACTTGTTGTCTTCCCCAAAGCGTTTCAATATCTAACAGATCTCTTGCTCAGGAGCTTAGAAAGTGGAAGATAAAAGTCCAGTGGTCCGATGATTGTTTTCTGTTTATGCGAGCGATTGCTTTTGTGGAGATTAAAGATGAGCGAGCACCCCGATGCTCGGGTGCTCGGGTGCTCTGACCGAGCACCCCCTGATGCTCGAGTGCTCGGCCGAGCACCCGAGCCCCATTCAAATGAATGGGAGCACTCGAGCATTAAACCAGGCACCCCCTGCTCTGATGAGCGGAGGGTGCCTGGTCAATGTCCCCCTTCATCTCCGCTATGCCCCTCTTCCACAATGTCCCCCTTCATCTCCTATGCCATAGCGGAGATGAAGGGGGACATTGTGGAAGAGGGGCATAGCGGAGATGAAGGGGGACATTGTGGAAGAGGGGCATAGACTCTATGCCCCTCTTCCACAATGTCCCCCTTCATCTCCGCTATGCCCCTCTTCCACAATGTCCCCCTTCATCTCCTCTATGGCATAGGAGATGAAGGGTGACATTGTGGAAGAGGGGCATAGCGGAGATGAAGGGGCACATTGTGGAAGACGGGCATAGCGGAGATGAAGGGGGACATTGTGGAAGAGGGGCATAGAGTCTATGCCCCTCTTCCATAATGTCCCCCTTCATCTCCGCAATGCCCCCTTCATCTCCGCAATGCCCCCGTACCTCCATTCCCTGGTGGTCCAGCGGAGCGTCTTCGGATCTGTGCCTCTTCCGGCACAGATCCTCTTCACCCGAGCATGTCGGGCGAGCACATGGCGGTACTCGTACGAGTACCGCCATGTGCAGAGCAGAGCGATGCTCGAGCCGATCCGAGCATCGGCCGAGCACGCTCGCTCAACACTAGTGGAGATTTGTTTTTACCGGTATATTAGAAAGGGATAGAGGGGATATAGTTACAATAGGATTAGTACTCACTTGTTTTCTATCATATTGATTTCAGTGTTGCATTATTTTAAATTGTGTATTTTTATTGTGGTATTTTCTCGTGTACATGGACGTATGATGCACAATTTTATTAAAATTCTATTTGCATCCTATATTGTGTGTGTTGCAGTGTTTGTACATAGGCCCTCATGTGTCACTTAAAGGGATAGTAATACTTCGTTTTATCTTTATTTTATTTTGTTGGCATTAAAAAAAACATGAAGAACGATATAAGTCTTATCTATCAAACCTTTATGGCTTGAGAGATATTCACAAGCAAAGTTTCCCCTCCCATCCCTTTCACCTGGTGTAAGCCATCTCTTCTCATATGTGGAATCCAGTCCATAGACCAGACAGATAACAGCAGGGGCAATCTTCTTCCTATGAGAACAATGAAAGCCCTGCCCCCCTTGACAAGTTTTTCAGGTTTTTCCCTTATCTTAATTGAAGATTGTCCCTCTCTGCAATCTACCTGGGCACCTCCCTTCTGCTCTGGCTGAACAGTGTTACATCAGTAAAAGGGGCGGGAGGGGGATATTTTGTCATTGAATTACTCTTGAACTACAACTCTGACAGAATTGAAATAACACTCTCCAAAGTCCAAATACTATGATGATTAATTAGAGCTGCTTTTATTATGAAACATTACTATCCCTTTAATCTGCAGCCTATACAGTGCATATCTATAATATAACCCTGTAGTGAAAATAAAGAATGTCCAAAGTACTGTTTTGTTTCTTCTACAAGGTTATTACCAAAGCAGCAGTGTGTGCGTGTTTGCATGCACATGTTTTGTGTACACTGGCGTAACTATAGGGGTCGCACCCGCGACCGGGCCCATCACTCCAGGGGGCCCGGACGACCCCCTGCGATCCCTCTGCCTGCCGCCAGCGATCTCCGTCTGGCACTGTAGTAATGCAGAGCGCTGGGAGATGACATCATCTCCAAGCGCTCTGCATTACTGAAGAGGACAACGCGGGAGATCGACACACCTCTCCGGGCTCCTGCCACTCCAGGGAGGGAGAAGATAAGGGCATTTTGGAGAGGGCAAATATAGTCGAGGGGGGAGGATGTGGTCTGGGGGAGGCCCATGGCGCTTCTTGCACCAGGGCCCGAAGGCTTCTAGTTACGCCTCTGTTTGTGTGTATGTGTGCATGTGCGTGTTTTGTGTGTATGCATGTGTAGGGGAGGAGGGTAAATTGTCTCTGAAAATCACAGAAGTGGAATTTGCACGTCAGTCATAAATAAGTCAGAGGACTATGATTTTGGTGCAACATTTTTCTTACACACTTTCTGTATTTATTTAATTGTTATACTTGTGCCAAATCTTAACCCTTTGAGTGCCAGAGGGGTGTCCAAAGCATTGCAAAAAAAATGCATTGGCACTCTAAAAATGCATTTGGCATTCTAAGGATTAACCTTTTGAGTGCTGGGTGGGTATCCAAAGCACTGCAAAGCATTCAAAGGGTTAATAAAATAAGATTAATTGCAAGTATATGTCGGGGATGCTACTTTTCTCTTTTTATTATGTTTGGGAAAATAGAGACCTCTCACCTCCATTGTACTTTGCCTTGGATGTTTTCTTCTCCCTAAAATGAAAGAATACATCTTATTTGTCACAAATGAGATGCATAAGATCCTCCGCTAAATATATCTCTGTGTCCTGTACTACAGAGATAGGACTGTGTAGATAGGTCACATGGTTCACTAAGCATCACATTGCCTCTGAGCTATACAGAAACTCCCAGCAGTTGTTGCAGTTGTATTCAGCTGCTGCTTTCCACTGCCCAGCTGTGTGCAAATACCTTTTGTGCTTGTACTAATAGGGAACTAATTACTGGAGCAGTTTACCGACTAAGCTCTGTCAAGCAGCTGTTGTGTTCCTCCCCTGAGCCAAAAGGCTATCATGTGTCCTGTGAATCTGTGTGTCTCCCTATAGGGAGATTATAAGGACATCAGTTATATACCAGACACATAAACCCTTCTGCTGCCAGAAGGACCCTTGAGACATTTCAGTGAAAAAGGGGTAAGCTGACACTGGCAACACTAGAGAAGCATTTTGAATGCTATGTTAACTATCCAAAAATAAAATGCTTGCCCCCAATTATGTGATCACACAGGTGATCTTCACCTTGTAGAACATGTCTGAAACAGCATGCTGCAACTCAGATTAGTTCTTTCATTGGCAAAAGTTGCAGCATGCCTGATCTGCACGCTGACTTATGAGTGGTTGTGCATATCATTCACACAAATGTTATTGGAGGTTGTGATGTTCATCTAAATCTCCAATAACTGGCCAACCCACTTATGTGTGATTCAGTAATAAACAACTGATCCCCATATGGCTGACCATCCATGACACGAGGGCAACTCAACCTATGTTATAGTGAAGCACAGTCATGTCAGCCAAGTAAGCATCGACTTTAACCCTTTGAGTCCCAAAAAGGTATCTAATGCATTGCGCTGCAATGCATTAGATAACTTTCTGGCATTCAAAGGGTTAAGTGGGAGATTGGATTCAATCGGGTAAAATATCTCTCAATGAGTAAGATTTCTGAAATGGCAAATTGGTATAATTCATGGGATTATATGAGAACTAACGACTCCTAATAAGAACCCTCACTTACCTTACTATGACCAAAAAAAAATCCTAATGACCCCTATCCATTTTCCCCTTGTGCCTTTGTTGAAGAGAAAATTCCTTCATTCAGTTCTGAGTGTAATGTTCATGACGGTTTCTGTGCTGGAAGTCCTGCAGTCCCACTAACAACTGTCATGTGCTCCTCCCTGTAAATGACATTCAGGACTGATTGAAGTTCAGGATCATAATTAACCGTTTGAGTGCCAGAGATGTATCCAGTGTACTGAAATGCAGTGCATTGGAACCCTCTCTGGCATGCATGGGATTAAAGGGGTGCAGATATGCTGGGATCCAGCAGCAAAGGGGGCGGGGGAGGGGGGTTCCACCAGACCCAGGTCCAAAAGATTCTAGTTATGCCTCTGGGGAAAATGTTGTGTTTGGGCTCAAAAAATGTTTGTACCTCGACCCTCAAATGACTAGTTACACCGCTGTTAAAGCGGAACTTTCAGATAATAGCCAGTCACCATGCATTCATTAAATGTATGGTGACTAGCTTGAAAATATATGTCTTTCCATAAAAAATACACGTGTCTAAAGGAATCCGCCCCATTTCAGGACTGACGGGCAGGTTAGTGCGGTCTGTGAGCCTGCGCCATCAGTCCCTTCCGGTGACCATATGGTGCAGAGCAGTCTACTCTATGGAGATCGGGACTGACAGCGCATGCGCCCAGACAAGATATCTGCACTCTAGCCTCAGTTCCGGTCTCCAACCAGGACGGATTCCTTTAGACAATAGTATTTTTTTTTTGTAAGACATACATTTTCATGCTAGTCGCCATGCATTTAATGAATGTATGGCGACTTGCTATTATCTGAAAGTTCCGTTTAAAGATGGTATCTCTTGAACGAAGGAACAAGGGGAAATCCTCAGGGACTCTTAAGATTTTTGGGCCACAGTAAGGTAATTGGGGGGGGGGGTTATTATTTGGTGGAACTAGCTCTCCTTTAACAGAGGGGTGCATAATACTCATTCCCTGTTTGTGGGATTTACTACAATATTTTTTTCTCTTTGTTAAATGCAAATTCAGTGTTGGCCTAAGGTAAATGTTTGTGTGCTCCAGTTTTCCTGTTATGTATTACGAGATAATCTGGCCAGAGGGGCCTGATAGACATTGCAGGAAAGGATTAACCCTCTGAGTGCCAGACCAGTGTTCAGTACATTGAGGAACAATGCTTTAAACACCACTCTTAATTCTTAAAGATTTCAAATTCTCCTTAAAGGAGAAATTATGTTTTTAATCCAACACATTGCAACGCACACACAAACTTATCTTACTATGGACAAAAATATCATAATATCTATGATTTTTGCCCTTGTGCCTGTGTTGAAGAGATAACCATACTTGGGAGCTCTTATGTTTTGACCCGAGGCTCAGGCTTTTGACCCAAATCTCTGGGGGAAGGGCCAAATTCTCAGGGTGAGAGAGTTCAGTGCTACCTTTTATATATTCTGCTCCAGTTAATTGGTTGTTTTACCTTTGAGTTGATGCCACTTGTACTAAGAAGGCAGAGGGAGAAGTCCTGCTTGTCTTGTGTGTTTATGCAGTAATATCTTTAACCCCTTAAGGACCGCTCAGTCAGGGGGTGGGGTGTGCTGGAGGACCAGGGCACTTTTTTTTTTTTTTTTTTTTTTGAGGTACATGCCTAGTAATCACAGTGCGATGTGTAGGCACGTTGTGATTACGAAATTCCATGACATGCCAAGTTGATCATCAGTCCTTAATGCCATGACGGTCCTGGATGTCATGTGTCATTAAGGAGTTAAGTTGTTGTGTATTAATGGCTTCTTCAGGACTGACTGGAGCACTTCCTAATACCAGCGATTAGGGATATAGCACAGAGTATTTTTTACTACGGGGAGCTTTAAGGGACTTTATAATGATTGTGCTGATGGCCAACCCATGAGGGTGTCAGTCAAATGTTATTGGTTCACACCCATGTGGACTGGACATTAATTCGATTTATGTGGTGAGCAATGCATTAAACTGCTAGTCTGTAGGAATCCTGTGGGTGAAATATTCCTGCTTTTTGCATTGAATGCAGGGAATTTTAAGAAGAGTCTGTTCTAGCTGTGTGGCTTATGGCAAAATTTCCAATGAGAACAGCCGAATCTACAGCACTAAAGAGTATCGTGGTGTGCTCAATACAGCATAGAAAGTGGTGCACTATAAACGTACATGTAAGATAGGCCTGATACATACAATACTTTTTTTGCCCCATTTTTAGCACAGTTGTGTAAATAGGGTAAATATTTTTCTGCGACTGTTTTCGCAATTTAGTATTTTGAACAAAATAAATATTGCATTGCCCAAAGATATCAAGTATCTTCTATCTACATCCACCTCCTAAAAACATGCTATAAGTTCTCTGAGAGCCATAGGGTTTAATAGATAAATGGTTAACCCATTGGTTGCATTTGTTTACCACTACCAGCAACATATTTAATTTGATATTTAATAAGTGTCCATTTCACTGCCTGAAGTTGTGGTAAGGGCCAAAATCCCTTCATGTCCTGACTCCTTCCCTACATTCCCTCTTGTGGACATTTGGCACATCCCTCCCTCTTCTCCCCTTTTTACTACATATCTCTTCTTCCTACTTAACTGTGGACCCTCTAATTTAGCTCAGCTGCCAACCATGATTTCTGCCACACCTGAAATCATTCCTTATACCTTCATCTATCTTTTACTTTCATCTTTCTAGCCTGAACTATTTATCAGTAGGCCTTGACTACAATGTTGCAGTATTTGAAGGGAGCATATCAACTTACAATACCTATATCATACTTTATACCAGGGTCATACTTTATAACAGGGATTCTCAAACCTTTGGCAATGGTAAAACCCATTGTTTTCAAACAAAACCTCTGTGAAACCATAACAACCAAATACTTTAATCACTTGGATGCTAGAGAAGTCTCCAATGCATTGCTCTCTAGCCTCTAACATCCAAGGGGTTAACACAGTATGAAATGTATTGGAATGCTACATTGCTCTGGAATGCTACTTTTTAACATAAAAACTATATTATGCTCAAATTTCAGATAACCGTTACTAGAAAAACACACAAAAACACACTCTGCCACCTCAGCCTTGTTCCACTGTCCGCCATTACAAAAATGTGTTCCATACCTCCCAAGTGTCCCTCTTTAGGAGGGACAGTCCCTCTTTTAGACCCAAATCCCATTGTCCCTCTTTCCTACCCTAATGTCCCTCTTTTTAGGAGATCAGTTTGTGTGGTGTGTATATAAGTGTATCACATTGCTCCACAGCAATAAATCTCACATTATTGTTTCTTTAAAGGGATAGTAATACTTCGTTTTAACTTTATTTTATTTTGTAGGCATTAAAAAAACATGAAGAATGATATAAGTCTTATCTCTCAAACCTTTATGGTTTAAGAGATATTCACAAGCAAAGTTTCCCCCTCCTTTTTCCTAGTGTAAGCCATCTCTTCTCAGATGTGAATCTGGTTGTATGACCAGACAGATCACAGCAGGGGACAATCTTCTTTGCATGAAAAGAATGAAAGCCCTTCCCTCCTTGACAAGTTTTTCAGCTTTTTCCCTTATCTTAATTGAAGATTGTCCCTCTCCGCAGTCTACCTGGGCATCTCCCTTCTGATCTGGCTGAACAGGGGGGATTCTTTGCTTGTGAATATCTCTTAAACCATAAAGGTTTGAGAGATAAGACATATCGTTCTTCATGTTTTTTTAATGCCTACAAAATAAAATAAAGATAAAACGAAGTATTACTATCCCTTTAAACTTCAGTATATGTGTTTATAAATTAGTGTGCTTAAATAAAATACTTTGGTCTTGTTATAAGTCACAAGGAGGTGTCAATAGGTCATGAAGCAGCCTAAAAATTCTGGTTAATGCCCTGCCCACTGGCCACACCCCCAGCAACACCCCCTAAAACACAATTGTCCCTCTTTGGCAATTTGAAATGTTGGGAGGTATGGTGTTCTGTGGAACTCTTTCTACTGCTGTTTTGAAGGTGCAGCACCTTCAGTACTGTATTTACACCCACAATAGTTTCTTAAATCAACCTTAGGATTATGGGAGTTGTTGTGTGACAACAGATGGAGAGCCACATGTTTCCTGGCCCTGTACTAAAACATCTCTGGCTGTTTTGTGCAAAGCCAGCAGCAATGTTACTGCCTAACAAGCAGAGGGCCACATGTTTCCTGGCCCTATACAAAAACATCTCTGACTGTTTTGTGCAAAGCCAGCAGTAATGTTGCTTTCTCCTCCTCTACGTGGCAGTAACATTGCTGCTGGTTTTGCACAAAGCAGTCAGAGATGTTTTAGTACAGGGCCTGGAAACATGTGGCTCTCCACCTGTTGTTACACAGCACTCCTATCATCCTAAGATTGATTTAAGAAATTGCTGTGGGTGCAAACACAGTACTAAAGGTGCTACACCTTCAAAACAGCAGTAGGAGAGAGATTTGGTTGATTTAAGAAATAGCTGATAGTGTTGCTGTATGTATAGGTGCATTTGGTGGCTCTGTTGTACACATTGGCACTACAGATTTCAGGTGTAGAGTATACATTGCAACTTGCAAGCAAAATAGTACTTTCAATTTTGTAAATCCAGTTAGGGTGACCACATTTCCCTTCTGCCATTCCGGGACGTGGTCACCCTATTGCCTTACCTTGAGTCCCTGGTGGTCTAGCGGAGTGCGGAGTGCAAAGTGCTCTGTGCCTCCTCCGGCACAGAGCTGAAGCTCCCACGCGCTGTGCTCAGTAATGCAGAGCGCTGGGAGATGATGTCATCTCCCAGCGCTCTGTATTACTAGAGCGCTTGCCTCCAGATCAGGTAAGTTGCATTGCCGCCCTGGATGTCAGCCTGCAAGCGGCGTCCATGATGTGACACACCGCTTGCAGGCTGACATTCAGGGCGGCTTGGCTTCATTCCGGGACACTTCATTGTCCCGGTTGAAGGGGACCCGGGACGCGGGACATGTCCCTGAAATAAGGGACAGTCCCGGACGTTCCGGGACCCGTGGTCACCCTAAATCCAGTGCTAGTTGCACAACATTTACATTCTGTATGTAGTTATAGGCACAGTGTTAGCCATTTAACCCTATGAGTGGCAGGGGGTATCCAAAGCATTGCAGAGCATCACACTTTGGTGCTCAAAGGATTAAGCTGACCAGACCTAGCCTTTAAAGGAACACTACGCATACAGATGATCTGAGGTAATTCATACCCTGCACTCCATGAAAGCATCTGTAAAATTTACTATTTTCTGAGGCCTAAAATTTAGTCTTAATGTGCTGTGGGGGCTCCAGGGCTCCCAGTAACACAAAAATCTTTAAATGTGTTATGCTGTAGTATTATTTATTATTATAACTAGTTGAAGAGCCCTTTACACGGGCCACAGTGCCACTACCAGCCGGTTGTGGGGCAGTCATGCACAGTAGAGACTGCCCACGCCGTGGCTGATACAGTGCCAGCCGGCCGCGGTGCAGTCATGCTCAGTAGAGACTGGCCGCGCCGCGGCCTATACAGAGCTGGACGCTCCTTGGGAGCACCCCGCTCTGTATCAGCCTCGTCACGGGCAGTCTCTACTGCGCATGGCTACATCGTTATACACATTTTAGCGAATTATTATATATGATTATTACTATCCATTAGAGAGTGCCAACATATGTCATAGCGCTGTATGGTGAGAGGGAGCATTGAACATGCAGGCCCATGTGTACAAAGACAAACATAAAGCAATTCTGGGGAAAAACTACTGCACCACAGGATACAAATATTCCCATTGACAGAAATGGAGCTTTTAATCCATTAAATACGAGAGGTCTCCTATGTATACCTACGCAATGCTTTGAGACCTTACTAGCATTCGAGTGGTTAAAAGCTGCATTTTTAGAAAATGTATTTGTTCTATATGATACAATGTGTTTGCTCTAGAATTGCTCACAGTGATTTACAGAAACATAATGAAAACAAATGGTAGTTTTAAGGTCCTCTTTGCTAGATCTTAGTGTTTATTATATTACCCCTCAGCTAACTGTTTTTTCAGTTGATAACAGTACATGTGAGATAAATGTTTGATGAATAACACTTAACTGATAATAATGACTAAAGGTGTATTAACAAATGATTTGTCATCTTATGATGCTTTTATTTCAGTTGGTAACACAAAATTACACTGATCACGGGTTGGATTTGAAGGCATACCTGAGAACTGACAAAAAAGTACACAGATGGGGGCACTTATAATAAATATAAATACAACATATAATACGATAAGATAAAATTGTGGCTTTCCGAACCCAGCCAGTAATATCACCTGCAGGGTCTATAACCTGCCTTGTTTTGGGTAAACTGCTCTCTCCCACTCTCATCTGGAGTGTGTAGTGCCCAGAAAAAAATCATAGTTGGTAGAAATATATGCAAAATTTTATTGAAACAATAAAAATAATAAATCCCATATAAGGATCAATTTCAATAAATTATATGCACTGTTCTATGCATTTCTGATATATATATATAGTGTGTTGGATGGAAGTGGTTACATATGACCATACCTGGGAACTTACAGTTGAGGGCTACCCGGAGGGTAGTCCTCTGTTCAGCAGGGGGTGACAAAGATGACGCTAAGCGCGTCAAAAAGGGGCGGGGCTTCACGCGAGTGTGTGTGTGTGGGACTTAACCATTTGAGTGCCATAGTGGTAGGGAATGCATTGCAAAGCAATGCATTCTGTACCACTTTGGCACTCAGAGGGTTAAAGGTGTCATACAGAAGGCTGGGGACGGAGGAAGACCGGGAGAAAAATCAGATGTGGCAGAGTTTCAATAGAAACTCCCCACATCCGGAGGAATCAGCCTTTGCCCCGGAGACCCGGTAAAACTCTGTCAGAACCGGAGTCTCCGGGGCAAATCCGGAGAGTTCCCAGGTATGCATATGACAAGTTATCAGAATGCCTGGGTGCTAGAGTATCGCTTGATACAAGTGTGTGAAGGAGCACTGCATTCACAGGTCTTCTAAGTGAGCTGCGTCTGGCTGAAACGTTGACCTGCACTAATAAAATTTATCTCCCTTTGAACTCCTGTGAGTGCTGTGGTCCTTCACACACTTTATATATATACTAGTTGAACAGCCCGTTACACGGGCCACAGTGCCACTGCCACCCGGTCGCGGGGCAGTCACGTGCAGTGAAGACTGCCCGCGCCACGGCTGATACAGAGCTGGACACTCCTTCTGAGCGCCCAGCTCTGTATCAGCCGCGGAGCGGGCAGTCTCTACTGCGCATGACTACAGCACGAGCAGCAGTGTCTACTGCGCATGTCGCAGCGTTACACACGATTTAGCGAATTATTATATAGGATAAACACACACAGCATACGTATGTTCACATTTATATTCTAATATGCACACACCTTCGGTAGTTCACACACATTCACATAGATAGGTTTATACTGGATAGACTGGCTATATTATAAGTATTTATTACACATTCATTATGTATTTTTATTTATAATTACTATATTATTATTTCATTTTATTTATTATCTTGGGTCATTATTATTATTGATATAGGCATATGAATTCTTATTTTTCTTAATTTATTATTATTATTTCATAATTATTATTTTTGACACATTTGTTATGCTATACCCAGATTTATGTGTTTTATTAGATGTATATTATATTATTATTATTATGCTTCAGATGGATTATCATTCATACACACATAAATGTTTATTTGATCATGTTTAATTGATAGTGTACACTATTATTATTTGTATGTTTATGTTCACCCCTCTTTTCTTTTATCTGTTGAATTACATGGTTGGTTTCTTTGAGCATTTAGATGCTACTTCGATAGCCTTCTTTGCTATGTGTATATGCCTTTGACATTTCTGGGCTCATTTGATGGGATATTGTTTATTTAATAAATTCCTTAATGAGTTGTTCTAGTGATAAGAATAAGCGATCTTTATCCATTGCTGTTGAGGTTGTCCGATTCACTGATGTTTTTGTTAAGGTGGTTCTAGATACAACAGCAACCAATGGATTGAATGAAGTATGTCTGGAGGTGGATCTATGCACATCAGAAGGGTAATTAAGGCGGGAATTTAGCTTACATCAGTTTGCTTGTTACTGGGTTCCTGAAGAAAGAGCTGTTGAGCTCAGAAACTCGTTGAACCGTGCATATCATTTATTTTAATTGATCCTCATATTGGACTTTATTATTTTTATTGTTTTAATAAAATGTATGCACTTCTACCAACCACAATTCTTTATTCTGTATACTGCACAATCCAGCCAAGGGTGGGAGAGAGAGATGTTTACCTAGAGCAGGGCGAGATAGTCCCTGCAGGCGATATTATCGTCTGGGTTCGGAAAACCGGTCTTTCAGCTTTTTGTCAGTCATCATTTTATCTTATCATATTATATGTTTATTTTTACCAGTGTGCTTTTTTTGTCTGATCTTTCTGAGGGTGTCTATTTCCTCCAGCTGCTCTGGCTCTCCATCTTATACAGAATTTTTCATTGTGTGTACCCTGATGCTTCGGTAGAGGTGTTTTATTAACTGATGCAGTTTCACATTATGGGCCATATGTTCAAAGGGATAACAACAAAAGTGTGTAGTAAGAAAGACAAAAATAAGTCATTGTATGCATGAACAACATACTTTCTATAGAGTATACTACAAAAAACTAGTAATGTCCTTTGTGCACAACACAACTCAAGAATTGGCGGGCAAAGGGGCGGGGAAAGGGCGTGGCTAAACTATTCTCCAGTGTCGTATAGAGGAAAAGAAAACTTGTCATAACTAACGACAAAAAAATGTCTTGCAAAAGCCAAAATTTGTACGTTAAGAAAAAAGTGGAGGTAATGTGAAGTTCTGGATATGAGAATCTTTGTCTTTAGTTAAGATATTTTTGTCGTTAGTTAAGATATTTTTTAAGACATTTTTAAAGACATTTTTGTCATTAGTTAAGACATTTTTGTCGTTGGTAAGACATTTTTGTCGTTACATACGACAATTTTAGTCAGGACAAACAACATATTTCTGACCACAACCGACACTCTTTGAAAATATGAATGATCCCAATGACACTGTTGTTACAAATGACAAAAGCTATGTCGCTACTTCTTTGAACATATGGCCCTGTGAGTTTGTGTTTTGTTTATACCTGGGAACGGTCTTATCCCAAGCCTCTGGAAGTCCACTAAGGTCTGTGGGTGGTAGTGTCCTACCCAATATACATCTTAAAGTGGGCAGTGCTTCATTGGGATAGGTGGATTGGGAGGAGGAGAAGCAGTGTTTACCCTAAAATAGACATAGAGTAGAAAGAACTGGGACGCTAGTGACCAGAACTAGCAGTGAAGTGGATGGAGTTATGAGGGAACTCAGAGAGCTCTGCTGAACTTCTGTAATGGTGTATTTCACTGATGGTCAAATGTAATGGCCATACCTGGGAACTTTTGAGGCAGGGCTACCCGGAGGGTAACCCTGTCAGTGCCGGCCTGTGAAGAAAATGACGCGATTTGCGTCATAAAAGGGGCGGGGCTTAGTCACGGAGGGGGCGGGACAAAAAAAACTGCAAAATGAGGGCGGGGAGTGGGAGGAACCAGGCGGGATGGAGCACAAGTGGGCAGAGTTTCTATTTAAACTCTGCCCACCCGGTGATCCACACATTGCCCCGGAGACCCGGTAATTCAGTCTAAAATCCGGAGTCTCCGGGGCAAAACCAGAGAGTTCCCAGGTATGGTAATGGCTTATTTCGCTGCTGGTCTCTTGTAATGCTGTAATGCCCTCCTGGTCTTGTGTAATAATTTTCTAGTCCTTTACAATGTTGTATTACTATGCTATTCTCATATAGCTTATAAACTGCCGTTCAATCAAAACTAGATATAACAGGATTGTCCCCAATACCACTGACCAAACAGGGCACTGAGTTCTACTAGTCAGTAGTAAAAACGCAATCTAGAGAGGACAAGTGATTCTTATCTGCTGTAGACTGTTGTATTCAACTGAAAGTGTTTGTATGTTTGGTGCCTAGTCTGCACATGGACTTTAACCTTTCCACTATTTCTTTTTTAAACCTTAGGCCACAGGTCTGATAAGCACACCTTAGAACATTCAAAATGAGCTGACCCTGAGATTTTATAAGTACTAACCTTTTGAGTGCCAGAGGGGTATGCAACGCGTTGCAAAACAGCTGCAAAGTATTAACCTTTTGAGTGCCAGATGGGTAGGCAACGCATTTCAAAGCAATGCATTGCCTACCCCTCTGGCATTCAAAGGGTTAACCCTTAAAGTTCCCATAATACAGAGTCTCTGTGACATGTCCCTGATCTCTGTAATCAAGAGGTGATACAATCAGTCTTCAAGGAGCCATTTATATACAACTTAAAGGGGAACTTTCACCTGATAAAAATTTTCTACCATATTTTCAAACACATAAGCAGTATTAAGAAACGTTATGCTTAGATTTTATTTTTACATACTATTAAAGATATTTGATGTCCAAGATGAGCACTTCCGCATTCAGCGGCACAGCTCTCAGGACTTCCCAGCAGTATTACAGCCTCCTTCCACCTCCCTCCCAGCTGCCCCAGTGAGCGCGTTCACGTTTCACTTCAGTGTGGTGTGAACGGTTCCTACCGTTACAGCAAGCTACAACTGGCATTATACTGAGGTTGCAACCTTAGTATAAATAGTATAATGCCAGTTGTAGCTTGCTGTAACGGTAGGAGCCGTTCATACCACACTGAAGTGAAACGTGAACGCGCTCGCTGGGGCAGCTGGGAGGGAGGTGGGAGGAGGCTGTAATAGTGCTGGGAAGTCCTGAGAGCTGTGCCAAAGATGCACTGTGCCGCTGATTGCGGAAGTGCTCGTCTTGGACATCAAATATCTTTAATAGCAGGAGTAGGTAAAAATAAAATCTAAGCATAACGTTTCCTAATACTGCTTATGTGTTGGAACATATGGTAAAAAATTTTTATCAGGTGAAACACTCACAAGACAAGTGGGACTTCTCCCTTAGCCTTCCCAGTGGCCCCAATTTAGAGAACAATGAAGCAATTAGCAGAAATATTTGGCCCTTCACCCTGAGAACTGAGTGAAAACCCTGTGTCTCGGGGTCAAAACCGGAGAGGTCCCAGGTATGCTGATAAGATGCTGCTACTTGATGGATGGATCTAACCAGCAAGCCCTCAATCCCTAAAATATCAACAGAACAATAACAATTGTTAGCGTGGAAAATTAACCATTTCTAATCAGTAGGTTATGCATTTGTTTTTACAATGGAGAGGGGAAGTGTGCATTAGAGAGCTATTTTGTAACCACTCACTGAATGTAAGAGTGGATGTGCAATGTGTTGCATGTTCCGCTGGCACAGAAGGGGAATAACTGCAGGAGGCAGATTTTCTAAGAGGAATTGGAGCAATTCTGAAACAAACCAACTATACTATAGGGAGCAAATAAAAATCCCCATTGATGTAAACTGACAGTCATCTTCCTTTTGATACTACATATTCTACAGTTTCACAATATAGAAAGTCAAATTGCCTGTAAATGTTATTATATTTTTACGTTCAACTATTTGTTACAAATTTATGTCCATGGCAGGGAACTCTCTGAATTTGCTTCCAGAGAGATTTTTGTGTGAAAGCAGAGAGAGTGCAACAATGCAAAAAACAAACAAACAGTGAAACAATGTAGAAGAGCCCTCCTCTACAGTATACACAGCACAGTGCAGCAGGGATACTGCAACATTGTATACATATATCTGCTTTCACAGTCCCTACCTAAACATAAAAGTCTAAATAAATACATTGGAGAAAATAGAAAAAAAATATAAAATTATGGGCAATTTAGGATAGCCCAGCAATGTTTTAGAGACCATATAGCATTCAATAGGTTAAAAGTCCCATTTAAGTCATTAGAGGATTTTATTTATCCTCTATGGTACAGTTGATTTGCCTCCAAGTTGCTCCAGTTCTTCTTAGTAAATTGGCCTACCTATGCTTACTGCAGAGTTGGAAACTCATTGGCTACCCAGCTGTTGTTGGACTACAACTCTCATGTGCCATGATGGGAGCTATATTTCATCAACAGGTGGAGGGCCATATGTTGATTTCCCTCCTTTAAAGCAAAATTGGAAATATCAAAGCATTTTCAGATACTGTCAGGGTGGTGTGATCCTGGTAAGGACTAATAGAAAAGAGCAAAGGCAGATAATTTTTTTGTTCCAGAATAGAACCTCCTGTAACTTAGCAACCTGCTATCTTGCATTTTTACATTGAAAGTGTTTTATGGGAATTATCTTTTTTTGAAAAGTGTCTGCAGAGTTTATAGTCTTCATAGTAGAAAATTAACTGTGTCCTTTGCTGGGATATAGACATTCTGAAGATGAAAACCTCTGGAGAAGCTGCAGTAAGGTGTGATAAAGAGTAGATCACTTCTCTAGTGTGATAACCCATCAGTTCCTGTGTTACCCTATGCTAGGACAGATTTCCTATTAGAAAAAGTAGGCAACTGCCTAGAGCAACAACTTCTAAGGGGCTCCTTAGTTGTGCTGGCCACACCCACATTTTGAGAAAACTTCAAGCACTTCTCGTTTACTTACCAGTTACAGACCCTTTCATTGACTATAACAATTTAAGCCCTGGTTCCAATGCATTGCTTCTCAGTGCACTGGATATTTTTCTTGCAGCCAAGAGGTTAAAAAAATGTATCTGTGCTTAGTTGTTATAGGGTAAAAATATTTTTTGTGACACGCAACACTGGGTGGGCAATAGGGTGGATTGTTATGAGGAATGGGGGTGTGGCCATGTGTGAAGCAAAGGACACCATGGGTGCTTTTGCCTAGGGGCTCCTCAAATGTAAGTCTGGCCCTGTTTCTGTGAAGCCTACACGCTAATTTCACTCAAGTTGCAGCGTTGTAGGAAGTAGTGCACAGGCTCAATAGAATAACATAGAAGAGGTTATCACTCTGGAGACTTTATGGCAAATGTACAAATTTGACAGTATAGCTCCACTGATTTAGCTTCTAATGCCAGTGGTTGTACCTATGAACACTGTAATGCATACCGTCAGAAAATGTCCGCCATAGTAAGAAATGCAGTCATCTCTCTTAGGCAACCTTTTGCACAGTGCTATGAAATCTGTAGGAGCATTAGAATAAAATTGTAATAAACTACACCCCCACAATGTTTCTTTACCATATTTAATAGTTTGGATGCTAGAGGGGTAGGTACACAAAGCATTGTGTTTTGAACCCATCTGGAATTCAAATTGTTAAAGGGATAGTAATTCTTAAATTTTACTATCTCCCATCTTATAGGCCTTAAAGCGGAAACATCACCCGACACAATCTTTAGCTTCACTAAGTCCCCATCTGGCGACTAGCTGCTTACTAGCGCTAGTCGCCAGAATAATTACCTTATTTAATAGATTTCTGCTCTCTTCCATAGGTGACAGGCAAGACGGAGCACGGACATCTTGCCATTGTGACGTCCGCGCACCTGCACTGTCAGTCCCAGCTGGCGCCAAATGGCTCCTAGCAACGCCTCCTAGACCCGGCTGGGACTGACAGCGCAGGTGCGCGGACGTCACAATGGCAAGATGTCCGCTCTCTGTCCTGCCTGTCAGCATTGGAAGAGAGCAGAAATCTATTAAATAAGGTAATTATTCTGACAACTAGCGCTACTAAGCAGCTAGTCGCCAGATGGGGACTTAGTGAAGCTAAAGATTGTGTTGGGTGGTAGTTCCACTTCAAAAAAACTGAATTAAATGAGCCCAGCGGCATCTCTCAAACCTTTATGGTTTGAGAGATATCCGCTTTCAAAATTTAGCTTTTCCCTCTCCCCTGATATCAGCGTTCTAGCTGACAGCAGGGGAATCCAGACCTTGAGCAAGCGGGGGCTCTTCAGCATGAGCTGAGATCTCATTATGGAAGAAGAAATCCTTCACTGAAATTGGCTTCTTAACACGATCTCGGCTCTTAACGCCCGCTAAACATTTTTTTTCATTTTTTAAAACTATTTCCGGGACATACATGTACGTCCTCTGTCCACCTGGGACATCCGCTCGGGATGTACTTGTACGTCATCGGGTGGTAAGGGATTAATGACTGCTTTATTTCACTGAACACTCTAACCCCCCCGTATGAACCTATGTGTCAGGCTGTGACACTCACATACTCGCTGTTCACTTTGTGCTAGCATCACTTCTAAAGGGAGAGCTGTAAAGCGAGGTTGCAGGAAACAGCAAGAGAATTAAGGATTGTATTGGGAGGCAGAAGCCAAAAAGTAAATGGAGTTATTCTTAGTCAAGTCACCTGTACCGTGGGGGACAAACACAAATTGTCATGGATTTTAAATTATTCTTTTAACCTCTTGAATACTTGAAAGGTCTCTAACACATTCCTTCCCAAGGTGTTGGAGGTCCCTCCAACTAGGGTTGCAATGATTAATGTAAATATTCAAATATTCTATTAAACTATTAAGTTAATATATTATTATACAAAATAATTGTCTCCTTACACAAAGTGAAGTGCACTTATGCTTTTATATGTCAGTCTCAGATCAAAATAATTGGCATCCTCCAACTGACTGGGATGTGTGCTTACACACCTCACAAACAATCAGATTGTAGCGTAGGGATGACGAACCTCTGAAGCTCTGCCCACTTCTCCTCCTTCTCACCCTGTTCCTCCCACTTCCTGCTCACTTTAAGACACAAGGACAGTAAGTCCAGCTTACTCTATTAAGCCACACTTCCTTTATTATGCAAACAGTGTCATTTACATTACTCTGGTTGGCAGCACATAAGCCTTCTCCAGGGGCTCAAGGGGAGGAAGTTCCCAGGTATGCTTATCGACCATTAGTGCATCTCAGTCCTGGTGTAGTGGAGACCTCTATCCCCCATCATGACATTAGGTAATATCTGCTTGAATGCTACCAATTCGTTGTTGATATCTTTAGCATTCAAAGTGTTAAATGCCCCTTTTAAATCAATGGGGATATTGAATTTGTCTATTAAAAGTCAGAAACGCACAACTAGCAACGAACCTGCAATACAAATTTACAGGCTCTACAGGAATGGTATCCTATCCAGCCTTGTTGGGCCTCGTCAGTGAGGTGCAGCTGATCTCTCTAAGCACTGCAAGCAAGGGGTCCAATGCTGGATTCCCCCTATTACCTTGGGTGACTAATCCCAAGGATAATTTGCATATGTATATTAAAAGTCAGAGATGCTGAGCTAGGAAAAAACCTGCAATACAAGTTTGCAGACTCTATAGGAATGGTATCCTACCCAGGGTACAGTCTCTTTTAGCCCACTGTATTGCAGGTTCATTCCTAGTTGTGCGTCTCTGACTTTTAATATCAGTATTTAATTTGTCCCCTATAGTGCAGCTGGTGTGCTCTAGGATTGCTCCCTTTCTTCAGCCTCAATGTCTTGGCTACTGTCAACCAAGAAACCGAGTCATCCTCCTATTACATAAAGAGGTAGAATGTGTTGCTCACTGTGACCGCACATGCGCAGTAGAGAGTCTCTATTGTGCATATGTGGTTTTGCACACAGGGAACTTTGTTGTGAGTCATCTGGAGCTCCCCGCTAAGGATCAGAGCGTTCGGTGAGTCTCTACTGCACATGACTGCAATCATGCGCAGTAGAGACTCGAACGTGCTGCCCCACTCCAGACAGCTAACGTCCTGTCTCTGCTCCCGGCTCCGGGGAAGCAGCTGGGGCAGCTCGCTGCACTTTAACCCGTGTATACGGGCTTTCATACTAGTTAGATATAATACCCTGTTGTAACTTCTTCTGTTGAACAAATTAAAGTGGAAGTAACACCTTATTAAAACTTAGGGTCATTTTGAAATAGCTTTCAAAATCACCTATGTGTTACTGTATATTAACCATTTTTATTTTTAACAGTTGATTGTGCTGGATAATCAGGGAGTCAGTTTATATACCTATTCAAAGAGAAAAAATATAAAAGAGCTCCAAATAGTGTACTGTCCCACAATATGTTAATCCAATGTTAGAATATACTCACGTGTTTAGATGGTCAGCGTATGTTTACACCACACACTGATATCCAGAGATTATAACCCCGTTTCAGCTCGATGTACAGAAATAGAAATAGTAGAAGGGGCACCAATAGTGCTTTATCACAAGTAAAATGAGCAATAAATAATAAAATATATTGAACTCACGTTTCTTCGTGGTTGAGATGCCAATTTATATTGGCCCCGAACAATACAGTCAGGAGTCCCCGAGAGGAGACTTGTTTGTGATCTCCACCTGCCTGTATTGTTGGGGGCCGATATAAGCTATCGTCTTAACCACGAAGAAATGTGAGTGCAATATATGTTATTATTTATTACTAATTTTACTTGTGATAAAGCACTATTGGCGCCCCTTCTATTTTTTCTATTCCTCTACATGTTTCCACTCCGTGAGGTGTCTTTTATGTGAAGAGGAGCAACCTGGTGTATCTATTTTAAAGGCGCAGTAAACTTATTTTTATGAAAACACATATTTTATAAAGCATTTCCTGCTGAATAAAACAAGGTCTCTCCCACTGCTGTCAGATGTTTTATTCAAAATGTATAGCAGTTCAAATAATCAGGAAGTGAATTGACTGTGATTCATTTCTGATAGTTCTAACTGACAGGAGGTGACAGGCAGTTTCTATCACATTCTATGGAGAACTGTATGTCTCTGACTTTTCTGACTTTCCTCTCCATTAGAATCTAACAAGAAATCTAATTAGAATTTGACCACTAGAGGGCACTGCTAATGTAAAAAAACATGGGTTTAAACTGTAATAACTCTGGAAATATAAATCTCTTGGCAGTGGGAGTACTCTTATTTTACTCAATAGAAAAATCCCTACAATATATTTTTTTATAAAAAAAAAGTTTACTGCTCCTTTATGGGAAGCAGTATAAATGAATGAATGAATATGTTTATTTATATAGCGCCACAAGTGTACGCGGCGCTTTACAATTTCAGGGTTTAAACAATACAGGGTTACAGGTGCTTTGTAGAGTGAAACATTGAGTGGGAGGTCCCTGCCCGAAAGCTTACAATCTAAATATTCCCCCCAGAGCACTTTCGCTGATGGTTATATAAGTGCCCTCTAGCCTATTTGTTTGTGAGTATTACTTCAAAGAATGGTGGTGGTCTGCTGAAGTCCAAATCTGTAGGAGATTAATACACTAGGAAGCGCCTCCTGTTTTTTA
Organism: Rhinophrynus dorsalis; assembly: GCA_037306005.1. NCBI lineage: Eukaryota > Metazoa > Chordata > Amphibia > Anura > Rhinophrynidae > Rhinophrynus > Rhinophrynus dorsalis. The sequence goes on from CM074725.1 coordinate 152,482,867, forward strand.
TTTCTCCTCAGTTGTTTCAGCTCAAGGACTCTACATCGAAGGAAACTGCATTACTGCCGCTTTATCAAGATTCTGCTGGGACCCTTTTGTATAGGTAATACCAGCAGAATCTTGATAAAGCAACGGTAATGCTGTGAAACATGTTGATTACGCGTTGGTTATATATACATACTATTATATTTATGTTTTAAACAAAATATTTTATTGAAGCTGCTACTGTTTGGAGAGAAGCAGTTTTCTTTGATGTGGAGTCCTCAAGCAGAGACGGGGTTATAATCTCTTCATGCTGTTAGTGTCAGTGTGTGGTGTAAGCCTACATCCAGTGGCGTAACTATATTGGTTGCAGGGGTCACACCTGCGACCGGGCCTGTGCACTCCAGGGGCCCGGCTGCCCCCTGCGATCCCTCCGTCTGCCTCCTGCAATCTGCTTCCGGTGCTCTAGTAATGCAGAGCGCTGGGAGATGACATCATCTCCCAGCGCTCTGCATTACTAAGAGGACCGCGCGGGAGCTCCAGGTATGAGATGGCGGCATTATGGAGGAGGGCCAATGTGGTGGTGTGGGGGCCCGTGGCACTTTTTGCACCAGGGCCCAGAGGCTTCTAGTTACGCCTCTGCCTACATCAACCATCTAAACACGGGACTTTATTCTAATATTGGATGAACAATTATTGTGAGATACTACACTATTTGGCACTCTCATTTGTTCTCTCTTTTTGCATATGTTCGTATTCCTTTTGGGAACTTTAAAGAGGAGCAGCCAAACCAGCTGGCCAAAGAATTCTATACAGCATTGAGGAAGTGTAAAGATACCATAGTCTGGGACACACATAAGTATTGGAGCCCAGAATATTCCTTGTGAATATTATTCCGCACAAGGATGTTGGTTCCGGTGATTTGTATATCTTTCATTTATGTTTTTTCTTCTTTTTTGCACTGCTTTATTATATTATTCATTATTTTTATTATTATATTTTATATTATTTACTATATTATTACGTATAGTGTTCTTTGAACTAGTATTTTCCTAATTATTACCGAGCAATTTACTAAAACACCGTTCCTCTCAACTATCAAGGTTTACTTGCAAAAAATCAAGATAGCAACTACACATGTAAAATAACAGACACTTATTAAAGGGGAATTGTAATCTAGCAAAAACAAAACAAAACAGACATTTATTAAAGGGGAAGTATACTCTTCCAAAAAGCACACATATATTAAGTCTTTCAGTGGCAGAGGGGTGTCCAACCCATTGCTTCAAAATGTGTTGGATACCCATATGGTTAAAGAGAAAGTGTACTCAAGTAATAAGTGACTGTTTGTTTAACACAAATAGGCTGAAGTACTAAGAAGGACTGGAGAAAGTTTGGGGTAATCAACACCCCATATGGTACAAATACATATTCCCGAAATTCCCATTTATATAATGAATGAATGAAGTGAAGACCTCACTAGCCTTCAAGGGATTCAAAGCCCCATTTAAATCAGTTGGAGTTTGCATGTGTTCTCTCAAGTGCAGCCGGTTTGTCTCAGAATTACTCCAGTGGAGACAACTAGTGTTGAGCGAGCATGCTCGGCCGATGCTCGGATCGGCTCGAGCATCGCTCTGCTCGGCACATGGCGGTACTCGTACGAGTACCGCCATGTGCTCGCCCGCCATGTTCGTGTGGCAGGGATCTGTGCCGAAGGAGGCACAGATCTTACAGACGCTCCGCTGGACCACCAGGGACTGGAGGTAGGGGGCATTGCGGAGATGAAGGGGGCATTGCGGAGATGAAGGGGGACATTTTGGAGATGAAGGGGGACATTGTGGAAGGGGGGCATTGCGGAGATGAAGGGGGCATTGCGGAGATGAAGGGGGGCATTGTGGAAGGGGGACATTGTGGAAGGGGGGCATTGCGGAGATGAAGGGGGCATTGCGGAGATGAAGGGGGACATTGTGGAAGGGGGACATTGCGGAGATGAAGGGGGCATTGCGGAGATGAAGGGGGACATTGTGGAAGGGGGACATTGCGGAGATGAAGGGGGCATTGCGGAGATGAAGGGGGACATTGTGGAAGGGGGACATTGTGGAAGAGGGGCATTGTGGAGATGAAGGGGGGCATTGACCAGGCACCCTCCCCTCATCAGAGCAGGGGGTGCCTGGTGTAATGCTCGTGTCGCCCCATTGAATTCAATGGGGCTCGGGTGCTCGGCCGAGCACTCGAGCCTCCGGCGGTGCTCGGTCAGAGCACCCGAGCACCCGAGCATCGGGGTGCTCGCTCAACACTAGAGACAACTTCTCCAGTGATATAACTTCTCCAGTTCCTATGTTATTCTACACAGCCTATGCACTAAGATATTTGAAGTGGGAGAAATCTTACTGCATAAATCCATAGAATAACATAGGAACTAGAGAAGTTATCTCCTCCTTATCACACTTTAGTGTATCCGCTCCCCATTCTTAGAACAACAACCTCTTTGACTTCAAATAGCAGTCTGAGGTATCCATCTATATAGTTTTACATTATATCTGCAGTTTACTGAAGTCTCCCTCTAGGTTACATCTCCTCAAAGCAAACAATGGGCCTCATTTGATGTGAAGTATCCTTAAAGGGGAACTATTACCCCAACTAAAGTCCACCCCACCTAATTAGGCATCTAGCGATAAGCTTAACAATTAAACTATTATGCAGAATAAAGACCGCGTTAGTCAGAAATCCTTCCTCAGCCGACATCTCCGTGCCTGTGCCATCAGTCCCTTCCGTTACCTTAAGGTACCATCAACGCCTCCTAGAGCATACCGTGACTGACGCACAGGCGTGCAGACATCGGTAAGCAAGGATGTCTGTGCTGTTGCCTGGCTGTCAGTGTCAGCTGAGGTAGGATTTTTTACTAATGCTGTCTCTATTCTACAAATCAGTTTGATTGTTAAGCTTATCGCTAGATGTCTAATTAGGTGGGGTGGACTTTAGTTGGGATGATAGTTCCCCTTTAAAGTAGAATTAACTCCTTATGACAATTTAGGTTCATTTTAAGTAGATCTCAGAATCACCTACATGTTAGGTTAATGCACTGTTTTATTTATAATTATAGTTTGAGATATTTAGCTCTCTTTATCTTGGATTTATTTAAACCATTACTTTTTAACCTCCATTATCCAAGTTGGGATAAAGTGTTACTTCAACTTAAAGGGTCCCTAGTCTTTATCTGATTGCAAACTGATACAACTAGCAGTGTACTACAACAGAGATCAAATGCAACTAAATACAGTAAAGATAACGGACTGCTGTTGAAGGACATCAACATGGTATGTCATTCAATTAAATATCTTAAGAGACACTTATTCTTAGAGCATAATTCCCCTATAATCCGCTGGGTGTCAGAGAGGTATCCGACTCTTTGTGTTGGATAAATCTCTGACACTCAAAGGGTTAAAGTTAATTAAGCCTAACAAAGTTTAAGCCACAAGAGTTTTGGGGGTTTATCGGTAATATTGCTCTCCTCAGAGGAAGTTCTTAAAATGAAAAAGTTCATGTTTGCTTAACCCCGTAATTGCTAGAGGTGTCTCTAGTGCATTGTAAACCAACGCCCTGGAAATGTCTCTTGCACCCAAAGAGTTAACTATTATCTATTCCTAGCTAGCATATGGAAAACTGATCTATTTGATACATGGGTGAGTGGGTGTGTAGGCAGGTATACAAGATAGTTTAACCCTTTGTTTCACTGTGCCAGGTCCTAATAGGTGTAGGTGATATGTACTTTGTAACTTAAAGAGATAGTAATACTTCGTTTTATCTTTATTTTATTTTGTAGGCATTAAAAAAACATGAAGAATGATATACGTCTTATCTCTCAAACCTTTATGGTTTGAGAGATATTCACAAGCAAAGTTTCCCCTCCCGTCCCTTTTACCTAGTGTAAGCCATCTCTTCTCAGATGTGGAATGCAGTCCATAGACCAGACAGATAACAGAAGGGGACAATCTTCTTCCTATCAGAACAATGAAAACCCTGCCCCCCCCATGACAAGTTTTTCAGGTTTTTCCCTTATCTTAATTGAAGATTGCCCCTCTCTGCACTCTACCTGGGCACCTCCCTTCTGATCTGGCTGAACAGTGTTACATCACTTAAAAGGGTGGGAGGGGGATCCTTTGTCATTGAATTACTCCTGAAATACAACTCTGACTGAATTGAAATAACACTCTCCAAAGTCCAAATACTATGATGATTAATTAGAGCTGCTTTTATTATGAAACATTACTATCCATTTAAGTAAAATATCATACCTGAGTGCACTGGACAGTGATTGATGATGATTGCTATATTTCAAATTCAGTGCCAGGGACACTATTACCCAACCTTTAGCCTAAGGTAGAGTAGAGCATAGTCTCTCAACCTCAGTCCTCAAATACCCATAACAATGGATCTCTCTACCCAAGCACGAGTGAATTAATCAGACTGAAAAATCCATTAAGTACACATGTGCTCAAGTAGGGAAATCTATACCTGTACTGTTAGGCCTAGTTCGTACTGGCGACCTATATCATGCTATGATACAGCACTTCATAAGTCACCCGTTTATTCACCTCCGATCTCCTGCAATTCCCTGGAAATCCTCTAAGATCGCGTGAGTGGGAGGAGATTGGGGTGGAATGGAAAAGGTCTTATGGGGTCCAACCCACATGAGCATCAGCTGGATACGATTGGCTAGTACCCGCATTGGCCAGCCAGCTATTAGTACAGGGGCATAACTTCAGGGACTGCAGTTGTGCCGGGACACAACATCCATGGAGGCCCTGTCGGCTTCAGGTTCCAATAGGTGCTAGTTATTCGTCTGCAAAAATATTTTTGCATTAGGAGGCCCCAAGAAATGCTTTTGGGGCTCTCCAATGACTAGTTATGCCACCACATTAGAGGTTGTGAAGGACATCGCAACCTTCACTATCAAGCGTGTGAACAATGTACACTGTGACCCATAGGATTCAGTGAAGATCAGACATGCTGCAACTTGGATTTGTTCTCTACTGAAACTATCAGTGTAGTAGCATGCTGCATACTAGAGATTCCTAAATAATCTCCCATGCTGCGAAATGCATTGATTAAGCAGGCAACATAAAATAAGACGAGTGGTTATATGTATAATTTTATATTTATGTTTGAAATAAAATATTTTATTGAAGCTACTACTGTTTGGGGAGAAGCAAATTCCTTGGATGTGGAGGATTGGGGAAATTGGGGTGGAGTGGCAAGGGCTTGGTAAAGGTCTTATGGGGTCCAACCCACATGAGCATCATCTGTATACCACTGGCTAGTACCCACATTGCTTTAGGGGCACTTCAATGACTAGTTAGTCCACTGTATTAGAGTTTGTGAAGGACATCGCAACCTTCACTATCAACCGTGTGAACAATGTACACTGTGACCCATAGGCTTCAGTGCAGATAAGGCATGCTGCAACTTGGATGTCTTCTCTTCTGAAACTATCAATGTAGTAGCATGCTGTGGTTTACATATTTCTGAAATAATCTCCCATGTGAACAGCACCAAAGGGCTCAATGTTAAAATATCCATTTTTTTTAACAAAACAATATTGTTGCCCATGTGAACCCAGCTGTTGGGTACTTGAAGACTGCATACCTGTTAACTGTCCCCTATATCTCCCTGGATCCTACTGTCCCTGTCTTTGTACCTGGTCTTAAAATTGCATTTCAGGCCCATATTTATTGTGCCTGGCATTACAAGGTTAACCCATGGAGTGCCAGAGGGATATGCAACCCATTGTAAAGCAATATGTTGCATACCTCTCTGGTACTCAAAGGGTTAATAGATTGTGAAAGTATCTGCATACTTTTGCTTATTTTTAGATTTCAGTAGATGTAGTTAATGTTTTTCTGCTGTAGAAATGAAGCTTTGACCCTATTGTACAAGGATTTCTGCTGGCATTGAGCTGCATGCTACTATGGACACTACTAATGTTCTGTAATGTGAATGCACAGGTGAAAAGTGCCTCTGGAATGTTTTTTTTTTGTTTTTGTTAAAGTTAGCAAGTATGGGACCATGGTTGAGAAATAGATGCAAATGGGGTCCTTGAATGGACTCTCCCAGTTCAGAAGTTTGCTTATAGCTGGGGGGATAGTTCTTCAGTGGATGACAGAAATCTGTTTTCAGCTGTCCAGTTATGGATTGTAAAATATGTCCCAAGCATATTAAATATCTAGGCATCTGCTCTGTGGGTTTCTGTTGAATTCAGTGATGGCAACCCCCTGCCCTCTGCCTGGGCTGCTTCCTCTGATCCATATTGTATTTAACGTTTTGGCTGCCGTAGAGTCTAGGACTTTATAGAGATGTTAACCCTTTGATTGCCTGAGGGGAACACAACACATTGCACAGCAATATGTTGCATACCCCCCTGACACTCAAAGTGTAAAAGGGTTAGTAAGGCACAAAATAAAGTTGATTCTATATGTTAGATTTTACAAAAATAAAGTATTTGGAAAAAGTCCTATCTCTCAAACCCTTATGGTTTGAGAGATATCTTCCACTAAACTTCCCCTTCTCCAGATGTCAGCTGTAAAACTGACAGAAGGAGGTCTGTGTCGGCCGACACGAGGAGGCTTTTCAGCAGAGGGGCAATAGAGCAATTTAAAAAGAAATACTTCTTTGGAACGGTCTAAAAAGTGTGTATGCAAACCAAGCACACTTTGTAGACTGTTCCAAAGAAGTATTTCTTTTTAAATCTCACTATTGCGGCTCTGCTGAAGAGCCACCTGTCGGTCCTCGGACCAGGGACTCATGCTGTCAACTCACAGCTGACGTCAGGAGAAGGGGCGGGACAGGGGAACTTTAATGGAGGATATCTCTCAAAACATAAAGGTTTGAGAGATAGGACTTTTTTCCAAATACATTATTTTTGTAAAATTTGACATACTGAAGAATGAACCCCACAGCTCTCCATCCGGATCTGACAAAGAGAATCAGTGGCACACGGGAAAGGGGCGGGAGGGGGATCTTTTTGTCTTCCATAGCGTTTGAACTACAAATCTGTAAGTAACTATATATAGCGGAACATATTAAAAATAGTGTAAATAATACTCAAAGCTAAATATTTATTGTGGTAGTGCTATCTCTTTAATCCCTAGGTTCCTTACAGTGCTGATACTGTACTCCTTATTGAAACAAACAGGACAGATGTTATGTTTAGGGCCATATTCAGGAATCCAAAGTGGTGTTATTCTGGAGCAAACTAAATTCATGCATCATAGAGGAACAAATTAACCCCTTGAGTGCTGTAAAGGCATCCAATGCATTGCACTGCAATGCACTAGCTACCTATCTGGCACTCAAAGGGTTAAAACGTCAGTTTTAACTTTTAACCTTTTCAGTGCTAAAGAGTTTTACCACAGATTGAGCATAGGGGACCTCTCTAGCATTTCAGGGGTTAAAGTTCTCATTTAAATCAAAGGGAATTTGGAGATTTTTATTTCTCCACTGTGGTGCACTAGGGTTGCCCCAGAATTCCTTCATTTTCATTCTGGGCATAAGGCCCTTGAGTTTTTTCTCTGTGGCTATTGCTTTGGACTTGTTTGTGAACTTTCTCTCTACTCTGCTGGAAGATGCGTTGTGGACCCCTCTGGCCCTCAAAGGGTTAATACACCTCACAGCATGGAGTAGTTACCATATTTTCGAACTTTCTAAATGAGCTAACACTGAAATCTTTGAAATATTAAAGCGGAACTACCACCTCCAGTAAAGTCACCCTGCAATACTTAGGCAGGTGACGACTAGCTTATTAATCATTATTTTACCTCTCAAAAGTGCCCACGAATAAAGTTCTCCTTAAGGTTCCGAGACTGACGGCCAGGTTACTGCAGCCTGTGTGCCTGCACCGTCAGTCTCTTCTGGAGCCATCCAGGCCAGTGAAGGGTGAAGAGGACTGACAGCGCAGGCGCGCATTCAAGATGCCCACGGTGCTGCCCGGCTTCCAGTTTTGGAAGCTTAAGGAGAACTTTATTTGTGGGCACTTTTGAGAGGTAAAATAATGATTACAAAGCTAGTCGCCACCTGCATTAGTATTGCAGGGTGACTTTAGTGGAGGTGGTAGTTCCGCTTTAACCCTTATAATTCCCCAGAACATCGATTTCAGGAGATACATCCCTGCTTGCTCTAACCAAGGAGGTGCTTTTCCATACCTCCCAACGTTTCAAATTAAAGGGATAGTAATGTTTCACAAAAAAGCAGCTCAGATGAATCTTCATAGTACTTGGAACATGGAGAGTGTTATTTCAATACTGTCAGAGTTATACTTCAAGAGTAATTGAATGATAAAATATCCCCCTCCCACCCCTTTTACTGATGTAACACTGCTCTCCTCAGAGCAGCAAGACTGTCCAGATGGATCGCAGAGAGGGACAATCCTCAGTGAGCATAAGGATAAACCTGAAAAACCTGTCAAGGGGGGCAAGGTTTTTCTTATGCTCACTTGCTTTCTTATGCTCCCTTGCTGTGAGCTGTCTGGTGCCAGGATCAGACTCCACATCTGAGGGGAGGCAGTTTACACTAGGTAAAAGGGGCGGGAAGGGATACTTTATCATTCAATTACTCTTGAACTACAACTCTGACAGTATTGAAATAACACTCTCTATGCTATGAAGATTAATTGGAGCTGCTGTTTTTGTGAAACATTACTATCCCTTTAATAAAGAGGGACACTTATGTTTTTTGAGATGTTGCTGGGAGTGTGGCTAGTGGGCAGGGTATTACTGGAGAATTTTAGGTTATTTTATGACCTAGTGACAGACCTCTTTGTGTAACCGAATAAATGATTTAGCGCGAGACCAAAGTATTTTATTTACACAGACTAATTTATAAACACATATACTGAAGTTTAAACAAGCATTAATGTGACTTTTATTGTTGTGGAGCAATGTGATACACTTATATACACACCACACAAACTGATCTCCTAAAAAGAGGGACATCCAGGTAGGAAAGGGGGACAGATTGATTTGGGTATCAAAGAGGGACTGTCCCTCCTAAAGAGGGACACTTGGGAGGTATGCGCTTATCGGTCTCCAAGGAACCCTTTATGTGCTGTAACAGCGTTTTCACTGCCTGATCATACATAAGGGAAGCATGACACTTCCCTCTGTCCTTCTGGTAGAAATATCAGCAATGTAGGGACTAAATAAGCAGTTATTTGGTGCAGATGTGATAGACGTTAACACCCTGAGAATTTGACCCTTCACCCTGAGATTTGGGTCAAAGCCGTGAGTCTCAGGGTGAAACCCTGAGAGTTCTCTGCTATTGAGGTAACACTTTCCTATTCTGTGTACATGTTCACTGATGGTATATAAGGAATTGTATGTACACCTCCCCTCCCATGTTCCCATCTACAAATCTCCTCTAGAGCCAGCCTCTCGCAAGATTATTGTACTGACTACCCCATCCTGTCTGCGACAGCACTTACCCCCTTTCAATGGAAAATGGTCTGTCTAATGCACTTCTGTCTTCTGTTTCTGTCTTGTGCCTCCAGCTAAATGCTGCTCATTCTGTAGTACATTTGTTGTCATTCTCTAGAGCACTGTGGGATTGCCAGAATGTGTATTTGTGTTATTATTCTTATTTTCTATAAAGCACCAACATATTTTGCAGTGCAGTACAAAAATGAAATAGAATAATGTACAATGGGATGCAATATATTTACAATCAACATTAAAATGCACTGGAAACAGAAGGATACAATCTAATAAAGTGCGCATGCATATATTTATATAGAGACACACACACACACACGCAATATATATAACACACACACACAATATATATAACACACACACACAAATTATATATATATATATACACTCACACGCTAGAAGGTGCATTGCTTTGTATACCCCTGTTACTAGCATACAGATCTGACCCTCAAAAAATATTTGGAGCTCAGAATTTGCTGCATAACTCCCTTCCTCTCTTACAGAATATGCCAGTCTTTTTACTGTTCATATCTAGCGAAGAGTTGGGGAAAGGTAATGACTTATCCTTCTATAATTATCCTCCATCCTTGGATCCCATCCACTGTAGGGTTTCCAAAGAAGAGATCTGCTGCTTCAGCACTCACATGGCATTCTTATCAAGGTCTTTCCTATAATTTAGGCATGGCAGCCTACTGATCTCCAGCTACTGTTTGACTACAGTTCCCATCATCCTCAGACAGCTGTTGTCTGTCTGAGGATTATTGATATTGTAGTCCAACAGCAGCTGGAAGGCTGCAGGTTGCCCGCCACGACTATACAGAGATCATCCATGCTTCACTGCTTCCATGCCTTGCAGGATCTCACTCCTGTCAGGAGCTTTGCTAGAAGGAATTCCATACCCTCCCTTGCCTTTCTTATAGAGAGAGCGTGTGTGTGTGTGTGTGTGAGAAAGAGAACGTGTGTGTGTGTGTGAGAGAGCGAACGTGTACGTGTGTGTGTGTGTGCCTGAATACCTAGTGTGTATATTGATTTGACTTTTTTTTCCTTTAGGGAAGCATCCAAAACGCTTACACTTGTAATGCAGTATTATGTGTATGTATTCTGGGTAAGCATTCTTAACCCATTGAGTGCCAGAGGGGTATGCAACGCATTACTCTGCAATGCGTTGCGTACCCCTCTGGCATTCAAAGGGTTAAACGCTGGCAATATATAGAAATGTGTACTGTATTGTTTATATATAAACACACATATTTACAATGAGGGTTTAATGTCTATATATAGATATGTATGTATATTAATACAGCAGTGAACACTGCATATCCCAGCTGGCAGCCTTTTTACCAGCTACAAGGTGCATGGTCAGAGCCTCCTGTTATTGGCGGATGATGCTTATTCCTTGATTGTGCCAGGGAGGGCTGGCTGCATGTGCCCTGCACTCTATTGGCTGATTCATGGCCCCCCTCCTGCTCAGCTCACCACAGACGTCACTGCAAGCCCTGTGCTGAATCCTAAAGCAGCTCCATCCCTCTCCATTCATGAATCTCCTGTGACGTCAGAAGAGCTCTGAGCTCTCTTTGCAGTGGGCTGCAGGATTGTGTGGGTGGCATCTCCCCCCATCCCCTTCCATTTCATTCTCCAGACCCCCTTACATCTCACTATATCTAGATTTCCTGGTGCATCAGTAGTGCTTTCTCCTCTCTGCATCTTTGAAGGAGCAACATGGAGAGCAGCAGCCTCCTGCAACCTTGTGAGTATCAGCTGTCAGGATCCTCTTTGTTATATTGCTTACGTTGGGGGCATGGAGGCATAATGCATAGGGGTGGGGGGAGTTTGTGACCGTGCTATAAAGGACAGATGGGTGGTTGATGGTCCATCTGTCTTGTAAGATCTCTGGGGCACAAAATGATGCAGAGGGACCAGAAATCTGATACCTCCCTTTGCAGGATGGAGCGTGCCTTGCAGAGTCTCAGCTGCTGTATTGTAACCATCTCTGTCCTGTCAACCCCCCATGAAATGAAGTGTAATTTTCCTTTGTAAGACTATACTGATCCACAGCTGAGCAGGGCCAGGCATCAGAGGCCAGCAGATTCCTGCAGGACACACACACATGCACACACATACACATCTCTTTTCTACCTTGAATGGCTTCTGTGGATAGAGATCTGCAAACCTCTGGAGCTCCAGCACAAGTTTGTAATTCCATTTTTGGTGAGATATTCTGCAGATTGGTAGGTGTGTTATTTCTCTTGTTGTATTTAATGCCAGGTCGGTTTGTCAAGCTTGTCCCCTTTATGGTGTCATTTGTGATATGGGATCATAGGCAAGTACAGGGTTGTATCTTAACTGTTTATGCTCTGCACTCCATCGGGTCCTAAACTGCATGGATGTCAGTGTTTCACTTAGTAATTAAGGGGTAACCCCTTCTGAGTGATGCAGAGGTAATGACATGGATATCACGCTATTAGAGGTCAATAATGGGGTTAAACCATCCTCTCTCACACTCCACACTTTGTAAAGTGTTGCAGACTTTTCTAACACTGAAGGGGTTCAATTACTTTGTGGCGCAAAAGAGTGCAGTTCTATCTGAAAAGGGGGGTTAACCATTTAAGCACCAGAGGATTGCAATGCACACATCTTGGTAACTCAGAGGGTTAAGATATTTCTGATATCTGATTTAGAATCTTGAACATTTTCATCTCTGTTTTGCAAAGGGGAGGAAGGTTGATAGCTTTCTAGGCATGTTAACCCTTTGAGTGCTGGAAGGGTATGCAATGCATTGCGTACCCCTCTGGCACTCAAAGGGTTAAAGGTATCAGACCCCCCTATCAATACTAGAGGAAAAGGGGTAGTAGGTGCATGGAATCATTTCCCAGTGGAAGAAGCAAGGCTAATGCTAATAGTAAAGGCCTACGTAAGGCACAATTCTTTGGACAGACATAAAATGGTTTTGATGTTAAAGAGGCATCCAATGTATTTCGAGACATTTTTGGAACTAGGGGGGTTAACATGGTCTTTTGTGTTTTACTGTACTCAGTGGAGACCACTGTTGGGCACCCATGTCCCTTCAGCTGTTGTTGGGGTACAATTTCCATTAATGAGCTGCTGAGGATGATGGGAGTTGTAGGCTAAGAACAGCTGGAGGGCCACAAATTAACCAGCCTTAGCCAATAGATTGTGGCCCATGTGTTTAATCTGTCCACAAATGTTGTGTTTCTATGAACCGTTCCCAATAACAGACCTTGTGTTACAGTTATTAGAGCTAAAACATTTTAGGTGCAGTATCACAGTGGCCTGAAATTGTACAGTGGTGCTGTTGCTAAACCATCCTACGGACAGCTCTGGTCAGCTGACAATAAATCTTCATAGGATTGTCTAGCAACAGCACCACTGTACAATTTCAGGTCACTGTGATACTGCACCTAAAAAAATTTGAGCTGTAATAACTTTTGAATAAAACACCTTTCAGCAGTGGGAGTACCCTTGTTTTACTCAGGGGGATAAACATTACAACATATTTTGTATTACATTTTAATTATTACTATACGTTTAAATTGTAAGGTGGATGCATACACTTGTGGAGCTGAATAAATAAATATTCATTCAACTAGTTACTTACTGGCCCTTCTGTACATTGATAAAGTGTAGCAATTCTGGGGCAATCTAACTGCAGCATAGGGGACAAAAAATAATATCCAAATTCACATTATTTTAAATGGGGATTTTAACCCCTTGAATGTAAGAGAGGTCTCCAGTGCATTGCTTTACAATATATTGGAGATCTCCCTAGCATTCAAGGGCCTAAGATCCCCATTTAACTCAGTGAGAAGCTGTATTTGTCCTCTGTAGTGTGGTTGGTTTACCCAGGAATTGTTCCCGTTTTCTCTTGTGCCTACGGCACATCAGTCTCTACGGCACCCCAGGGGTTAATAAATAACCATATTGCGCTGCACGGAATTTATAACATTACAGATACAGATAGTGGGAGCTAGTTCTGATCTATTACATTATACCACTAATTGTTACTGAACTATATGTATATAAAACATTTAAAGGGACAGTAATACCTGAAAATAATTTTATTTTATATTGTAGCCCTTAAAAAACATGAATAATGATACAAGTCTTAACTCCCAAACCTTTATGGTTTGGGAGATATTCACAAGCAAAGTTTCACCCTGACTGACGTTACCGTTCTAGCTCTCAGATTTGGAATCCGGTCCCGGGACCGGCCGCGGCTCTCCAGAATTGCCAAGATCACGATCTTTAAAAATAATTTCTTCATTGGAATGGTCTACAAAGTGTGCTTGCAAGCCAGGCACACTTTGCTTACAGTTCCAATTAAGTAGTTCTTTTTAAAGATGTGAACTCGGCACTGCTATAGAGCTGCCGGTTGATCTGTGGACCGGATTCCAAATCTGTCCACTAGATGGCAGACTTGGCTGAAACAGCCAGGAAAAGGGAAATTTACTTTATTTTATTTGTGAATATCTCCCAAGCCATAAAGGTTTGGGAGATAAGGCTTATATCATTTTTAATGTTTTTTTTAACGGCTATAATCTAAAATAAAATTATTTTCTAGTATTACTATCCCTTTAATAGTCTCAGTTTCATTCTTTACATTGAGTACAATGTCTCTCAGAATACATTTCCTCACAATCGGGGAGATTCACTAAGCGGTGATAAAGAGGGGATAATGTGGAGATGACTTCCCCAGTGATATCACTTCTCCAGTTCCTATGTTATTCATTAAGATATCTTCAACTTCTGGAGATCTTAGTGAATAGGCTCTATAGAATAACACAGAAAATGGAGAGGTAATAAACTGGAAAAGTCATCTCCACTTTATCACCTCTGTATCACCACTTAGTAAATCTCCCCCCTGTGTCTCAGAGGAGACCTTGTACCTCAGTCCCAGGACATTTCCTGCTTTCCTATTGTATTTTATATTACTTTCTTGATTCTGGTCCTCAAGTATCCCTAAGTGTGCATATCATAACTGTTTCACTGTTGAGGGATGTGCAACGCATTACATTGCACATCCCCAGGCACACAGAAGGTTAAAGATATTGTCAGATAATAGCAAATATGAATAATAAGTGGCTGTGCCATTTAAACCTGTTCCCCGTTCCTCATGTACATTCTTAATGCTATGAGTGCCAGAGAAATGTGCAATGTGTCGCTCTGCAATGCATCAAACACCTTTTTGGCTCTCAAAGAGTTAAGACTTTCACTTTTACACATACTTAACCTTTTGAGTGCCAGAGGGGTACGGAACGCATATCTGGTACTCAAAGGGTAAAGGTCTGAGTCTCACCCACGGAGTGGTCCTTCTTACATCTCTTCTCATTTGCTCCCTTTTCTTCTCTAAGGATGGATTACATTTTTACTACTCCCACCTCAAATGCTGTGTGTCTGTCTTAAAGCAATACATTGGAGACATCTATAGCATTCAAGGATTAAAAGTCCTATTTAACTAAATGGAAATTTGTATTACCTATGATTCAGTTGGTTTACCCAAGACAAGGTCCTTCTTGACTTTGTGGATGTGCCCCTAGGCCTAGATTCTAACTAATCAGACTCATGGCTATAGGCCAAATGCATAAAACAATTTCCTGTCTAATGATCTGATGATGTTCAAAGTCGCTAATCTCTTGTTTTTAAGACATTAAGTAGTGTTTTTTTTTCAACCCTTTGAGTGCCAGAAAGGTAACCTATTGTTTTGCATTGGCACACAAGGGTTTGTCAAAAATAGATACAGGATTCATATAAAATGTTGTTTTACAAATCTTTATTTCCCGTTAAGAAAATAAGCAAAAATCAAATAGTTATTGCTTATTATCTTACTATTGTATTCGTCTCCAGAAGTCAGATATAGGAGTGAATGACTGTAAACATTTCAATGGAGACTTTTCTTTCAAATAAATGTGGCTGTATGTTCAAAGAAAAGTATAGCAATTCTGGAGCAAACCATCTGCTTGAAAGGGAGCAAACCAACTGCATGAAAGGGGACAAATACAAATTTCCATTTATTTAAGAGGGTCTTTAAAGCCCTTGAATGACAGAGATGTCTCTAGCATACAGTGATTTAAAAACCCCCTTTAAATATATGAGAGTTGTGGGAATTTACATGTCCCCTATGATGCAGTTGGTTTGCCCACATAACTATTCCACATTTCTTTTGAAAACAGGGGCCATGAAGTAGGTGTCCAGTCCCAGAATTGCTCCAGTTTAGCTTTAATGCATAGAGTGATGATGATGAACTAGGAAGAAATGAATCAATTCCGAAAATAAAAATATGCTCCAGAGGAGAGAAATACTAAGCAATGAGTAGGGCTTTTCCTGCTGAGTAAAACAATGACACTCTTGCTGCTGAGATGCATATTTTCAGTTTACAGTTTAAAGTGCTTTTTAACATTATAATTGCCCTCTAGTTGCCAGATTTCAGATAGTTTCTGTTGCATTCTATGAGAGAGGTGAGTCACTGACAGTGGTTCTCCATAGAATGTTATAGTAAGAGTTTTATCACTTTCTGTCAGATTGAACTTTCAGGAAGTAGGCTCCCTGGATCTTTTTCCAGAGAGTATTCTGAACTGTTATACTCATATAAGTAGAAAGCACATGACAACTGTGGCTCCAATAATAATTACATTTATAATATTTATTGTCCAGCAATAAGCATCGGTTCTCAATTACATATATCACACAAGGGAAAATCCGCTTAACTATACCAATGATTACTAATCCCATAGGTCACTAGCTATCCCTTTAAAGTGAAGCTGTTTAAAACAAAGTATGCATTAGATACTTTCTGGAAAATGGGCAGAAGTGGATACTTCAGTTCTGTACACTGCTCTCCAACGCAACATTATCTTTTCCACCTATAATAGGGGAAGAGAATCACATACCTCCCAAGTGTCCCTTTTTAGGAGGGACAGTCCCTCTTTGAGACCCAAATCTCCCTGTCCCTCTTTTCTACCCTGGTGTCCCTCTTTTTAGGACATCAGAATGAGTGGTGTATATATTAGTCTATCAAATTGCTCCACAGCAATGAAATTCACATAAATGTTTAGTTAAACTTCAGTATACATGTTTGTAATTGAATCTGTGTAAATAAAATACTTTGGTCTTGCTCTAAATCATTTATTCAGTTACAGAAAGAGGTGTCAATAGGTCACAAAGTAACCTAAAAATTCCCCTCCCACCAGCCACACCCCCAGAAACACCACCTATAACACAAGTGTCCCTCTTTGGCCATTTGAAATGTTGGGAGGTATGGAATCACGTGGCACAGCTAAGACCTACTGGCCCATATTTACAGAAGCAAACTGAAGTTTTTCTGCAGGAAGCCAACTGCACCATTCCTGAATTACAATGGACTTGAATATAGCTGTTTAACCCTTTGAATTCCAGAGAGGTCCCAAATGTTTTGAAACAGTGCATTGGGGACCTCTGTATCATATAGAAGTCCAGTGTAATTTAACAGGAACTTTTATTTTATCCCCTATGGTGCAGTTGGTTTACTTCAGAATAACTTCAGTTTGCTTTTACAAATATGGTCCATTAGGCCTTAAGGAAAAGGTGAGCAATTCTAGAGCAAAACAACTCTACAAGGGGTGTGAACATTCTCATTGATGTACATTTGTCTTTTAATTCTGTGAATTCTAGAAATACATTGGAAACCTCCCTAGCATTCTAATGGTTAAGAGTCCTATTTAATTCAGTGGGAATTTCAGGCATCACTGTTCATCTCTTCTGGTGCAGTTTGCTTGATCCAGAATTGCTCATCTTTTGCTTTCTGCATAAGACCTATAGTTGGATCCTAAATATAGTATATGTTGCCCATCTGAAGTACAGATATATTTGTTTATCTGTGCCATCCCCAGGGTGAATATTTAGATCTTGGAACATAGTAGCATGTTTTCAAATTTTGCCTTTAACCCTCTGTGTGCCAGAAGTGTATCCAATGTATTGCTTTGCAATGCATTGGATACCTCTATGACACTCAAAGGGTTAATACTAACCATAGCGGAAAGAATGCTGCAGGATAAAATAAGAACAATTGCAGCCCTAAAACAGGTGTGAGATAGCTTTGACTCTCCAGCTCTTGCTGGGCTACAATTCCCTTCATCCTCAGGGAGCCATTGGCTTTACAGATGCAGGTTGTCCACCCAGACCTATAAGGTAGTAGATGCTTCTCTGTGGTACATTAATCTGCAACCAAACTTATTATTCCAAATAGGAAGTTAATCTTCATTGGCTGATGGCTTCCATATAGTTGACTGACATGTTCTTAAAGGAGCAGTAATATATTTTAAATGAAAAACATAACTATTGTAGGGATTTTACTGCTGAGTAAAACAAGGGTACCCCCACTCCTGAGAGATCTATATTTCCAGAGTTATTATGGTTTAAATTCTTGTTTTTTTGTGCATTAACAGTGCCCTCTATTGGTCTAATTGCAATGAGTTATTCTTTTGCATTCTATGAGAGAGGTGACTCACTGGCAAACAGTTATTCGTAGAATGTGATACAAAGTGCTAAGTCATGCTATCAGATTGAACTTTGAAGTAGTAATCATGCTTATAATTCACTTCCTCAAAATTTGAACTGGTATATCTTTTGAATAAAACAATTGATAGCAGTGGGAGTAACATTTTCATAAGATTCTACTGCTATTTCAATGCATCTTGTAATGGAATCAGAAGGATTTTGACCCTTTTAGCAGTATGATGGTTGTATATATTGACCCCATAGAATATCACTTTTGTTTGCCACTTTCTCTTGTCATGTATCTTCTTCTGTGAAAACCAGTTTTGGTTTCATCTGCATTCATACACCTGAATACATTATAATTAACGTGTGTAAATATTTTTATCGGATTGATATGTGACCGTTGGTGTTGTAGTCACATTTTAGGTCTAATAATATATAATAATATTAATGTTATGTCTAATAATATAATCAGGAAGGTTGTTAGGTTCTCAAAAGTCCCAGGGCTTGGGACAAGCTAAAGTAGGGGTAGGCAGCTGTTGGCTTTCCAGGTCTTAAAGGGATAGTAATGTTTCTAAATAAAAGCAGATCCGATTAATCGTCATAGTATTTGGGCTATGAAGGGTGTTATTACAATACTGTCAGAGATGTTGTTGCTCAAGAGTAATTGAATGATAAATTATCCCCCTCCCGCCCCTTTTACTGCTGTAATACTGCTCTCCTCAGAACATCAAGACTGTCCAGATGGATCTCAGAGAGAGAGACAATCTTCAGTGAGCATAACGATAAACCTGAAAAACCTCTCAAGGGGGACAGGGGGACCTGTCTGGTCAAGAGACCAGATTCCACATCTGTGGGGAGGTGGCTTACATTAGGTAAAAGAGGCCTGAGGGAGATATTTTATCATTCAATTACTCTTGAACTACAACTCTGACAGCTTTGAAATAACACTCTCCATGGCCCAAATACTATGAAGATTAATTGGAGCTGCTGTTTTTGTGAAACATGACTATAACTTTAAACTACAACACCATCATCCCCAACCAGCAAGCACAATTTAGTGCACTGCGCAACCCAATTGCACCATTACTTGTATATTATGCTGCTGTACCCACTGGTGGCTCTGCACGAACAGTGGTTCTTCCAATTTTGGTATAGATCAACCCACTCCTCCATCTATAATTTAACCCGTTAAGCTCCAGAGGGGTGTGTAGTTCAACGTGTTGCATACTCTTCTGGCTGACAAGGAGTTAATAAGTGTAAACTGGTTGACAGTACTTTGGGCATGGAATGTAGCGACACCATATAATTATGCAATACTCTGCTTTTCTACAAATAATGGTGCAATGCCTTGTTTGCCTCCCTGTTGTTAATTGGTCAGTTGGACTCTACTTTATGCCTTATCTGTAGACACTGATTGATGAGAAACATGATTTTCCTGGATTTGTGTGTTATGCATAAAAACATGGAATATCTAGTGAACACCCATGTTAACATTTTAAGGACCAGAAGGAGGTGTAAAGCAATGTGCTTTGAATATCCCTTTGGTCCTTAAAGGGTTAATATTAGATCCTGACCAAAAAAACAAAAAATACAATCCTGGCTATAACACTGCTATAGAACTAACCATTTGACATCTGTTTGATGCAAGCTAAGTTTAAACAGATAGGTTGTTTATACAGGAATTATCTCGCTGCCATTTGGAGTCAGGAAGGAATTTTTTTACCCACATGGGGCTTAATTGGAAATGGCTTCAGTTATTTTTTTTTTTTTTTGTCTTCCACTGGATCAACAGGGATGATTTGGCATGGGCTGGACTTGAACGCATATCTTTTTTCAGCCTCATCAATCATGTTACTGTGGATTCACTATTATAATTTACAGTGAAAACGGTGCATTAAACATATTGCCACAATGTAAAGGACAATATCAGAATCTCTCCAGCATCAAAAGGGCAAGGTTCTGATATTGCAGGCTTAAGTGTCTCACATTTTAATAGTTCAATTTGAAAGTGATAACCTACACGCTACACACACAATTCAGTACAACAATGTTTTTAATAAAATTATCCAATATCGCTCTTACACACAGCGAGCGTAGGAATCATACATCCAACCTCTGCTAGCGCTTACATCCGGAGGCGTAACTAGAAGCCACCGGGCCCTGGTGCAAGAATTGCCATGGGCCCCCCCGCCCACATTGGCCCCCTCATCCACATTGCCCCTTCCACAATGCCCCCTTCATCTTCACAATGCCCCTTAAACAATGCCCCCTTCATCTCAACTCCACAATGCCCCTTCCATCTCCACAATGCCCCTTCCACAATGCCCCCCTTCATCTCCACAATGCCCCCTTCCACAATGTCCCCTTCATCTCCACAATGCCCCTTCCACAATTCCCCCTTCATCTCCACAATGCCCCCTTCCACAATGCCCCCTTCATCACATTTCCCCTACCTCCAGTCCCTGGTGGTCTAGCGGAGTGTCTTTACAGATCTGTGCCTCCTTCGGCACAGATCTCTGCAACCGGAGCTCCGGCGCGCCGCTGTAGTAATGCAGAGGCTGGGAGATGATGTCATCTCCCAGCGCTTTGTATTACTACAGCGGCGCGCCGAGTGGGAGATCAGGTAAGTGACTGCTGCGGGCGAGGGGGTCGCAGGCGGGTCGCAGGTGCGACCGCTGCGACCCCTATTGTTACACCACTGCTTACATCTATGTAATTTAACCTATGAGTGTGAGAGTGGTTCCGAAGCAAAAGTACCACTCTCGAGGTCAAAGGATTAACATACATGGATGTAAGCGCCAGTATTGGTTGGATGTATGATTCCCACACTCGCTGTGTGTAAGATCGATATTGGATCATTTCATTAAAAACATTGTTGGACTGAATCACGTGTGCAACATGTAGGTTATCATTTTCAAAGTTAACTATTAAAATGTGCAACCCTTAAGCCTGCGATATCAGAATCTCGCCCTTTTGATGCGGGTGAGATTCTGATATCACCCTTTTCATTGCAGCAACATGTTTAATGCACCGTTTTCTTTGTCACCCAATAGTGGGTGACCTTTCAAAAGGATACCTATGTTACTAGATGTTTCCAATGCATTGGTTCACAAGGAGATGTCTTCAGCACCAAAGGAGTTAAATTGTGAAATCAGTGCAGAGACACACTCCACGTTGAATTCATGAGCAGTTTTACCATTAACCTTTCTGCACATGCTTTACCCTGTCTCTGGATTATGGTATTACAGGATTTTTTTTTTAATTCTTGGTCTAGTGAAACATGAAACAGCTGGCTGTTTCTGGTGAAGTCTCATATTTGCTTAGCTTCTACTTAAAAATGTTGATAGAAATAGATCCATATCGACGAAAGGATGCAGACATGATTCTTTCTTGTAGGACTGCAGGACCCCTAAATGCCACTCACTGAAGTCTTTTTTCCTTTATGGGAAGACCAATGGGAGGAGTTTGGGGTCCTGAAGCCCTGTAACACAGAAACAAGTCATCTTCTGTGGACTACTAATTAATAATTAATTTTGGAGAATCCGTACACCCGGAACTGGTTCATAATGGCAATTAGTATTTCCTGCGCACAATAATGTAAATTGAGGTTTATTATTTGGTGGTTTTAGGGTTTCTTAACCCTTTGAATGTCAGAGAGGTATCCAGCATATTGCATTGCAATGTACAGGCTATCTCTTTAAAGCATTAAGTGTAAGTGGAGAGTTGTTATTATTAGGAGGTGTTACTGTTACTTGAAGCATAGCTATTCAGTAACATGTTTTCCAAGGCTATGGGGCCCCTAAAAAGTTAACCATTTATATTCATTTTGAAACTTCCAAAGGGACATTAATTACAATTTTTTAACAATCCAACATTTCTTTAATTAAAACCTTTTCATTTTATTAACCCTTTGAGTGCCAGAGGGGTACACTGAGTACCCTTTGGCATTGAAAGGGGTAAAGATCACTAGTGGCAAATTCAAATTTGCTTTTATTTTTATGGACGTAGTATATTCAGATTTGCCCTTATTTTAAAGGACATATAGTATATTCACAGATATAGATGTAAGTTTTCATACCTTGCTTGGTAGAACATAAGATATATAATATGGCATGTTCTGTGTCTGAGCAGGCTGGGGAAGCAATTGTCATTGCAAACCTAGTTTCCTGCTGTTTCTTACACAACCTCATGCCTAGTAAGTGAAGAGTGTAAAGAAGAATGCCCCCACCCACACACACTTACTGAAAAGTAGCAACAGCCAGAGGATATTTATCCCTGATTTTGATGCTTGAAACATTTCTGTCACATTCCTTTGAACTTAATCTGTTGCTCCCATCACTTACTATGGAAAGCCATAGTCAGAGACTCAAGCTCGAGAAAACTGCATCACAAAAAAACAAAAAGTTTAAGCTGTGATAACTTTTAAACAAAAAATCTCCCAGAAGAGTACCCTTATTTTACTCTACAGAAAAAAACTATAACATATTATACTGCACCTTTAACAGCAAAAGGTTCCCAACCCAAAGTTTACTGGAGGTCTATATGGAAGGGACAGATCCGCAACCTGTTTTCTAAAAAAAATATTTTGCACCCACACTGAAATGATAACTGCCTAGTAAGTAGAACATAACAGAGTAATGTGACATTAAGAAACAACTACTCCTTTATATAACACTAAACTTCTTCACGCTACACAAGGTATGAAGTCACAAAGAAAATCACTTTCAGTATAAAAGAATAGAAACCCTTGACTCTACATATTCTGCAAGTACATAACATATACGGTTAATTTCCCTATGTGTTTTACTTCTTTTCATCTTTACCTGTTTTTTTTTTGTTTTGTTTTTACATTTTTATTTGTCAGTAAACTAAATTTCTGCTTCCAGTGGGTTGTTTGGTCAATAGACAATCAAAGCAAGATGTGATACAACTGTACCCTCTCCCTACATCACTGAATGCTCTTTGTCCTTGTTAACAGTGTATTTTTTATTTTTTTTAAAAAAGCTTTATTAACAGACTTACTTTCATGTTCCCTGATAGAAAGCTTTCTCTGCAAACAGATCCAGGAAGCTCATTGTCAAGGACAAAAAAAGTTTAAAAAAAAAAAAAAAAAGGTGGAAAAAGATATAGGCAATTTGACTGTACATATTATGTACTTACAGAATATATGACATCAAAACAAAAAGGTTACTTTAAATCCATAATCTGCATTGAAAAGAAAATTATTGACTTGTAATATTGGTGATGCCAATGTGACTGGCATAAGCAGGCTTCTTTAGGCTGGTATATACTGCTTAGATTAGACTGTGTATAAATGTATGTACTACCTGGGAACTCTCTGGATCTGCCCAGGAGTCTCTGATTTTTGCAGTTAATTACTGGGTCTTAGGGGACAGAGATGAATGCATATTTCTCCATAACCAGGTAATAATTCTGGTGACTAGCGCTACTAAGCAGCTAGTCGCCAGAAAGGGATTTATTATAAACAAAGTTGCTTAGCGGTGGTAGTTCTGCTTTAACTCAGTGGTATTTATACCACATGGTGTATTTGGTTTGAATTGCTTCATTTTTCTCAGTACAGGGATGCCTAGACCTCAGTGATATGGAATCTATTTTTTTCATAGTCGTCCTAATATGATCTACTACATTAATAGCATACATCAGAGGTCCCTCACTGTCATATTTAAGCATGCTGTACGACATGTGTGGTTTTATACTTAAGGGCCTATGTTTCTCCTGCCATTACTATGACAGAATATCTGACCAGACACAAATGGTGCAGGTGGGCTTAATGGATGTCTGAGTCCAGCCCACCCATAAACAGGAAACACTCATGTGAATGGGTCCTCTGACAGGAAGTGGGCAGCAGATGAGATTTGCAAGTCCCAGGGGCTCCATGCTGGGAAAAGGAGGAAATGAAATCCTATTGATTTCTTAATTCCGGCCTGTCTGCCCCTCTCTACACTCCTCGTCCTTCCTTCAAGCTCATCTCCGTGTGTGTGTGTGGGGGTGAAACATGATGCTTTTCCTATAAAATTACATCTTTGTGCGGTTATTGACTTGGATATTGCATTTATGGCCAGTGATGCTAAATTTGAGCATATGTATCATTTAGATGGCTGAAATGTTATTCTATTTAATCCCTTAAATACTAGAAAGGTCGCCAATGCATTACCAATGAATGTGTTGGGTATCTTTTTATTATCCAAGGGCTTAATGGCTGAACAGAGGCAGTGCCATAGGGCCAACATAGGACCAAAGGAATCTGAGTAATTCTGAAGAGAGACAATTGTGCCTTAGGGACAAAAAAACAAACTTCCCATTGACTTAAAGTGGGCTTTTAACTCTTGAAAGCTGGGAAGTCTCAAATGCATTTCTCTGTAGAGGACCATGGCACTTTTTTTCACAATGAATTCTGGGATGGCATAGCGGCATGCAGACGTGCTGCCATCCCAGATATCCAAGATGTGCCGTGTCCGTCACCAGTCCTTAACGTCAGGACTGGCGCAATGGTCCTGACAAGTTATGTGTTGTTAAGGGGTTAAGGACCAGAAGTGTGTGCAAGGCATTGATTTGCAATGCCTTGCCCACACCTCTGATCCTTAAAGGGTTAACATTCACGGTTCTAGTTTCCAGAGTTTCCATATCTTGCAAGAACATGAGGTATTTGAAAGTGTTAGTGCTGTTTTCTAGCAGGTTGGTGGGAATCTTTTAATTTGCAATGCTATTTTTCCTGCTTGGTCTGTCACTAAGTACAGAACATGACTGAATAATGCAGTATGATCTTTAAAGTAGAGCAGTCTGTTTTTTTTAACAGATGGCAAGCACGTTTCTGTTTTCTACTGTGTCACTTACAGATCAGAAATAAGGGAAACATAATTGCTGTTTGTTAAAACAAAAATAAGTTGTTCATATTTGAACCAGTGTTTCATCATTCTTACTATGGGCCTTACGTTCACAGTAAATGTGGGGTAATTCTGGATCAAACCAACCGAACCATAGGGGAGATAATTCCCTTGTATTCTTGCCCCTATAATATTAGGGCAGTTGTGGGTGACGTGAGGCCATCTAGCTGTGCCAGATTACAGCTCCCATCACCCCCCACCATTTGTAGTCTGGCAGCAGCAGGGGGGCACAAAAGAAAAGATGACCAATTCTGGGGCAAACCAGCTGCCCTTTAGTAAAATAAAGAAATCCCCAAAACTTCCTTTGATTTGAATGAAGCTTTTTTAACTCATCAAATGTTAGAGAGGTCTTCAATGCATTGATTTGCAATGCATTGGATACCTTGTAGCATTCAGTGGGCTAAAATTCCCTTTTAACCCTTTGAGTGCCAGAGTGGAAAGGAATGCATTGCGTTGCAAAGCATTCCATACAATTCTGGCACTTAAAGGGTTAACCCTTTAACACCCAATGACGTGCCAGGACAGTCGTAGTTGTCCGGGAGTTAAGGACTGATGATGGTCCTGGCATGTCACGAAAGTTTGTGACCATGGCGCTGCTGCACCCAGTAGATTGATCACAAATGTACCCCATCCCCGGACCTCACAGTCCTTAAGGGGTTAAATCTTTTTTGGATTTTGGCCGTTTTATTTGTCGTCAACGGTGCAGTTGGTTTACCCCAGAATTACTCTAGTTTTGTTTTGAACTTAAAGGGATAATAATACCTGGAATTAAGAAGGTTTAGTATTGTTCATATGAAAAAAATACATGAAATACAGTAAATCCTGTTGCTTACAGGTGTATATTTTAAGATTTATACGTTTTTAAAGTTCCCCCCTCCTGTCCCTTTTACTCACGTCAGCGCTCTAGCTGACAGATTGAGATTCTGGTCATGTGACCAGACGGCTCTTCAGCAGAGCTGAAATAGCATTGTCTACAAAGAAATGCTTTATTAGAACAGTCTACGAACTGTACCTGCCTTCCAGCACACTATGTAGACCATTCTAATAAAGTACTTCTTTGTAGACAATGCTATTTTGGCTTTGCTGAAGAGCCATCCGGTCACATGACCAGAATCTCGATCTATCAGCTAGAGCGCTGACGTGAGTAAAAGGGGTAGGAGGGGGGAACTTTCAAAGTTTATAAATCTTAAAATATACATCTGTAAGCTACGAGATTTACAGCATTTCATTTATTTTTTTTCACATGAACAATACTAAACATTCTTAATTCCAGGTATCACTATCCCTTTAACCCTTTGACTACCAGAGACCTCAACACATTGCATTGCAAATGCGTTGGAGACGTCTCTGGTATTCAAAGGGTTAAGACCCAGGTAGCTGGATTTCATCCATTACTGTTAATGACTTAAGAAATTTACCACAGTAGGCCTGAAAATGAAAATATGAGAAACCCAGCAGTATCATATATCACCTGCAATGGAATCCAATGCATTTCACACACCTTTGGCATGCAGATGGTTAAAGGAATGTACTAATACTATTATTTGGTGCTAAATAAGCTCTGGAATCTATTTACTGGTGCTGCTCCTACACATCGTCCATGTAGAAATTTATCTACTCCAAAAATGTGGACTCTTCACACCAAGTAGAATGTGGTGAGGAATGTATGGGTATTTTGGTGCATTAGATTCCTCTTCTCCCTGGTTCTCCTGTGTACATATACATCATGGGAAAACTTACGTTATGAAATTCAGTGGTACCTGAGTGGCTGTGTGCCATTTGGTGAGCCCTGATTCCATTTACGTATGGCTGGTCCTTAAGGGGTTAATGCTATTTACGAGCATGGTATAGTAATAATCAGCTTAAATGGGAAGTAACACTTTCTAATCTTAATCTCCATTTACCTTACTATGGAAATTCCTAATGGTTCTTATGAATGATTGACAATGTTATCTCTTGAAACATTGAGCAAAGAAAAAATCAAATGGGTCATTAAGATTTTCTGGCCATAGTAATGGTGGGAGGCTTGTTATTAGTGAGTAGTCTTACTTTTTAAAAATGTCTCTTTTTTTCTAGCGCATTCTGTACGAACACATGGTTTTTAGACTTAAAGGGATACTAATACTTTGTTTTATCTTTATTTTATTTTGTAGGCATTAAAAAAACATGAAGAACGATATAAGTCTTATCTCTCAAACCTTTATGGTTTGAGAGATATTCACAAGCAAAGTTTACCCTCCCGCTCCTTTTACCTAGTGTAAGCAATCTCTTCTCAGATGTGGAATGCAGTCCATAGACCAGACAGATAACAGCAAGGGACAATATTCTTCCTATCAGAACAATGAAAGCCCTGTCCCCCTTGACAGGCTTTTGAGCTTTTTCCCTTATCTTTATTGAAGATTGTCCCTCTATGCAGTCTACCTGGGCACCTCCCTTCTTCTCTGGCTGAGCAGTGTTACATCAATAAAATTGGCGGGAGGGGGATACTTTGTCATTGAATTACTCTTGAACTATAACTCTGACTGAATTGAAATAACACTCTCCAAAGTCCAAATACTATGATGATTAATTAGAGCTGCTTTTATTATGAAACATTACTATCCCTTTAAGTCTTAGTGCAGAAAATGATCTGTGCTGGTCAATTTGTGCATTAACTACTTTGCTCATTGTGTATTCTATTCTTTGATACAATTGATACATTCTTTGATACATGTGATACATTCTTTGATACATTTGCCTCAGTTATTCCCAGAAGAAATGAAACAGGTTGCACGTAATTGGTCACATACTATCATAGAGGCTATTTTCTCTACTATACAAAGTAAACATCACAGACCTACGGAGTTTACAGTGAAAGTGACAATTACAGACTTCTGGAGAGCATGTTGTAATATATAATGCTTTGAATTGTCTAATTTTATATGGGATTTAAAAAGGGTCGATTAGAAATGGAAGTGTTATTGCATGCTAATGATTATCAGTAGGTTATTTTAACTGACAATGACTTTAACCCTTTGAGTGCCAAACCACTGTCCAGAAGATTGTGATGCAATGCTTTGGACACCACTTTTGCACTCAAAAGATTAAGGGAACCACAGAAGTATCTAGCATATGAATATTGGGAAACAGATAATGTACAGGAGATATCCTTGCTGATTGGCTGATCCATACTGACTAATCCTATGACACACTACCTGTTACTGCACTAGTAATTGTCAGGTAAGTGGTGCACATTGTGGTGCACATTGGTGGCATGTAAAGTTTAAGATAGTAATCATGGAATCATAATAATCGGTAAACAAAGAAAGAATTTGTTTGCAAAAAGAATATCTGCTATGAAACCTTAGCCCCTCTTCATGTTGATGTTAGAATTGTATCTTCCAAAACAGTAGAGTTGCTAGTTTCCCAAAAGACCTAGAACATCAGCCAATGTAATTAATTATTATTGCACCAGGTAGCCCAATTACATCATTACTAGTGGGTAGAACAGCATCATTACATACCCCAAGCCAAGACCTGCGGCTTTAAACATGAGATCTGGGGTTTTATCATCTAAGTCAGTATCTAGCAAAGCAACTGACCCAAAGCAATTACAAACTACCTTACCTTTACAGTCCTCCCCATCTCTCCTGAGATACGATTCCATGAATCTACCACCAAGTTTCACCTCCTTATCTGCTGACTGATTGTGGAATCTATTTCTTTTATATCACAGGACAACATTAAACCTTTGAGTACCAGAGGGTTGTGCAACTCATTGCTTTGCAATATATTTCTTACCTACCCCTTAAGCAATCCCATAAAGCCACTTACTGCCAGGGAACTCTGCAGAACCTTGCAAAGTTGCGCTTGCCTCTTTTGTGGTGATCGATTAAAGGCTTGCAGTAATTGTTTGCCAGTTAATCCCACAGTGTGGCAGTTAATCCATCTTGTCTTTAACCCTCTCTGTATCAGAGAGGTGTGCATATCACAATTTTTAGGTCTTTCGTCTCTGAACAGTTTTTATATACCCTTTTTTAACTTGCATTGACATATTTTAAACCATGTCTCCAACTCTTTGCTTCAAATTGCACTGAGGTGTATTCAAAAACTAATGGGTTAAATTTATATTTTAATTGTCTTTTATTTTTCTCAGTCTCCAAAATTCTTGTTGGTAGATTTACCATGGGGAAAGTAATCTAGTGTGGGTAATGTGGGCCTGTAAATCCATTCTTCCCAGCACTGGCGTGGCTAAACCAAATCCGCTTAATGTGGTTCCTGTAAGGATTACTAGTGCTTACGGGCTCAGAATGCGCTCTCGAAATGATGCACCGCTCTCCCACGCCAGTGTGTGAGGTTAGATGCAGATTTCAGAATAAAAAGCAAACAGACCGGATAATCACTGCGGGTATAAAGGTGATTACTGCCCTACTCTATAATGAGTGCAGTTAAAAAAACATATTTGTGGCACATTTAACTCTTCCAGTGCCAGAGGCTTAGCATTTTTTTAACCCTGTAAGCCAGTCATATTTCAGCATTTTTGCTATCCATTAACAGGCTACTATATCATAAAGGAAAAACATTTTTACAAATTACTTATTTTAGTAATATAATTGATGAGACTGAAAAAAGACAAGCGTCCATCAAGTCCACCCCTGTTTATCCTGAGGAAGGCAAAAAACAAACAAACAAACCCTGAAGCCATTTCCAATTTAGCCCCAAATGGGTAAAAACGTTCCTTCCCGACTCCAAATGACAGTCAGATAGCTCCATGGAACTTATACCATATATCATAAACATTTATGTTGGCTGTGAAATTTTCAATAATTTATAAAAGTCATGTATCCTGCTAGTACATAGATACCAAATTTGCATAGTTTTATCTACACGCATAACCTGACCAGATCCCTAATTAACCCTTTGAGTGCCAGAGGGGTACACAACGCATTGGAGAGCAATTCGTTGTGTACCCCTCTGGCACTCAAAGGGTTAAAACCTTATGAACTATAACGCACATTTCAGCAGTTTTATGGTAAAACTACCCTAAAAGAACGTGATAACTATATAAAAGCATATATTTCCTGAAAGTAGACTAATTTATGAATAAGAAAATGGCAAAAGTTTCTTGCTGCACAACTTATGTTAAAATAGAGGTTTTCAGAAAAGTTTCAGAAATTTACACCAGTCACAAGTTACTTTATAACATCTTAAAGGGATAGTAATGTTTCACAAAAACAGCAGCTCCAGTTAATCTTCATAGTATTTGAGCCATAGAGAGTGTTATTTCAATACTGTGAGAGTTGTAGTTCAAGAGTAATTGAATGCTAAATTAACCCCCTCCCGCCCCTTTTCCCTTGTGTAAGCTCCTACTTCTCAGATGTGGAATCCAGTCCAAAGACCAGACTGCTCACATCAAGGGTCAAAATGAAAACCCTGCCCCCCTTGAAAGGTTTTTCAGCTTTTTCCCTTATCTTAATTGAAGATTGTTCCTCTCTGCAATCTACCTGGACACTCCCTGCTGCTCTAAGCTGAGCAGTGTTACATCAGTAGAAGGGACAGGAGAGAGATACTTTATTATTCAATTACTCTTGAACTACATCTCTGACAGTACTGAAATAACACTCTCCAAGGCCCAAATACTATGAAGATTAATTAGAGCTGCTTTTTTATGAAACATTACTATCCCTTTAAGCAGGCTTAGCATAAAAAACAAACGTCAAATTTGAATCCTACATATATAAGTGGGTGACTAATGTTTGTCCAGTATCTTGTGCCAGTATTGCTTGACAGTGTCAGTAAGTGGGTGAATAATGTATATATACGGTATCTTCTGGCAGCATTGCTGGGCAGTGTCAGTAAGTGGGTGAATAATGTATATATACGGTATCTTCTGGCAGCATTGCTGGGCAGTGTCAGTAAGTGGGTGAATAATGTATTCAGTATCTTCGGGCAGTATTGCTGGGCAGTGTCAGTAAGTGGGTGAATAATGTATTTAGTATCTTCTGGCAGCATTACTGGGCAGTGTCAGTAAGTGGGTGGAATAATGTATATATACGGTATCTTCTGACAGCATTGCTGGGCAGTGTCAGTAAGTGGGTGAATAATGTATATATACGGTATCTTCTGACAGCATTGCTGGGCAGTGTCAGTAAGTGGGTGAATAATGTATATATACGGTATCTTCTGACAGCATTGCTGGGCAGTGTCAGTAAGTGGGTGAATAATGTATTCAGTATCTTCTGGCAGCATTGCTGGGCAGTGTCAGGAAGTGGGTGAATAATGTATTCAGTATCTTCTGCCAGCATTGCTGGAAAGTGTCAGGAAGTGGGAGAAATAATGTAGGCTTAAGACAGGAAATTCCTGCACGGCATGCCTTAATTAGCATAGTATATAATAAATAAATAACACAAAAACTAGTTTGCTAAATAAATAAATGACAAATACAATAAATAGATGATTTAGAAA
The DNA here is from genome assembly GCA_037306005.1 of Rhinophrynus dorsalis. Classification (NCBI taxonomy): domain Eukaryota; kingdom Metazoa; phylum Chordata; class Amphibia; order Anura; family Rhinophrynidae; genus Rhinophrynus; species Rhinophrynus dorsalis. The sequence continues at coordinate 152,514,164 of CM074725.1, forward strand.
GCTCTTTCAAAATCACCAAAGTTGTTTGTATGTGATAGGGGTTCTTTAACCCTTTGAGTACCTGAGGGGTATGCAATGCATTGTGCATGTTGCTGTTTTCTTTAGACACACTCCATAGGAAATATGAGAAGGTGGTAGGCGGGCATACAAGGCCACAGGGGGACAGCCAGCATTGCAATTAGATGCAGCTTGTACTGCAGGCAAGCTCTACACTGATGTCACCACTGAACTCTCTAAGTACTTTTATTAAAAAACAGAGAAATTAAAAAAAATAAAATAAATAACATGACTGCTTACAGTTGTGCTTCTATTTTATTATGGGAGCATGAAAGGAAGAGGTGATAGTTCCACTTTAAATGTATATAACTCCGGGGGGGAGATTATCACCTCTTTATCACCACTTAGTTAACTTGGAGATGACGTCTCCAGTTTATCACTTCTCTAATTCCTATGTTATTCTGTGCACTAAGATCTCTCCAGCTTTGGAGATCTTAGTGCATAGGCTGCATAGAATAACATAGGAACTGGAGAAATCATGTCCACTTTATCACTGCTTTATAACTTCTTTATCACCGCTTAGTGAATCTCCCCCCAGTTCATTTTGAGGTGTTAATATTCCTTTAAACATAGGAAGTGGTTAGCCCCTGAATGCAATTTCCCCACAAAATGTGTAGCCTCTATTCCATTTCTACATTCTGCTACCCTGAGTACAATGCCCATAGCTTAGCAAGAAAAGGCTGCCAGGAGAGGAGTAGCTGTCTATAAGGAAATCCTTGATTTGTTTTTGCTTTTGTTTCTTGTGTTTACCTGATGCCCAGGTGATACTTTCTGTTTATGTAAATTAAGGACACCTCCTAATTTATCAGCCGGATCCAGGCCTGGCACACACATGAAGAGGATAAATAGAATGTGTGTGCCAGCGACTGCCCCAGTGCGATCTTGGCAAATAGAATTAGAAGAGCATCCTTCATCTGAAATGTTGCTGGCTCCAGGGATTCTGGATGTATCCTTGGAACGTTTTCCCTCCCCTTCCCATACTGCCATCACATTTAGTTCTATATGAAACGTACAGTATTATTTGTGTTATAGCTATATACATTGAATCAGTGGGATCAATGTGGTTGGCCAGTAAAGTCCATTATGACTTTTGGTGCATTTTTTAGCCTATAATCCTACCTGTTTCACAGCAAGCTTCCTATCTTTTGTCACGGTTTGCTCAATGTCCCCATATCATGGTCTTTCCTCTTCCCCGGTGGCTGCCGATTCACGCGGGGCGCTCTGTACTTTTGGCCGCTTCTGGGTTCCCACGTCATTGTGGGCGTGACATCAGATGCAAACAAGGCCCATAAGATGCTCCATTGGTCTGGGCCTCGGTGCTTAATTATTAGAGTTCCCCAGCGTTTTCTCTTTTGCATATTTTTGCCTCTTGGTGCCTCTAACGTATACCAGACCCTTGGCTTTGTTTTGATGACCCTTCTTCCATGCTGCCCGCCCTGACCTCGGCTTGTTTATCCATTTATGATCCAGATCGGTTGGCCCTGACCCTTTGGCCTGTCCTATTCTCTTTATCTATAGCCTCTTCCCTCCGGTATTGCGTTTTTGGGGAGTATTCTTATATATATGAACCTGCCTACTCTCTTTCCATCTACTTTTTGCTGGTTCAATCTTTCATCTTCTGTATATATATTATTCAGCATTCTGTTACCTTCTGTACTCTCCCCTTTGTGCAGAGAAGTCTTCAGGTTGCATACATTACTCCTTAACATCTTTGCAGAAATTTAGTTTTAAGGGCTAAGGAATCAGAGCAGAGGAAGGCAACTGGAGACTCTCCAGTTGTTGGCTGGCTGTAGATGAAGGGGAAAGGTGGTGCAGTCCAACAACTGATGGAGGTCTTCAGTAGTGTTGAGCGAGCGTGCTCGGCCGATGCTCGGATCGGCTCGAGCATCGCTCTGCTCGGCACATGGCGGTACTCGTACGAGTACCGCCATGTGCTCGCCCGACAAGCTCGGGTGAAGAGGATCTGTGCCGGAAGAGGCACAGATCCGAAGAAGCTCCGCTGGACCACCAGGGAATGGAGGTACGGGGGCATTGCGGAGATGAAGGGGGCATTGCGGACATGAAGGGGGACATTGTGGAAGAGGGGCATAGACTCTATGCCCCTCTTCCACAATGTCCCCCTTCATCTCCGCTATGCCCGTCTTACACAATGTCCCCCTTCATGTCCGCTATGCCCCTCTTCCACAATGTCCCCCTTCATCTCCTCTATGCCATAGAGGAGATGAAGGGGGACATTGTGGAAGAGGGGCATAGCGGAGATGAAGGGGGACATTGTGGAAGAGGGGCATAGCGGACATGAAGGGGGACATTGACCAGGCACCCTCCGCTCATCAGAGCAGGGGGTGCCTGGTTTGATGCTCGAGTGCTCCCATTGTATTCAATGGGGCTCGGGTGCTCGGCCGAGCACTCGAGCAGCAGGGGGTGCTCGGTCAGAGCACCCGAGCACCCGAGCATCACGGTGCTCGCTCATCACTAGTCTTCAGGTTTCTCCTGCCTGATATAGAGAGATTATAGGCGTTATCTTGTAATCTGGTTTGGATTTACATCCCGGGAGCCCTTAGGCAAGGCACTCTAGGTGCCCTTAGCTCTGCCCATGGCCACATCCCCACTCATCCCATGACCCCCAACCCCAGTACCATCCACTGTTTCCTGGCACAGAATACCCTTGGCCTATATCAAGCAAGGACAAAAGAAAAAGACTGAACCCACTGGTTGCTAGAGAGACCTCCAACTCATTGCCCCTGCAATGTGTTGGTGATCCTTCTAGCATACGAGAGGTGCTTGGATGTGGGAGTGGCCAGCATAGTTAAAGCTCCTCTCAAAATCTGTAGCTCTAGGCAGTTGTCTACATCACCTGTTGCTAATCCAGCCTTGCTTGTAACTATTTTAGTAGTAGGCTGTGGTCACACTGGTGTTTTCCAAGGAGCTTCAACCTAGTTCCATGCAAAACACCAGTGTTATATACCTACACTGATCTGGGTTCCCCAGAGATCCCATCAATGGAGGAAGTGACAGGGTGTGTCTGGTGGCTGGACCATATATACTTAACCCTTTGAGTGCCAGAGGGGTATGCAACGCATTGCAAAGAGAGAAGTGATATCATTGGAGAAGTCATCTCCACTTTATCTCCTCTTAGTGCATAAACCCCATTGTGTAGTTCTGATCCAAACCAACTATTCCCAAAAGTACCATAGATTTCAAAGGGACTTTTAACCACCTTGAATTCTAAAGAGCTCTCCAGAATGTTATTACATGACGTGTTGACAAGTCTGTAGTATTCAAGGGGTTAAAATCACCATTTAAATGAATATAATTTTTATTTGCCCCTATGATTTTGTTGGTTTGCCACAGAATTGCTCCAGTTCTTTCCACATTAACATTTAAAAAAAAGTTCCACTTTTCCTCTGGGTCGTCACATGACTAGTGGTCCATAACACCATGTAGTGCAGTGCCACCTAGGGAGGTCTTCAATGCATTGCGAAGGGATTGATGCAGAACTTTCATGCTAATAAAATTGCGGCCGAATATATTACTAACCTAGCGATATGCAAAGTTATACTATCCTTAAGCTCACCAAGTCAGGGGTACTGAAGAAAAATCACATCTGTAGGCATCGGGCTGCACAGACCTTACAAGAGAAGCTCTGTGCGGCTGCACGGTCAGTCCCTTCCGGTGCTTTAAAGGAGCAGTAAACTTTTTTTTATGAAAAAATATATATTGTAGGGATTTTCCTACTGAGTAAAATAAGGGTACTTATATAGATTTATATTTCCAGAGTTATTACAGTTTAAACCCATTTTTTTTTACATTAGCAGTGCCCTCTATTGGTCAAATACTAATTTGTTTTTCTGTTAGATTCTAATGGAGAGGAAAGTTAAGAAAGTCAGAGACATACAATTCTCCATAGAATGTGATAGAAACTGCATGTCACTTCCTGTCAGTTAGAACTATCAGGAAGTAAAACACAGTAAATTCACTTCCTGATTATTTAAACTGCTATAATTTTTGAATAAAACATCTGACAGCAGTGGGAGATACCTTGTTTTTATTCAGCAGGAAATGTTTTATAAAATATGTGTTTTCATAAAAATAAGTTTACTGCTCCTTTAAGGCACAAAGGACAGCACTCACCAATGCTGGCAGTGAACAGGACAGGCGGCGCAGACTCAGAGGTACATTTCCTCCAAGATGTCTGTGCTGCCTGTCCTCTGGTTCCTGCCGAGGATGTGATTTTTCTTCAGTACCTCTGACTTCGAGAGCTTAAGGATCGTATAACTTTGCATATCGCTAAATTAGAAATATATTCGGCCGCAATTTTATTAGCATGAAAGTTCTGCTTGAAAAAGCTCTATTCAAGCGCATGGGAATTTAGTCCCCAATGGTGCAGTTGGTTTATTCCAGAATAACTCCAGTTCGGTTTTATAAATATAGGCCAATAGACCTCATGCAAAAACAGGGGCACTTCTGGAATAAACCAACTGCACCATAGGGAGACCTATAAACATTGCTAAATGGGGCTTTTAACCCTTTGAGTGCCTGAGGGGTACGCAACGCATTGCAAAGCAATACATTGCATACCCCTCTGGCACTCAGAGGCTTAACCTCTTACATGCTAGAGAGGTCTTGCAATTCTTTGGAGACCTTTTTAGAATCCCAGGGGTTAAAAGTCCCTTTTAAATCAACTGGAATTTTCCACTGTCCCCTATGGTGCAGCTGGTTTGCTCCAGGTTTGCACCTCTTCAGCATCCAGAATTGCACCTAATGGGCTGTATTCAGAAAGAAAAAGAGGTGCAAACCAACCGCATCATAAGGGACAGTAAAAAGTACTATTGCTTTAACCCGTTCATTACCAGAAAGGTGTCCGACACATTGCTTTTGAGTACCCTTCAGGAGCTGGAATGGGTTCAGTGGGGCTTCTGACTTCCTGAATACTAGTTAGGCCTCCAGTGCATTGCCTCACTAGCATTCAAGGGGTTAAAATTCCCATTTAAACAAAGGGCAGGTTTTATTTCTCCCCTGTGGAACCATTGGTTTGCCTCAAAATTACAACATTGGACCTTATTTATAAAGGCAAATTTAACAAGATTCCATGTCAACTGAAAGCATTTGGCAATAAAATCTTAACCCTTAGAGTGCCCTGCATTTCATACCCCTATGGCACTCAAAAGGTTAAAATTAGTGTGAATTTGGGGATGTTTTAATTCTTTGAGTGCCAGAGGGGTACGGAAAGCATTGCTTTGCAATGCGTTCCATACCCCTCTGGCACTCAAAGGGTTAAGAGTTCCCTATAGTGCACTTGCTGTAGTCCAGACTTGCTCCACTTACCCTTTATACATACCTCTTAGTCAGATAGTTTATTACATTATTATATACTATAAATCTGGCTTATTATAGACTCCTATGCAATAAGGGAAAGGCGTTGAACAGATATAAATGTTTTCTCCACTAAGATAAAAGAGATAATGCGCTGCACTTTGTCCCCCGCGAGATAGGCTTCCTCTCTCGCTTTGCAGTCCCAGCTCTGTCACATGCTATTTGACTTGGCTGCCGCAAGAGCTGTTTGAGTGCAGCTCTATTTACACAATAACTGAGCACCTGGTCAGACAGTAAATGCCAACACAGTCCTGACTGGAGCATTTCAGCAAAAAAACCTTCTGCTTCCAACAAACCGTGAGATGGTTCTAAAAGCTAGCACAGTCAGTGCATGTGCATGTACTCACATACCCACAAATACCACCATTGCCAATAAGAGCAGCAGTGTTCTTTTATGTTTTAACCCTTTGAATGCCAGTTAAGTGTTATGATTGGATAATGGACTTTAATCCTCCAGATTGTGTTTTTGAATTAGTTGGATGTAAACCCTTTAACCCTTGAGTGCCAGTGAGGTATCCGCAGCATTTCTAAACAGAACCAGATTATAACTCCATAGTTGTCTACTCAGGGTATCAGACAACAGACATCACAACAGTATGGCTCTTGTACTAAGAAAATGGTGCAATTTTGGGACAAGCCAGCAGCACCATAGGGATCAAATAAACAGTCACATTGATTAAAGGGCCTTTTATCCCCTTCACTGCTAGCAGGTGAGGTCTGGCCTGGAGGAAGGGGTAATTGCCCCCTGGTCCTGTCATATTTCTTCTGCCTCACTCCATCTTCTACTTGCTGCTGTAAATAGAGCTACTCTACTGATACCATAGAGCTTACAATTGAAGTGGAGCTGCACAAGTCATACCACAGAGTTGCAATCCAAATGGAGCTACACTAGTAACATAACTCAGTTTCCTTGTAAACTCTATGCTATCAATAGTGTTGCTTTACTTAAATTGTAAGCTCTGTGGTAAAACTAGTGTAGTGGAGCTCCATTTCATCTGTAAGGTCTGTAGTATCACAAGCGTAGCCCCATTTCAGTCGCAAGCTACGTGTAGCACTTACTTCACAACAGGGTGTGGGCTGGGCCAGTGGGCTTGAACTCTGATAGAAATAGGCCACTTGATTGTATTTGTCCCCCAGGCCACATGTTGTCAGCACTCCCCAGAATCCCAGAGACATCTCCAATGCATTTTATTTGCTCTCTAGGGTACAGCTGGTTTGCTGTAGAATTTATCCTCTTTTGATTAGTATGTCAGCCTCCCACACAGTCAATCAGCTGGAACAGGGTGGAGAGACATAAGAAAGTCTGATAATATGAGGTGTGAGGGTACAATGGGGTCGAATGTACAACTAGGGAGGGAGAAAGAGAGGGAGAGAAACATGGTAAAGAGAGAGTTCTGGGAAAAGTCGATTTTAGTTGAAACTGGCACAGGACAGATTAAAGTTGCCAAATGGGGCCTACCCCAACCACATATATTAACCCATTTTTTTTAAATGTTATGCTCCTTATTCCCTCCTGCCCTAGGTCAGCGCCCCAGTTAACCCAAGATGAGCCCATACATAAAGGTACACATTCTGGAGTGCTCTTACCAGTCACATTTAAGATGTTCTCCAAAGCAATGCACTCCTTGTGTAGACTGAATCTCATGGTGAGTGCTGCATGTAGTGTTGAGAAGGGCTGAATTTCAATTTCGCTCCACTGTGTAAAGTTGTGGGTGTAATCTATAGGTAGAGGCTAGATTCTAGTTGGCTAAATTACATTTTTCTTTGTCCTGATAGAATCTAGCCTTTTCTGTAGAGAATAGGCTTGATTCTAGTTTGAGAAAATACTTTTTTTCTCAGAGCAGTCCTTCATCCCAATGGACTATAGAACAGGTGAGATTATATACCCTAGTAGACTAAGTCCCGTAATCCACTACAAATGAGTTAAGGGACCTAGTCCTTTTCAGGCAAAGAATTTAGCCTTCTCTATTTAAGCTAGATTCTAATTTGAAAAAGGATCTCTGTCTCCCAGAGCAATCCATCCCACTAGACTCAAACCTATTCTATTCAGAGCAGACTATATTTTATACCATAGAAAGACTAGGTCCCATTATTCACTTCTAGTGGGTTACAGAACATAGTCCTTCTCAGGCATGGAATCTCTTCTGCTCTATCTAGAATAGTATTCATTCCAGTGGGAGAAAATACTGATTTGAGAGACAAAGGAATCTAGCCACTACCTTAATCTATATGGCGTTATAACCCTTTGACTGGTGCACAACATATTGCAGAGCAGTGTGTTGCCTAAGCCTCTGATACTCAAAGGGTTAATAGTGGCCAGACAGAGCTGAGAGAAGGGATGAGGGGGTTGAGATAGAACTTACTGTTTGCAGCCCATAGGTCTGCTTTTACGGGTGTCAAGTGGCAGGTTGGCAGCAGGGAAGAAAAGGAACCATCATGAGGGAGGGAATGTGGATCAGTAGGAGGACGAGTATGGTGGCAGACAAGGGAACTGGAGGGTGGAAGGAAGAGTAGGTGGATAATAGAAGTGTTGGTCAGGAAAGGAGAGTGGACCGGCAGGAGGGAGAGAAAGTGGGCAAGGCAAGGCAAGAAAATAAGTGATGGAGTGGACCAGCAGGAGAGAGAGTGGCCCAGAAAGAGGGTGGGAAAATGGGACTTCAAGACAAGGTATGGACTGGACAGAGGAAAAGAGACTGGGAGGGACTGCTAGCAGGGAGATAGGGGAAGATGTCCTTACCCTATGAGTCACACATAAAAGTGGAGCTGATCTGGCTGTTGCAATCAGTCACTTGCAGGGCCAGGCTGAGGCTGGAACCCCTCAGGTTTGCACGCTCCCTAGGCTTGTGCCAATGAAGCCTAGTGCATAATTTGGCTCTGCTTATAAAACATATATATTGCAGGGATACAGCTTTTCAAGTGATAAAATTTCAGTTTTGTGCTAAATGCTGCAGATAGTGTGATATTTAGGGTTACCATCTTTTCCAGAAAAAATAGTGGCATTCCTTCTGGTACCATTGTGTTTTCATTGACTCCTAACAGGGGAGTAATAACAGAGGGTGCTGTTATGTTGGGTCCTGGAATTTGAGGGAGGTCATTGGCCCCCAGGTCTCAATAGGTTCTAATTATGCCCCAAGACGAATACTTTTAATTTCAGGGGCCCCAAAAATATTATTATAGAACCTTGCAATGATTAGTGCATCACTAGCTCCTTGCCAATTTTTTTATTAACCAGTATATTTTCAAATTAACAACTTATTTAAATGGTTAAACATGCCTCTGCCATTTATAAACATTGGTCCTAGGAAGGGTTAACCTCTTAACCATTGAATGTCCAATGACATGCCAGGACTGCCACTGGAGGAAGTGTATTAAAGACTGGTGACAGACTTGGTATGTCTTGGAATTCAGGGATCGCAGTGCATCTGCATGCTGCTCTGTGATCCCAGAATGCATTCCAATTAACAAAAAAGTGCAGTGGTCCTCTAGGGCCACTCATCCCTGGAAGGCTCAGTCGTTAAGGTGTTAAGCATATCTCTGTCATAAGCAAACGTTAGTACTAGGAGTGATTGACCCATTTAAAATGTGCCTGTGTTTGCACTTATTAGTAGAGCAAGAGTTGACATCTATATATGTCTCAGAGGAAGAGTGCAATTTACCATTGACTGATCCAAGATATCTGGATCTGGACTGCATTCTGTTATCTGATTTCCATGCTAAACAATGTGATGTGTACTTGTATTTAACCCCTTAAGGACCATTGCCGTGCCAGGACCGTCACGGTGGTCCGGCACTTAAGGACCAATGACGGTCCTGGCACGGCATGGAGTTCAGGGCTCCCGTCGGGGCTGCACGCCGCTCCGGAAGTCCTGAACCAGAAGCACTATTAAAAAAAAAATGCCCCATGGTTCGCAAGTGTCGGCCGCGTGTGCACGCGCCGGTCCGTAAGGGGTTAAGAGAGATGTTTTCATATTTATCTGTATAACATGCCTGAGGAAGAGACCTAAGGTCTTGAAAGCTTGCATTTAAATCTTAGTTAGCCAATAAAAGGTATCAAAAACTATATTTGCCTCCTGTATTTCTATGGCTAACACGGTACCAACTCTCATCTGCCTTTGTTACACATTAGTTGTAGGAAGGACTGACTCCTTAACACTTTGAGTTCCAGTGGGGTATCCATGTCATTGATTTGCAAAGGGCCATCATCAGAAACTGGCAGCCCCCCCCCCCCCCCACACACACACACACCTTTTTTTGGTTTTTGCTTCTGACTCCTGGGGCTTTCTGTACTAAAAAAAAGTGGTGCAATTCCAGAGAAAGCCAGCTACACCACAGGATATATACACACACACACACATATATATATATATATATATATATATATATATATATATATATATATATATATCATCATGTTTAACCCTTTGAGTGCCCTTTGGATTTTAACCCTTTGAGTGCCGGAGGGGAAGCCAGTGCATTGCAAGGTTTAACCCAATGAATTTTAGCTTTGGAAACCTCTATATTGGAGACCTCTCTAACATTCATGGGGATTAAAAGACCCCTTTACACAGGTGAGAAATGTTGGGAATTGTCATATGTGCCTTATGGCGCAGTTGAACTGCTCCAGAATTTCTCACATTTTCTTCCTGCAGAGATCGTCTAATGTCAGGCAACATATGCTATCTGTCTGATTTAAAGGGCCAGTGCATACTGTCAAGAGAGAATTTACAGTGCAAAAATGTGTAACCCCTTGGATACAAGAGATTTAGGGGGTATATCACCACCTCTTTTATGCTGCTAACCCTACCACTATCCTTACGTTGGAAACAGTAGTGGTATAAACCAGATGAGAGACTTGCATCTTTTATTGTTCTGCTTAATACCATACTAATGTGACCCGCTGTAGCGTAATTAAATAATGATCTGGATAACTGGTTCTCTTAACTGTTTGACTAGCATAATGTATATAAGCTGAAAGTCCTCCTTCTTCTCAACATGCCAGCAACACACTCTAAGTTGGCTACAGAATGCACATGCAGGCTTCACCCCCACCCTCTATGAACACCCCCACCCTCATCCTGATTTCCTGCATGTGGCTCAAGATGAACACACCCTCCTCCTTCCCCTATTATCATTAGAGCCTCACATCGAGTCTCAAATAACCAGAGCTGGCAGACAATGAAGCTGGTGAATTTGAATGGATAGATTGTGACATTCTCTTGTAATTCATCATAAAGCCCCATGGAGCTGGAGTGATGAGCTGGTCCTGGAACTCTGGTAATTTACAGTAATTGTCATTCAAGAGACTCTAAGTTAAATACACTATTTCCCACTCCATGAGCTGGGGGGTTGTCTGGGAAACACGTTAAACCCATAAAATGCATGTGTTCTTATTTTCTGTCTGCTGTCACTATTGACAAGAGCAGAAGAATTGCCACATGTCTGTGAGTCCTGTGTCAGTGTACAAAGTTCAGGCATATTTTAAGTGAATTGACATGGAGCATATCTGAACTTGGACCATCAACAAAACAAAGACTTAGCATGAACTGCATTTACATGCAGACATGGGTCCTCCTTCTGCTCCTTTCGTTACTGACAGCAGACAGAAAAACACAAAAAGGCCTAATGACAGAGGGTCCCATGTCACATCAAGGAAGTGCTCCCCTGATTGGCAATGCCCCATACACATGTACTGCTTGTACCTCCTGATGGCTGCCCTGTTAGTAAACATCAAACCTGGGCATGAATATCCCTTTAAGCATCTTCAGGTAAAGTTCATAAGTGTGTAATAGTGAAACAGAAGACTATGAGGAAAAGCTTTCCAAATTGTGATTGTTTAATCTAGAAAAGAAGTGTTACCAGGTGATATGAATACTAACTATAAATATATTCAGAGACAATGTAAAGAACTTAATGGGGACATTTTCACCAGCAGCTATACAGATTGCAATTGGTCACCCACTGAAATTAGAGGAAGGATGGCACCTTTTGCAAAAGAAAGGGTTATTTACTGTAAGATCTGTAAAAATATGAATTTAATAATGAAAGAAGTGTTGTTCGCAGTTACATTGAAAGTATTCAAGAATGGTGTGGACTCTTTTAGCAAATTGGGTTATAATATTAAAAAGTTGTATTTGATGGACATTTGTCAATTTTCAATCTATGTGCAGTTGTATGCAAAAGTTTAGGCAACCCTGGCCAAATAATATGTTTTGTTGATTTTCTAAGTGAGAAAAAGTTAATACAACCTCTGCAGCGAGCAAACTTAAACTTGACATATGTCTGCAAATTGTAATGTACAGTTATTATTAATTTGCTGAATTTAACAGATTGGAGAAAATAAAACAGAAAATTTGTTATGTGCAAAATTTCCATTTTATCCAGTAGAGTGATTTTTAGTAAGGTCTCAGAACTTAATTGGCTCGTTAGGCCTTAATGTAATTTAGGTGATAGCATATATACTCAAAATCAGCCATGAACTACTAATCAGGGATTTGATTGGTTTAAAGGAATAGTAATACTTCGATTAAAGTTTAGCTCCAAGTCTTCTTTATAATTTTTTTAACATGTAGTACTATATTTAATTACTTATAGTGTTGTTTTTCAAATGTTGTTCAAGCTGAAAGGATCCACCTCCCACCCCTTCTGGCCACCTCCCATAAAATCTGGAATCCGGGCTTGGAACTGGACAGATACAGCGAGGGACAATCTTCATTCAATAAGTATAAGATAAACCCTGCCCCCCTTGATGAAGGAGGGAAGGATTTTCCTTTTGGTTACTGAATATTGTCCCTTGCCACGCTTCATCCAGACCAGCCTGAAAGGCTGGTTGACACAGGGAAAGGTGCAGGAAGGGGATCCTTTTGGTTTGAATAGCATTTGAAATACAACACTGTAATTAATTAAATATAACTCTATACTAGTGTAAAAGCCCGTGTACACGGGCCAAGGTCCGGGTGATGTTAACCCTTTGAGTGCCAGAGGGGTACGCAATGCACCTCTGGCACTCAAAGGGTTAAGAAGTTGTTCCGTCTCTGCGTCCTGCCGCCGACGCAGTCATGCAATGTAGAGACTGGCCGAAAGCATAGAATGCTCCCAGCACAGAACTCCCAGTATTCTGTGCTCCCAACATTCTGTGCTCTCAGCATAGAACTCCCAGCATTCTGTGCTCCCAGCATTCTCCCAAAATTCTGTGCTCCCAGCGTTCTGTGCTTTCGGGCAGTCTCTACTGCACATGACGGCTTCTGACAAACATTCTAGCGAATTACTATATAGGATGTTAAAAAAATTATAAAGAAGATTCGGAGCTAAACTTTAATCAAAGTATTATTATCCCTTTAAGTTTTTTTTGCTGCAGATGTGTTAACTAGTGTTGAGCAAGCATGCTCGGCCGATGCTCGGATCGGCTCGAGCATCGCTCTGCTCGGCACATGGCGGTACTCGTACGAGTACCGCATGTGCTCGCCCGCCATGTTCGGGTCTCCTCCCCGCACGTTTTGCGGCTGCTGCGCAGCCAATAAACGTGCAGGGAGGCTCTGACATCGGTGTAATGCCAGCAGCCATGTTGGCTGCTGGCATTACACTGATTGGCTGGCCAGAACCCGTGGTCGGGTGCTGTATAGCACCTGACCATCGAGTTCGGCTCAGTCTGAGCCAGGGAGAGCTGAGGATAGGAAGGGAAAGGCAGTGTAGGGAGGAAAAAAAAAAATTGTGAAAAAAAAGAACCAAAAGTCCTTTTTAGGACTACTGTGTGTGGGGGCAGCAGGTTATTTTGTGTGGGGGGAAAAAAAAAAAATAAAAAAAAAAAAAAAATATTCTGTTTAGTGTGAAAAGTTGCAGATTAGAGCACATTCTGCTTAGTGTGCACAGTTGCAGATTAGAGCACATTCTGTTTAGTGTGCAAAGTTGCAGATTAGAGCACATTCTGTTTAGTGTGCAAAGTTGCAGATTAGAGCACATTCTGTTTAGTGTGCAAAGTTGCAGATTAGAGCACATTCTGTTAAGTCTTCAAACTAAAATATCAAAGTCACATATTCCATTCAGTGTGCGTCGCCGCAGTTTAGCAGCACATTCTGTGTACTGTGCAGAGTTGCAGAATAGGAAGAAATACTGTTAAGTCTTCAAACTAAAATATCAAAGTCACATATTCCATTCAGTGTGCTTCGCCGCAGTTTAGCAGCACATTCTGTGTACTGTGCAGAGTTGCAGAATAGGAAGAAATACTGTTAAGTCTTCAAACTAAAATATCAAAGTCACATATTCCATTCAGTGTGCTTCGCCGCAGTTTAGCAGCACATTCTGTGTACTGTGCAGAGTTGCAGAATAGGAAGAAATACTGTTAAGTCTTCAAACTAAAATATCAAAGTCACATATTCCATTCAGTGTGCTTCGCCGCAGTTTAGCAGCACATTCTGTGTACTCTGCAGAGTTGCAGAATAGTAAGAAATAGTGTTAAGTTTTCAAACTCAAATATCAAAGTCACATATTCCATTCAGTGTGTATCACCGCCGTTTAGCAGCCTATTCTGTGTACTCTGCACAGTTGCAGAATAGGAAGAAATACTGTTAAGTTTTCAAACTCAAATATTAAAGTCACATATTCCATTCAGTGTGTGTCACCGCAGTTTAGCAGCCTATTCTGTGTACTCTGCACAGTTGCAGAATAGTAAGAAATACTGTTAAGTTTTCAAACTCAAATATTAAAGTCACATATTCCATTCAGTGTGTATCACCGCCGTTTAGCAGCCTATTCTGTGTACTCTGCACAGTTGCAGAATAGGAAGAAATAGTGTTAAGTTTTCAAACTCAAATATCAAAGTCACATATTCCATTCAGTGTGTATCACCGCCGTTTAGCAGCCTATTCTGTGTACTCTGCACAGTTGCAGAATAGTAAGAAATACTGTTAAGTTTTCAAACTCAAATATTAAAGTCACATATTCCATTCAGTGTGTGTCACCGCAGTTTAGCAGCCTATTCTGTGTACTCTGCACAGTTGCAGAATAGGAAGAAATACTGTTAAGTTTTCAAACTCAAATATTAAAGTCACATATTCCATTCAGTGTGTGTCACCGCAGTTTAGCAGCCTATTCTGTGTACTCTGAACAGTTGCAGAATAGTAAGAAATACTGTTAAGTTTTCAAACTCAAATATTAAAGTCACATATTCCATTCAGTGTGTGTCACCGCAGTTTAGCAGCCTATTCTGTGTACTCTGAACAGTTGCAGAATAGTAAGAAATACTGTTAAGTTTTCAAACTCAAATATTAAAGTCACATATTCTGTGTAAGATGAAGAAGGCGGGTAAAAAGGGACGGGGAAGTGGACGTGATCCTGAAAGTTCAGGGCGCGGGTCAGGACGCGGAGAAACTGTGCCTGGTGCCAGAGCACAAGAAAGAAAGACATCCACCATACCTAGCTTCATGTGTAATTTTACAGGGCGTCGCAGGACATCACTCTCGAGGTCCGACCACTGCGAACAGGTGGTCGGTTGGATGACAACTGATACTGCTTCCAGTCGGTTAAGCACCACCCTGTCTTCCACCAAGTCCACTCTCAGTAGCCAAGAGTCTGGTCAAAATAATCCTCACTCTGATCATCCTTCCTCCCACCATACACGGTCTGGTCAAAGAAGTGATCCCACACTGGGATATAGTGAGGAGCTCGTCTCATCACCAATCCTTCATTTGACCCTCTCTCCAAGCACGCTTGCAGAGGAACATGACATCTTGTGCCCTGATTCACAACCTCTAGAGGCTACCCAATCACAAGAAGATGACAGATGTGAACGGCATTTAAGGTCAAAGGAAGTAGTGGATGATGATGATGATGATGAGACACAGTTGCCATTAAATCAACCACTATTTCCGTCTCAAGACCTTGTTGAGGAGAATGTTATACAGTTGTCAATGACTGAGTATGTGGTGGGATCAAGACTTGAGGAGGATGATCAGAGTGAGGAAGTGGAGGAGGACTTGGTGGACGATGAGGTGACTGACCCCACCTGGGAAGGTGTAGAGCCGAGCGATGTCAGCAGTCCTGAGGGTGAGCCATCTGCAGCACCGCAACAGGCTGGAAGAGGCAGTGGTGTGGCTACAGAAAGAAGGCGGACCGCACCAAACCGGCCCGCAAATGTTCCACGGAGCACCCCCTTGCGTAAATCTACCTTGCCAAGGGGTAGGTGTTCCGCGGTATGGCGTTTTTTTAAGGAAAGTGCGGACGACAAAAGAATTGTAGTTTGCAACCTGTGCCACACCAGAATGAGCCGAGGCATGAACACTAGAAACCTCACCACCACCAGCATGATCCGACACATGGCATCCAAGCACCGTAGTAAGTGGGAGGAACGCCTGGATCGCCCATCTGTGTCTGCAGGCCACACCACTGCCTCCTCTTCCCCTGTTTTCGGTGCCGGCCAATCGCCTGTCGAAGGCGCAGGCCCGCATACCTCCCGCCCTGCACCTGTACCATCTGAAGCACCATCAGCGACCACATCCACTTCCCTGTCCCAGCACAGCGTCCAAATGTCGTTACCCCAGGCATTTGAGCGCAAGAGAAAGTACCCAGCCACCCACCCACAGGCCATAGCACTAACCTCACACCTTTCAAAATTACTGGCCATCGAAATGCTGCCATTTAGGCTTGTGGACACTGAGTCCTTCCGCAGCCTGATGGCAGCAGCTGTCCCTCGGTACGCGGTCCCCAGCCGCCACTACTTTTCCCGGTGTGCCATCCCCGCATTACACCACCATGTGTCCCGTAACATCACCCGTGCCCTGACCAACGCAGTTACTGGGAAGGTCCACTTAACGACTGACACATGGACAAGTGCTTGTGGCCAGGGACGCTACATTTCCCTGACGGCACACTGGGTGAATGTCGTGGAGGCTGGGAGCGACTCGGACCCTGGGATGGCACGGGTGCTACCCACGCCGAGGATTGCGGGCCCTACCTCCATCAGGGTTTCCACCAGCACCTACGTTATTGGCTCCTCCTCCTCCGTTTCCACCTCCGAATTCTCTACACGCAGCGCCACTCCCCCATCAGCCAGTAGCTGGAAGCAGTGTAGCACTGCAGTGGGGAAGCGTCAACAGGCCGTGCTGAAGCTGATCTGCCTTGGGGACAAACAGCACACGGCCTCAGAGCTGTTGCAGGGGATTAGTCACCAGACCGAGCAGTGGCTCTCGCCACTCAACCTGCAACCAGGCATGGTTGTGTGTGATAATGGGCGTAACTTGGTGGCGGCTTTGGAGCTCGGCAAGCTCACACACGTACCATGCCTAGCGCATGTATTTAATTTAGTGGTGCAGCGATTTCTAAAAACCTACCCCAATGTGCATGATCTCTTGACCAAGGTGCGCCGCGTGTGTGCACATTTCCGTAAGTCATCAACAGCTTCAGCCGGCCTGTTGAAGCTGCAGCAGCGCTTACAATTGCCAGCTCACCGGCTGCTGTGTGACGTGAGCACGCGCTGGAACTCCACCTTCCACATGTTGGCCCGGCTTTGTGAGCAGCAGAGGGCAGTAGTGGAGTACCAGCTGTTACACGGTCGTCGCCTCTCCGTTCAACTTCCTGTAATCAGAAGTGAGGAGTGGGAATGGATGTCAGACCTCTGCGAGGTTTTACGCAATTTTGAGGAATCGACACAGATGGTGAGCGGCGATAACGCTATTATCAGTGTAACCATCCCACTTCTGTGTCTACTAAAACGCTCGCTGCTCACAATTAAAACCGACGCTTTGCATGTGGAAGAGGTGGAAATGGGGGAGGAAGAGCTTACACAAGGTGATAGCCAGAGCACCCTCACTTCGTCTTCTCAGCGACAATTGGAGGAGGCGGAGGAGGAGGAGGAGGAGGAGGAGGAAGACACGGTTGCCTCCGCTACAGAGGGTAGCCATGGAACTTTAGTTCCATCTCTTCAGCGTGGGTGGGCAGAAGAGGAGGAAGAGGATGAGGAGATTGAGAGTCTTCCTCCTGGTGAGGACAGCGAAATCTTGACTGTTGGTACTCTGGCACACATGGCTGACTTTATGTTAGGCTGCCTTTCCCGTGACCCACGCGTTATACGCATTTTAAACAACACGGATTACTGGGTGTTCACCCTTCTGGACCCCCGCTACAAAGAGAATTTCTCATCTCTCATTCCTCCGGTGGAGAGGACAAGCAAAATGGTGCAATACCAGAAGGTTCTTGTCGAAAAATTGCTCCAAAATTTTCCATCTGACAACGCTGGCGGCAGAGTACGTGCTACCTTGGCCAACCGAGAAGGGGAGAAAAGGGGAGCACACAGCAGTTCCGAGAAAGGCAGGGCAACACTCTCCAAGGCGTGGGACACCTTCATGACACCCCGCCAGCACCCTCACCCTGATGCGCAGCCTAGTGTCACAAGGAGGGAAAAGTTTTGGAAGATGGTGAAGGAGTACGTAGCAGACCGTGTCAGCGTCCTCAATGATCCCTCTGTGCCTTACAACTACTGGGTGTCCAAGCTGGACACGTGGTATGAACTGGCACTCTACGCCTTGGAGGTGCTGGCCTGCCCTGCCGCCAGCGTTCTGTCTGAGCGGGTATTTAGTGCTGCTGGTGGCATCATAACAGATAAGCGTATCCGCCTTTCCACCGAAAATGCTGATAGGTTGACACTTATAAAAATGAACAAGGCCTGGATTTCCCCTGACTTCTCCACTCCACTGGAGGAAAGCCCCGGGGGAACATAAACTCATTTTATATATGTTATTTACAATGATGGGAATACTCTGTATTCCCATTCACCCCTTCCACCCAAAAAACGGGTATATGGTTGACTCTTAATCTTCTCATCCTCCTCCTCCTCTTCCATATGCCCTGTGATATAATTTTTATATAGGGCCAGCTCACCAGCGGGCCCTGTGATATAATTTTTATATAGGGTCAGCTCACCAGCGGGCCCTGTTTGCCAATTTTTATATAGGTCAGCTCACCAGCGGGCCTTCTCATATAATGTTTTATTGGGTCAGCTCTCTAGCGGGCCCTCTCATATAATGTTTTATAGCGTCAGCTCACTAGCGGGCCTTCGCATATAATGTTTAGGATGGTCAGCTCTGCAGCAGACCCTCACCCATAATGTTTTAGATGGTCAGCTCAGCGCACGTTTCCCTCTTAATCATGGCCTCAGTTCAATAAAATCAAGGAAATTTTTGGGAGAATTTGTCTCTGTGCACGTTTCCCTCTTAATCATGGCCTCAGTTCTGAAAATCAAGGACATTTTTGGGAGAATTTGCCTCTGCGCACGTTTCCCTCTTAATCATGGCCTCAGTTCTGAAAATCAAGGAAATTTTTGGGAGAATTTGCAGATGATATACAAGTAAATATACAGCAAATATTGTTTGGTAACAATTTTTCGCCTAAAGTCGTTTTTATTTTCCTTTTTGTGTGTTTTATGGTCAGTCTGTAAAAATGGCGTACTACGGGCGAAAGATCGTTCCCAGCAGCGATGTTGGAGTCCAAGGTGCATCCAGACATCCTCCCTATGCTGTCCCTGAACCATTTCTGTAGTGTTTCCATCTTTTTCTGCCCTTTTCCTATGGACCAGGCACCCTCCCCTCATCAGAGCAGGGGGTGCCTGGTGTAATGCTCGAGTCCTCCCATTGACTTCAATGGGGCTCGGGTGCTCGGCCGAGCACTCGAGCCTCAGGGGGTGCTCGGTCAGAGCACCCGAACACCCGAGCATTGGGGTGCTCGCTCATCACTAGTGTTAACTTCTTTTTACTTAGAAAATCAAGAAAACATGTAATTTGGCCAGGGGTGCCCAAATGTTTGTATACAACTATAACTATTTTATTTTATTGGAAATTACTCTGTAATGCACAAATGGCCACAACAGTATCAGGGTAATGGCTTTAAACCTTAATACAATCATAAGGAGAGGGATTCCTCTGCTTGCAATATAGGTAATGACATGAAAACTAGTAAGTACTAAAGATAAAATACTTCATACTGATGTAGTTGTAGCACAATGAATACGGTCAGTGTTACATGCTAGCAGTTAAAATTAATGGTTTAGAAACTTGAATATGAAACAAAGATAAAATTGTAGACATCTCGAATAATAAAATCTGACTACATTAATACACTGTGGCCCTGTTCTGGAATTACTTCATTAAAACACCCTTGGAGCTTCAAGGAACATATTTCATTAACACTGTTACACTTTGGCAGGAACTGATTTTATTTTCACTTTTTATCACTGGGACTAAATGATATCACTTAGTTCACTTTGCTATGAAAGACCTGATTTCACTGGTGCTTTTGGGCCCTAGGAGGAACTGATTTGATGTGAACTATTTGTCCCTATGAGGAACTGGTTTCACTAGAAGGCTGGCTCTGGCTGACACTGATTTCATTAGCGCATTTTTCCCTTGGGAGGGACGAATTTCCTTATTACACTTTGGCCCTTAGGAGAAGTTACCTTAATAGTACACTCTGGGCCAAGGAGGAACTGATTTCATTAGTTCTCCTTGGCCCAATGGGGGAACTGATTCCATCAGTAAACTTAGGCCCTAGAAGGGATTGATTTCATCAGTGTGTTTTGGCACTGTAAATATCCGTTTCATAAGTTCACTTTGGCTCTGGAAGAAACCGTGTTAATAAACTTTGGGCCTGGGATGATCTGATTCTTTAGTGCACTTTGGATCTGAAAGGAAATCATTTCATTAGTACACTTTGGCTCTGTGAGTTCATCAGTACATACTGGCTCTGGTAGGAATTTATTTCTTTAGTACACTTTGGCTTGAGAGCAGGGCCAGATTTGTAATTAGGCAGAGTAGGCATCTGCCTACAGGCGCACCCCACAGAGAGGCGCTTGTCATTTGGATCAACCGCTTGGCACCCGTGGCCCACAACAACATGGTGAGGTCTCAGTCTGTGCCTTCTTCGACACAGACCTGTAACTGCTGTGAGCTCCCTCGTTGGCTCTTTAGTAATACAGAGAGCTGGGAGATAACATAATCTCCCAGTGCTCTGCACTACTGAAGAGAAGACTGCGTGGGAGCTCCAGCAGTTGCAGCTCTGTGCAGAAGGAGGATGCACAGACAGACCTCTCCTCTCCAGGGTAGGAAATGGACACGGGGGGACAATATGGAGATGATGGGGGCACTGTTAGGGGCAATATGGAAATGATCATGGGGGCAATGTGAAGGGCAATGTGGAGACGATCATGGGGGCACTGTGAGGGGCAATATGGAGATGATCATGGGGTCAATATGGAGCTGATGGGGGGCAAGTTGGAGCTGATGAGGGCAATGTGGAGATGATGGGGGCAAAGTGAGGGCAATATGGAGCTGATGGGGGGCAATGTGGAGATTAGGAGCATTGTGAAGATGGCAAATTGGGGGGGGGGCGCGCTTCAGATTTCTGTATCTACAGGCTCCTGTGATGTAAATCGAGCCCTGCCTGAGAGATGCTAATTTCATTAGTATACTTTGGCTTTAGAAGAAATCTTGGAATTACTTTTATTTGCATACTTAGGGCAGAATGCAGGAAACATGCACAATCGCTATTTCCAGTGTAAAAACCATTAGCAAATAGGTTTGAATATGATTTAGCTGAATTGCGCATTAAAAATCAAGATTAGAGAATAGCTGCTCATATTTTTTTGTTGGTGTGGTGATAATTAATGAATCTGTCTGAGCGAAAATGCGAATGCGCCTAATGCAGGAAGTGCTTTTGCGAACAATGTTATAAGTCTGTGGAGTTTTGTCTCAGTCAAAAAAGCATGCACAATTCGATAAGTGTTCGGTATATGACTTTTTGCATTAGAACATGCGCAATATATATCTGCACATGAAAAATGTATTCCGCCCTTAGTCCCTAAGTGGACTGTCTAATAATTGATGACTGCGTTTAGCCGTCATTGGATCTCTTAACCCTTTGAATACCAGAGAGGTATGCAACACATTGTAAATCAATGCAATGCACTCTTCTCTGGCATGTAAAGGGTTAAACATGCCACTTGCATAAATAATTATTTTTGCCAAAGTAGAGCTTGATGCCTTAAAGGGATAGTAATGTTTCATAATAAAAGCAGCTCTAATTAATCATCATAGCATTTGGACTTTGGAGAGTGTTATTTCAATTCTGTCAGAGTTGTAGTTCAAGAGTAATTCAATGACAAAGTATCCCCCTCCTGCCCCTTTTACTGATGTAACACTGCTCAGCCAGATCAGAAGGGAGGTGCCCAGGTAGACTTCAGAGAGGGACAATCTTCAATTAAGATAAGGGAAAACTGAAAAACTTGTCAAGGGGGGCAGGGGTTTCATTGTTCTCATAGGAAGAAGATTGTCCCCTTCTGTTATCTGTCTGGTCTATGGACTGGATTCCACATCTGAGAAGAGATGGCTTACACTGGGTAAAAGGGGCAGGAGGGGAAACTTTGCTTATGAATATCTCTCAAACCATAAATGTTTGAGAGATAAGACTTATATCGTTCTTCATGTTTTTTTACTGCCTACAAAATAAAATAAAGATAAAACGAAGTGTTACTATCCCTTTAAACACAGAAAGCCAAGGAAGGACTTGCCATTTTATGTCACTTCCATGCAAATACAAGTTATGTTTTCTAGGATTAATTTAATCCATAAAATTTCTACTGCCATACATAAACTGGCCCAACAAAGGACACTGCCATAACCAGTGACTTAAATTATTAGTATCTATGATGCTTTGCTACTCTGCCCCCCACACATACTACCACCAATAATACCTATTGGTTCTCAAACAGACTGCTGTTATGGCCTTAGGCTTGGCTCTTTATTATTAATTAAGGGCTGTCCTTGCTCTATTTTCTCTATGCCTATCGGTATCTGAATGTAAATAATACTTAGTATTCCCTAACTTTTGGTAAAATATATTTTGCAGCTTGGTTTCTGGATTTTTACCCATTAGATGCCACAGTGTTCCCTGGCACATTCCTTTGACATTGCAGATGTCTTTAGCAGGGATGATTTTCTTAAAAGAAAGGTATCAGGTAACCTTATTTTTGGTGGACACAGTGCCAAAGAAATGTACAGAGACATCAACAAAAGGTCACTTCCATGGCATAACCTGGCTGAAAATCAGCTCTGCTCTGTAGCATCCAAGGGGTTCATTTACAAGATTACTGAACAGATCCTGAATTAAACTGGATTAAAAAACAGAATAATCTAGAGATTGTGACTATTTATTTGTAGAGTGCTTTTCTTTCTTGTATCATTAGACTCAGAGATATGCCTAGAAGTAGGGCTGTCTTCACAGAGCCATAAACCTGGAGAATATTCCAAATAATCTTCAAGCTGAATGGGTTTATTCCACCCAAGGATAGGCTGTGGTAGGCAGCTGTCACCAAAGGTTCTGCTCTGATCAGGTCACGCTCTGTTAATTCGCTCACAGTGCTTTCTACATAATTAAATGTGAGCTGTGGATGAATCAAGGTCTGAATTTGCCTTCTACTTTAGAGGCCACCCAGTCTGTGTTATCAAGTACTGCTTTTTTGTTTATTGGTAATACCCACGGTGTTAACCCTTTGGGTGCCAGAGGAGAGTGCAGCACCATTATATGTCAACAGCAGTGTAGCACAATGCACCATTCCATGCTCCAACAAGGCAATATACCATTACATGCCACCAGCAGGGCAATACACCATTACGTACAAATAGAGAACAATACAGAATTGCATACCACCAGCAGAGCAATACACAATTAATTGTCAGCAATACATCAGTACACCATTACATGCCACTACCAAGGCAATACACCAGTACATGATCACACAGAAGGGGAAACTCAATGGGCCTATCCTGAAAATAGCATACCAGCTGATGCATAAAAAAGTGTAAACTTTATTAAAGAATCAGTAAAAACAGCAACAGAGCTGATGCTGTTTTTACTGATTCTTTAATAATCATTACACTTTTTTATGCATCGGATGGTATGCTATTTTCAGGATAGGCCCATTGTGCTCTCCTCCTGTGTCATCAAGTCTTTTTAAATCCTTCTGTGATTGTGTGTGCGTATGTGGGGGGTGCACCAGACCAGCCGTCAGCATACACCTGGGTGAGTTATTATGTTTACATGTATTTGCGAGCAGTTTGAGCAACCGTGTCCTTTTGTGGATAGAAATACACCAGTACATGACACCAGCAAGGCAATATACCATTAGATGCCTACAGCAGTGAAATGCTCCATTACATGTTAACAGTAGAACAATACACCCTTACATGTTTCAGCAGGGCAGTACACCAATACATGTCAACAGCAGAGCAATGCACCATTACATGCCACTAGCATAGCAATAAACTATACATAATGAGGTTACATGGTACCTTTTTTTGTAGACTATCACCCATGGAGGATTTTAATCATTTGAGCATCAGTAGCAGGGTTCTTTCTGATATTTAACCCTTTGATTGCTGGGGGGTATGCAACGTATTGCTGTACAGTGCTTTGTGTACCCCTCTGGCACTCAAAAGGCCATATGTACAAAGAAGTAGCGAAATAGCTTTTGTTGTTTGTAACGACTTTTCAAAGTACAGTGTCGTTGGGATCATTAATATTTTCAGAGAGTGTCGGTTGTGATTGGAAATAAGTCGTTTGTCCTGACTGAAATTGTCGTATGGAACGACAAAAAAATGTCTTAACTAAAGACAAAAATGTCTTAACAACAAAAATGTCTTTAAAAATGTCTTAGCTAACGACAAAAATGTCTGACATTCAGAACACATTCCCTCCACTTTTTTCTTAACGTACAAATTTTGTCTTTTGAAAGACATTTTTTTGTCGTTAGTTACGACAAATTTTCTTTTCCTCTATACGACACAGGAGAATGGTTTAGCCATGCCCTAGCCACGCTCCTTTTCCCATCAATTCTGGAGTTGTGTCGTACACAACGGACATTACTAGTTTTTTGTCGTATACTCTGTAGAAAATATATTGTTCATGCATTCAAAGACTTATTTTTGTCTTTCATACGACATTTTTTTGTCGTTATCCCTTTGAACATAAGGCCCAAAGGGTTAAAAGGTTAACTACCTGAAGTGCAACTTCTGGTAAAGGATTAAAGCGGAACTACCACCCAATAATAAGACAGCATCACATAATTGCCCATCTGGCGACTAGCTGCTCAGTAGTGCTAGTCAACAGAATTATTACCGGATTAAAGAGAAATCTCTATTCTTCATGGATTGACAGCAAGACGGAGCGCAGACATCTTGCCCTAGTGATGTCCACGCGCCTGCGCTGTCAGTCCCAGCCGGGTCTAGAAGGTGTTGCTAGTAGCCATTTGGCTCCATGAAGAATAGAGATTTCTCTTTAATCCGGTAAGAATTCTGGCGACTAGCACTACTGAGCAGCTAGTTGCCAGATGAGCAATGATGTGATGCTATCTTATTATTGGGTGGTAGTTCCACTTTAACCCTTTGAGTGCCAGATGGGTACACAACGCATTGCTTTGCAATGCGTTGCATACTTCTCTGGCACTCAAAGGGTTAATGTGTCTCAATGAATAAAATAACGTGTATTACAGGGATTTTTCTGCTGATTCAAACAAGGATACTCCCACTTCTGGAAGAAGCTTTACTTAAAGGTTATCAAGGCTCAGAGCATGAGGAAGTGGGGGAGATGATACAATTTCTATCCCTTTCACATTCTGTAGCCAGTGTCTCCCCTTTCCCATGAGATCCAAAAGAATTGGTGTCTGAACAGGTCCACTATAGGTGAAGAGCCTGGGTACCCAGTTACTCTGCTGACATAACAAAAAACATAGTGTTTAAACTGCAGGGAGAATGACACCTGCAATCAGATGGAAAAATTATAAAGTATATGTTTTCATAATAAAGGTTTACTGTTGCTTTAAACCTTTAAGGACCAGAGGGTTGTCCAACACTACTTTACAATGCATACAACCCTCTGGTCATTAACAGTTAAAGTAACAACATTCAGCATTCAAGAGTGTGATGAGATTACAATGTGAAAGTCTGTCTAGTAATGCCAGCTTCTTTTTCTCTGAGTGGATCAGTAATAATGTATCTCTGTGCTGACTTGTCCTTTCAGGTGCAGGTGTCCTACAATCCAGGACGAACTTGAGTTGAAAGACTCTCATTAAGAAGAGGTGTCTTGGGGTAAACTGCCCCATACACCCAGATGGTACCATGGCTAGTCCACACGAGCCACTGAGTTGGTCTTCTTCACCCAACCTCATTGTTGATACCATACGAGAAGATAAAGATTACATTGTGGCATTTGGTGACCTTACCAGTGCTGGACACCAAGAGTTTCAGGAGAACCTAGATAAGTGTGAGCCCTTGGAGAATGCCAGTAGCCCAGTTACAACTGCCGTCCTGACATCCATTAGTGAAGACTCCAGAGACCAGTTTGAGAACAGCGTTCTGCAGCTGAGGGATCAGGATGAAGTAGAGAACTCTGTACCTCCGGGCAGCAGTCATTCAGGAGATGGGGGCAGCAATAGCGGAACTGAGGACATCAGGATACATTTCAGCCGTTCAGGGAGTGGAAATGGCGGCTTCTTAGAAGGACTGTTTGGCTGCTTAAGGCCTGTGTGGAACATCATAGGGAAAGCCTATTCTACGGATTATAAACTCCAACAGCAAGGTGAGAAGTCCAAAAAAGGAGGCTGATTTAGCAAGCAAAAAAGAGGGAATAGTCTGGATCAAACCAAATGTTTACCAAAGAAAAAGCTCTAGTGAAAGAAATTATTTTGTTTCATTCTTTCATAAATATTGCACAGTTGTTTTGCTCGAGAATTACTTTCTTTGTCTTGATAAATATCCCCCAAGGTCATTTGCACTATCAATGCAGGCTGCATCATTTTGCAAACATGGAACAATTCTGGAGCACCCTTATTGCATCATTGCCAAAAAATAACAATTTCCCAAATTCCCATTGACTTAACCCTTTGAATGCCAGAGGTGTGCGCAACGCATTGCAGAGGTGTGCGCAACGCATTGCAGAGCAATGCATTGCGTACCTCTCCGGCATTCAAAGGGTTAAATGTGTTTTTAACCCTTTGCAATCCGTTAGAGACCTCTAGCGCATTCAAAATGTTAAATAGACACTGTCACCTAAAATCAACTTCGGTGATTCTGAAAGAGCTTTTAAAATTTCCTCTATGTTATACTGGCCATTTTTTATTTAGATAACTATTTTTTTTAATTTATTTAGATTTAGATTATACTAATTTAGGCATACCATGTAAGCACTTCCTGTCTTAGCCCTATATTACCACCCCCTTTCACTGCCACTTAGACCTTTCAGTGCTAGGGATGTTGAGTAATGCATTACTGAGCAGTTGGGTGAGGGATATAATGCAGTGCTAAGACAGGAAGTGCATGCGCAGCTTGTCTTAATTAACATAATATATGCATCCAAATAAATCAAATAATTTTTCTAAATAACTACTATACTATACTATACTATACTATATCATATAGGTGATTTGAAATCTTTTTCAAACCCCCCACAGCTGTTTTTAGGTTACAGTGTCCCTTTAAAAGTCCCTTTTCTATTAATGGAGTTAGTTATTTGTTCCTTAGAGGGCAGTTTGCTTGTCCCAAAATTGCCCTACTTTTGCTTTTTTTACATATGAACAATCGAGACACATTTATGAATACCCTACTCCAGTGGTTCTCAACGCCTGTCCTCAGGACCCACTAACAGGCCAGGATTTGATGATTTCCTAGTTAGAGCACAGGTGAGTTAATCAATGTGAATGAGCCTCTGATCACCACACCTGTGCTCTAGCAGAGAAATCCCCAAGTCCTGGCCTGTTAGTGGGTCCTGAGGACAGGAGTTGAGAACCACTGCCCTACTCATTTTAATTGCTAAATGTAGCTTGTAACCACAATTTAAGTATTCAAGATTATCTAAAATGTATCAAAAAGCAATTTGACAAATATTAGTAAAATTGTAAAAATTACTTAAAAAAATGAGTGACTTTTTGGAATATATTGTTAGAAATTGTAAAAGTAATTTATATGAATTAATGCCATTTAAAAAACTTACGTAACATAGGAATTGGAGAAGTGATAAACTGGAGAAGTCATCTCCACTTTATCATGTCTTTATCACCGCTTAGTAAATCTCCCCAAAATGACTTGGAAATGTCTCTAGCATTCAAGGGGACACATATTTCATGTTGTATGCATGTATATTTTTTCTTTCACCTTCATTTTCATCACAATATGTATGACACCGGACAAAAAATTAGTGATGGTCATTGCAGAGTTAATTTAATACCAATTGCTGTGTACAACATTTAACCCTTTAAGTGCCAGAGGGGTATGCAACGCATTGCGTTGCATACCCCTCTGTCACTCAAAGGGTTGATTGCCAGTGGAGTGTTAAGTGCATTACTTTATATGCGTGGGACACGTCTTTACTGCTCAAATGGTTAATGGCCTGTTTAGTTTTTCACTCACCTCTATCTCACTTGCTGTATTTATGGTAAAATGTAAATGTTCTGAGCTGCTGTTTATAGGTCAAACATCTTCTCTTTTTTTCGCTTAAAGAGAAACGAACATCAAAATATGGTTATAGACTATTTTTAATATTGTGAGCGTCTATAAACGTTCTTTCTTTTAAAATTCCAATTACCTAATCCTAGACATAGTTTTCTAATAAATGATCAGAAAGGTGTACTTCTGTCATGTACAGCCATGGATTAGTCCATGGGCATCCAATGTGTGTCCCCTCCTCTATGCAGATTAAGTTATCTCTGTCAGTTTACAGACATTACTTCTCAGACACCTATCAGCTTTCTCAGACAAAGACAGGCCCCAGCACAAGACACATTTAACCCCTTAACGACCGTGGAATCCGGACGCGACTGAACAACCACGGAGCAATTTTTTTTTATTGCTCCGTTGCGTTCCGGACTCCCTGAACGGTGTGCAGCCACGGGGGGAGCCCGGAACTCGATGACAGTCATAGTACGTCATCGGTCGTTAAGTCAAATCGACCCTTGACGTACTATGACCGTCAAGGGTCGTTAAGGGGTTAAAGGGATAGTAATGTTTCACAATAAAAGCAGCTCCAATTAATCTTCATAGTATTTGGGCCATCGAGAGAGTTATTTCAATACTGTCAGAGTTGTAGTTCAAGAGTAATTGAAAGATAAAGTATCCCCCTCCTGCCCCTTTTACTGATGTGACATTGCTCACCTCAGAGCAACAAGACCGTCCAGATGGATCGCAGAGAGAGGGACAATCTTCAGTGAACATAAGGAAAAACCTGTCAAGGGGGGCAGGGTTTTCCTTATGTTCACAGTAAGAAGATTGTCCCTTTGTGTGAGCTGTTTGGTCAAGGGACCATATTCCATATATGAGGGGAGGTGGCTTACAGTAGGTAAAAGGGGTGGGAGAGGGACACTTTATCATTAAATTACTCTTGAACTACAACTCTGACAGTATTGACATAACAATGTCCATGTACAAATACTATGAAGATTAACTGGAGCTGCTGTTTTTGTGAAACATTGATATCCCTTTAAAGGGGAACTACCACCCCACATAAAGTTATATCACAAGAATTTCCCATCTGGCGATTAGCTGATCAATAGTGCTAGTAACCAGAATAATTACCTCCTTACAGAGAAATTCTACTGCTCCCGATACTGACAGCAGGAAACAGTGCAGAAATCTTTGCACAGTAACGACTTCTGGCCTGGTAAGTCCCAGTCCGCTGTAAAAGGCATTGCATGGTACCTTAAGGTACGAAAGGGACTGACAGTGCAGGCGCGCAGACGTCACTATGCAAAGACGTCTGCGCTGTTTCCTGGATGTCAGTATCGGGAGCAGTAGAATTTCTCTGTAAAGAGGTAATTATTCTGGTGACTAGCACTATTGTTCAGCTAGTTGGCAGATGGGTAATTCTAGGGATTTAACTTTATGTGGGGTGATAGTTCCCTTTTAAGATTACCTTTTAGAGCTTCTCTGCAAATAAATAATTTTATGTATAGCGGCTTGAAGGCTTGAAATACAAAGCATTTACATGCAGTTCATCTCTTTTACTTTATAGTTGTTATGGCTTGGTGGTCACACTCGCACTCCCAGAGTTGTATTTTCAGCACAATAAAATACACCTCAGTTTAGTATTGCATTGTATGTTGACACTGGTAATTTGCAGAGTGTTTACAGTGTAGTGTGTTGAGGTGGACAGTTTAATGTGTGGAGGCGGACAGTGTAATGTGTGGACAGTGTAGTGTGTGGAGGTGGACAGTGTAGTGTATGAAGGTGGTTAGTGTAGAGTGTGGGTAGTGTGTGGAGGTGGGCAGTGTAGAGTGTGGGCATTGTGTGGAGGTGGACAGTGTAGTGCGCGGACAGTGTAGTGTATGGAGGTGGAGGTGGACAGTGCAGTGTATGGAGGTTGGCAGTATAGCGTGTGGGCAGTATAGCGTGTGGGCAGTGTAGTGTGTGGGCAGTGTAGTGTGTGCACAGTGTAGTGTATAGAGGTAGAGGTGGACAGTGCAGTGTATGGAGGTGGTCAGTATAGAGTGTGGGCAGTGTGTGGAGGTGGACAGTGTAGTGTGCGGACAGTGTAGTGTGCAAACAGTGGTGTGTGGAGGTGGACAGTGCAGTGTAAGTATGGAGGTGGACAGTGTAGAGTGTGGGCAGTATAGAGTGTGGGCAGTATGTGGAGGTGGACAGTGCAGTGTGTGGCCAGTGCAGTGTGTGGAGGTGGACAGTGAGGACAGTTTTAAACTATGTTAATGTAAATACATTTGGGCTGTGTGTATTTATTGTAATTTAAAGGTGTAATTTTAATTTTGCTAGTTGTTTATGTCACTACTATTGCCATTACATTCAGTTATATACAGGAATTCTGATTTACAAGTAACATTAATACAAAAAATATTACTGAGGATTCTGTATGGCATGGTACGGGAGGAGTTACCTCACCAGGTGACACCAACCCTAGTGACGCCTCTGGTTATCGCCAATTGCCATGACTTAAATACAAAACCCACAGAGACATGATCTGGCAAGGTATTTCAGTGGTATCGTACAAAAATCTTCACAGAAGTACACAAATATAGATTTATGTGCAAATTTGTTTTGCTGTTTATATTGAGAGCAAGGGATGAAGGGAAAAAACACCTTGCTACAAAATCCCAGGTAAATTACAGTCAAAAAAGCATTTCTCTCTTTCATGCAGATTCACTGCTATAAAAAAGTCTTTAATGTGATCATAACTTTAGGGTTTATTTAACTATCAATGTGCCACAGAGTTGTCCATCGAATTGCTCTGTGGCTCAACATTCAAAGGGTTAATCAAAATCAGGAAATTTTGCACTGACATAAAAGACGTTCATATAGTAAAATAACTACACTATTTTAATTGAAACTGATGACTTGCACTTATGAATTATATATATTTCTAGCTTTAAAACATTCAAATGCCATTTTCTGTCTTTTTTTTCTGCTTGCCTAGCAGATGGTTAAAATGCAAGGCCCCCACCATCAGCAGCACCACTGGTCTTTGTCTGCAGAAGGGGGGTAGAGATTAGAGTGACTATTGTCTGTTTTAATGAGTGAGGAGTTTGTGTGTCAGTCTGTGTCCATGTCAGATGGTCATGTGGAAGGCATGGTGGGGGCAGGAAACACAAGGAAACAACAGCTGATCGTAGCTCCTACTGCCAAGGACATTAGTTATGCAGTGTCCATAGTGTGGGTGTTTTGTCAAACATTAACATTTACTCAGGTTCTTATCTATACAGTGTAGGTGTGTTGTGGAATGGAAGAGGGGAGTGTGTACACTCAGATACACACACATAATTGCGAAGGTTTATCCATGATATGTTATCTCACATTGTCATATCATTTATAACTTGGGAATTGTAGCCCCCAACAGCTAGAGAACCAAAGATTACCTGTCCCTTTAAAGTAATAGTAACTCTTTATTTTGACTTTAGATACTCTGGAATTGCATTATACGTAAAGTCAAGTTACCTATCATTTTAATTATTTTTTTTCATATTCACTAAGTATTATACATTTATGTCCCTGACAGTGAGCTCCCTGAGTCTGTTTGTAGAGAGATTTCTGTCAAAGAACATGGAATCAGGGATAGAGATATAATGTAAAAAAAGGTGCATTGTGAACAAGCACAGGGCATATTCAGTGCTGCAAGGAGAGGGTAACATTGTATTACATCCTGCTGTGAGGGTCTACTGACCAGAAAATTGTCTGGAAACAAAAAGTCAGTGAGCTTACTGTTATGGACATACAACTGTAAACAAACTGATGAAAGCTGAAAATATAGGCAGTTTGACTTCACATATTATGTCATTGCACAATAGCTATATACATACAAACCTAAGTGAATCTGGTTCTTTGTCAGGGTGTGTGGCTGGAAAATGCTGATTGGCTGAGGAGAAGGCAGGAGGCTAGCCAACCAACACCACTGCCACTCTGTTTAAAAAACAAAATGGGAGGGGGTCCTGATGCCCCACCACAAGTTCTAACCTTTAATACATTTTAACCCTTTCAGTGCCACAGAGGTAGCCAACAACCCTGGCACTCAAAGGGTTAAAAACCAACAACAACCAATGTTCACCACATGGGGTGAAGCCGTGCCACACACCTGCTAGTAATGAAATAAAGAGATTTTATTTCTTTCACTCCTCGGATGCATCAAAATGCATTGGAAACCTCTTCTGTATAAAAGTGGGTTTATTAATATTAAGTCTATTTGAGTGGTATCAATAATAACTTAAAGGGATAGTAATGGATCCATTTAAGTAAACTGAAAATTGTAGCTATTAAAAAAATAAAATAATTGAGGCCATTCCAATTTCTCAGACTTTTATGGTTTGAGAGATATTCGATATAAAGTTTCCCATTCCCTCCCCTTTCACAGACGTCATACTCTATCTTACAGCAGGAGATCCTGGTCCCGGGACCATCCTGCGGCTCTTCAGCTGAGCCAAAATAGCAAAATCTAAAAACAAAGTATGCCTGGTTTGCAAACCCACTTTGTAGACCTTTCCAATGAGGTATTTGTTTTTAGATCTCTCAGTGTAAAATTGTTTTTCCTTTAGTGCCAGCTTCTGAAAATTTTTGTACACACCAGGCTAGGGGTACAAAACTAAATTACCTCTCATTTGATGCAGTGAGTTATTTTATTTCAAAAATGGTATGCATTGTGTACCTTTTCTTCATGTCTGTAATTTTTACAAACATTTTATTACAGGTAAGTCATATTTGAAACATTATAAGAAAAATGAGAGATTATAGTTGATGTAGTTTTATAGTTCTGGAGCCTCCTACAGTATGTCAACTCATACCAGTGGGGTGCCATTTTTCTCTTAAGAGCAGTAACTATTGAATGTAGTAGGAAATTCTATAGTTTTCACAGAATGGTTAACTTTAATATGGGTGATTTTGAGACTTCTTTCCAAAGTACCCACGTTATTATAAAGAGTTAGTTCCACTTTTAACAAAAGTAGGAGGGATTGGAAGGAAGGAAGGCGGTGTTTGCATTCAAAATTGGTGAGGACGTGGTCATAACATGGATGAGAAGTAAGCAGGGCTATCAGGAAACTCAGCAAGACTCAGAATCAACCACTGTCCATGGAGACCCATATATTAAATCTGAAAAACCATAGACTCCAGAGCAGACCAGGAGAGTACTCAGATATGAACAGGGCCCCCCCTTCCCTTGGCCACTCTCAGTTCCAGCAGTGCATTCACTATCTTCCCTGACTCCCCTCCATCTAACACTATTTATAATCCTTCTCCAGGCACCTCTGTAACTAGCCTGTGAAGGGAACACTGCTCAGAGCTGTATCCTATTACCTACCTATGCCCACAGGGTTGCCAGTTCATCCCTTCAAAACCAAACATTTATGAAATATGCATGGCAATATGGGAAACTCTGCAGCCCAATAATAATCATTGCAGACCCAGTATTTGGGTCTGAAAACCAGAGAGTCCCCAGGTATGGTAGGTACATGTTACCAGTACATACCTCCTAAGTTTCCCTCTTTAGAAGGGAACGTCCCTCTTGTGACCCAAATCCCCTGTCCCTCTTTCCCACCCTGATGTCCCTCTTTTTAGGAGATCAGGCTGTGTGATGTGAATATAAGTGTATCATATTGCTCTACAGCAATAAAACTCACATTATTGTTTGTTTAAACATTGTATATGTGTTTATAAATTAGTGTGTGTAAATACAATACTTTGGTCTGGTTGTAAGTCATTTATTAGGTTACACAAGGATGTATCATGAAATAGGCTAAAAATTCTCAGTAATGCCCAGCCTACCAGCCACGCCCCCAAACAAAACCAACTAAAACACAAATGTCCCTCTTTGGCAATTTGAAATGTTGGGAGGTATGCCGGTATAAGAAACAGGATGCATGGTATTTATGTTCTTTCTTTTGCAACAAAGTTTTCAGCTATTATTTGGAAAGTTCTAACAATTAGCCTTATGTCCTGCCTACGTAAAAACCTCATTTTATGTCACACTTCAGAGATGTGTGTATTGTAAACATGTTGTGATAACAGTGAGGCTGATGTACTAAGATGAATTGGAATAATTTGTACTAAGATGAATTGGAATAGTTTTTATTAAGATGAACTGGAATAATTCTGGACTAAATCAGCTGCACCATAGGGTAGAAAAAGACATTCCCATTGATTTAACCTTTTGAGTGCCAGAGAGGTATCCAACACATTGCATTGTTCTAGAGAGGTCCCAGAATGCATTGAGAAGCAATGCGTTGGAGACCTAACTAGCATTCAATGTGTTAAAAGTCCCATTTAAATCAAGAGAATTTGGATAATATTTATTTCTCCCCTATGCTGTAGTTGGTAGACTCCAAAATGACCTGAGTTCCTCGTAGTACATCTGCCTCAGTGAGACACAAGGCACATCTGTGACCCAGATATTTTCTCAGCGTACATGGCAGTGAGTGGGCCGTGTCTATATTGGGCACTGTTGGCCACTCATGGAATCAGCAGCTTAATTTGTGTATAGAACTGGGGCTCGGTAATAAACCAATGTATCTGTTTATTGCATATAGCTCTGGTAAGCACAGGGTTAATCTAGCTTTTTGTTTAATAAGCAATTGGTTACAGTCTAAGCGTTAACCACTTTTAAGTGCCCAAGGAGTGTGTGACACATTGTTCTGCAATGCTTTTTCACACCCTTCCAGCATCCAGGGTGCTAATGTCAACAGATATGACATAAGCTGTATATGCATTATCTGCTTGATGCAAAATACTAGAGGCCAGCACAGGAAGCTGTCACAATCTAATCTGATGTGTTTGGAATGCATCTGCATGTAAAGAAAGCTTCATGCGACAGAGTTAACTTTTACAAACCAATTGCATTGGACACCCCTCTGACAGAGGATTAAAGTGATAGCAATATTTCAAAACATTTTTATTTTATATTGTAGCCATTAAAAAATCATTAAGAACGATATCAGTCTTATCTCTCAAACCTTTATGGTTTGAGAGATATTCACAAGCAAAATTTCCCCTCACTGACCGAAACGGTCAAGTCTGCCATCTAGCTGTCAGATTTGGAATCCGGT
The DNA here is from genome assembly GCA_037306005.1 of Rhinophrynus dorsalis. NCBI lineage: Eukaryota > Metazoa > Chordata > Amphibia > Anura > Rhinophrynidae > Rhinophrynus > Rhinophrynus dorsalis. Next base: position 152,549,151 of record CM074725.1, read on the forward strand.
CCACAAATCAGCCGGTGGCTCTTCAGCAGAGCCGACATCGCAAGATATAAAAATAAATAGTTAATTGGAATGGTCTACAAAGTGTGCTTGCAAACCAGGCACACTTTGTATACCATTTCAATGAAGTAGTTCTTATATCTCGCGATCTCAGCTCTGCTGTAGAGCCGCAGCCGTCTGCGGACTGGATTCCAAATCTGACAGCTAGAGTGGTGACGTCAGTGAGGGGGAAACTTTGCTTGTGAATATCTCTCAAACCGTAAAGTTTTGAGCGATAAGACTGATATCGTTCTTAATGATTTTTTAATGGCTACAATATAAAATACAATTTTTTGAAGTATTACTATCACTTTAAAAGATTGAGGTTGTTTATTTGTTCCCTATGGTGGAGTTGCTTTGCCCAAAATTAGTCAACTTTTACCTTTATACTCATGCCTCAATATGTGAAGGCAGAGAGACATGTTACAGGTTGCCAGGCAACAGCATTCATTCCACTCTGAAAACTATATTAATGTCAAAAAAAAGGTTTGGGGAGAAATGTCAGACATGATCTTGAAATGTAAATTTTTTTGGCAGATAGCAGTGCTACTTTAAAGAGCAGTAAACTTTTTATTGAAAGATATATGTTATAAAATGTTTCCTGCTGAGTAAAAGAAGGATACTCTCACTGCTGTCAGTTGTTTTAATCTAAAGTTATAACAGCTCAAATTATCAGGATGTGAATGACAGCATGGCTCAGCAGCTTCTATCACATTCTGTGAAAAATTGTCAGTGACTTTCCTCTAAAATAGAATGTAACAAAATAACTCATTGAAATCTGACCACTAATGCAAAAAATTAGTTTAACCCCTTAACGACAGATGACTTACTAGGTACGTCCCGCAGAAACTGTCACTTAGTGACAGAGGACGCACCTGGTAAGTCACGGAAGTCCGCGTCTCTGTGCGGCTGCACGCCGCTCAGAGACTCAGGACTTCTTTGAAAAAAAAAAAAAAAAATGTTCGGCGGGCGTTAACGTGACAGCCGCATACGAACGCGGCTGTCACTAAGGGGTTAAATTGTAATAACTCTACAAATATGCATCTCTCAGCAGTGGGAGTACCTTTATCATACATTCCAAGTGTCCCTCTTTAGGAGGGACAGTCCCTCTTTGAGACCCAAATCCATCTGTCCCTCTTTCCCAACCGCGTGTCCCTCTTTTAAATTGTGTGGTGTGTATAGAAGTGCATTACATTGCTCCACAGCCATGAAACTCACATTAATGATTGATTAAATATCATTATATGTGTTTATAAATTAGCCTGTGTAAAAAAAAATAAAATACTTTGGTGTTGCTCTAGATCATTTATTATGTTACACAATGAGGTGTCAGTAGGTCATGAAATCATCTATAAATTCATGGTAATGCCCCCGCCCACCAGTCACAGCCCCAGTAACACCCCCTAAAACAAATGTGTCTCTTTGGCCATTTGAAAAGTTGGGAGGTATGCCTTTATTTTTCTCAAGACGAAAAGACCTAAATAAAAATGTACTACTCCTTTAAATATAGTGCCCACACCACATGAGATGACAAACTGCAGCAATACATAAGAATACAATACTGGATATTGTTCCACTCTAAAGCCACTTTTACATGGGTGACACTGTAGAAGAGAAAGAAAATAACGAAAAAAAACATACAAACACTTGACCTGTGTATTGTGTCCTGTGGGGTGTTTCACATGTGATTCAGTTGTCTCAAAGAGATGTATCATGCTGCAACTTTCCTCAGATAGGGCAAGAACGCTGATACAAATTTGCAGTACCTATTACAATGGAATTGCCTTGAAATTACATGACCATTGCACAACAGTTGCAGTTATCTGTGTTCCCTGTGATTTTATCACTTCTGTTTCTGAGAGAATGGAATGCTGGGAAACCCTTGCTACATCGTAGAGCTAGGAAAACAGCAACAGTTTTGTTTGCTACCAAAAAGTTGCTCTACAAAATCACCTGTGTGAAAGTGCCATAAGCCAGGGCTAGTCCATTGGGAGACATCCAGCTGCTGGGATCTACATCCTCAACCAGCCAATGGCCCAACAGCTGGAGGTCCAACAAATGACTACCTCTCCTACAAGCTGTGGTGGCTAGGCCATTCTGGAGCAAACCAACTGCACTAAAGGGGCCAAGTAAAAATGCCACACATTTCCATTAATGTAAATGGGGCTTTTAGCCCTTTGAATGCTAGAGAGGTTCCAATGTAGTGCTTTGTAGACCTCTCTAGCACTGAACTAATGCAGTAGGTTGGCCTGAGTCCCAGGTCTTTTGGGAACCTACAAACTTCTGTGCTCTTGGATCGTTACCCTTAAACTCTACACAACTTATGGTGCCAATCTGGGTACTCAGGCATTCTTTATATTTGTATTGCAATGTGAATTATTATTCATAGAAACTCTGTTCCTTCTGGTAGACTTCTAACCCCAGTGCTATGTTCTCTCTCAGACACCTGGGAGGTCCCATTCGAGGAGATCTCGGAGCTACAGTGGCTGGGCAGCGGCGCACAAGGGGCCGTTTTTCTAGGGAAGTTCCGAGGGGAGGAAGTAGCCATCAAGAAAGTCAGAGAACAAAAGGAAACTGACATCAAGCACCTGCGGAAGTTAAAGCACCCCAATGTTATCGCATTCAAGTGAGTACCACTGATTCCTGGTCACATGGCCATGGGTGACATCACTGCTCTGATGATGCCCATTTAATATCATGTATTCCTAGTCAGCAGATGTAATATGATTTCTTAGGGCTCTTTCACACAGGAAAGAGAAATGTATCAGGCCCCTTCTACATTTCCATCAATCACCTAATCTGTTTCCAGGCATTTCATTGGCAATTTATTCTGTACTTTTAATTTTCTCTTGGAAATTCTGGGTTGGCCCTGTCCTCTCCTCTGTTTGTCTTTCTGTCACTCACTCCCTCTATTTCTTTATTGTCCGCTCTCTCCCATTCCCTCTCTGTTGTTTCTCTCTCTCTCCCTATCTCTCCTCTTTCTCTATCCCTCTCTCTCTGTGTTTCCCTCACGCTTTCTGACTTGTGCGGCTTCTACAGTAAACAGCAAATGACACGTTCTGGGTTCATCCAAGGTGAGAGAGATGCTGGCAAAATAAGCAAAATCTATTGGAGACAGTGTACCAAGCTGCGCACTGCGCCATCATCTGCTCCATTACATTTTTCTAAGTGAGGGCTTAAAGGATTGTGGCTTTTGTCAACTTTCATTCCCATAAATGTAATTAACCCTTTGAATGCCGAATGGGTACACAACACATCGAGAAGCAATATGTTGAGAACCCCATTGGCACTCAAACGGTTAACACCTTGCATTCTAGAGATGTCTCCAACACGTGGCTTCTCAAAAAATTGGAGAGCTCTTTGATATTCTATGGGTTAACTGTAGTAAAGGTAAACTTACTCTCACAGGAGCTCTTTAGCATATTGCAAAAATGGTTAATATGGCATTTGGAAAGGAAATTCATCATCTCAGTCTTTGATCGCTCTGGGAAAATGACAGGTTAAAGCACAGATTACAGGCCTCCTAGCTATATTTTAACATTACTTCAACCACACAGTAAAATACATCCAGGGAAAAGCAATCCTGACGCCTTTTTGCTGTTCTTGCTGTCGGAGTTATCCCCCGCAGTAACTGCAATGTTTACATAGTGGAAAGAAAAGCAATCTCACCGGAACAACAGCCATAGCAATTGCAATCAGTAGCTCATAAAGAACCATATGCAGTGTAATCAAAGTGGAGCAGTTGTGGGGCAAACTAACTGCACCATACGGGGGGAAGGGGTATAACATGTCCCCAGATTCCATTTGATTGAGATTGGGCCTTTAACCCCTTGAAAGCAAGCGTTGGAGACCTCTCTACAATTCATGTGGATAAAAGCATCATTTATATTTCCCCTCTGGTGCAGTTGGTTTGCCCCAGAAATGTTACACTTTGCCCACTGGACGTTATATATATGAAGTAAAGTGGAGAAATTTGGGAGCAAGCCAACTTCTTCAGAGGAGACAAATAAAAATATACATTTATTTATATGGCCTTACAGGGACAGTAATGTCCAATAAAATTTTTTTAGAGTTTTGTAGAGCTTAACCCTTTGAGTGCCAGAGGGGTAGACAATGCATTGCAAAGCAATGCGTTGCATACCCCTCTGGCATTCAAAGGGTTAAAAAAATAAGCTAAATGACACAAATCGTATCTCTCAAACCACTATGGTTTGAGAGATATCATCTGCTAAAGTTCCTCTACAGCTGACAGAAGGAGATCCGTGTCGGCCGACACGAGGAGGCTCTTCAGCAGAGCCACAATAGCGCGATTTAAAAAGAATTACTTCTTTGGAATGGTCTAAAAAGTGTGCTTGCACTTGTCTGTCCCCGGACCAGGAACTCCTGCTGTCAGCTTACAGCTGACGTCAGGAGAAGAGGAGGGAGAGGGGAACTTTAGCGGATGATATCTCTCAAACCATAGTGGTTTGAGAGATAAGATTTGTGGCATTTAGCTTATTTTTTAAGCTCTACAAAACTGTAAAAAAACTATGGGACATTACTGTCCATTTAAACGCTTGAATGCTAGAGAGGTCTCTAATTCTGTGCATCTCAATGCGTTGTGACCTCTCTGGCATTGAAAGTGTTAAAGGTCCATTTTAAATCAATGGGCTTTTGTAGAAATTGTTTTTGTCCCTCTATGGTGAAGTTGGTTTTCCCCAGAATTACTCCCTAGAGGGGAGATGCACTAAGGCTCCAGTTTGTTAATATGGTGGAGAACTGGACCAGAATCCATCTTGTGATATACACTAAGGTGTCTTCCCTACCTCATCCCTGTGATTACACCTCACATTCACCTATATCGCCATGCTTTTCCCATGCTCTGGCCAGGTTTAGGATGTTACAGTGTCTCCTCCTCCATTTGCTCATTTGCATATTGAAATACAGCTTAATGAACCATTTTTTGTAATCCTGGGATTGTGTTTATATGTTAACACCTTAACGACCCTTGACGGTCCTGGCACTTCATGGGTAGATTTGCATTAAGGACCCATGATGTGCCAGGACCATCATGGAATTCAGGGCTTCCCGCGAGGCTGCACACCGTTCAGGGAGCCCTGAACCGGATCCCGAAATCAAAAAAATGGTCTGTGGTTCTTAAATAACGGCCGAATGTGCAATCGGCTGTCCTTAAGGGGTTAATGTGGCTATTTCCCACCTGCATTAAGCTCTGATATCTAGCAACGTTGCTGGAGTCGACAGAAACAAGTTCACCTCCTTGAGGATGGCAAATTTGGGATCTTCCCATATTCAGCCATGGCGGACCATATGTTATGTCACTACTGAAGAGCAACAGCAACAGCAGCTCCAATTAATCTCCATAGTATTTGGCCCATGGAGAGTGTTATTTCAATACTGTCTGAGTTGTAGTTCAAGAGTAATTGAATGATAAAGTATCCCCCTCCTGCACCTTTTACTGATGTGTCACTGCTCACCTCAGAGCAACAAGGTGGTGTACAGATGGATCTCAGAGAGGGACAACCTTCTGTTAGCATAAGGAAAAACCTGAAAAACCTGTCAAGGGGGGCAGGGTTTTCCTTATGCTCACAGTAATAAGATTGAAGGAGATTCAATCTGTCCTTAAAGAATGGCAAGTGAAGATAACTCCAGGACTGAATTATAAATATTTTAAACGAGTTTTTATAAATATGCCGTTACTATGAATATTTTAAAGCCTGGAATGCTTAAGAGCAACCTACACATGGTGTCAAAATTCTAGCAATAATATTGTTGCAAATCTACTGCAAAACTGCAACAATTCTTAATCAATTCGCTGCACAATATTTTCCTTCTCCCTAACACCAATTTTTCTTAAGCTACTAGTTGGTGATATACAAGTGAGAAAATTGACATAAACAGTTTATAAATAACAAAATGCATTTTAGCTCCACTTTAAGGACAAATAACATGTAACTCAATTTTTATAAATCTCTTTCATTGTCCCTTGCTGTGAGCTGTCTGGTCCTGGGACCAGATTCCACATCTGAGGGGAGGTGGCTTACACTAGGTAAAACGGGCGGGAAGGGGATACTTTATCATTCAATTACTCTTGAACAACAACTCTGACAGTATTGAAATAATACTCTCCATGGGCCAAATTACTTGGAGCTGTTGTTTTTGTGAAACATTGCTATTCCTTTAAAGGGATAGTATTGCCATAAAATAACTAAAGATAATCTTGCAGGAGGTAAAAAGTTAAACTAAATACCCCAAGTCCCATCTCTCAAACCTTTATGGTTTGAGAGATATTCGAGACCAAAGTTCCCCCCTCCCTCCCCTTCCCTTGACGTCAGCGCACAAGCTGACTGCAGGGGAATCCGGTTCCAGGACCGTCTGAGGCTCTCAGGGCCGCATTTACATCTCAGGAGCCTGTAGGCTCAGAAATCTGAAGCGCCATCCCCCCCATTGGCCATCTCCACTGGACACCTCCACAATGCTCCTAATCTCCTCCATCATCTCCATATACCATATTGCCCTTACATTACCCCCAATCATCTCCACATTGCCCCCATCATCTCCATATAACATATTGCCCTCACATTGCCCCCATCAGCTCCATATTGCCCCCATCATCTCCACATTGCCCCCATCATTTCCATATACCATATTGCCCTCACATTGCCCCCATCAGCTTCATATTGCCCATTGCCCCCCGAGTGTCTGTTTCCTACCTCTTCCCTGGTGGTCCAGCAGCAGGAAAGGTCTGTGCCTCCTCTTTCTGCACAGACCTGTAGCTGCTGGAGTTCCCACGCGGTCTAATCTTCAGTAATGCAGAGTGCTGGGAGATGGGACTTGGGGTATTTAGTTTAACATTTTACCGCCTGCAAGATTAGCTTTAGTTATTTTATGGCAATACTATTTCACTGTCGTCCAATACAGGTCACTGGTACTCTGGGAGGCGTAAGTCCCCTTTAATAGGCAGGAACAATTATGCAAATGATTTGCAAGGGGCGGAGCCTCCCCTCTTACTTAAGCCACCTTCTGGCCAGAGCCACTCATATTGATTTGTTCCTGGTGTGCTTCCACACCAGGTAGAGAACATCTATGCATCTTAGTATTTTATTATTTTTTATTCAAATATGGAATACCACCATTAGGAGGGTGACCATGGCTGTGAATTGCCCTCTTTAAAGTGGCTGGTGCAGCTTCCAGGGATTTTCTGTGGACCTATACCCTGATGAGGGGACAGCTTGTGTTAAGCAGCTCCCCTGTTGGGGAATTTACCTCTGGTTCTTTCCCTCCCTATCATGGTCACCTGAAGACAGAAGTCTGCAAGGAAGGTGAGTCACCCATTGAGTGCTGAAGGTCCACTTGTCCCCACAGTGTCCCTTTGATGGGCTTGTATTTGGGAGTTTTAATACACTCCAGCACTCATAGGGTGTTTTTATTGCATTATTTCTGTTTATGCAATTTCTGTGTTATTCTCTGAGTTTTGGAGCATTGGGTATTCATTTATTTATGTTTCTCATGTGTTTCATGCTTGTTTGGGCACTTTTTAATGTTTTACTAAACTTTATTAAAAATGGCGCCTTTAAGCGCGGCTTTTTCCCGCTCAGACGCAAGGGCTCCTTTACTCTCTATGGGAATTCACAGTATGGGACATATCTCTGGAACCGCTTGTCACAGCAACTTCAGAGAGGGCTCATTTTAATTCTAGGCTCCTGCTCTATCATCCGGAATGTGTTTTATTTATGTGGGGTGTTCAGGGGGGCTTCGGGCACTGTTTGGGGTACTTGTAGGGAAAAACTACATTTCCCATGAGCGCTTGGTTCGTGCTCGTTTCTGATTGGCTGTCACGACGGCCGCCATTTTGTGGTACTTTTCCTAGGCGAGTACACTACGCAGGGACCGAGCCTTCTCTCTCCTCCACAGATTAACCCTTCGCTGGCCAGATAAGTCCGTTTTTAGAACATTTCTGGGGTGAAACTTTAATCTTAACACTTTTTCTGGGTGATAGTGTTATTAGTGGGGTATATTGACGCTGTGAGCATGTCTACTTCACTGGAGCTAGGGGCTAGACCCAAGTCTAAGGAGGATGGGGGGTCCGCTACCCCCATGGCGTTTTGCTCCTCTTGCCACATTGGGCTGGATGGCGATAATGTGGGGGATCTATGCCCTAATTGTACTGGTCAAGATAGCAACCCTGGGCTTCCCAGCCATGCTATTGAGCCATCTTGGGTGAGGGAGTTTAAAGCTGCCACTAGGGATCTCAGATCCACGCTTCAACTCTTTCCCTCTCAGGTACAGGGGGCTCTCCAGGTCTGGCAGACCCCCTCTACTATCAGGACCTCCCTGCCTAAGCCACAGGGAGCTCCTGATATCACTGATTCTTCTGAAGAAGAACTTTTACAGGATTCTGATGCTGAGGAACGTACTGTTATTGAATCTAACAGGTCCATTGGGGACCCCTATGAGTGTGACCCTGAAGTTTCGGCTGAGGGTCTGATCAGAGCGGTTCTGAACACGCTCAACCTTCCTCTGACTCAGGAATCCACTTATGATCCTACTGATGTTTTTCAGAAAAAGCCATCTAAGCCTGTTGTTTGTTTTCCAACTAACCCTACTCTTGCCCGTCTGGTCTCTGAGGCATGGAAGAATCCTGATAGATCTTCCTCTGTCTCCAAAAAGTTTGCCAAACTTTACCCTTTTCCTGAGGCGGAGCTGGCAAAATGGGTTCATCCTCCCAAAGTGGATGCTCCTGTGTCTAGACTATCCAAATCTACTGCTTTGGCTGTCTCAGATGCCTCTGCCTTGCAGGACTGGACGGATAAGAAACTAGAGCTCTCTCTTAAGTCTATTTTTGCCTCCATTGGCACAGCCATGCGCCCCACTTTTGCTGTGGCATGGGTTAATAGAGCTATTGCGGCCTGGACTGAACGACTGACTGAAGCGGTTCGCCAGGATGCGCCTGTATCTGAACAGTTGCAGCTTCTTGCTAATATCACTGAAGCTCAGAACTATGTTGCTGATGCTGCTTTTGATGCTGTGCGCATGATGGCGAGGGCCTCCACTTCTTCTGTGGTGGCTAGACGCGCTCTTTGGCTGAAAATTTGGTCTGCTGATACAGCCTCTAAGAAGGCTTTGCTTTCCTTGCCCTTTCAGGGGAATTTGCTTTTTGGGTCTGAACTCAAAGAAATGATCAGTGAGGCTACTGGCGGTAAAAGTACTCTTCTACCCTCAGTCTTTAAGAAAAAGTTTCCAGCCAAACGCAATCGGTCCTTTCGTTCCTTTCAGACTGAGACACGCTCCTCGGCCCAAACGGGTCCTCCCACTACGCGCTCCTCCTCCAAGCCCAAACAGTCCTGGAGGCCCAAAGTTGCCTCCAAGGCCAAGACCTCCAAGACTGCTTCGGCATGACTCGCCGAACCCGGGTCCGCATCCGGCTGTAGGCGGTCGTCTCCGCATCTTTCGCCGGACTTGGGAGGAGTCAGTGGCGGACCCATGGGTTATTCAGGTGGTGTCAGAGGGATACAGGATCCCTTTCTCTTCCCTTCCTCCTTTTCGGTTCCATTTTACTCGTCCTTCTCAGGAACCCACAAAAAGGCGTCTGTTCGACGACGCTATTCAGGATCTCTTGGACAAAGAGGTCCTGGAGGCGGTTCCTCAGGGGGACACAGGTTCAGGATTTTATTCCAACCTGTTTGTGGTAGCCAAAAAGGACGGAGGAGCCCGTCCCATCTTGGATCTCAAAGATCTCAATGCCTATGTGGTGACTTCCCACTTCCGCCAGGAGTCCCTGCGCTCTGTGATTGCAGCAATGTCTCCAGGGGAGTTTCTTGCCTCCCTGGACCTTCTGGATGCTTATCTTCACATCCCTATTCATCCAGAGAGCAGGCGGTATCTCAGGATTGCCTGCCACAGGGGACACTTTCAGTTTGCAGCGCTCCCCTTTGGGCTGACTTCAGCTCCTCAGGTCTTCCAGAGGGTGTTGGGCTCCTTGATAGCGGTGCTCCATCAGGATGGGATCTGAGTGACCCCCTACATGGACGATCTCCTACTGAAGGCCTCCTCAGCGGAGCTTCTCCACCAGCAATTACAGATATGCATGCACACCCTGAACCGTCATGGCTGGATCCTGAATCTGGACAAGTCGGACTTGATTCCATCTCAGAGGCTTCTGTTCCTGGGTCTCCTGTTCGACACTCGCCAATGCATGGTGTTTCTTCCAGAGGACGTGGCTCACCAGATAGCTGTCAGAGTGGCTGGAATTCTGGACCTGGACGTGTTTCCAGTTCCGAAGTTGTCGTCCTTAGTGGGGAAGTTCATTTCCACAATCGAAGCAGTACCATTTGCCATGGCCCACTCCAGGGATCTTCAGAGATTCGTGATCCAGCCGTGCAAGAATCATCCAGATCATCAACATCTGTCTGTTTCTCTTCCTCCTCATGTCGAGTCGAGTCTGCACTGGTGGTTAGATCTCTCTCATCTCCTGAAAGGAAAATCCTTTCTAGTTCCTCCTTGGACCACAGTCACTACGGATGCCAGCCTTCGGGGCTGGGGTGCAGTCTGGGGTCGCTTCAGTGCTCAGGGGAAATGGGGTCTGGAGGAATCCATGCTCTCCATCAATGTTCTGGAACTTCGAGCTGTCCGGCTGGCCCTGAGGCACTGGGAGTCTCAATTGACCGGTCTTCCAGTCAGAGTGGAGTCCGACAACGCCACGGCGGTGGCTTACATCAACAGGCAAGGCGGCACAAGAAGCGGTTCCGCCTGGTGGGAGGTCAAGGATATTTTGTCTTGGGCAGAAGATCACGTGCCTGTCATCTCTGCGGTTCATATTCCAGGCGTGGACAACGTCATGGCAGACTTCCTCAGTCGTCATACCGTCGACAGCGGAGAATGGGCTCTGCACCCAGAGGTGTTTCACATGCTCACTCAACGGTGGGGGATGCCTGTGGTGGATCTGATGGCTACCAGACACAACAGGAAGGTTCCGGTGTTTTGCTCCCGGTTGAGGGACTCCCTTGCTCTAGCAGTGGATGCCTTGTCGATCCCTTGGGACTTCTCCCTGGCTTACATCTTCCCTCCTCTTCCCCTATTGGTCAGAGTTATCCAGAAGTTGAAGAGGGAACGTTGTCCTGTCATCCTGATTGCTCCAAACTGGCCTCGCCAGTCCTGGTTCCCGGAATTGATGGCCATGTCAGTGAAGGATCCAATCCCACTTCCAGCCCGTCCGGACCTGCTTCTTCAGGGGTATCTGTGGAAAGAGGATGTTCACTCTCTCCATTTGATGGCATGGCGGTTGAATCCTCGATTCTAGCTAAGAAAGGCTTTTCTCCTTCTGTGGTATCGACGATGCTCAGTGCTCGTAAGCCTGTGTCTTCCAAGATCTATCATCGCATATGGTCAACTTTCGTGACATGGTGCTCTGACAAGAAGTTGTCTCTTGACTTCCATCTTCCCACTGTCCTAGCCTTCTTGCAGGACGGTGTGGATAAGGGGCTCAGTCTGAGTTCCCTCAAAGTTCAGACTTCTGCCTTGTCTGTGTTTTTCCAGGAACGGATTGCTGTCCTTCCTGATGTGAAAGTCTTCTTCCAAGGTGTGACTCATGTTCGACCTGCCTTTAAGAGTCCTGCTCCCCAGTGGGATCTCAATTTGGTGCTGGGAGTTCTACAGCGACCACCGTTTGAATCCTTGGCTTCCATTCCTTTACGTCTTGTGACTTGGAAGATGGCCTTCCTCTTGGCTGTTGTGTCAGTGCGCCGGGTAGCAGAGTTACAGGCCTTGTCTTGTAAACCTCCTTACCTGGTGTTCCACAAGGATAAGGCTGTGCTTCGCACTACCAAGGAATTCTTACCTAAGGTTGTGTCAGAGTTTCACATCAATCAGGAGATTGTGGTTCCCTCTTTCTGCCCTAATCCTTCATCTGACAAGGAAAGAGATCTCCATCTGTTGGATGTGGTGCGTTGCCTCAAGTTTTATGTTCATCGCACTGAGTCTATCAGGAAGTCTGACGCTCTATTCGTCATTCCTGAGGGGCCTAGGGCAGGGAGACCGGCTTCCAAAGTTACCATTGCCTCTTGGATTAAGGCTACCATCCGTGAAGCCTATAAGTTGAGGAATAAGCATGTTCCCTTCCGGGTGACTGCCCATTCCACCAGATCTATTGGGGCCTCTTGGGCCTACAAGAATCAAGCTTCTGCTGATCAACTGTGCAGAGCGGCCACTTGGTCCTCTGTGCACACCTTTTCTAAGCACTATCGAGTTGATGTACTGGCTTCGGCTGATGCCAGTTTTGGAAGGAAGGTCCTGGAGGCAGTCTTGCCTGTGTAGGTCTTCCGCTCTGTGATCCTTAGTGCTTCTTTACTGTTGAGCCCGGTTGGCTCTAGTTCCGTGTGCTGTGTTAGTTCAGGGATTGTTCCCTTGGTTGGTGTCCGTTGACACTTACAGTTTGGGCTATGTTATCAACTGGTCATAACAGTTCTAGTGACTTGGGCCTTGCGCCTGGTCCTTGCCTTACTTCCCGCCTCTGGATCAGCTCAATGTTTGTACATCCCAGAGTACCAGTGACCTGTATTGGACGACAGTGAAAATAGGATTTTAGTCTTACCTGTTAAATCCTTTTCACTTAGTCCATACAGGTCACTGGTCTCCCACCCTGTCAAGGGACCAGTCTTGGCTCTCCTGTGGCATTCAGTGGGAGACCGTTCGGGCATGCTCACAGGAGTCTTTCTTTTTGCTTACCTGAGGTCAGTTCTTGGGGTCTCAAATCAATATGAGTGGCTCTGGCCAGAAGGTGGCTTAAGTAAGAGGGGAGGCTCCGCCCCTTGCAAATCATTTGCATAATTGTTCCTGCCTATTAAAGGGGACTTACGCCTCCCAGAGTACCAGTGACCTGTATGGACTAAGTGAAAAGGATTTAACAGGTAAGACTAAAATCCTATTTTAAACCATACCTACCAAGTGTCCCTTTTTAGAAGGGGCAGTCCCTCTTTTAGACCCAAGTTTCTCTGTCACTCTTTTCCACCATGATGTCCCTCTTTTTAGGAGATCAGACAGTGTGTTGTGTATATAAGTATATAATGTTGCTCTACAGCAATAAAACTCACTATTGTTTAAACTTCAGTATATGGATTTATACATTAGACTGTGTAAATAAAATATGTTGATCTTGCTAAAAGTAATGTATTAGGTTACACAAAGAAGTGTCAGTAGGTCACGAAATAGCCTAAAAATTCTCTGCAATGTTCCACCTACCAACCATACCCCCATGTACACCACCTAAAACAAAAGTGCCCCTCTTTGTCCATTTGAAAGGTTGGGAGGTATGCCTTAATCCGTTGAGCTCAAGAGGAATGTGCAGTGCATCGCACTCAAAGGGTTATAACATACATAATCCCATACCCTGGCTGTCTAACAGATGACTATGGTAAACAAAGAACCGGCCGCCTGACAGCTAACTGAGGTAAACACAAAACTGACCTCATAACAGTTTTTCCCTTGCTTTATCTGGGCCGTATGTTTACATGAATCACCTGATCGGATGGTTCTGTGTTTACTTCAGTCAGCCAGTAGGCGACTGATTCTTTGTCAACGTCAGTCAGCTGTTAGTGGACTGGGGCTATGTATGTTATAACCTTTTGCGTGCCACAGGTGTTTACAAAGCATTTCAGAACAATGTTTTGTATAGCCCTTCGGCACTCATTGGGTTAAGGGAGGGCTTCTGCTGTTCTTGGTGCTGGTGAGATGGCTCAGTTGGTTAAGGCACCAGCTGTAGAATCTATTCAAGCCACAAAGTCGCAAGTTCTAGTCCCAGCAAGGCAAGCTCAGCCTTTCACCCTTTTGAGGTAGATAAAATGAATCCAGGTCATACTTGAAAACAAAAGATAATCTCAATGTATTCTTCCTGGTAAAATACTTTCACAGAAGTCTGGGAATATGAGCAAGAGCACATCCTCTCTGGTCCAACATTTGCCCTCTCAACACATTGTCAGCTTCACATACATATGCTAATGATCAAATTCTATCATCCCTCCTCCTGCATACCTAATTGTTAGTGTATATAAGTGTGTTGTATTCTCCATGGTGAAGTGATCTCCACATATTGGAAGCCACACCATCACTTTATCCACCTAAAGTGCATCTCCCCCGCCCTTCTTAATCTTAAGCCATATGTCTCAATTTTGTGTTCACTCTTGGAAATGGTTCTCGCATCAACTGTGAGTGGCCAGTGTGGAATTGGCCCAGGAGAGTGTCTGCTTTGGCAGGTGCAGTTAGTCAATATTATACACCCTCAGAGGCTGGCTACTTGTAGGATATAGCACTGGCTGCTCACCAATCACCTTTCACTCTTCATGACATCTGCATCATCAGCATATTCATCCCAGGTCATCCAATCAGCTCTGCGAAACACTACCTGTACTTCTGTCACTGGCTGACCTTGGCTGAATATGATGAAATCTCTAGTTTGGAGGTCTAATTTATTCCCTCTGCCAATCATTGCTACAGTCACTGTAGGCCAGTCCAGCAGCCATTCAGTGCAATGAACCACTACCTGTGCTCCTGTGACTGGCTAATCTGAGCTGGCCTCTTAATTAAGGTGGTGCCTTTAATTTGAATGGTCCTGTATCTTTCAGAGGCACTCATTACTTTCAGCTAACTGACTTCACAATATATCCTGACTTGCAGTGCTCACCCTGTATCTAGCTTTAAACAACACTCACCCCATTATATTTACTGACTACAACCCCTGCGAATCATATACAAATAACCCCCCCCCCCCCCGCCCAGTTAAACTCAGCCATTCAGTGCAGCTTTGCGGGCTGACCTGATGATGAAATTATGTGTGTTCTGTAAATACACTGCTGACCTTAGACGCACTGCAGTATATCTCACACATCTTTTCTTGGCATTCGACGTAGTACCTCCTGCTGCCGGTATTCACTTCCACATGTGCTGTATCCTATTACACAAAGTGGTAGAATGCGTCTCTCACTGTGAGTCGTAACCGCACATGCGCAGTAGAGAGTCTCTACTGTGCATGTGCGGTTTCCACACAGGGAGCTTCGCTGTGAGCCATCTGGAGCTCCCCGCTAAGGATCAGCGCGTTTGGTGAGTCGCTACTGCGCATGACTGCAGTCACGAGACTCGCCGAACGCGCTGCCCCGCTCCGGACGGCTCACGTCCTGTCTCTGCTCCCGGCTCCGGGGCAGCAGCTGGGGCAGCTGGGAGCACTTTAGCCCATGTACACGGGCTTTCATACTAGTTACATTATAAACCTAATTCTTTGCATGCCAGAGGGTTGTGCATTGTATTGCATTCCACATTGGCACTCAAAGGGTTATAGGTATGACAAAAAAAAACTGGTTCAAATGGGCCCTCTTCAGCTCTGGACACCACTTCATGGCACCGGCACTGGTGAATTCATCAACTCACAGCAGTATTTATTAAAGAACAGAGGGGAGAAATGTGTTATTAGCGTCACTTGAAGAAAAAGAGGGACCAATCAGAACAAACAAAAAAAATTGATTGATTAGAGATAACTTGTGAGAAGTGTATTTTATAAAATCAAATGTCTGTATTGTTTATATTTTGTCATTTTATTGTTTTGCAAAACATTTCCCTGTCATTGTTGTAATGATGTTAACCCTTTGAATGCCAGAGGGGTGTACAACACATTGATTTGCAGTGCGTTGAGTACCCCTCTCTCATTCAAAAGATTAAACCCCAGAGCCACACTAATTGGTGATGTCTTCTCTCTCCCGTACAGAGGTGTTTGTACACAGGCACCCTGCTACTGCCTTATAATGGAGTATTGTGCCCACGGACAACTTTACGAGGTGCTCAGGGCAGGACGCAAAGTCACCCCCAGGCTGCTGGTGGACTGGTCATCTGGCATTGCTGGTGGCATGAACTACCTGCACCTGCACAAGATCATCCACAGAGACCTCAAATCACCCAAGTGAGTACCACCTTCCCTGCTTCGCTGACACATTAACCCTTTGAGTGCCAGAGGGGTACGCAATGCATTGCAAAGCAATGCGTTGCGTACCCCTCTGGCACTCAGAGGGTTAACCCTTTGGATAAAAAGGATGTAATGTTTCACAAAAACAGCAGTTCCAATTAATATTCATAGTATTTGGACCATAGAGAGTGTTGTTTCAATACTGTCAGATTTGTAGTTCAAGAATAATTTAATGACAAAATATCCCCCTCCTGCCCCTTTTACCTAGTGTAAGGCGCTTCCCTTCAGATGTGGAATCTGGTCCTGGGACCAGACAGCTCACAGAAAGGGGCAATCTTCTTACTGTGAGCATAAGGAAAACCTTGCCCCCCTTGACAGGTTTTTCAGGTTACATCAGTAAAAGGGGTGGGAGGGGAATAATTTAACATTCAATTACTCTTGAACTATAGCTCTGACAGTATTTAAATAACAGTCTCAATTCGCCAAATACTATGAAGATTAATTGGAGCTGCTTTTATTGTAATACATTACTATTCCTTTAACGTAAAATGGACCTGTCACCTTGCCTTCCTATTATGATACATAGTTTAGGGAACATTCATACTTTTTTTCCTGTATGGTGAGCTCTCTGAGACTGGCACAATACACTCATTTCTGCTATTGACACTCTCAGTGTAGCATCTACTGGAAATGTCACTTTTGTAACAAAAATTAGATTTTGAAGAGATTTCAAAAGCACCTATAGTTATGCTAATAATTTTGTCTTTAAAACAATATTTTGAGATATTTAGCTTTATTTACTTGTCAGTTAATGGAAATCTGGCAGACATGTCTGCAAGATACCAACATTGTACTCTGCTCCCCATTCTAAGTGCCACTCTGCCCGGCTTCACACTAACATTCCACCCTGCTCTCCATTTCAACTGCCACTCCTACTGGCCAGATATTAACATTCCACACTGCTCTCTATCCAAACTGCTAGTCATTTCCTGAAAAACAAAAAATGGGAAAGCAGATAGAGCATAAGTGGGGGCATAAATTAAAGAACACTAAGTGTAGTATGACTTCAACAGAAGGAAAAAATTATAATATAAATAATGATAATTTATTCCAATGATAAATATAAATAAATACATTTAAATGACTAGTGGAACAAACACACAAAATATATTAAATTATAAAAATAAAAACTGGCAATTCTAAAAATAGAAGCAAACAAAACAAACCCATAATATACCAGTAGCAAAAAAGAAAGAAAACAAAAATAATATTCAAAGTCGTATAGGTATAACCAACTAGTGCAAAGTGTGAAAACAAAAATAAGTGGATGAGAGCATATAAATGATATAATCTAAATGATAATACAATGTAAGCAGTGAATTGTGAAGATATGGCATAGATGTACCCTTACTTGCAATGTAGATGCAATAAATGTTTTCAGAGAAAGCAACTATCTAGTCCCAAATAATAAATATAATAGTATCATAAAGATGAATAGGTAAATTCTGTATGGAAATATACAAATACTAGTTGAAGAGCCCATTACACGGGCCACAGTGCCACTGCCAGCCGGTCGAGGGGCAGTCAAGACTGCCCGCTCCGCGGCTGATACAGAGCTGGACCCGGCGCGGGCAGTTTCTACTGCGCATGACTTCGTCATTACACACGTTTTAGCAAATTATTATATAGGACTAGTGTAAAACCCCATGTACATGGGCCAAGGTCCAGGTAATGTTAACCCTTTGAGTGCCAGAGGGGTACGCACTCAAAGGGTTAAGAGGCCGCTACCTCACTGCTCCACGCAATGCAGTCTAGCGTCACCTCACTCACGCGATGCAATCATGTGCAGCAGAGACTGGCCAAACGCGGTCAGGCTCTACTGTGCATGACTGCATCGTGACAAACATCCTAGCGAATTATTATATAGGATGAGTAAAATGTTAACTCAAATATTACAGAACAGATGTATACCATTACTTGACCATTACTTGAGGATCTGAAAGGGAGAGCATCTCAATATACTTAAGGATCTGCTGGTATAAGTGTCTACAAAGAAAATCAAACTTTCTTCTACTGATATAAGCCTACTTCCGTATTCATGAATGTGAGCTTCTTGAATTTCCAAACTCGCTTTGATCATTGTTGCTGAAACGCTATGGAGACAAGACATACTGCCATCAGGTAGTAGTGTTGCCACCCAGCTGGTATTTTACTGGCAGGCCGGTAAAAAATTGGCTTCTGTCCAATGTTAAATCTATGGAGTGAATGCCATGTCCGGTATTTTTTTTAAGAAAAGGTGGCAACCCTATCAGGTAGCAAAAAGGCTTCTTCCACTGATTTTATTCCTCCCATCAAAGGTGATCAACTAGATGCAACAGAGGTCTACAGCACATTGCAGAGCATTTCTGAGTTTGGACAATCGAGACACTCATATTCACGGATACTAAAGTATAAGGATACATCAGTACTAGAACTTTTGATTTTATTTGAAGACACGTACCAGCAGATCCTTAATACCTTAAGGACCAGAGGTCCCGGGGTGTGTGGTCCTTTAAGGACCAGATAGGGAATTTCGGCGTGCCGTCCCACGTGACTGATCACATGTGCCGGCATGCCGAACAAGGGACTGAAAGAGATTGCTCCGGTCTTGGAGCAATTAACTTCAGTCCCCGGTATTACTCACCGTGCTCCTGCAGGAGTGAGGTGAGTAAAAGTATGTGACGTACCAGGACCGTCACTGGTCCTTAAGTGCCGCTCCAGCGTGACGGTCCGGGTACGTCAATGGTCCTTAAGAAGTTAAAGGAGCAGTAAATTTTTTTTAATGGAAACACATATTTTACAGAGCATTTCCTGATGAATAAAACAAGGTCACTCCCAACGCTGTCATATGTTTTATTCAAAATTTATAGCAGTTTAAATAATCAGGAAGTGAATTTACTGTGTTTACTTCCTGGAAGTTCTAACTGACTGGAAGTGACACGCAGTTTCCATCACATTCTATGGAGAACTGTATATCTCTGACTTTTCTGACTTTCCATTCCATTAGAATCTAACAGGAAATCTAATTAGAATTTGACCACTAGAGGGCACTGCTAATGTAAAAAAACATGGGTTTAAACTGTAATAAAACTGGAAATATAAATCTCTCAGCAGTGGGAGTACCATTATTTTACTCAGTAGGAAAATCCTTACAATATATATTTTTTCATAAAAAAGTTTACTTAAGTATATTGAAATGCTCTGCCTTTCAGATACTCAATAAGGGTACATATGTATCACAATATTGATTCATATTTGCGTAGTTCCATACACGGGTAAATCTGTACCAGACTTTACCTATTCAGCTTTATGATACTATTATATTTATTATTCAAGTGTAGATGGTTCCGTTCTCAGAAAACATTTATTCCATCTACATTGCAAGTAAGGATACATCTATGCCATATCTTCACAATTCACTGTTTACATTGTATTATCATTTAGGTTATATCATTTGTATGCTCTCATCCATTCATTTTGTTTTCCACTTTGCATTAGTTGGTTAGAACTATATGATTTAGCATATTCTTTTTTTGTTATGTTTTTTTCTTTTTTTCTACTGGTATCCTTTGGGTTTGTATTGCTTTCTTGTATCTACAGGATTGCCAGGTTTCAATTATGTATTTGAGAATATTTTCTGTTTGTTCCACTAATAATTTTGATTTATTTATTTATATTTATCTTTGGAATAAATTATCTTCATTTATTTTATAGTCTAACCTTTTTTCCACTGTTGAAGTTATACTACACTTAATGTTCTTTATTTTGTTCTCCTCCCTATTTCTGAGCTGTCCTCTTTCCCATTTTTATTTTTTATGTAGCTTGTCCATTGGATCTGAGACCACTGGAGACTAGATGCGGTGGGAATCGGAGAACAAAATCCCCCTTGTACTTTTACACTGGGGTGCCTAATTAGGGCAATAATTGCTTATTTATTTTTAATCCCACTCTATTAATGGAATATTATATACTAGTTGAAGAGCCCGTTACATGGGCCACAGTGCCACTGCCAGCCAGTCGCGGGGGAGTCATGCGCAGTAGAGACTACCCGCACCACAGCTGATACAGAGTCCTCTGTATCAGCCGAGGCGAGGGCAGTCTCTGCTGCGCATGACTGCAGCACCCACAGCAGTCTCTACTGCGCATGACTTTGTCGTTACACACGTTTTAGCGAATTATAATATAGGATGCTCCATCCTACCATGTGTTACCTGCCTTGAGGTGTTTAACTTCTGTTATCTATGCATCTTATATGCCACTCACTTCCTGGCAGTACTAGCCCATTTGAATTAACTGGCAAATAAATCTAAATAGCTCATAAATGATTGTTTCAAATAAAAAATGTCAAGCATAAGTATTAGACTTGTGCACAGCAAAAAAATTAGTTTTGGATGATTTATTAGGTTCATTTTTTTTTTTACCCTTTTTTTTACCCATTTGTTTAACCCCCTCGTTTGGTTAGTCATAATTTTGTGAACATTTTTGTTGCCAGACAAAAATTAATTCACAGATATTATGAATACGTCCTCCCTAGTCATAACACTCACGTTAATGTTGGAGGTCCATTGGTGTTCTTGAAGCCCTGGTCCTCCTACATCTCCTGTCCAAAAACAAAATACATTAAAAAAAAATCTAATACCCCACTGCCATTGCCTATACAAACTAATACCCCCTCCAATCCTGCTCAGGCCATAGCCTGAGCCAGGATGAGAATAAAATGTACAGGGTTTTGCTTTTATATATGGCCATCCCTGTTTAAATTAGGTCCCACACTGCTATTGGCTGGGATTGTGGGGTTACGCTGCTCACGAAACATGCCCTGGAGTAACCTCACCTCCCAGACAATCAGAATCTAGATGGGTCACAATGCTCTTTACATCACTTCTCCATTGGCTAGCTGTAGGAGTGATGTCACATGCATCCATAACCCCTTCAGCTAGGTGCTGATTGACTGGGAGGTGCCTTGCATAACCATACAATCGCAGAAAATGGGATCATGGAAACTAATTTGAACCGGGATAACCATGTAAAAGCCAATCCCTGTTAATTTTTTTCTCATTCTGGCTTGAGCTGTGGATCAACAGGACTAAAGGGGGTATTTTAGTTTGTATAGGCAGTGACAGTGGGGGCAAGGTATTAGTTGTTTTTGGATTGAAGATGCAGGAGGGAAAGGGAGTTGAGGACACAGCTGGACCTCTAAATTAAGGTAAGTGTGATACTTGTTATGAATGGTGCAAGTGCGTGAGTAAGCGCATGAATGGAATGAATGAATGAATTTAAACAAATGAACTGAATATATCATTCGTGTTTCTGAAATTGCGTGTTCAGTGCCATTCATTTGTTTTTTTTAATACAAATGTCATGAAACAAGCCATTTTCGTAAAATTTTTCACTTTTCTGAAATAAAAGTACCAATGGGGTGAAAGTATTATGGTGATTCCGCACTACATCTGTCTCTGGAATAGAGTTTTTACCCTACATCTAAAGAAATGTATTAGACAAGTGTAGACTGGGCCGGATTTACATCTAGACAAAGCACTTTAGGAGCCCTTAGCTCTGCCCATGGCCACTCCGTTTCACCTCACAAGACCCTGCCCCCTTGGTTTCTAGAGAAATCTCCAACTCAGACCTTTCTGGCATCCAAGGGGTTAAATAATAGTCAGTAAACGGGAATAAAAACTAGCGCAGGAACAATGAGATTGTACTGGCCTCACACACACCTCATAATGAGGGTGTGGCTAGCACAGCTGAGGTGCCCCTCAAAACGTGGAGCTCTGGGCAGTTGCCTGCTTTGCCTAATGGGAAATCTGGCCCCGAGTGTAGAGGAAATTGCTTGATTGTATGCCATTTCCCTGTGCATGTAATGGTGCCGGAGTATCAGTTCTGTTGGCATTAAAGTTCTTGAGAGATTGTCTGCCACTATGTGCTACAGTGATCATACAGCATATGATCTCATATGCTGTAGTACAGGGATGCCCAAGTTTGATCCTCAAGGACCACTAATAGGCCAGGTTCTAAGGATTTCCCTGATTAAACACAGTTGAGTTAATCAGTGGCTCATTAATTTTGATTGGCCCACCTGTTCTCAAATAGGGAAATCCTTAAATCCTTGACTGTTGGTAGCTCTTAAGAACCAAATTTGGACACCCCTGCTGTAGTGTACACTTGAAATGCAGCCAATGGTGTTAAAGGCTAATGGCAGAGGAGCTTCATTGGTGGATTCTTACATGCTCCCCAATATCTTCTCTAAATATCTTCTCTAAACATCTGCTGGCGTTTTGGCTAACATAACACATAGGCAATTTTAAATTACATTTACAAATATGCAAACTGGAATTCAGGGTGATGTTCCACTTTAACATACTTGTTCATTTATTTCCTTTGTCAGATATATTTGGTATGATTCAGTCCTTTGGGATTCATTTAACTCCCTGCTTCCCACTTTATAAGGCCTCGTCTCTAAAGGAAAATTATTGCTACAGTACAAGTTACCTTTAAACTTTTCCTTTCCTGGTCAAATGCTGTACTGTAATACACAGCACATAGTGAGAAGTGTAATGGATAATCAGTGATCCCATCCTACTGAAAAACAGTACATGCAATATATTTAATTTTTAATCTAAATTAAATGATACGTATAGATATGTATATGTAATGTAAATGTTTTTTCATGAGACTTCAAGTTGAATTTTAGCAGTACTGTTCCTTTAACTTTCAGTTCCATAGGATGGTAAATGTTTTTAGTGTTGAAGTCAAATTGATTAGAGAATTTCAAATTCCCCTGTTAATTCTATAATACGCAGAGAGCTCAGTGACATTCAATAATCGTCACTTTCTGCCCACAGTGTTCTCGTCACCCACACAGACACAGTGAAAATCTCAGACTTCGGCACTTCCAAAGAGCTCAGTGACAAGAGCACCAAGATGTCCTTTGCCGGCACCGTGGCCTGGATGGCTCCAGAAGTAATTCGCAATGAACCTGTCTCAGAAAAAGTGGACATCTGGTCAGTAATCTGAGGTCATGGGACAGGGAGGGAGAAGATTACAGTAATAGTAAAAATGGTATAGTGATGTATCTCACCACTACAGTGTTCCCCAGAACTATACCTCTAGGAAGCACCACACAAATGGTGCGATGCAGGAAACGTGCACAATCGCTATTTCCCATGTGAAAACCACTTGGGAATAGGTTTGAGCATGATTTTGTTGAATTGCGCCTGAAAATTCAAGATTAGAGAACGGCTGCGTATATTTATTTTTTTGTGGCAGTGGCTAAGATTAATGAATCTGTATGAGTGGAATAGTGAATGCGCCTAATGCAAGAACTGCTATTGAGAATTAATTTATACGTCTGTGTACTGTTGTCGTAAAATGGAATTTTTTATGTGCAATTCAAGAACCGTTCGGTATTTAGCTTCCTGGATTAGAATATGTGTAAAATCTATCTGCGCACAAAAATGCCTTTATCTGATGGGAACTTTTCTTGCATTGCGCCAAAAGTCCCTACTCATCTTTGTGGGTATAACAACAGGTCAAAAAACAATATGTTCTATGTAGTAACCAAACAGCAAATAATAACAATTAGCAAACAATGTATATTGACAACACCTCAAATGATCTTATAGCTTACAGTCCTTTCAGAAAATGAATAAACAGGAATATTCAGATATGTATAGATTGAATCTTGTGGTAGGGTCAGGGCTCCCCAGGAGTATACTACAGAATAAAAAACAAAACACAAAAGCGCAGAAGTCCTTCTAAACGTAGTGTAAAATCAGTTTTGCCTTCACCAACACCTTGTGCTCATAAGAGTTTCACTCACTTGTGTGAGAGGTTTTGTATACTGCCTCTCAGTTATTTCAGCTTTCCTGGTATAAACCCCAGGTAGGTTTTCTTTCGATGGTGGATGTCTGGATAGCCTCCTTCTTTACCCCCCTTCAGTTCCTTCTCTTTCCATGTGTGAAAATTTTCAGTTTTCTTCTTCCAATCATTGTTAACCTCCTTACTGAATTTCTATTTGTCCCTGTAGCTCAGTTGGTTTACTTCAGAATTACTCCAAGGGGAGATGCACGATGGTGAAAGAAAGATGGAACCTATGAACTGTTTTCCAAGTTTTCTTTGGTTTGTAAGATAAAGTAGTAGTGTTCTTAATTCTGCAGTGTCTGTGTTACGCATTTAGTGAAGAATTTCTCTCACACAAGTGAGTGAAATGTTTATGAGCACATGGTGTCGGTAAAGGCGAAACTGACTTTACAATACTACGCTTAGAAGGACTTCTGCGCTTTTGTGTTTTTTTTTTTATTCAGAAACGTACAGTAATACTACTGTGCATGTTCTTAAAGGGAAACTTGATTCACATACACTTTCCAGTCTGTTCAGACTGCTTCCAACCCATTCTGACCGATTTCCCTCTCATTTAATAACAAATTCCTCCTTTTTACCACACACACACATACCCACCTGCTTAATCCCCACCCACAATATGACACACAACACATCAATTGTTCACTCCCATCCTCAGCTCTACCTTGTTTCTCTGGGAACTTGGGATGAGAAGGTTCCCAGGTATGCTAAGTACAAAGGAAATAGTATACAAATAATCCATATACAAATGATGGGGCAGTTCTTGGCAGTGATAAATTACAATTTAGGTAACCTCAATGTGTATCTCAAACTCTTGCCAAAACCAAACAGAGGCACAATACTTTGTGCCAAACACCACATTTTTGGTGATCAGTTTCTAACTGTGTAATTGTTTCCAGTGGGAAGCTTTATTTATTCCCTGCAGGCCTAATTTAATCAAGTAATGCATGCATGCATGCATTCTAGCATTCAAAGGGTTAAAATTCCCATTTAAATCAGCAGACATGTGCCAGTTAGAATTAATGCTCTGGTGGCAGATGTGTGCTCTAACCAATGAGAACACAAGAGCCTGAAACTGAGACTGTTCTGGTGTCAAACCTCTCTGAAACCCCTACAGTGCTGACAAACCAAATAGAGGATGCCAAAACCGGACTCTCCTGGTCAAAACCTGACAGGTGGCAACCCTAGCTATAAGCCAAGTTGAGGACTGGGTCCAATGCAGGTGATAAATGTCAGGTTTTATCTCACAGATTCCTTTTGAAGTCTACGGGGGAATGGTTCGTTAAACCATTAATAAATGTATCACCTGCAGTGGAATCCAGCCTTGTATTAAACGTACCTTCCATAATAAATCAATAGTTATTTATTCAGATTAGTCATTGACAGCCTTCAGCACTACAGCTGTTGGGGCCTACATCTCCCATCATGGGGAAGATGGGAGTTGTAGTCTTCAACAGCTAGGGAGACAAAAGTTGCCTACCTCAATTTACATGAAAAAAATGTAATGTTTCACCTTCCAGAGGTTTGTATGCTGCTTACCTCCTTATCAGTTAGGGTAATAGTGATCATTGCACTGGAGCTGTTTACCCTAGTAAAGACTTTTGGGACATATTCAGGAAGTAAAAAATATGAAATTCTGAATCAAATCAATTGCACCATAGGGGACGGTAGCTAGACAGAGGCTAGCGACCAACAAAACGGAGCAATAGCTATGTTGCCTAGTTGAAAAGGGCGACATTCTAATGTCAAGTAACCAGGTATGTAATTATCTGAATGCAATGTTGTGTGTAGGGGGTAAGAAAAAATTAGCTGTTTTGTTACCAGTGACGTTAGCCTCTGTCTAGCTACAGCTGTATAGCACACCCCAGACTGACACTCGTTACCATTCACGCTATGTAAGCGTGATATTTTTAAATGTGCCGTACGAGACATATGAGAGAAGTGCTTATTCAGCATACATTTGTCTACAAGCACTTCTCTCATATGTCATGTACACCGCATTAAAAATATCACGCTTACATAGCATGAATGGTAACGAGTGTCAGTCTGGGGTGTGCTATACAGTGGAGCTAGACAGAGGTTCACGTCAGTGGTAACAAAACAGCTACTTTTTTTCTTAACCCCTTCAACCTCTCCTCATTGCATACAGCTATGTCGCCTGCTTACCCCGACATTCTGATATCTCGACCGCCCTTTTCAACCAGGCAACATACTGTGCTGTTTTGTTGGTCTCCCATTAGAGAGCGACATTTCAAAAGTGAACCATAGGGGACAAATGAAAAATGACAAACATTCAAATCCTATATTATAATTCGGTAAGTATGTTTGTCAGAATTTGCGTGCTCTGCAGTCATGAGCAGTACAGACTGCCCGCGCCGCTGCTGATATGGAGTGGGGAGCTCCACATTCAAACTGGAGTCCTCTCTGTGCACCAGAAGGTGCACAGAGAGGACTACGGTCTGAATTTGGAGCGCCCCGCTCGGTATCACCCGCGGCACATTCTGGCAGTCAGTACTGCGCATGACTGCAGCGCCGCCAGTGCTGGCCCGTGTATATGTGTTTTAAAACTAGTAGGGCTATAAACATCTTGAAAGGTTTCCACCACATTGCTTTGCAATGTGGTGGAAACCTTTCTAGCATTCAAGGGGTTAAAAGCCTTATATAAATACATGGGAATTTAGGGAGCCTTTATATGTTCCCCTTGGTGCAGTTGGTTATGTCCACAACTGGTCCACCTTTCTCTTTACACTATATTGGCCAGACCTGTCCTTTAACTGGAGACACATACAAAATATGCATGTTTCAGGGCTGCACTGAAATCAAAGCCGCCCTGTAGAGTGCAGTTTTCATAAGTGTCTCTGGTTAAAGGTGAAGTGTGGTCAGCTTACTTTATGCATATTGTCCTTGCTTTGTCTCTAACCCTGTGTTGCTGGTGCTCTGTCAGGTCTTTTGGGGTCTTGCTGTGGGAGCTGCTGACTGGAGAGATTCCCTACAAGGATGTGGACTCCTCGGCTATTATCTGGGGTGTGGGCAGCAACAGCCTCCACCTTCCTGTCCCCTCCACCTGCCCTGATGGCTTTAAAATCCTGATGAAGCAGACATGGTAAGCAATTAACCTGTATCTATTCTGTGGTGAGTAATGAGATTGCAAATGGATTGCATAGTCTTAACTGCATGCTTCAGTTTCTATAAATGTCAATGGTTCATTTTAGTAGTGGGTACAAGGATCTCAGCAGAGGCTACAAAAAAAGTTATTATAGTTTTTTTTGGGGCTATATATTATGAATGCCACCTAGGGGCAGATGCACAAAGGGGCTATGCTATGGCGATGTGTGTCTGGCCCTGTGTGGTGAGCATATCCGCTTGGCGATGGAGACACATATCATTGTATGCACTAATTAAGTATGCATACAGAGAGGGGTTGAATCAAATCATTAGCATGTAGGGCTGCCTGCTCCCACACTTATCTAGTGGGGGAGAGGAGGGAATTCTCTCAGACTTCAGCACCACAAACAGCATCTCTCCCTTAACCCTTTCTGTGCCATGAGGATGTGAATTGCGCTCCCCTGTGGCACTGAAATGTTCCAAAATGAGAGAATGGCAGAGAAGCTATATACATAAAAGCTTCTCTGCCCTTCTGTACTGGGTGAACCAGCTGAGCGGGCTATCCATCAATCAGCTGATTCGGGTAAACACAGGACTCTAAAGGCACTCACTTGCGGAGTGTCTTGCGAGTCCTGTAGGAAATTGTGTCCACACTGTATTCATCCAATCAAAAGACAATTAATCATCTCTGATACAATAATAAAATAAATACTAAAATGTATATACACACCATCAAGTCTGAATAAAATAAAATACATACATTTGGATCAGTGTACATCCCTGAATCAGCTGATTGGTGGATAGCTGGCTCAGTCAGTACAGAAGGGCAGAGATGCTGTGATCAATATTTTGGGACCATTTCAGTGCCACAGGGATGTACAATCCACTTTCCTATGGCACTGAAAGGGTTAAGAGAGGGCAGCTGTTGTCTCTTCTCTTTAGCTGAGACATCAAACTGTCCTCTGGCTCCACAGTGAGCTATAGGAAGATCCCAACATCTCCAGCCTCAGGTTGGACTCATGGTGATGTAGGCGGATTGTGGAGTATTGGTGACGGATTCCTGGGCATACAATGGTTAAAACGTCTTAGTGAATCTGTCGGTAATCTCCCTTGAATGCGATATATCGTCCTTTAGTGCATCTCCACCCTGGGTCCAGAAAGTTAAGTTACAGTTGGTGTCTGAACAGTTATTCTATTGAATTATTCAGAAGAGGTGAGTCACTGACTGCAGTCCTCCATATAATGTTACAGTAACAGTCCCATCACTTTGTAACAGTTGACCTGTTATGACATTTGAATAAAGGAATTACCATCAGTGGAATTCCCTTATTTTACTAAGCAGGAAAAGTCCTACAATAAATGTGTTTTTTCCTATGCTACAAAATGTACTTATTCTTTACATCTACTTTGTCAAATGCATCTCAGCCATATAGCGCTCTTCTATCACACTCTATTGGTGATATACAAAAAAGCCCCATTTTATCTTATTTGGGCCTATGTTGATACATTTGCTTCATAGCTGTGTATCTTGTAACGCTGCTAGTATTTTCCTTGCTAAAGGAATAGGGACACATTTTTTGCTTGTCATGTTTGTACATACCCGCCTTTATTTTCAAACATTTTCCGGTCATATGAAAATCAGATACTGCCCCCCTCCTTGTGTAGATGATGTAACTTGTCTTGCTTGGCCTCACATGCATTATAGTCAATGTTTTCTGTCTTTATTTACTCTATAGGCAGAGCAAACCTCGCAACCGCCCGTCCTTCAGACAGATCCTCATGCATCTAGACATTGCCTCTGCTGACGTCCTAGGGACACCTCAGGAGACATATTTTAAATCCCAGGTACAATCACATCTAAGAGGGACATTCATGACTGTTCATTGCCCCTGTTAGTGCCATAGTGGGCAACATGCTTTTCTCTAGCTCATGTTGGTTATCAGCTCCCATAATCCTCAGCCAGCCATTGATTGGTTGAGGATATTGGAAATTGTAATCCAAACAAAAGCTGGATAGTGACATGGTTGTCCAAATGTAATGTGCATAAACAGAACATGTGACATGTAACTATGAGTGCCAGCAAGGTATCCAACACATTGCAATGCTTTGGTACTCAAAGAGTTAAGTGCAGAGAGTACACCACCATGCCTTCTTCAGCAATACTTTATACTGTAGAGCTTTATCACCTGAATTTAAATTTGTACTAAAGGCAGCAAGCGTCTCGATCGCAGTAATATTTGTGTGATCAAATGTATCTATTATTCTTGTGTTTATTGCAAGAGATGAAAGGGGTAATTAGCATTCTCTGCCTTGTGCACTAGCAGCAAAATGCCATCTTACCTGTGAGAACGCTGTCAAATAAGTGACCGTTTATGTCCAAAAGGACTTGCCTAGGTAGGTGTCCTTCATACTGCAGTAATATATACTTAAAGTGATAGTAATGTTTCATAATAAAAGCAACTCTAATTAATCATCATAGTATTTGGACTTTGGAGAGTGTTATTTCAATTCTGTCAGAGTTGTAGTTCAAGAGTAGTGCAATGACAAAGTATCCCCCTCCCGCCCCTTTTACTGATGTAACACAGCTCAGCCAGATCAGAAGAGAGGTGCCCAGGTAGACTGCAGAGAGGGACAATCTTCAATTAAGATAAGGGAAAAACCTGAAAAACTTGTCAAGGGGTGGCAGGGCTTTCATTGTTCTCATAGGAAGAAGATTGTCCCCCTCTGTTATCTGTCTGGTGTATGGACTGCATTCCACATCTGAGAAGAGATGGCTTACACTAGGTAAAAGGGGCGGGAGGGGAACTTTGCTTGTGAATATCTCTCAAACCATAAAGGTTTGAGAGATAAGACTGATATTGTTCTACATGTTTTTTTAATGCCTACAAAATAAAATAAAGATAAAATGAAGTATTGCATACCCCTCTGGTACACAAATGGTTAAAGGGATAGTAACACTTGTGAAGGCATTGCATACCACCCTGGCACTCAAAGGATTTATTCTTTAAATGCCAGAAGGGTATACAATGCATTGCATGTTCCCTGGCACTCAAAGGGTTAAATATCTTTATTGGTTTACCTCTGGTGCAGTTTGTTGTTTATATTTCTTAACACAAACCGTTCAGGACTATGGAGTCCTGTTGTACACTGTAAGGAAGTGAGACCTAGAGGCAGGCTTTTTCTTTGTGCATATGGTCCTTACAAACGTTGGCCCTTATATATCAAGCAACGCCCCAGCATTGATCTTTGTTATGCCAGTGCCCTATTTATAAAGTGCCAGTTGGCACTTTTTCAGTCAGAGAGACCTGCGTTTCCACTGAGATAAATAATCAATCTGTGACCTGAAGTCTAGCCGCAGACTTATTTAAAGAATGCCTCCATGATCTGCAGGGAACAAGGAACTATCGCTCAGATGGGTCAGTAATCCTCCTCTGCTGTCAGTATCCCTTCCCTACAGTTAGAAACTGGGAGATATGTATTAAACAACAACAGTTGCATTGATAAATATCAAATGAGGACACAGTGATAAGAGTTCCATAGTGCTGATAATTCTAGTAAAAGGAACACTAAACATGTATTTACTGAGCAAATATATATATTATAGTTTTTTACATGTGGAGTAAATCAAGGCTATCACCAATGCTTTTTTGGTTCAAAGTCATTACACCTCAAACTTGATCTTATTTTTTATGTTTACATCAACTGCAATTTTTATTGTTTTTACCAGGTGGTGATGCACTAAGGAGTGATAAAAAGGTGATAAAGTGCAGGACATTTCTCCAGTAATATCACTTCTCCAGTTTCTATGTTATTCTATGGAGCCTATGCACTAAGATTTCTCAAGTGGAGGATATCTTAGTGCATAGGATCCTTAGAATAACATTAGTCTTGTATAAGTGATATCACTGGTCTTGGAGAAGTGATATCACTGGAGAAGTAATCTCCACTTTATCACACTTTATAATTAAAATGTTTCCCTCTTGGACTCTTGGGTGGAGGGGTTATGCACTGAGGTGTGATAGAGAGGTGATAAAAAGGAGATAACTTCTCCAGGAAGATTGGGGGAGATTTACTAAAGTGTGATAAGGAGATGATAAAGGTGATATAACTTCTGCAGTTTCTAATGCTATTCTGCGGAGCCCATTGACTAAGATCTCTCCCGCATGAGAAATCATTGACTCCACAGAATAACATAGGAATTGGAGAAGTGATATCATGGAGACGTTCTCTCCCCTTTATCACCTGTTTATCACTCCTAAGTGCATAACTCCCCCCCCCCAGTTCCCATGTTATTTTATGGAGCCTATGCACTAAGACTTCCCAGGTTGAAGACATCTTAGCGCATTGGCTTCAAAGAATAACATAAAATTTGGAGAAGTGGTATAATTGGAGACGTTATCTTTGCTTTATCACCTCATTATCACACCTTAGTGCATAACCTCCCAGTTGGCGCTGTTGGTAACGGTTTGAGCTGTGATAACGTGAATGAAAAATCTACCAGCAGTAGTAGTACCCTTGTTTTACTCAGCAGGAAAAGCCAAAATATTTTTTTTTTCTTTCATTTGAAAAAGGTTTACTGCTCCTTTAAGAAACTGGTAAAATCCAAATCTGCTGTGATTTTTTTTGTAAAAGTTGACCAGTCCTAGCAGATTAGTTCAGACAGAAATTGGGGACATTAGATGTCCTCTTTTATGTGCTTAAGTCAGGTGAGTCAGCGTAAATGCAGAGGTTCAGCTGATGTGATTGGAGAGCCAGCCTCCTCCTGGTGAACATGACTCAGAGCTTTTCAGCACATGCCAGAAATAGCTAATTTTTCTACTCTCCTGACAGCTGAAATGGCCAGAGTGTTTGTGAGCGCATTATGCTGCTCTTGTATTGTCAGCTCCTCTAAGAGCACTTTAATAGCCTTTCTAGTGCTGGAGTACTTCAACTGACTGCAGCCTGCTCTCCCCCCACCATCCTGCTGCCTTATTAACGGACAGCTAACACATAATAACACTCCCACATACCTTATTATGTCCAGAAAATGTTAAGGCCCCAATGAATTTTGCCCTTGTGCCTTTGCTCAGGAGATAACATCCTTAACCCTTTGAGTGTCGGAGGGGTGTTCAACGTTATCACCTCTTTATCATACCATAGTGTATAACCCCCTGCTGTCCAGTTCACATACAGTTGACCTGGTGTCCAGACAGTTCACCTGTGGCTCGATTCTATTAGGGCCAGTAAAACAATTGATACAGAAAAAAACAAGTGCTACCCAGGAAATATAGCCATTCCCCAGAGGAATTCTATTACCTGCCCAGCTGGCTCAGTTATGAGAGTAGGCCACCCAAATCTGACTTGCAGCCTAATCCTCATTGCACCAACACCAAAAGTAATAGAAGACTCACCCCTCCATCCTCCGAATATCATACCAAAATCAAAAGTAATAGAAGACAAACACTCCTTCCCCCTCTCCTTCCATCCACCCTCCAGAAATGGTAATATGACCATCCACGTTTCTCATGTGAAGCACTTTTCTTGATGTCAGAACCCCACTGGGTCCTGTGATACCATAGTCCGCTGCTGCAGTCTCTTCCATAGTAGTAATGAAAAGTAAAAAAAAAACCCTAACAACCCGCCACCACCATGTGCAACCTAACAAGGAAAACAAAAAGAAAGAAAACCCCCGTAGTCCTGCTCAGGCTATTGTCCAAGCCAATGTGACAAAAAAATGAAAAGGGATTGGCTTTATGATCCCACTGAGTGGGAGGTGGGGTTACAATGGACACAGAACATACTCTAGACTAACCTCATCTCTCAGCTAATCATCATCCAAATGAAGTATGTGCATAACATTACTCCTCCATTTCGCCAGTTTGTGCCACAGGCTATAGTTCGCCATCATTGCACAGCAATGTGTTGTGTTCCCTTTTCGCACTCAAAGGGTTGAACAAAACAAATACCAACAGTTAAAGGGATAGTAATGTTTCATAATAAAAGCAGCTCTAATTAATCATCATAGTATTTGGACTTTGGAGAGTGTTATTTCAATTCTGTCAGAGTTGTAGTTCAGGAGTAAATCAATGACAAAGTATCCCCCTCCCGCCCCTTTTACTGATGTAACACTGTTCAGCCAGAGCAGAAGGGAGGTGCACAGGTAGACTGCAGAGAGGGACAATCTTCAATTAAGATAAGGGAAAAAACCTGAAAAACTTGTCAAGGGGTGCAGGGCTTTCATTGTTCTCATAGGAAGAAAATTGTCCCCTACTGTAATATGTCTGGTCTATGGACTGCATTCCACATCTGAGAAGAGTTGGCTTACACTAGGTAAAAGGGGCAGGAGGGGAACTTTGCTTGTGAATATCTCTCAAACCATAAAGGTTTGAGAGATAAGACTTATATCGTTCTTCATGTTTTTTTAATGCCTACAACATAAAATAAAGATAAAACTAAGTATTACTACCCCTTTAAGGCCTACAATTTATGTTAGAGTAGGAGCAAAGCTTTATTGATTCTTGAAATTATATTAAATCCCCTATTCAGTTTTTAGCAAGCTGAGGGAACTTGTTTTCCTTCAATTTATCTTCCTGCTGTATATTGTACACAGTAGTGTAATCCAGAAAGGTCTTGAAGGTGAACAGGAAGTCAGTTTGTGTGTATCCTAACTTCTTTTTACCGTGTTAACCCTTTAAGGACTGGAAGGGTGTGAAACTAATTACTTCACAATCCTATAATGGATTAAGGACTGGATTAAGGTCTGCCACATTACTTGGAGTCTAGCTATTAATTTGCTCTGTAAAAGGTATCTCCCTTTTGTCTGTTTGCAGGCTGAGTGGAGGGAAGAGGTGAAGAAGCATTTTGAGAAGATTAAGAGTGAGGGAACCTGTATTCACCGTCTGGATGAGGAGCTGATCCGCAGACGCAGGGAGGAACTCAGGTGTGTTACAGGGTCCTAGGGATAGGAACATTTTTTGTAGCAAGCAATAGACCACTAGGACACCCTTAATTCTACAGAAATGAGTCCTGCACTCGCTCTGCAGTCCTTACATCACTTTCTGCCTGACTGCTCCATCCCAGTGTTTCTGAAATAAAGTTGAGTAAGCATATTTGTACTCTGACCCTATAATGATGATAATCAGTAGAACTGATACAAAAATTAAAAAGCTTTATGGTTACTTTTTAGTATATTAAGGGACCAGGACTGTCCAACTTGGTACCCTCATTCCACAGGTGGTGTGATGGCAATTTTTATGGCCAGTGCCCTGAAAAATCTCCAAGATTTTCTTTATAATACATCATGTTGTATAACAATATTAATATGCCACCATAATGGTCAAAGATGGGTTGCAGGTTGCCCACTCCTGTTTTAAATAAGATACACTGAGAACTCTTGACTTTTTCCAACACCTAAAAAGTCTATCACTTCTAATCCAGACTGCTTCTATGGGGGCTTTTGCAACTATTTAACAACTGCATGTTATAAACGATAATAACTGGTTGCATTTCACAGATTCCTACTGAAGTCTATAGGGAAATTTAGAGATTAAACCAGCGATAAAGTAACCACCTGCAATGGAATCCATCCCCTAGTTAGAAATGACAATTACCTTATCAATTATTCATTATTATCAATGCAAATTCATTGCACCGTAGGAATCAAATAATTCCGAAACACCCATTAGTTGAAATGGGCTTTTACCGCCTTGAATGCTAAAGGGGGTCTTCAATGCATTGCATCAGTGCATTGCTGCAAGTATTCAAGAGAATTAAAGTCCCATTTAAATCAACGGGGATTTGTATTTATTTACTGTAATGCAGCTGGTTTGCCTGAAAAGTGTGTGCGTCTCTGTATGTCTATGTTTGTGTGTCTTTCTTCTCGTGTGTTTCCGCTGTCAACACCTGTAGAACTCCGGATAATTAATTCTTGTATCGATCTGAAAATCTGCATACTGAAGCTGTCTGTCCCTTCCAGGCATGCACTGGATATCCGTGAGCATTATGAGCGGAAACTGGAGAGAGCCAATAACTTGTATATGGAGCTAAGTGCTATCATGCTGCAGCTGGAGGTACGCGAGAAGGAGCTGATCAGGTATGTGCCAGAGAGGTGGGTTGGCCTTAAATAGTCAAAATGTGTCCATAGCTTGTATTTACACACAGATAGGCAAATACTCAAATACATTGAGAGTTGTGTGTGCATATAGCATACATTCCAAGTGTCCCTTTTTAGGAAGGACAGTCCCTCTTTGAGACCCAAATCCCTCTGTCCCTCTTTTCCACCTTGATGTCCCTCTTTTTAGGAGGTCAGACTGTATGATGCATATTTAAGTGTATAACATTGCTCCACAGCAAAAAAAAACTCACATTATTGTCTGTTTAATCCTCAGTATATATGTCTATAAATTAATCTGTGTAAATAAAATACTTTTGTCTTGTTATAAATCATTTATTTACTTACACAAAGAGGTGTCAATAGGTCATGAAATAACCTAAAAATTCTTGGTAATGTCCCGCCCACCAGTTACATTTCCTGTAATACCACGTAAAACACAAGTGACCCTCTTTGGCCGTTTGAAATGTTGGGAGGCATGATACAGAGTAATGTATACTAAGGGCCTCATTCACAAAAGACAAGAGGAACAATTCTGGAGCAAGCCAACCACACAGTAGGGGAGAGATGAAAATTTCCTATTCATTTCAGTGGCGTTTTTAAATGCTAGAGAGGTCTCCAACACACTGCAAACCTCTCTAGAGCTCCCACTTAGATCAAAGGAATTTTGAGGAATTTTTATTTCTCCTCTTTGGTGCAGATGGTTTTCTCCAGAGATGCTTCTCTTGCCTTTTGTGAATCATTTTAAAAGTGACTTTTAACCCCTTAAATCAGTGTTTCTTAAAGAGATAGTAATATCTCATGACAATTTAGATCATTCCTTATACTTTGGCAATGGTGCAAAACGTTATCACAATGTTCTAATCGGAGTTATTTTATAAAGTGTCCCACTCCCACCCCTTTTACATTCGTCAATCTTCTATCTTCACATCAGGAAGCTGGTCCAGATGGATCGCAATGAAGCACAATCTTGTATCAGTATAAGGAAAAACCTTCTCTCCCTCATCAAAGGGGACAGGGTTTTCCTTGTACAGATAGACATAAGATTGTCCCTCGTTGCAATCTGTATGGTAAATCGACCGGATTTCAAATCTGAGGGGAGACAGCAGAGGCGTAATTAGAAGCAACCAGGCCCTGGTGCAAAAATTTCCATGGGCTCCCACATTGCCCCCATCTCCACATTGCCCCCTGTCGAAGGTAATATCCAAGAAAGGGTTAAACAAGAGAACCTATTAGGTTGGATACATTCACATAAATAGATAAATAATAATATAATTTTTAGAATTTTGCACAATACTAGGTATTGACGCACTACTTCACAGTAAAGAATTGATTAAATAATCAATTACGCATATTTGTGCAAAAATATATATAATTTATTTAAGTAAATACTATATATATATATATATATATATATATATATATATATATATATATATATATATATAAAGTGTAAGCAACAATGACATAAATGAGTGAATACCAATTTCAATAGATACACAGTAACTCAAACCACAATTATCACCATTAGGATTACCAGCAATTAAAGGGTTAACCACACATAGGTATGTTCAGAGGTATTAAATAACAATAATTGAACCCAGTAGCACAGAAAAGGATAATTGATCCTTACAATTAATTAAAACACAGTTGGCAGCAGCATATATGAATACCTCTGCCCCAGAAACTGTATAAACTATGCTAATAGAGGTTTAAGGTATGTTGTCAGGTGAGTCAGCT
This sequence comes from Rhinophrynus dorsalis, assembly GCA_037306005.1. NCBI lineage: Eukaryota > Metazoa > Chordata > Amphibia > Anura > Rhinophrynidae > Rhinophrynus > Rhinophrynus dorsalis. Next base: position 152,585,963 of record CM074725.1, read on the forward strand.
TTAATATTAAGCCAGGTTCTCTGACAATTTCCTTATACCATATATAATACCCAAATTTAGAGAAACTAACTGGAATAAAATCCAGACTGAAATCGCTATAATTTAATTATCTACTGATTTCAAATATTGCATACCTTCTGAATAAAACAAATAAACTGCAATTAATATAGTCAGTAATAGATTATACCAAGAATATACTCAGAATCAATCTAATAATATATGAGTAGACAGTATACCAAACTTCATGCAACATATATCATAAACATGACCCTAGCAATCCTATGTAAAACCTATAGGGTACTCCAAGGGTTAATCCACTTATTAAGATAGAATGCCACACCCAAGATGGCGACTTCTTTTGTCTAGTGTGAGGTTTAAATAAACTTCTAACTGTACAAAAGTTTATACCCAAAACACACACAAAGAAATCCAAAGAAACACCTCAAATTAAATAGACCAATAGCAGTTGAAGGGTTAATAAACAAATTCAAAGAATTCCCCCAGATCAAATATTAGCTATAACCTTTCTAGGAACACAATATATTCTAGAAATATCAATGATTATATTAACTAATTTGATATATAGGTCTCACTGCTATCAACTATTTACATTTATTCAGCATAATATAACAATTTACCAATTAATTAATGAATTCTGCTTAATTCAGAATTACTACAGCCAATATAGCTTATTATAATTGGTCACAATTGGGTGGCCAGTCCAATTAAGACAAATTATAAGAAAAATTACGTTTCTTCAAATATAAAAGAAATATATATTTGATTTTGAATTTTGCAGAATTAAAATAAGGAAATATATAGTTACCAGTCCAATAAGTGTTTCTTAATATCTCTTTACCAGCCAGCCAGGTACACTTAAGGAAACAGAACAGGAATTCAACCCAGGAAACCAAGAGGAAAAAGCCCTTTCTCTCTCAAAACTTACATATTTATAATGTAAAATTACCCTTATCAGAATCTCCTCTGATTGGAGTAAAATTCATCTCATTATACAGTGACATCATCAGTATTTCCTGATTGGACAATCTAAAATTTTAATTCACATGGGTAACATTTTAGGAACACTAGTAATGATGCTATATACCCTAGAGATGATTCTCTTACTCCACATTAAAATTCACACCTAAAATGACACCTGCAACTCCTGCAACCCCTATTGTTACGCCACTGGGAGGCAGCATTATGTATGGAAAAGGGGCGGGAAGGAGGACACTTTATAAAGTAATTACACATAAACTAGACTGATTAAAACATTGTAATAACGGGCTGCACCGTTGCCAGAGTATAAAGATTGATCAAAGCTTAATTTATCACGAGACATTACTATTTCTTTAATGTTTGTCCTTGGGGCACAACAACAGGTCATACCTTCATTATTTCTGCACTTAATCACAGGGGAAAAATCAATGGCTCAGTCACTGTTATTGATATCTTATAAACACGACCCATTGGTGTGCACCATGGACTGGAGATGAGAATCACTGCCTTAAATGTTAGATAGATCTTCACTGCTTTTGTAAGGCACTGGAGACCCCACGACCAACCGATTAGTGGCAGTCAACCTCCTTTTTGACTTTATACATTCTGCAAGTGCCTAATATGTAAAGTCAAATTGTCTATACTTTTTTTCATTTTGCCCGTTAGCAAGTTATGTCTCTGACAGGGAGGTCTGCAAATTTCTGTGTCCAGAAAGCTTTCTGTCAGGAATTGTGAAAGTAAGGATAGTGGTACAAAGCAGTTGGCTTGCCCCAGAATTGCTCCACTTGCTTTGTGCATATTGCCGTAAGGCAAAGTAATTTACTTATTGCCATTGTATACTTACACACTGTCTGTAGTTGGTAAGATAACTATTTTCTATGGTTATTCTGTGCCAGACGGGAGCAGGCTGTGGAGAAGAAATACCCCGGGACTTACAAGCGTCATCCTGTCCGGACCATTGTCCATCCCAACTCTGTTGAGAAGCTGATCAAAAAGAAAAGTGTGCCCGCTAAGGCAGCATCTCAAACCAGACGGTGAGTAATGGCCCTGATGCCGTTAAGTAGTGGTGACCTCTTGTCACTAGAAACTAATCACAGGTTATTTCAATTGCAGGCCAGACCTCCTAAAGTCAGATGGTATTGCCAGTGTGGAGGGGAGTGCACCTAGCCCATCCCCAATTTCTGGAAGTCCCAAGACATCAGCATCAGGGGGGAAGGGTCGGTACCGCAGCAAACCACGTCACAGAAGAGGCAACAGCAAGGGCAGTCATTCTGACTTTATTGGTGTCTTAAAACACCAAGACTCTCCACCACCCTCCCAACCTTCTTCTCAAAATCAAACCCCGGCATCTCCCCCTTTCACTCCGTGCAGTCCCCGCCATGAACCTTCACAGCTCACTCCTACCCGCCACCAAACCCTGAATGTGCATGGGCAGAATATTGCTAACTGCGCCAATAACCTGCGCTACTTTGGCCCAGCAGCCGCATTAAGGAGTCCCCTGAGCAGCCACGCACATCGGCGTATGTCTGGCTCCAGCCCTGATCTTCTCTCCAGCACATTGGAGGCTGACAGCCGCATCCAGCCTGAAAGAGATTGGGAGTACTGCCAGCAGGATCTTTACAACCCATGCCCAGGCTGTGCAGAGGCTTCTGCTCGGCTAGACCTTGACCCCAATACCTGGGAGAGTTCTACAGCTGGGACTAAAGAGCAGAGAAGATCAGAAGGAGACCCTCCAGAGTCTCCCAAGCACAGTCACATGCAAGAGGGATCTGTGACTCGGGAGACAGCAGGAGAACAGTTTAGCAGCATCAAGGCATCCATTGGTGTTAGCTCCCTAGCTGTTCCCATGCCTCCAGCGCTGCCACGTAGAATACGTTGTCTAAGAAAGGTAAGTGCACTACATTGCAAGTCTGTATTTCGCATTAGGCCAGTGGTTCTCAATCTTTTTCAGCTTAAGGCACCCCTAACACACTGGGTCACATTTATTAAAGCAAAAAGTAGCTATGCTGGACCAAATCAACAGCACCATATTTATCAAAGGAAACCTCCATTACTTTCAAGGAATATCTGAAAGAAGAAAGGGAAACACTGCTTGAGGAGAGCACTTAATTTGAACGTCAGGAGGAACAATCAATATCCTCCATATACTCTTTTGATACTACCAAACAAGGTGTTTGGTATAAAATCCAAAAGTAAAAACCACACTCACAGGTCTTTTGTGTGATGAAAAAAAGGCTGATTTATTCAATCAGTGTTTCGGCCCAAACTGGGGCTTTTCTCAAGATTATAGTGAGGTAAATGAACAGACCTTAAATACCCACATAGTGTGATCACCTTGGCACCTAGTGACGTCACAAAGTGAAAGGCGTTTCATCACGCAAAAGACCTGTGAGCGCTTTTTCTTTTGGATTATCTACATGAAAGTGGGATTGGCACCCAGGCAACCAGCTTTATATATATATATATAGTTGAGTTTTTAAGCACTCACAGGAACATTTTTCAGTGAAAAAATAGGTGGTTTATTTGTGGCCTTTATCAAGATGTCACCAAAGTGTACACACAGATTTTTTATACCTTAATACCACGTTAAGAATTGGCGCCAAGGTAGCATTCTGCACGCAAAACCTGATGGCACCAATGAGAAGACAGTACCTTTAGAATATACATATGTTAACAAATTAAAGAAGAAACATAAACAGTTTATGTGTAGTAATCAAGTGAAAAACCCAAAGTATACATTATATGACATATTCATGACGGTAAAAGACAACATCAATTAAATGTGTAGCCAAAACATCGCAAATACGAGGTGCAATCTAAATAAAATATGTCAGCTAAACAGTCGTAACAATAAGGTACATGTAAATAGGGGTACTCATTAGTGTTGAGCGAGCATGCTCGGCCGATGCTCGGATCGGCTCGAGCATCGCTCTGCTCGGCACATGGCGGTACTCGTACGAGTACCGCATGTGCTCGCCCGCCATGTTCGGGTCTCCTCCCCGCACGTTTTGCGGCTGCTGCGCAGCCAATAAACGTGCAGGGAGGCTCTGACATCGGTGTAATGCCAGCAGCCATGTTGGCTGCTGGCATTACACTGATTGGCTGGCCAGAACCCGTGGTCAAGTGCTGTATAGCACCTGACCATCGAGTTCGGCTCAGTCTGAGCCAGGGAGAGCTGAGGATAGGAAGGGAAAGGCAGTGTAGGGAGGAAAAAACAAAAATTGTGACAAAAAAGAACCAAAAGTCCTTTTTAGGACTACTGTGTGTGGGGGCAGCAGGTTATATTGTGTGTGGGGGGAAAAAAACAAAAAAAAAAAAAAAAAAAATATTCTGTTTAGTGTGAAAAGTTGCAGATTAGAGCACATTCTGTTTAGTGTGCACAGTTGCAGATTAGAGCACATTCTGTTTAGTGTGCAAAGTTGCAGATTAGAGCACATTCTGTTTAGTGTGCAAAGTTGCAGATTAGAGCACATTCTGTTTAGTGTGCAAAGTTGCAGATTAGAGCACATTCTGTTAAGTCTTCAAACTAAAATATCAAAGTCACGTATTCCATTCAGTGTGCGTCGCCGCAGTTTAGCAGCACATTCTGAGTACTGTGCAGAGTTGCAGAATAGGAAGAAATACTGTTAAGTCTTCAAACTAAAATATCAAAGTCACATATTCCATTCAGTGTGCTTCGCCGCAGTTTAGCAGCACATTCTGTGTACTGTGCAGAGTTGCAGAATAGGAAGAAATACTGTTAAGTCTTCAAACTAAAATATCAAAGTCACATATTCCATTCAGTGTGCTTCGCCGCAGTTTAGCAGCCTATTCTGTGTACTGTGCAGAGTTGCAGAATAGGAAGAAATACTGTTAAGTCTTCAAACTAAAATATCAAAGTCACATATTCCATTCAGTGTGCTTCGCCGCAGTTTAGCAGCCTATTCTGTGTACTGTGCAGAGTTGCAGAATAGGAAGAAATACTGTTAAGTCTTCAAACTAAAATATCAAAGTCACATATTCCATTCAGTGTGTTTCACCGCCGTTTAGCAGCCTATTCTGTGTACTGTGCAGAGTTGCAGAATAATAAGAAATACTGTTAAGTTTTCAAACTCAAATATTAAAGTCACATATTCCATTCAGTGTGTTTCACCGCAGTTTAGCAGCCTTTTCTGTGTACTCTGCAGAGTTGCAGAATAATAAGAAATACTGTTAAGTTTTCAAACTCAAATATTAAAGTCACATATTCCATTCAGTGTGTTTCACCGCAGTTTAGCAGCCTATTCTGTGTACTCTGTACAGTTGCAGAATAATAAGAAATACTGTTAAGTTTTCAAACTCAAATATTAAAGTCACATATTCCATTCAGTGTGTTTCACCGCAGTTTAGCAGCCTATTCTGTGTACTCTGTACAGTTGCAGAATAATAAGAAATACTGTTAAGTTTTCAAACTCAAATATTAAAGTCACATATTCCATTCAGTGTGTTTCACCGCCGTTTAACAGCCTATTCTGTGTACTCTGTACAGTTGCAGAATAATAAGAAATACTGTTAAGTTTTCAAACTCAAATATTAAAGTCACATATTCCATTCAGTGTGTTTCACCGCAGTTTAGCAGCCTATTCTGTGTACTCTGTACAGTTGCAGAATAATAAGAAATACTGTTAAGTTTTCAAACTCAAATATTAAAGTCACATATTCCATTCAGTGTGTTTCACCGCCGTTTAACAGCCTATTCTGTGTACTCTGTACAGTTGCAGAATAATAAGAAATACTGTTAAGTTTTCAAACTCAAATATTAAAGTCACATATTCCATTCAGTGTGTTTCACCGCCGTTTAACAGCCTATTCTGTGTACTCTGTACAGTTGCAGAATAATAAGAAATACTGTTAAGTTTTCAAACTCAAATATTAAAGTCACATATTCCATTCAGTGTGTTTCACCGCAGTTTAGCAGCCTATTCTGTGTACTCTGCAGAGTTGCAGAATAATAAGAAATACTGTTAAGTTTTCAAACTCAAATATTAAAGTCACATATTCTGTGTAAGATGAAGAAGGCGGGTAAAAAGGGACGGGGAAGTGGACGTGATCCTGAAAGTTCAGGGCGCGGGTCAGGACGCGGAGAAACTGTGCCTGGTGCCAGAGCACAAGAAAGAAAGACATCCACCATACCTAGCTTCATGTGTAATTTTACAGGGCGTCGCAGGACATCACTCTCGAGGTCCGACCACTGCGAACAGGTGGTCGGTTGGATGACAGCTGATACTGCTTCCAGTCGGTTAAGCACCACCCTGTCTTCCACCAAGTCCACTCTCAGTAGCCAAGAGTCTGGTCAACATAATCCTCACTCTGATCATCCTTCCTCCCACCATACACGGTCTGGTCAAAGAAGTGATCCCACACTGGGATATAGTGAGGAGCTCGTCTCATCACCAATCCTTCATTTGACCCTCTCTCCAAGCACGCTTGCAGAGGAACATGACATCTTGTGCCCTGATTCACAACCTCTAGAGGCTACCCAATCTCAAGAAGATGACAGATGTGAACGGCATTTAAGGTCAAAGGAAGTAGTGGATGATGATGATGATGATGAGACACAGTTGCCATTAAATCAACCACTATTTCCGTCTCAAGACCTTGTTGAGGAGAATGTTATACAGTTGTCAATGACTGAGTATGTGGTGGGATCAAGACTTGAGGAGGATGATCAGAGTGAGGAAGTGGAGGAGGACTTGGTGGACGATGAGGTGACTGACCCCACCTGGGAAGGTGTAGAGCCGAGCGATGACAGCAGTCCTGAGGGTGAGCCATCTGCAGCACCGCAACAGGCTGGAAGAGGCAGTGGTGTGGCTACAGAAAGAAGGCGGACCGCACCAAACCGGCCCGCAAATGTTCCACGGAGCACCCCCTTGCGTAAATCTACCTTGCCAAGGGGTAGGTGTTCCGCGGTATGGCGTTTTTTTAAGGAAAGTGCGGACGACAAAAGAATTGTAGTTTGCAACCTGTGCCACACCAGAATGAGCCGAGGCATGAACACTAGAAACCTCACCACCACCAGCATGATCCGACACATGGCATCCAAGCACCGTAGTAAGTGGGAGGAACGCCTGGATCGCCCATCTGTGTCTGCAGGCCACACCACTGCCTCCTCTTCCCCTGTTTTCGGTGCCGGCCAATCGCCTGTCGAAGGCGCAGGCCCGCATACCTCCCGCCCTGCACCTGTAGCATCTGAAGCACCATCAGCGACCACATCCACTTCCCTGTCCCAGCACAGCGTCCAAATGTCGTTACCCCAGGCATTTGAGCGCAAGAGAAAGTACCCAGCCACCCACCCACAGGCCATAGCACTAACCTCACACCTTTCCAAATTACTGGCCATCGAAATGCTGCCATTTAGGCTTGTGGACACTGAGTCCTTCCGCAGCCTGATGGCAGCAGCTGTCCCTCGGTACGCGGTCCCCAGCCGCCACTACTTTTCCCGGTGTGCCATCCCCGCATTACACCACCATGTGTCCCGTAACATCACCCGTGCCCTGACCAACGCAGTTACTGGGAAGGTCCACTTAACGACTGACACATGGACAAGTGCTTGTGGCCAGGGACGCTACATTTCCCTGACGGCACACTGGGTGAATGTCGTGGAGGCTGGGAGCGACTCGGACCCTGGGATGGCACGGGTGCTACCCACGCCGAGGATTGCGGGCCCTACCTCCATCAGGGTTTCCACCAGCACCTACGTTATTGGCTCCTCCTCCTCCGTTTCCACCTCCGAATTCTCTACACACACCGCCACTCCCCCATCAGCCAGTAGCTGGAAGCAGTGTAGCACTGCAGTGGGGAAGCGTCAACAGGCCGTGCTGAAGCTGATCTGCCTTGGGGACAAACAGCACACGGCCTCAGAGCTGTTGCAGGGGATTAGTCACCAGACCGAGCAGTGGCTCTCGCCACTCAACCTGCAACCAGGCATGGTTGTGTGTGATAATGGGCGTAACTTGGTGGCGGCTTTGGAGCTCGGCAAGCTCACACACGTACCATGCCTAGCGCATGTATTTAATTTAGTGGTGCAGCGATTTCTAAAAACCTACCCCAATGTGCATGATCTCTTGACCAAGGTGCGCCGCGTGTGTGCACATTTCCGTAAGTCATCTACAGCTTCGGCCGGCCTGTTGAAGCTGCAGCAGCGCTTACAATTGCCAGCTCACCGGCTGCTGTGTGACGTGAGCACGCGCTGGAACTCCACCTTCCACATGTTGGCCCGGCTTTGTGAGCAGCAGAGGGCAGTAGTGGAGTACCAGCTGTTCAACGGTCGTCGCCTCTCCGTTCAACTTCCTGTAATCAGAAGTGAGGAGTGGGAATGGATGTCAGACCTCTGTGAGGTTTTACGCAATTTTGAGGAATCGACACAGATGGTGAGCGGCGATAACGCTATTATCAGTGTAACCATCCCACTTCTGTGTCTACTGAAACGCTCGCTGCTCACAATTAAAACCGACGCTTTGCATGTGGAAGAGGTGGAAATGGGGGAGGAAGAGCTTACACAAGGTGATAGCCAGAGCACCCTCACTTCGTCTTCTCAGCGACAATTGGAGGAGGCGGAGGAGGAGGAGGAGGAGGAGGAGGAAGACACGGTTGTCTCCGCTACAGAGGGTAGCCATGGAACTTTAGTTCCATCTCTTCAGCGTGGGTGGGCAGAAGAGGAGGAAGAGGATGAGGAGATTGAGAGTCATCCTCCTGGTGAGGACAGCGAAATCTTGCCTGTTGGTACTCTGGCACACATGGCTGACTTTATGTTAGGCTGCCTTTCCCGTGACCCACGCGTTACACGCATTTTAGACAACACGGATTACTGGGTGTTCACCCTTCTGGACCCCCGCTACAAAGAGAATTTCTCATCTCTCATTCCTCCGGTGGAGAGGACAAGCAAAATGGTGCAATACCAGAAGGTTCTTGTTGAAAAATTGCTCCAAAATTTTCCATCTGACAACGCTGGCGGCAGAGTACGTGCTACCTTGGCCAACCGAGAAGGGGAGAAAAGGGGAGCACACAGCAGTTCCGAGAAAGGCAGGGCAACACTCTCCAAGGCGTGGGACACCTTCATGACACCCCGCCAGCACCCTCACCCTGATGCGCAGCCTAGTGTCACAAGGAGGGAAAAGTTTTGGAAGATGGTGAAGGAGTACGTAGCAGACCGTGTCAGCGTCCTCAATGATCCCTCTGTGCCTTACAACTACTGGGTGTCCAAGCTGGACACGTGGTATGAACTGGCACTCTATGCCTTGGAGGTGCTGGCCTGCCCTGCCGCCAGCGTTCTGTCTGAGCGGGTATTTAGTGCTGCTGGTGGCATCATAACAGATAAGCGTATCCGCCTTTCCACCGACAATGCTGATAGGTTGACACTTATAAAAATGAACAAGGCCTGGATTTCCCCTGACTTCTCCACTCCACTGGAGGAAAGCCCCGGGGGAACATAAACTCACTTTATATATGTTATTTACAATGATGGGAATACTCTGTATTCCCATTCACCCCTTCCACCCAAAAAACGGGTATATGGTTGACTCTTAATCTTCTCATCCTCCTCCTCCTCTTCCATATGCCCTGGGATATAATTTTTATATAGGGCCAGCTCACCAGCGGGCCCTGTGATATAATTTTTATATAGGGCCAGCTCACCAGCGGGCCCTGTTTGACAATTTTTATATAGGTCAGCTCACCAGCGGGCCTTCTCATATAATGTTTTATTGGGTCAGCTCTCTAGCGGGCCCTCTCATATAATGTTTTATAGCGTCAGCTCACTAGCGGGCCTTCGCATATAATGTTTAGGATGGTCAGCTCTGCAGCAGACCCTCACCCATAATGTTTTAGATGGTCGGCTCAGCGCACGTTTCCCTCTTAATCATGGCCTCAGTTCAATAAAATCAAGGAAATTTTTGGGAGAATTTGCCTCTGTGCACGTTTCCCTCTTAATCATGGCCTCAGTTCTGAAAATCAAGGAAATTTTTGGGAGAATTTGCCTCTGCGCACGTTTCCCTCTTAATCATGGCCTCACTTCCGAAAACCAAGGAAATTTTTGGGAGAATTTGCAGATGATATACAAGTAAATATACAGCAAATATTGTTTGGTAACAATTTTTCGCCTAAAGTCGTTTTTATTTTCCTTTTTGTGTGTTTTATGGTCAGTCTGTAAAAATGGCGTACTACGGGCGAAAGATCGTTCCCAGCAGCGATGTTGGAGTCCAAGATGCATCCAGACATCCTCCCTATGCTGTCCCTGAACCATTTCTGTGGTGTTTCCATCCTTTTCTGCCCTTTTCCTATGGACCAGGCACCCTCCCCTCATCAGAGCAGGGGGTGCCTGGTGTAATGCTCGAGTCCTCCCATTGACTTCAATGGGGCTCGGGTGCTCGGCCGAGCACTCGAGCCTCAGGGGGTGCTCGGTTAGAGCACCCGAACACCCGAGCATTGGGGTGCTCGCTCATCACTAGTACTCATGATTGTAGACTCTTATTGATACGACTGTTTAGCTGACTTAAATTTTATTTAGATTGCACCTCGTATTTGCGATGTTTTGACATTTAATTGATGTTGTCTTTTACCGTTATGAATATGTCATATAATGTATACTTTTGGTTTTTCACTTCATTCCTGCACATACACTGTTTATGTTTCTTCTTTATTTTGTTAACATATGCATACTCTAAGGTACTGTCTTCTCATTGGTATCGTCAGGTTTTGCGTGCAGAATGCTACCTTGGCACCAATTCTTAACATGGTGTTGTAATTAGGGTATAAAAAGTCTGTGTGTACATGGTGGTGACATCTTGATAAAGGCCACAAGTGCTGGCCGAAAAGTCGATTGAATAAACCACCTATTTTTTCACTGAAAAATGTTTATCAGGCTGCCTGTGATTGCCTCCAGTGTTGTGTTACTGTAACAGCGACCTTCCTACTTCCTGGCTGTCGCTCAATGCAAGTCGCTGTTCTTATAGGTCACTGGTAATTTCTGTCATGTCTCCACCCTCCTACTAGGCCTTAAAGTCCTCAGTATTTCCATTACCCAGTGCCCTTTCGTGGTGTACCTGAGCCTAGTGCTGTGTTGGTCTTCCAGTGTATGACTCCTGGATTCGCCTGACTACCCGATCCGGCTCTGACCCCTGGCTTCGTCTGACTACTCGATCCGGCGCTGACTCCTGGCTTCGTCAGACTACCTCCACCTCTGTTGCGCTCCCGGATTGGTTACTGCCAGCCTCGGCTACCCAGCCCCAGCTATTGATATCCTCGGCTTCCTGGGCCTACTGTTACCACCGCGCTTGCTACTCCTGTATCAGTGCTTGTTTGGTCAGTCCTTGTCAGTGACCTTCTGCAGTCTAGGTTCGGGTGGTTTGTTGCATCACCTAGCGTTCTAGGTGCAGTTTACCTTGCCTTTGGTATACCCTAGCGGTAGGGTATAGTTGTGCTATTTTAACTTGCCATGTGAAGGATTGAGGAAGTGCCATGCACTGTCCTCATATCTAGTCTCGAGAAGGTTACTACAGGCCATACGTATAATAGCTGACACCTGCCTAGTGAAGGGTTGAGAAAGTGTTGCGCACAGTCCTCACACCTGGTTTCGAGAAAGTGGTGGAGTTAGAGTTGCTACTTTGGTGCTACAGCATTCTGGAGTTTCTCGCTCCTGTTGCCTGGGTTTACCCTAGTGTTAGCGTACAGATGTGTGTCCATCTCACACTTGCCTAGTAAAGGGTAAAGGAAGTGTGTGCACTGTCCTTCCCTGGTTTCGTGAAAGTGAGAGGTACATTGCTGCTACTATTGTGTTTCAATAAAATGTATTCATTTTATCTGTACTCGTCATAGTCTTTATTTTTCAAGTCACTCCGTGACAGTATGAAAGGACCGTGAACCCTGATGGTACAGATACCAGTGGTGAGCAGCTGCTTAATATCATGTCCAGGATGGATATGCAGGAACAACGTCTTGATCAGTAGTCGGTAGTGTTGCAGACCCTCCTAGAACGAACTGTGCATCTTGATCAGATTGGGCAACCACTGATGGCCTCCTCAGTATCGTCATCAGTAACAACCATTCAGGTGAAGAATACGAATTATAGAGGGCTGTCTGGTACCACTCCACTCCCTCTAAGATTTGATGGGGATTCCATGTTGTGTCGTGGGTTCATAAACCAACTCAAAATTTTTTTGGAACTGGTAGCCCATGCATTCCAAAGCAAAAGGAGCAAAGTAGGTTTCATGATTTCTTTGTTGACCGGCAAAGCATTGGCATGGGCCAATCCGTTGTGGGAGACAACTAAACCCATAACTTCTAATTTCACTCAATTTGTTGAGGCCTTCCGTAGGGTTTTTGATGTTCCAGGCTGGTCAATCTCTGCCGCAAAAAAAATTTATGACAATTCAACAGGGAGCTCGTACAGTAGCAGAATATGCTATAGAGTTTCGTACACTAGCGGCAGAGGTAGGCTGGAACAATGAAGCTCTGGTGCCAGCCTTCTTACAGGGGCTGAATGATGTGATTAAAGATGAGACAGCAGCCCGTGAGCTGCCAGTGGAGCCAGAGCAGTTTATTTCCTTCATCATACTGATCGACTCCCGTATAAGAGAAAGATCCACATATAAAAACCACATGCAAAGGCATGAGTCATGATTGACATCAAACTGGGAGTTCCCACCCATGCCTTCCTCACCTCCCTTGCCACCTAGTGCGGAGGTTACTAAGGTTGAGCCTATGCAGGTTGACTTTACACGTTTGTCCAGGGAGAAGCAGTCCTTCCGCAAAGTCTGGGGGCTCATCCAGTATCTTGTCCATTGGAAAGGTTACAGTCCAGAGGAGCATTCCTGGGTGAATCAGTTTGATATTCACGCTCCTATATTGCTGCGCAGATTTCATGAGAAATTTCTCCTCAGCGGGGGGGAGATCATTGAGTGGCGGGTACTATCACGGTGATCGTTATCCCCGGCTATCGTTATCCTCGGCTTCCTGGGCCTACCGTTACCGCCGTGCTTCCTACTCCTGTAGCAGTGCTTGTTCGGTCAGTCCTTGTCAGTGACCTTCTGCGGTCTAGGTTTGGGTGGTTTGTTGCCTCACCTAGCGTTCTAGGTGCAGTTTACCTTGCCTTTGGTATACCCTAGCGGTAGGGTATAGTTGCGCTATTTTAACCTGCCTTGTGAAGGATTGAGGAAGTGCCGTGCACTGTCCTCATATCTAATCTCGTGAAGGTTACTACGGGCCATATACTATCTGACACCTGCCTAGTGAAGGGTTGAGGAAGTGTTGCGCACTGTCCTCAAACCTGGTCTCAAGAAGGTGGTGGAGTTAGAGTTGCTACTTTGGTGCTCCAGTGTTCTGGAGTTTCTCGCTACTGTTGCCTGGGTTTACCCTAGCGTTAGGGTATAGACGTGGGTCCATCTCACACTTGCCTAGTGAATGGTTAAGGAAGTGTGTGCACTGTCCTTCCCTGGTCTCATGAAAGTGAGAGGTACATTGCTGCTACTATTGTGTTTCAATAAAATGTATTCATTTTATCTGTACTCGTCAGTGTCTTTATTTCTCAAGTCACTCCGTGACAGTACGAAAGGGCCATGAACCCTGACGGTACAGATACCAGTGGTGAGCAGCTGCTTAATATCATGTCCAGGATGGATATGCAGGAACAACGTCTTGATCAGTAGTCGGTAGTGTTGCAGACACTCCTAGACCGGACTGTGCATCTTGATCAGATTGGGCAACCACTGATGGCCTCCTCAGTACCGGCATCAGTAACAACCACTCAGGTGAAGAATACGAATTATAGAGGGCTGTCTGGTACCTCTCCACTCCCTCTAAGATATGATGGGGATCCCATGTTGTGTCGTGGGTTCATAAACCAACTCAAAATTTTTTTGGAACTGGTAGCCCATGCATTCCAAAGCGAAAGGAGCAAAGTAGGTTTCATGATTTCCTTGTTGACCTGCAAAGCATTGGCATGGGCCAATCCGCTGTGGGTTACTACCGGCCATATACTATCTGACACCTGCCTAGTGAAGGGTTGAGGAAGTGTTGCGCACAGTCCTCAAACCTGGTCTTAAGAAGGTGGTGGAGTTAGAGTTGCTACTTTGGTGTTCCAGCGTTCTGGAGTTTCTTGCTCCTGTTCCCTGGGTTTACCCTAGCGTTAGGGTACAGACCAGTGTCCATCTCACACTTGCCTAGTGAAGGGTGAAGGAAGTGTGTGCACTCTCCTTCCCTGGTCTCGTGAAAGTGAGAGGTACATTGCTGCTACTATTGTGTTTCAATAAAATGTATTAATTTTATCTGTACTCGTCAGTGTCTTTATTTCTCAAGTTACTTCATGACAATGTTCCTGTGAGTGCTTTCAACACATACAACATTCTATGAATATCACTTTTCCATTGATGAGCGCCCAGGTCACTATGATACCTTCTGAACAGTGAGTGCATTCCACCTTATATATGTGTACCCTGATTTACATTTAATGAACTTTGAAAACAGAGACGTTATTACCCTGTAAGGTGCCTCCTGTTGTTCTTGTGTATCACTTTCAATGAGACTTTTTCTTTGATAAATACGAGCAGTTATTTTGTTCCAGAATAGCCACATTTTTTAAATGTGATCCACCTGCATGGAATGTTCAAGGCTCCCATTACAGTTTATAGGTCAATTGTCACAATGATGTGTACAAATGCGTAAATATACATATCCTCTAGTTAGACAATAAGGATGAAAAATTCATATTACCCATAAGAATTTCTTTAAATATTCATTTGAAAATAACATTTACATTTTTTGTCAATCTTTGTGGCATCCTAAACTTGTACCCACAGCACACCAAAGTGCTACAACAACCTGCTTGAAAACTATTGCATTATGCAAAGCACACAATTGCCTAGAGCAGGGATAGTCAACCTTTGGCTCTTCAGCTGTTGGAGGCTATAATGTCCATCATCCCCAACCAGCCAGTCCTGGTTAGTGGTGATCAGAGTTGTAGTCTAGAACAGCTGGGGAGCCAAAGGTTGCCTAAACACTGCCCTTGGGTGCAAGATTTGAGTGAAGCCTCAGTTCTGCTGGACACACCCCCTAGGCTGATAAGGCCCAGTGTTTCTCAACATCAGCTGTTGGCTGGTGAGTTGTAGTCTGGCAGCAGCTGGAGGGCCCCATATTGCCAAACCTGCTCTAGAGGGTAACAGGGACATGGCGAATAAGAAGAAAAAAATGGGCACATTTAAATGTTTGACAGTGTTAAAACCCAGTTGGCAGGGACCCAAACAATGGACCATATATAAAGGCAAAGTAACTGTTTCATAGGAAACAAATATGCATTTGGCGGGATTTAAAAGGGGCTCAACCCCCTGCATTCAAGGGGTTAAAAGCACCATTTAAATTCATAGGGATTTTTATTTGTCCCCTATGGTGCAGTTGGTTTGCTCCAGAAAGCACCTGATTTCTTGTGTGCATAAGGACCATTGTTTAGGTCCTTGAGAAAAAAAATCGGTTTGAGAGTAAAGACTCTCCTCTGTTGCATTGAGACACAAGAACATTTGTTTATATATATTTTTTTTGTAACTAAGAAATGTGAGGGAAAAAAAACACAAAAACACAGATCTGCTTTATTTTCTTCCCTTAAGATTAACATGATTCTGCACATACCTCAATTTTAGGCTAGGAGGCACTGCTGCTTTAAATCATGTCCTGACTATTGCTCTGTTTCTCCTCTCCACAGAATGGGGATGATTCTTCAGAGGAAGAGGAGGGAGAGGTGGATAGTGAGGTGGAATTCCCCAGGAGACATCGCCCCCCTAGGGGCATGAGTAGCTGCCAGTCCTACTCCACCTTTAGTTCAGAAAACTTCTCGGTGTCCGATGGGGAGGAAGGGAACACCAGTGACCACTCTAACAGCCCTGATGATGTAGCCAGCAGGCACAAGGACTGGCTGGGTGACAAGATGGAAGACATGTTGTCCCAGACTCCTGAGATTCCCATTGAGATCTCCACTCAGTCAGATGGACTGTCGGACAAGGAGTGTGCAGTGAGACGGGTCAAGACTCAGATGTCTCTTGGCAAACTGTGCACAGAGGAGCACAACTATGAGGTCAGGCTGGATGCCAGGGCTTTATTTTGTGTTGCATCATAATACAGTGATAGCCATCTTCAGGGAAAAAGAGAGGAATTACTGGAAGGGTTTCCAATACATAAAAACATAAAATATATACTGCAGCCCTCTGAGATGTCTTCTTGGTACCCTATTTTTACTTACAAACACACACAGCTCCCTAACTTATGTTTGCAATTTCTTAGAATGTTAAACCATAATATGTGTCAAGGCCCAAATTTGCAGTCAGGCTACCTATATTAATGGTATATGCAAAAACAATACATTTAATTTGTTTTGTGGAATTCTGCATCCAAAGGCCATTGTAGCATTTAGACTAGGAGAGGTCCTTCTGTTGTTGGTCTACATCATCCTCGGCCACACAACAGATGGCAGCTGTAGTCCAAAAACAGTTAAATGAGGGGCACATGCTAACCTAACCTTAGATAAATGCACAACAATATTTCTATTGAGGTGCAAAAGCTTTCTCCTCTTTGATAGGAATAAAAGATTGGGGAGGGGCAGCCAGAAACCCCTGTCCAGTTTGAATTTGATCTCCACCTGAGTGTATTGTGGATAGGTATGTCTTTCATACAGCAGTTTTATATCTATATATAATATACACACAGTTTGTGAAGGAGAGACAGCACTCACAGGGTCGTTTTGCTTAAAGAATCACACGTTGTTTGTTTCGGCCAGAAGTTTTGGCCTTTATCAAGAACTTACAACACGGTAAAACCTGATGTTGAAATACCAAATGTAATCACCCAAAAGAAAGGAAAAGAGCGCCAATCTTTCGATTGTTTTTAACAGTATACATTGTAATTATTTTATTTTATGATAACACTGTATGTTAATTAGCACTGTCTTGATTGGTTGTGTCTTCTGTCTATCATTGTATCTCATCACTACGGGTGATTAGGATTGGTGCACTTAAGTTTGGTGCTCTTTTGTTTTCTTTTGGGTATTTAAACACCAGGTTTTACCATGTTGAAAGTTATTGATAAAGGCCAAATCTTCTGGCTGAAACATCGAAATAAACAAAGCGTGATTCTTTAAGCAAAACGACCCTGTTAGTGCCGTCTTTCCTTCACAAACTGTATGTATTTTTCTTATTGATGAGCACCCAGGTCTAAAAGTCAAGTTACAGCAAGTGCATCTCACCCAAAATTTCTCTCTCTCTCTCTCTCTCTCTCTCTCTCTAGATATATATATATATATATATATATCCCCAAGTCTGTGCATTCACTTACATAAACAAGTCTTGGGCGTGGGTGCTAGTCCACAAGCTTATCAAATAGAAAAATCCAGATAAAGAATTGCACTCCCAGCATCTTGATAAAGGCCCAAGTCAGGGCTAAAACATTGATGGCATAAACCAGCACATTTTTCACCAGCAAGAAGTCCTGGGAGTGGAATCCTTTCTATGGATTTTGCTCTATACACTACCGTTCAAAGGTTTGGTGTCACTTCAGAAAGTACTTTGTTTTCCATGAAAATATACATCAAATAAGTTGCAAAATGAATAAGGAAATACAGTCAAGACGTTGACAAGGTTACAGATAATGATTTTTAATTTAAATAATAATTGTATCCTTCAGACTTAATTTACATTGAAGAATCCTCCATTTGCAGCAAAAATTCCATTAAAAATCAGCTGTTTCCAGCTACAATAGTCATTTACAACATTAACAATGTCCACAATGTATTTCTGATCCATTTGACGTTATTTTAATGGACAAGATTTGCTTTTCTTTAAAAAACAAGGACATTTCTAAGTGACCCCAAACGTTTGAAAGGTAGTATATATATATATATATATATATATATATATATATATATATATATATATATATATATACAGGGCTCAAAATTTCAAGTCCTGAGCTACTAGCCAGGCCTGAAAAGTTACTCGCCACCAGTTTCCACTCCTAGCCCCACCCATAGCAGCGCCTTTAACACCACCCATGTCCCCGCCTTTAACTCCACCCATATCAGGTTCTTCTTTCTCCCCCATGTACTTCTTTCTCCCCTTTGCGCCTCTCTTTCTCCCCCATGTACTTTCTCCCCTTTGCGCCTCTCTTTCTCCCCCATGTACTTCTTTCTCCCCTTTGCACCTCTCTTTCTCCCCCATGTACTTCCTCTTTCTCCCCCATGTACTTCCTCTTTCTCCCCTTTGCGCCTCTCTTTCTCCCCCCCATGTACTTCTTCTTTCTCCCCCCCATGTACTTCTTTCTCCCCCATATGTACTTTCTCCCCTTTGCGCCTCTCTTTCTCCCCCATGTACTTCTTTCTCCCCTTTGCCTCTCTTTCTCCCCCTTGTGCCTCTCTTTCTCCCCCTTTCTCCCCTTTGTGCCTCTCTTTCTCCCCCTTGTACTTCTTTCTCCCCCTTGTACTTCTTTCTCCCCTTTGCACCTCTCTTTCTCCCCCATGTACTTCTTTCTCCCCTTTGCACCTCTCTTTCTCCCCCATGTACTTCCTCTTTCTCCCCCATGTACTTGCTCTTTCTCCCCCATGTGCCTCTCTTTCTCCCCTTTGCGCCTCTCTTTCTCCCCCCCATGTACTTCTTCTTTCTCCCCCCCATGTACTTCTTTCTCCCCCATATGTACTTTCTCCCCTTTGCGCCTCTCTTTCTCCCCCATGTAATTTCTCCCCCTTGTATCTCCCTTTCTCCCCATGTACTTTCTCCCCCATGTGTCTCTTTCCCCTCCCTTGTACTTCTTTCTCTCCCATGTGTCTCTTTCCCCTCCCTTGTACTTTCTCCCCCAAGTTGTCTCTTTCCCCTCCCTTGTACTTCTTTCTCCCCCTTGTGTCTCTTTCTCCTACCTTGTACTTCTTTCTCCCCCATGTACCTTTTCTTTCTCCCCCATGTACTTTCTCCCCCTTGTATCTCCCTTTCTCCCCATGTACTTTCTCCCCCATGTGTCTCTTTCCCCTCCCTTGTACTTCTTTCTCCCCCATGTGTCTCTTTCTCCTCCCTTGTACTTTCTCCCCCATGTGTCTCTTTCTCCTCCCTTGTACTTCTTTCTCCCCCATGTGTCTCTTTCTCCCCCCTTGTACTTCTTTCTCCCCCATGTGTCTCTTTCTCCCCCCTTGTACTTCTTTCTCCCCCATGTGTCTCTTTCTCCTACCTTGTACTTCTTTCTCCCCCTTGTGTCTCTTTCTCCTACCTTGTACTTCTTTCTCCCCCTTGTGTCTCTTTCTCCTACCTTGTACTTCTTTCTCCCCCATGTGTCTCTTTCTCCTACCTTGTACTTCTTTCTCCCCCATGTGTCTCTTTCTCCTACCTTGTACTTCTTTCTCCCCCATGTGTCTCTTTCTCCTACCTTGTACTTCTTTCT
Organism: Rhinophrynus dorsalis; assembly: GCA_037306005.1. Lineage (NCBI taxonomy): Eukaryota > Metazoa > Chordata > Amphibia > Anura > Rhinophrynidae > Rhinophrynus > Rhinophrynus dorsalis. The sequence continues at coordinate 152,605,376 of CM074725.1, forward strand.
CCCCCATGTGTCTCTTTCTCCTACCTTGTACTTCTTTCTCCACCTTGTGTCTCTTTCTCCTACCTTGTACTTCTTTCTCCCCCTTGTGTCTCTTTCTCCTACCTTGTACTTCTTTCTCCCCCTTGTGTCTCTTTCTCCTACCTTGTACTTCTTTCTCCCCCATGTGTCTCTTTCTCCCCCCTTGTACTTCTTTCTCCCCCATGTGTCTCTTTCTCCTACCTTGTACTTCTTTCTCCCCCTTGTGTCTCTTTCTCCTACCTTGTACTTCTTTCTCCCCCTTGTGTCTCTTTCTCCTACCTTGTACTTCTTTCTCCCCCTTGTGTCTCTTTCTCCTACCTTGTACTTCTTTCTCCCCCATGTGTCTCTTTCTCCCCCCTTGTACTTCTTTCTCCCCCATGTGTCTCTTTCTCCTACCTTGTACTTCTTTCTCCCCCATGTGTCTCTTTCTCCTACCTTGTACTTCTTTCTCCCCCTTGTGTCTCTTTCTCCTACCTTGTACTTCTTTCTCCCCCTTGTGTCTCTTTCTCCTACCTTGTACTTCTTTCTCCCCCTTGTGTCTCTTTCTCCTACCTTGTACTTCTTTCTCCCCCATGTGTCTCTTTCTCCTCCCTTGTACTTCTTTCTCCCCCATGTGTCTCTTTCTCCCCCCTTGTACTTCTTTCTCCCCCATGTGTCTCTTTCTCCCCCCTTGTACTTCTTTCTCCCCCATGTGTCTCTTTCTCCTACCTTGTACTTCTTTCTCCCCCTTGTGTCTCTTTCTCCTACCTTGTACTTCTTTCTCCCCCTTGTGTCTCTTTCTCCTACCTTGTACTTCTTTCTCCCCCTTGTGTCTCTTTCTCCTACCTTGTACTTCTTTCTCCCCCATGTGTCTCTTTCTCCTACCTTGTACTTCTTTCTCCCCCATGTGTCTCTTTCTCCTACCTTGTACTTCTTTCTCCCCCATGTGTCTCTTTCTCCTACCTTGTACTTCTTTCTCCACCTTGTGTCTCTTTCTCCTACCTTGTACTTCTTACTCCCCCTTGTGTCTCTTTCTCCTACCTTGTACTTCTTTCTCCCCCTTGTGTCTCTTTCTCCTACCTTGTACTTCTTTCTCCCCCATGTGTCTCTTTCTCCCCCCTTGTACTTCTTTCTCCCCCATGTGTCTCTTTCTCCTACCTTGTACTTCTTTCTCCCCCTTGTGTCTCTTTCTCCTACCTTGTACTTCTTTCTCCCCCTTGTGTCTCTTTCTCCTACCTTGTACTTCTTTCTCCCCCTTGTGTCTCTTTCTCCTACCTTGTACTTCTTTCTCCCCCATGTGTCTCTTTCTCCTACCTTGTACTTCTTTCTCCCCCATGTGTCTCTTTCTCCCCCCTTGTACTTCTTTCTCCCCCATGTGTCTCTTTCTCCTACCTTGTACTTCTTTCTCCCCCTTGTGTCTCTTTCTCCTCCCTTGTACTTCTTTCTCCCCCTTGTGTCTCTTTCTCCTCCCTTGTACTTCTTTCTCCCCCTTGTATCTCCCTTTCTCCCCATGTACTTTCTCCCCCATGTGTCTCTTTCCCCTCCCTTGTACTTCTTTCTCCCCCATGTGTCTCTTTCTCCTCCCTTGTACTTTCTCCCCCATGTGTCTCTTTCTCCTCCCTTGTACTTCTTTCTCCCCCATGTGTCTCTTTCTCCCCCCTTGTACTTCTTTCTCCCCCATGTGTCTCTTTCTCCCCCCTTGTACTTCTTTCTCCCCCATGTGTCTCTTTCTCCTACCTTGTACTTCTTTCTCCCCCTTGTGTCTCTTTCTCCTACCTTGTACTTCTTTCTCCCCCTTGTGTCTCTTTCTCCTACCTTGTACTTCTTTCTCCCCCATGTGTCTCTTTCTCCTACCTTGTACTTCTTTCTCCCCCATGTGTCTCTTTCTCCTACCTTGTACTTCTTTCTCCCCCATGTGTCTCTTTCTCCTACCTTGTACTTCTTTCTCCCCCATGTGTCTCTTTCTCCTACCTTGTACTTCTTTCTCCACCTTGTGTCTCTTTCTCCTACCTTGTACTTCTTTCTCCCCCTTGTGTCTCTTTCTCCTACCTTGTACTTCTTTCTCCCCCTTGTGTCTCTTTCTCCTACCTTGTACTTCTTTCTCCCCCATGTGTCTCTTTCTCCCCCCTTGTACTTCTTTCTCCCCCATGTGTCTCTTTCTCCTACCTTGTACTTCTTTCTCCCCCTTGTGTCTCTTTCTCCTACCTTGTACTTCTTTCTCCCCCTTGTGTCTCTTTCTCCTACCTTGTACTTCTTTCTCCCCCTTGTGTCTCTTTCTCCTACCTTGTACTTCTTTCTCCCCCATGTGTCTCTTTCTCCCCCCTTGTACTTCTTTCTCCCCCATGTGTCTCTTTCTCCTACCTTGTACTTCTTTCTCCCCCATGTGTCTCTTTCTCCTACCTTGTACTTCTTTCTCCCCCTTGTGTCTCTTTCTCCTACCTTGTACTTCTTTCTCCCCCTTGTGTCTCTTTCTCCTACCTTGTACTTCTTTCTCCCCCTTGTGTCTCTTTCTCCTACCTTGTACTTCTTTCTCCCCCATGTGTCTCTTTCTCCTCCCTTGTACTTCTTTCTCCCCCATGTGTCTCTTTCTCCCCCCTTGTACTTCTTTCTCCCCCATGTGTCTCTTTCTCCCCCCTTGTACTTCTTTCTCCCCCATGTGTCTCTTTCTCCTACCTTGTACTTCTTTCTCCCCCTTGTGTCTCTTTCTCCTACCTTGTACTTCTTTCTCCCCCTTGTGTCTCTTTCTCCTACCTTGTACTTCTTTCTCCCCCTTGTGTCTCTTTCTCCTACCTTGTACTTCTTTCTCCCCCATGTGTCTCTTTCTCCTACCTTGTACTTCTTTCTCCCCCATGTGTCTCTTTCTCCTACCTTGTACTTCTTTCTCCCCCATGTGTCTCTTTCTCCTACCTTGTACTTCTTTCTCCACCTTGTGTCTCTTTCTCCTACCTTGTACTTCTTTCTCCCCCTTGTGTCTCTTTCTCCTACCTTGTACTTCTTTCTCCCCCTTGTGTCTCTTTCTCCTACCTTGTACTTCTTTCTCCCCCATGTGTCTCTTTCTCCCCCCTTGTACTTCTTTCTCCCCCATGTGTCTCTTTCTCCTACCTTGTACTTCTTTCTCCCCCTTGTGTCTCTTTCTCCTACCTTGTACTTCTTTCTCCCCCTTGTGTCTCTTTCTCCTACCTTGTACTTCTTTCTCCCCCTTGTGTCTCTTTCTCCTACCTTGTACTTCTTTCTCCCCCATGTGTCTCTTTCTCCTACCTTGTACTTCTTTCTCCCCCATGTGTCTCTTTCTCCCCCCTTGTACTTCTTTCTCCCCCATGTGTCTCTTTCTCCTACCTTGTACTTCTTTCTCCCCCTTGTGTCTCTTTCTCCTCCCTTGTACTTCTTTCTCCCCCTTGTGTCTCTTTCTCCTCCCTTGTACTTCTTTCTCCCCCTTGTGTCTCTTTCTCCTACCTTGTACTTCTTTCTCCCCCCTTGCACCTCTCTTTATCCCTCCTGCCCGCCCGCATCATCACGCGCCCCTGCGGGCCGTGATAACATACAGACAGAGAAGAGGAAGAGGGCAGAGGCACCGGAAGAGAAGCGCTTGCAGCCAGACAGTAACGATCAGTCTGCTGGCAGCAAGCGCTTCTCTTCCGGTGCCTCTGCCCTCTTCCTCTTCTCTGTCGTTATGTCATCACGGCCCGCAGGGGAGCGTGATGATGCGGAAGGATGGAACTTGTCATATTGGCGCTGGCCCCTTGCGAGATGTCGCCAAACTGCAGAGTGGAGGAGGTGGGACACTAGCACCCTAGCACCGCGAGGGAAAGCTTATATTCAAACTGAATACAGGGCTTCAGTTTCCACTCGCCCTCACTAAATATCTACTCGCAAAATGCGAGTAGGCGAGTGGAAATTTTGAGCCCTGATATATATATATATATATATATATATATATATATATATATATATATATATATAATAACCTTTATTTTCCACTGAAACTCTTATGTGAGGTACGTATGCCAAAATTTCTCCCCTTCACACCACTTGCGCGAAGGGGAGGACAGTGGGGCAATCTGTTGGCATTTAAGGATGTTGCTTTCCTCTACGTCTTGTTTAACACCATGTACTAAACATCTCCTAGAGGAAATGGCATTACCGTAAAATCTCAGGTATAATACGCACCTGTATATAATACTCAGGTGCATATTATACCCAAGATTGTAGGGGAAAACAAGAGTGCCTATGTATAACACTCACCCTTGTTTTCCCCTTGCTCATTTTTTTTTAAGGCTGGTGGATACCTTCCCTCCCTCCCCCAGTGCAATCCGCTGTCAAAATAAGATTTACTTTGTTCAAGTTTAAGTCCCCGCTGAAGTCTCCATTTTGTCCACAGAAGAGAAGGGCAAAACACAAACTATGTAAAGCTTCCTTGCGGGTGGCAAGGTCAGGACCTTCGGCCTATGGTATTGCCCTGTGAGGATACGGAGCATTACCCACTGACTGGAGGCAGAAGGTCCTGAAAGCCCATTGAAGGAAGCGGGCGGCAAATGAAAGCATGGCGCCCGCAGGGAAGTTTTACATAGTTTGTATTTTGCCTTCCTTTCTCTGGAAAAGATGGACTTAAATTTGAACGAAGTAAGACTTATTTTGACAGTGGATTGGGCCAGGGTAGGGAGGGAAGGTATCTGCCAAACCTAATTTTTTTAAAAACTGTTGTTTATAATACGTACCCCTCACTTCACATAAAGTGTGGTAAAATTGTGTGTATTATACCCAAGATTTTACGGTATTTTACCCTGTGCTTGCTTTGGGAGAGGCTGACATCCAAGTCCTAATGCTGGCAGAAATGTTCAGCCAGTAAGCTGTACAGCGCTGATATGCTATAGTGCATACCCTGAAAAGCAGTCACGGGCTTTGCACACTGTGAGGACCAGAGGGGTGTGCAAAAGCATTGCTTTGTAACATGCTGGGTACCCCGCTGGTCCTCAAGTGGTTAAACAAAGGACCACTAACACCTAAAAATTAGCTGAGGTTTACTATCCTAAAATACATTGTACTTCATATTGGCATCTGTAAAACTCTCTATTTGTTTTCTGAGGCCTAAAGATTAGTCATACATATGCTCTGAGGGAGCAGCCACTTCTACCTTTTCCACTTCTCCTAATACCACAGTACAATACCTTGAGGTAATTGTCTGGGATTGTAGATGGGCTCAGATAAGATACCATCCTTTTTCAATGCAAAGCAGTGAGCACTTATCACAATAAAGTAACTGACTTTAGTTCTTATCACTCATTAGAAACAGCAAAAAATAAAATGATATAAATGTTCTCTGAATAGTACAGTTTATACATGCATGAAAAAGAAAGTTAATTATATTTTAGAGATGTAACATATAAACTATTCATTTTTACATATGTTTAATGTAAGTACATGATATTTAAAGATATATATAAAATGTGTGTGTGTTAATGTTCCTTTAAGAGATGCTTATTTCAAGGGTGTGTCTTTCTTTAACCTCTCTCTCTCTCTCTCCATTGCAGAATGCAGGGAATTTTGTGGAGTCAGATTGTGACTCTTCAGAAGGGGAGTGTTCTGACGCTACTGTACGAACCAACAATCCTGGCAGTGCCTCCACCTGGTAAAGAAGAAACCCAGAAATGGGCAACCTGAGCCCTTCCAGCTATTGAAGTCTACAGTGGCTTTCTGGAGATAATGGAAGTTGCAGTTCACAACAACTGGAGGGCCTCAGGTTGTCCAACCCTGAAGTAACCAGTCTTCATGGAACAGTATTCCATTCTCCTTTAAATCTCCTGACGTAGAACTTTTGTCCAGTGACACAGACCAGGATGCTCCATTTCCTTCAGATGTCCCTTTGTCCTTATTTTCAACCTCTGGCTGCTGGGTGAGGGACAGCAACGCTTTGCAAAGCAATACATTGATGGCTCTCCACCTCCTAGTAGGAAAAGGGTTAACAGTAATTATGTCTGCAATAATGAGGGCCCAAAGACTTCTGGGAGAATCCTCCTGAAATGAACAAGCTTCTGAAAGGAAGCCTCTTAAAGAATGGCAGGGATAAATATTTTCAAGAAATGTCCAAAATACTGTAAAATTCCATATTTATTATTATTATTATTATTTTTTGTGTTTGGACCCTTTATAGTATAAAGAAAAATTAACAGAGAAAATTATGGACCTCGACAAAGCGCCAAGTGAAACGGATCAGAGGAAAAAAACATTGAAATGATTCTTGGTGGATGAGCGAATACCTGAAGGATTTGCTGCTGTTTTAGGGACCAAATCTTGAAACATTTTTTTATTGTTATTATTATTATTATTATTATTATTGCAACTTAGTCACAAAAAATAGTCTCTCTCTTAATTAAGACTGAGGGGGTTAAGAATACAAGAACAAAGCTTTGAACGCAGGATTCTTGAGGGTGATTTACCTGTCCACTTCTGAGTTGTGTTTCATCATATACTTGTGGTAGATAGTCTCCACAAAGTGAAATAATATTGCAGGCCTTTATCTGCTGAGTAAAACAGGGGTACTTTCTCTGCTTGGACTCGATGTATTCAAACATTATTACAGTGCAAACTGTTGCAAAGTATTGGAGCTGTCACTATCATATTCTATGAAGAAAAGTAACGTAAGTTTCATCTTTACCTTAGAAAGCAATCTAGAATCTGTCTGGACACAGGAGGAAGATGCAATAAGATGCGATAGAAGTATGATAATGTGTCAATAAATTCCCCAGTGAGATAAACTATCCAACCCCTTTGTTATTCTGTGAAGCCTATGTACTAAGATCTCTCATGCTGGAACAATATTCATAGGTTCCATAGAATAATATAGAAGTTGGAGATATTATCACTCTAGAGAATTGATCTTTGCTTTATCACACTTTAGTGCATAACCTCTCTTTGTTGCAATGGGGCTAGCAGGTTAATATAAAAAGCAAACAACAAAAGTAACCAGTAGTTTGAGCTGTAATTACTTCAAAACAAAGTATCTTCCATCCGTCAGTGGGTGTAGCCAGAATTTATTCCACAGGAAAAGGTCTGCAATATGTGTTTCTTTTTATAAAAAACGTTACTGCTTCTTTAGAACCATGAATGCTGGACAAGTCATGAATGCATTGAAAAGAAAAGCATTGGCGACCTCTCTAGCATTTAAGTGGTTAAAAGCAAAGGGGACTTGGTGAATTTTATAATGTAATTGGTTTGCCCCGGAATTCTTCTTCTCTCTTTGTGCATATGGATGCAGAAGGAACCAAAACTGAAAAATCAGTTCAGCAGAAGATCAGAAAACCACAAATCGTAGTTTACGGTATTACTCAGAGATGCAACAATTGCATTTAGTTCCAGAGGTATCTGCAACATCTACTCCAAAAACAAACTGATTACTACTTCTTTCTTTAGTAAAGGATCCTATGAGTGAGTTTCCAGCTGATCTGGAGCTAGTGTGAGCAGGAATGAAACCCTCGCATTCTACTATTTTCTCTAAACTTCAGGGACGGTTCTGAACTGCCCTTTACAAATAGAATTCAGGACTGCTGTAACGCATCAGTAAACCCAACAAAAGATAATGACGTCTCCAAAAACATTGATTCTAGCATCCAGTAGGTTAAGCGAATATGGGCGAGTGTTTTCGGCTGAGCTTTTACAGGCACTGTTAGAAGACTCCAGACACCAGCACTTGGAATAATGTCCTGTGTCTTGTATTCATTTTCTTGTCCTCGTGGACACAGATTGAATTTGCCAGGTGTCAAGAGGTCACTCAGGTGTGATCCCAGCCATGCATCCCGTTGTCTCACAGTGCGAGAAATGTCCTATATATTGAGAGTTGACATTTCCCGCAAAAAAGCACATAATGGGAAGGGATAGGTCCAGGATTAATGTGAATAGCACTCTCATATAATCCTTGTGTAGGAATACCTTTTGGGTATCTGTTGTGACCACGAGGTCAAGATTCAGGTACATGAGGGGCTCATTCCAGAGTATTTTCATGGTGCAGTTCATAAGGGGATTAAACTTGGTTATGTGATGGGAACATATTTTCCCAGACATCTGCCAGATGTTTTCACTAAAGAAACTGGAAGGAAGGGAAAGAAGCAAATATATTTCTGAATATAAACAAATTTAATCCCCCTTCTTCTCTTAAAGCTGGTGAAACATCTACCCCAACCAATGGTCTGCTCTGGCATGACATGACAGGGAACGGAGATTTTTATTGGCTAATGTACAAATTATGATATGTGAAATCTCCCATGTGAACATAAAGCTTTTCATATTGGATACAGAACATAAAATTTTCCATATGCAGTCAAGAGAATACATTTTAATTATAGCTAAATGGTAAAAGGATATATACATTTGGCTTGCCAAAACAGCCAAGAAGACTTTTGTCAAAGAATTCAAAACTTCATTAGCCAATCAGAATCCACCGTTGGGAATGAGCCACTCTTCCATTGACTGTGTTATTGTGTATGTCTTATTGATATTGTTTTTTTATGTGTTCTCAACCATATTTTTGTATGGCAAGTAATTTATTTCCCTGAAAACCTCAGGGTCCAGATTCAAGTGAACTGGGATTCATCCTTCATTTGCTGTCAGAAAGGGCTCTGCAATGTGACCGCGGTACTGCTGGCAGCAAGTGGGTTACAACTGTGGTAAACTATGGCAAACATTTTGATTGCACTTTCCAGTATGAATCCTAAATGACCAGGTGAATCTGACACATTTCTGTTTTGTTATTATGTTTACACAATTCTGTGAATTTAACCCTTCTGCTGCTAGAACGGACTAGCTTCCCATGCACAAGATTGTTCAGTGATCAACAAGTTAAAAAGGTACAGTTCCACGAAAGACCAAATTAAATCAACCACTAACAGACAAAATCATATAGTTTAACCCTACAGATGCTAGAGATGTTTCCAGTACATTGTGAAGCATCCAAGGGGTTCAGTAGGTTGGGATACATACCTCCATTACATTTCAATTTATAACTTTATCAAGGGTTTTAGCTACAAATTTGCCCATAGACATCAATGGGAGTCAGACTTTTTAACTGCACTGTAATCTAGGCCAGCGGAGAATCCATAAAAAATTGGCAATTCATTTCTAAAATATATTACACTAGTGTAAAAGCCTGTGTACACAGGCCAAGGTCCGGGTAATGTTAACCCTTTGAGTGCCAGAGGGGTACGCAATGCACTCAAAGGGTTAAGAGGCCACTACCTCACTGCTCCACGCGATGCAGTCTTGCGTCAGTCACCTCACTCACGCGATGCAATCATGTGCAGTAGAGACTGGCCAAACGCAGACAGGCTCTACTGCGCATGACTGCATCATGACAAACATCCTAGCGAATTATTATATAGGATATATTGTTCAAGGGGCCTTTTATCCAGATGGAATTCTGGAGCAAACCAACTACACTGTAGAGGACATCCATAAAATCCCCCAAAATGCCCATTGTTTAAATGGGTCTTTTAAACCCTTGAAGGCTATAGAGGTCTCCAATACATTGCAAAGCAGTGTATTGGGGACCTATCTGCCGCTTAAAGGAGCAGTAAATGTTTTTTATGAAAACATATGTTATAGAGGTTTTCCTGCTAAGCAACACATGGTCACTCCAACTGCTGTCAGATGTTTTATTCTAATAATAGAACAGGTCAAATAATCAGGAAGTGAATTTATTGTGCATTTCCTTCCTGATAGTTCTGACAGGAAGTGACAGGTAGTTTCTGTCACAGTCTATGGGGAATTGTAAGTCACTGACTTTTCTCTCCATTAGAATGTAACAGCATATCTAATTAAAATTTGATCACTAGAGGGCATTGCTGATGAAAAAAAGATGGGTTTAAACTGTAAGAGGTAGAAATATGCACCTCTCAGCAGTGGGAGTACACTTATTTTACACAACAGGAAACACCCTACAATATGTATTTTTTCATTTAAAAAGTGTACTGTTCCTTTAAGTGATTAACAGCGCCATATAACTCAGCGAGAAGTTATATTTGCCCCCTATGGTGAATTTGTTTTGCTTGAGATTGCTCGTCTTTTCTTTTGGGCATAAGGCCCACTCCTATAGCACCAGGTTCTCTGATCCTTTGAACAGCAGGAAGTTATGCAATACACAGCAAAGCACTTTCTTCTGCCATTCAAAGGATCAAAGACCAATTAGCAAATCGGACATGGTGAGGGAATTATTAACCTAAACTGTATACAATAATAAAAACAGCATATATTTTGAAAACAAAAAATGTACACAGAAATAATTGTACATACATTTTATGAAACAAACCTGTCAGCAATATTGCAACTATTTGGTCCAGTGAAACTGCATCTATACTGTGACCTTAAAGGGATAGTAATACTTCGTTTTAACTTTATTTTATTTTGTAGGCATTAAAAAAACATTAAGAATGATATAAGTCTTATCTCTCAATCCTTTATGGTTTAGGAGATATTCACAACAAAGTTCCCCTCCCCGCCCCTTTTACCTAGTGTAGGACATCTCTTCTCAGATGTGGATCAGGTTGTATGACAGGACAGATAACAGAAGGGGACAATTTTCTTTGTATGAAAACAATGAAAGCCCTTCCCCCCTTGACAAGTTTTTCAGCTTTTTCCATTATCTTAATTGAAGATTGTCCCTCTCTGCAGTCTGCCTGGGCACCTTCCTTCTGATCTGGTTGAACGGGGGGGGATACTTTGTTTGTGAATATCTCTTAAACCATAAAGGTTTGAGAGATAAGACTTATATCATTCTTCATGTTTTTTTAATGCCTACAAAATAAAATAAAGTTAAAACGAAGTATTACTATCCCTTTAAATTTGAATCCTGACAATTTATGATATATGTTTTTTTTACCAGTTTAGAATCTCTATGGGGGAAAGGGTTCTCTGGTGCTAACCTGTAAAATGGTTTCCAAGCTACCTACAATTATAATTTCAAATTCACATCCTAGTGTTTCCAATATGGAGCACGTAATAGTAGTAGTAGTAATAGTAGGATTCTGCTACATCCTCCATATCATCCTCCTATTGGTCTGCCTTTTGGTGACTGATTTCCAAGTTCAATTCTTTAGAGCAGGTGATATTGCTGTTATAAATTACCTTACAGAGCAACACGGTGATGTCACCTAGATAGATGCCCTTTTTGGAACTAGCTGTGTAGCTTATTTTCACATGAACCTTAACCCTTTGAGTGCCAGAGGGGTACGCAATGCATTGCTTTGCAATACATTGTGTACCTCTCTGGCACTCAAAGGGTTACTCATTTTATCCAACCCTTTGAGAACCAGAGAGGCGTGTAATGCATTGCTTCCCATTCTGCCCTCAAAGAATTAAGCCCTCTCCCATGTCTTTCCAGCAACACTGGGGTTAAACCTACACCTAACCACTTAATTGTCATGTAGCCCTGCAGCACACTATCCTCACTTCATTGCAGGATCCTCCGGCAAATAAGAGGTTAATCAATGTTATGTGTAGCACCTTAGAACGAATGAAGGGAAATGTTTTATTGTTCTGGGAAACAGTATTGTATGAACTTTTAAATTATTCAATTTTTTTTGTTCATGTAGCAGGACTACATTAAGATTTTAAGTTATACTGCATTATAATTAATTTTATTTCTGTAATTATTTGGTTTCTGTAGATCAGAATGTCCCTGTGTTTTTTTGTCTGCAGCACAATGATTTTCATGTTTGTTTGTTTTTTTATGACTATTATTATTATTTTTTTTTTAATTCGGAAGGTGAACAAACTGATTTTATGATCAATTCAAATCACAGTAGTAATGAAAGATTTTTATTTGTTTAGGAAAAGATCTTTCAAATGTCAGGAATAAATTCTCAAATTTGGCATTAAACTTCTTCAATTCCCACAAAATCAAACTCCCAATCCATTCATCTACAGAGCTGGGTTTCCAAATCTTAGTATTCTGGAAGGGTTGCAACACGTGGCCATCATGCGGTTACTGCATTACAACTCCCATCATCCTCAGCCATACAATAATACATTTAGTGGATGTATCTGTGTCAATATCAATAATAGTCATCTGCCACAAAAACAAACAACATTTGATGACAGATACAAGCCAAGTAGCCCATGTTTTCTCCCATTTTGTTTATATAGTTAGCTTAGGCTTATTTTATTATTAAAATAGTCATATCTTTCCCAAGATTTCTAAAATGCCTTTAGTGTCTTAGTCTCTACCACTTCTGATGGGAGATATATATGCAAGGTCATGGCGTCTTTGTGGATATGTTTTGTGTGAGGTTTACGCAGTTTCAGTCATTCTGATCTACTTCTCTGTGTTCAAGCAGGGAAATCCTCAGTTCCTAGCCTGTTAGTGGGTCCTGACGGTAGGGGTTGAGAATCACTTATTTAGACCATGCACCAATTTAGTGGTCCTTCTTTGAATAGTCTCTAATTTATTAATAACTGAACATACTCCATTTATTGCCATTTTAATATATCTCTTTACATGATACCTAGAAAGTGGAGAACTACTGTGCATACTCATTGTGCTTTTCATCCATATATCAGATCAATACTGGATATATACCGATTCATACTGGATATTATGTCCATGGAGGCAAACATGATTATTTTCTGCTGAATTCCAGAACCCCAAACTCTTCCCACTGAAAGTTTCCCACAAACTATGCATGCCCATACAGTAGGTGTGGCTTCCTAAAAGTGCATCTAACACCTTATAACATCTTAGGTTATTTTGAAAAAGCTTTCATAATCACTATATTTATCTTAGCCATTCTTTAAGTATGATTATAGTTTTCAACAGGGGTAGCCATACTAGCCAACTCAGAGCTACCATCAGTGCATGTTTTCAGGATATGCCTGAAAGAACATAGGTCATCCAAGTAAAGGAACTGAGCCACTAATTAGTTGTGCACAAGCTGGTACCAATTCTGGTAACTCTTCAGGACCAGGGTTGGCTAACCCCGATTTTCAAGATATTTAGCTTTATATGTCAGTTTATGCAAATTAGGCAGCGCTAGTATTCCAGATACTAATACTGAACTCTTCCTCCTAACTGCCACTTCCTGCCAGGATGAACTAGCTAATTTACATGAAAGGAAAAATAAATTAAGCAAAATCTTTCGTAAACTATAGTTTTAAATAAAAATGGATAATGTAAATGTAGGTGATTTTGAAAGCTCTTTCAAAATCACCCAAGTCATTATAAAGTCTTTCCCTTTGAGTGCCAGAAAGGTATGCAATGCATTGTTTTGCAATGTGTTGCATACCCCTCTGGCACTCAGAGGGTTAAAGTGAGTGCATTCCCACAGACATGCTAGAGCCCCAAGAGAGTATGGGGGTGGCAGTTACTATATTGACTCCCAACAGAGTCTTTTAGTGGTATAGTAATCAGAGAAATAGCAGACATACTGTCCCTGTAAAAACACACAGGGCTTTATTTACTGATGGATATTTAAGAGAGTCTACAAATGCAGTATATAAAACGTGTTTAGGATTACAGTTTAGGGATCTAACATAAAATAACATATTTTTACTGGTTCGAGCTTTATGTACATCATTTAAAAGTATATAACCCAAATTCAACTGTAGGTACAGGTGATTCTCAGCTCCAACCCTCGGGCACACCAACAGACATCTCAACCACAATGACTGAACCACTAAGTCACCTGTGATTAAGCAGGAATATCCTGAAAACCTGATCTGTTGATTTTCCCCATAGGACTAACTTTGAGAAACACATCTTTAAAGGATCAAAACTAGATTACTGATTGAAGTCCCTTGGAGAACTCTCTAGCATTCAAAGCCTCATTTAAACACAAGCAATTTTTGTATTTATTTAATTTTTTTATTTGTGCCCAGTTGATTTGCTTGAGAATGGTTCCACATGTGCTTAGTTTATCAGCCTCACCGTATTCAGGATTTGTCTACCCACTGCTGTCATGATGTCTTTGCCGTCCTTAATTTTATAATAGAAAATTGAAAGTTATTTTATAATGACTTTCCGACCCCACTCACCTCTTACTTTTAAACATCTTTTCCTGGGCAGCTATGGTCCCATTCATATTTACTGGACTCCCTCTCTCTTATTCTCTGTCCCAGGGACCAGCTGTACAGACTCTACTGCTTTCTGCTCACTGAGGTTTATGTACAGGAGAAAAGTACAGTCGTTCCTGGGTAAACCAACTGCCCCATAAAGGTGCAATAATTCCCAATCCATACATTAATTTAACTGGGGCTTTTAACACCTTGAATGCTAGAGAGGTCACAGATGCTTTGCTTTGCAAGGTGTTGGGGACCTCTCTAGCTTTCAAGGGATTAACCCTTTGAGTGCCAGAGAGGCAATGCTTGGGAAGCCTCTCTGGCATTCAGAGGGTTGAAGGCCACTTTTAACCCTTCTGAGTGCCAAAGGGGATGTCAAATGAATTGCTTCACAATGCTCTGGACACATGACTGGCACTGAAAGGGTTATTACAAGGTGCACCTGTTTTGTCCCCAGTGCTGCAGCTGGTTTGCCCCAGTTCTCTTAGTACATCAACCTCACGGAGTGTGTACTGTACAAACAAACAGGAATGGGCTACACCAGCTCTGTATGATGATCCCTCCTCATTCATCCTATCAGTGGAGGTACCCGTGGCAGGAGTCTGGCTGTATAATCCCTTCCTACCAGAGGGACCAGAAAACATTGCATTGAATGCCATTTTTGGCAGTGAAGGCAATAGGTCTCTCTCGCTCAAACACTACTCTTCTTTACTAATACACCTCATTAAAGCACATCTACCACCTCTGAATAATAACCCTCCGTTTACCTTACTGTGGCCAAAAATACTTATGGCCTCGTATGAATTTTGACCTTGAGTCTTTGTGCCAGTGATAACATCTTCAATCAATCCAGCATGTGATGTCCATGGAAGCAGACATGACAGTTGCTAGCAGTACTGTACACTCTTCTCGTTGCACACGCTTTTGTGCCTTAAAAGGTCACGTACGTTGTGCGCTCTGTCTGCTTCAGTTTAAAAATAAAAAACGGTCCTGTCTGCCTCCATGGACATGACATACAAGACAAACTAAAAATCGTATCTATTGAATAAAGGCACAAGAAAAAAACTCATAGGTGCCAGTTTTTCTGGCCATAGAAAGTGGTGGTTAGGTGTTAATTCCCATTTAATCCACTACTCTTTTCTGAAACATCCGCTTTTATTTATTTTTTTTGTTTTTTTTTTTTAATTTTGTGTTTTCATACCCAACTTTGTCCAGGTTCCAACCCTCCCCTGTCCTTCAGTCCTGTCTGTACGTCCGTCTGATAGCAGTCTGACGTTTCTGTTTGTGATGTCTGTAGGGGGATGGGCAATCAGAATGAATTATCAAAGCAGACAAATGCATGGAATAAAAAGCCAGTGTACCTTATTGTGTTGCAAGTCTCTTTATTTGTGGATTTATATGCAAAAAGAAAGATATGAGCAATTCTAGAGCAGACCAACTGCACCAAAAGGGACAAATAAAGTCCCCAAATATTCATTGATTTAAAGGGATAGTAATACTTTGTTTTATCTTTATTTTATTTTGTAGGCATTAAAAAAACATGAAGAATGATATAAGTCTTATCTCTCAAACCTTTATGGTTTATGAGATATTCACAAGCAAAGTTTCCCTTCTTTACCCTTTTATCTAGTGTAAGCCATCTCTTCTCAGATGTGGAATGCAGTCCATAGACCAGACAGATAACAGAAGGGGACACTCTTATTCCTATGAAAACAATGAAAGCCCTGCCCCCCTTGACAAGCTTTTCAGGTTTTTCCCTTATCTTAATTGAAGATTCTCCCTCTCTGCAGTCTACCTGGGCACCTCCCTTCTGCTCTGGCTGAACAGTGTTACATCAGTAAAAGGGGCGGGAGGGGGATACTTTGTCATTGAATTACTCCTGAACTACAACTCTGACCGAATTGAAATAACACTCTCCAAAGTCCAAATACTATGATGATTAATTAGAGCTGCTTTTATTATGAAACATTACTATCCCTTTAAATGAGGCTATTAACTTCTTGAATGCTAAAGATGTCTCCATCAGATTGCAAAGAAACGCATTGGAGAACTAACATTCAAGCAGATAAAAGCCCCATTTAAATCAATACAATATGTATTTCTTCTCTATGGGACAACTGGTTTGCTCCAGAATTGTTTCACCTTTTACTTTTTTTAACTTAAAGGGATAGTAATGTTTCATATTAAAAGCAGCTCTAATTAATCATCATAGCATTTGGACTTTGGAGAGTGTTATTTCAATTTTGTCAGAGTTGTAGGTCAAGAGTAATTCAATGACAAAGTGTCCCCCTCCCGCCCCTTTTACTGATGTAACACTGCTCAGCCAGAGCAGAAGGGAGGTGCCCAGGTAGACTTCAGAGAGGGACAATCTTCAATTAAGATAAGGGAAAAACCTGAAAAACTTGTCAAGGGGGGCAAGGCTTTCATTGTTCTCATAGGAAGAAGATTGTCCCCTTCTGTTATCTGTCTGGTCTATGGACAGGATTCCACATCTGAGAAGAGATGGCTTACACTAAGTAAAAGGGGCGGGAGGGGGAAACCTTGCTTGTGAATATCTCTCAAACCATAAAGGTCTGAGAAATAAGACATATCGTTCATCATGTTTTTTTAACGCCTACAAAATAAAATAAAGATAAAACGAAGTATTACTATCTCTTTAAGGACCTTAGTTTCCCATGGGTGCCTGGAAATTAAAGGAACAGTAAATGCTGCTAAGAAAGGTGCATAACCTAAAGGGAATGCTGCCCTGCACCTAGCAATGTCATATACAGTACGTATAGCCAAGTAATCACCCTGCACACCACACAGAGACTTTGCTATTTCTGTAGCGGTCAGATTATGGGGCCCAGGACCACATACACATATTAATAGGGGTGAAAGTGCCATGAGCTAAGAAGTTGGAGAGAGACTGAGCACAAGAATAAAGTTGGGGGGGGCCACAGAGAAAAGGGGGGGCAGTAAGAGAGAAAGGGACCAGAAGGAGGCAAAAGAGAAGAAGAAAGGTAAAAGAGGTGTAGTATGAGTTACAGGGGAGCAAGCAGGGTAAACAGTCAGAGGCTAGTAGGGGAGACAGTAAGAAGCAACGGGGGCACAAAGAGGCCAGGGAAGGGAGAGACCCGAATGGGAGAACAGACAACAGGGGAAACAGGTAAGAAATATGCAGAAGGTGAGAAAAGGAAGAGTGCTTAAATCCCAAAACATCAGTTCCCTCTGCTAACTTTTTAAGCTGCAGCTTCTATTCATTTGCTCCATGGACTGGATTCAAATGTGCCTGTGTGCGGGTCAGAGTCTCTGCTCGCTACAGAGATACATGATGGGAATTTATGTGCTAGTTGTGAGCAACGCATTATAAACCAACATATTGTTCTCCCTGCTGGTACTCAAATGGTTAAATACACTCCATGTGTTCCTTCAGTGGGAATAATTAACCTTTTAAGGACTAATAGAGTTTGCAATATTGCACACCCATTAAAGGGTTCAATTATGCCTATCAGCCTGACAGGAATGTTCCATAGCTCACAGTCTTTGATCTGCTTATGAGGACATGGAGATGGTGAAAATAAGTGCTCACATGACCAGTGTGTCCCTGCCTTGGGGGGTAGCATTATATTCAAAGAAGTTGCAGCAAGGCCAACAGGGGAGGGCTGGCAACATTTGGCCTAGGGGTAAAATTTAATCAAGTGGCACATTTCCACTATTGCTCCAGCCCTCTGTCCCAGTTCACCCCCTTCTGTTGAGTTTATAACTGGCATTAATGTTTCGAAGTAACACAAGTATCAGTCAGTAATGAGGTTTATTAATTTATTTTCAATAGAAAATAATATTCAAGTGAACCCTTTGAGTGTCAGAGGGGTACCCAATGCATGTCTTCTCAATGTAGCGTTATTTGCCAGAATTATTACCTGATTAAAGAGAATTCACTATTCTTTCAAGACTGACAGCAGGACGGAGCGCGGACATCTTGCCATAGTGACGTCCGCGCTCCTAGTCCCTTTTGAAGCCGGCCGGCTCCTAGCAACTCCTCGGGACTGACAGCTGGGACTGACAGCGCAGGCGTGCAGACGTCACTATGGCAAGACATCTGCACTCCGTCCTGCTGTCAGTCTTGGAAGAATAGCGAATTCTCTTTAATCAGGTAATAATTCTGGCGACTAGCGCTACTGAGCAGCTAGTTGCCAGATATGCAATTATGTGGGGAAATTTTATTATTGGGTGGTAGTTAACGTTCCCCCCTCCCTCCCTTTTCCCTGATGTCAGCTCTCTAGCTGACTGCAGGGGAATCCGGGACCGGCGGAGGCTCTTCAGCAGAGCCAAGATCCCATTATTGAAAAATAAATCTTTCACTGTAACTGGTTTGCAAGCACACTTAGAAGACAGTTACAGTGAATGATTAATTTATCAATATCTCTATCTCGGCTCTGCTGCAGAGCCGCCGGCTGGTCCCAGGAATGAATTCCCCTGCAATCAGCTAGAAAGCTGACGTCAGGGAAAGAGGAGGGAGGGGGGGAACGTTAACTACGAATATCTCTCAAACCATAAAGGTTTGAGAGATGGGACTGGGGTCATTTAACTTCTTTTTTTAATACCTACAAGATGAAGATCTCTGAAAAAGATGTATTACTATCCCTTTAAACGATGTCTGTGCATTGATAATAAACACACTGCACTTTATTATGATGCTGTATATCTGTGCACTGATAATGAAAACACTGCACTTTATAATAATGTTGACTATATGTGCACTAATTATTAACACACTCTACTTTATAATGATGATATACATATGCCATCTTGTATTAAAGAAAGAATCATACATATAAAACCTACATTCAACAGAGGCCCTGAACCTTAGAGCATGCAATTTATTGGACCAGCAGATAAACTGTGCGCTTGCCGATCAGCAGACTCCGCAGTCAGCACCAGTCCAGCCCCCAAACAGCTCCTCACACAGACAGAGACCGAGGCACACACTGACTGCTCACTCTACTTTTCTGTCTCGCTGCGCCGCTGCACATGGCATGACAATGATGTCAACTGGGCCATCATTATCCAATGGAACACTGAGACACTGCCTGGAGGCAGCGTCCAGTGTTTCTATTGGATATTTATTACATCAGTGCAGGGGCGTTGCTAGGTTCCAAAATGATCTAGTGCTAGAGCCCATGGGGAAATTCAACAGCCCCTGCCACCCACGACAATGAAGATAACCACTCGTGCACACATACACACAAATTTATGTAGTATGTATATGGAGACACAAATAAAATGGAGCTACACTAGAGATACCACAGTAGCTATAGAACCACACAGACCTTGCCTTGTCTCTGCACTGGTAGCCATTAATCCACACATACTGCCCCACACCACCACCACCACACTGACAAGTACCCCTCTAGCATTGTCGCCTAAGATGCAGTTAGTTTGCCGCATAATGATGCACTTTCCATAGTGTTCACGCCTGCAGCATTCTGTCACCCACGTGCCATGTAGAGACTATTATCATCACTATCATTATAGCACGATGTGTGCTGTGGGCTAAATATGTGAAACACACTTGTTAGTCTACAGATAGCCAGGACACTGACTACTTTATCTCAGGTTAGGTATATTGTGCATTATTATAATTGAACTGTAGCTTCAACATTGTACCACAGAGCTAACAATTGAAATGGAGCTATTAGTAATACCACAGAGCTTACAACTGAAATGGAGCTGCACTAGTGATACCACAGAGCTTATAGACATGGAGCTACACAAGTGATACCACAGAGCTTACAATTATAATGAAGCCAAACTAGTGATACCAGAGAGCTTACAATTGAAATTAAGCTAAACTAGTGATACCACAGAGCTTACAATTGAAATGAAGCCAAACTAGTGATACCACAGAGCTTACAATTGAAATGAAGCCAAACTAGTGATACCAGAGAGCTTACAATTGAAATGAAGCTACACTAGTGATACCACAGAGCTTGCCATTGAAATGAAGCTAAACTAGTGATACCACAGAGCTTACAACTGAGGTGGAGCTGCACTAGTGATACCACAGAGCTTACAGTTGAAATGGGGGTGCAGTGTACCATTTTAGGAGAATATCAGGAAATGTAAAATAAGCTGACACTGAGATCTTGGAAATGTTAACCATTATAGTTCCCATACCATGGCTTCTGGGTGATATGTCCCTGCCTGCTATAGTTCAGAGGTGCTCAAACCAGGGAACCCTTACCATGCAATAACTTAGAGCTTTCACTACTTCATCACACACAGACATGAAGAACTTCTCCCTTTGCCTTTCTACTAGAAAATGGCACCAATGCAAACATGAAATAAGCAGTTTATTGCTGCATATCCTACAGTAGGTACTGCTGACCTATGGCTCAAAATTCTGAGTCTCAGGATCAACAAACCTTGAGAGTTCCCTTTGTTGAACATATTTGGATGGACATCAAATGGGCATATTGTGGCAGAGGTAAATTATTTCACCCAATTTTGCCAAATGGACCCCTCTGATGTCCCACATGGGCATGTACTGGGACATTTGAGAATGCTTTGGGTGATCAGGGAAGCGGTCATCAGCAGTCCCCCTCCAGCTTCTACACCCAAATGGTGGCATTAAAATAAGTGTCTATAGTGCTCCACTGCCCTTCCAAAAACATTTTTAATCACAAAAGTCATAATATGTTTCCTATATGAAGTGGGAAATCAGAGGGGTACATCTGACAACAGCAATGCATGACATTAGGTACCTAATTTGCCCGTCAGCTTGAATGTGCCCATTTGGTGTCCACATTTATACTCCTGGAAGATCTAGGATAATGTGGGCCTGACTGGGGGTTTGATGTACTGGTCCAAAGCTGACAGGCTTGGTAGCTCCAAGAACTTTAAACTTAAGCTCAGGGTCTGCTCCTCAAGCCCACCCACTGCAGTACATGAGGACGTTGTACTGCCTCTACCTGTGCATGTGATTTGTATCCAATGAAATGTTGTGACTCCACTCACTAGAGGTAGCAGCCAGTGTTTCATTGGATGCGCCACAGTGTCATGACATGCTATGCACATCAACAGATGGGTGCCACCAGCTCCAGTGTCTTATCTCACTGTATTAACCCCTTGAAAACTAGAGGTCAACGCAACACATGTATACCTCCTTAGCATTTGAGGGGTTAAACCTTGCTTAATACATTATGAAAATTGTATTGTGTGCAGCTGGTTTGCTCTAGGATTGTTCCAGTGCCTCTTCCTGCACTAACCCCCCCCCCCCCCCCCGCTGAAAAGCCCTGTATTCATACTCATGTACTTTTCTTCCCATAACCTGGTAAATAGATGAAGGACAGTACCCCTGACTAGGCTGACTGCACAACTCCATGCAATATCAGAAGGCAATATCCCTGCCAGGGCTTACTGCAACCTTCCATGCCTTGATCAGTACCAGGTGGGTAGTGCCCCGTCTGTGATAATAGCATCTGTCCATGCCTTTATTAATATGAAGAGGATTTTAAATGAAACCATCCCGTTAAAATTATATTTGTAAGGATTACCAGATAATGACACACCCATTTATTAATTTCACTATAAGACACTGTTATTAACACATTCAATGCTGCAGGGTCTCCAACATATAAAAACCTTTCTAGCATTAAATCATTTACATTTATGTGTATGTTGCCTTAACCCTTTGAGTGCCAGGGGGGATCCAATGCATTGGATCCCCTCTGGCACTCAAAGAGTTAATCCAAATCCTACAATAACATACTTGGCACTAAAAGGGTTACCATATCACTTTACTTACCTCTCAGCATGCACAGTGTATCCTGCAATACAAGTAAGTAATCTGGGTCTAGTAGGACTGGTTCCTCTCTCTTCCTGTGTCAGCCCCGCCCTTGGATTACAACAGGAAGAAAGGGCAGGCATGTGAAGATAGCAGTCTGTGCCACACACAGGTACTGAAGGGCCATTTCATTTATTTTGCATGCACCGTTATGGATCTCTCTAGGGTGACCACGGGTCCTGGAATGTCCGGGACTGTCCCTTATTTGAAGCCTATGTCCCGTGTCCCGGGTCATCTCCCACCGGGACAATGAAGTGTCCCGGAATGAAGCCAAGCCACCCACACAGCAGCACAAACAGTCACTCTCTCAGTGGCGTCGCCAGGGGGGGCCAGTGCCCCCCCAATTTTCTTCACCTCCCACTGCTCCAGTGTTTGTTGTGTTTTTTTTTTTTGATATATGCCGCCCTGGATGTCAGCCTGCAAGCGGTGTGTCACATCATTGACGCCGCGAGGGAGCACTTGGTAGCATAAATCAGCGCTCCCTCGCGGCGTCCATGATGTGACACACCGTTTGTAGGCTGACATCCAGGGCGGCAATCCAGCTGATCTCCTGGAGGCAAGCACTCTAGTAATACAGAGCGCTGGGAGATGACATCATCTCCCAGCGCTCTGCATTACTGAGCACAGCGCGCGGGAGCTTCAGCTCTGTGCCGGAGGAGGCACAGAGCACTTTCCACACCGCTAGACTACCAGGGACTTAAGGTAGGGCATCAAGGGGCAATGTGTAGATGAAGAGGCTTTATGGTATGATGACCACATGTCCTGGAATGGCAGAACGGAAATGTGGTCACCCTAGATCTCCCTAACCTTACCACACTGAGAAGTGCACTATTGTGGCCATGAGGAATATACATTTTAAGCTGGAGGCAAGCACTTTAGTAATACAGAGCGCTGGGAGATGACATCATCTCCCAGCGCTCTGCATTACTGAGCACAGCGCGCGGGAGCTTCAGCTCTGTGCCGGAGGAGGCACAGAGCACTTTCCACACCGCTAGACTACCAGGGACTTAAGGTAGGGCATCAAGGGGCAATGTGTAGATGAAGAGGCTTTATGGTATGATGACCACATGTCCCGGAATGGCAGAACGGAAATGTGGTCACCCTAGATCTCCCTAACCTTACCACACTGAGAAGTGCACTATTGTGGCCATGAGGAATATACATTTTAAGCCATTTACTACACTGACCTGGAAATCACTTTCTACTAGCGAACCAAGTAAGGGAAAGGGAGACACGCCAGAGGAGGGAGAGAAAGATTTGAAGGGGGGGGGGGGGAGTCTGAGAGGTGGAGAAATGGGGCTATGGGGGAGAAAGAGTTGCCTGAGTTGCTATGGAAGAGGGCCAGCAGGCACAACATGGCACACGGAAGGGCATGGGATGGAATACTAGGAACTGACAGGTAACACAACACCAGTGATGCATCTTGTAATTGAAAACATGTAATGGAATTGCACGATTATATTTTAACCCCTTAAGGACCAGAGGGGCGTGCAGCACATTGCTCTGCAATGCGGCGCAC
Source organism: Rhinophrynus dorsalis (assembly GCA_037306005.1). Lineage (NCBI taxonomy): Eukaryota > Metazoa > Chordata > Amphibia > Anura > Rhinophrynidae > Rhinophrynus > Rhinophrynus dorsalis. Next base: position 152,628,757 of record CM074725.1, read on the forward strand.
ACCCCTCTGGTCTTTAAGGGGTTATACCTTATAGCTACAGATTGGTATGCAACGCATTGTCAAACAATGTGCTGCACACCCATTTGGTATTCAAATGGTTAAAATATACATAGGGTTGACACTGCAGATAGGAGGGTGACTCTCATACTGTACCTCCTTATATGCCTAACCAGGGGCAGGCTGGCCCGGGGGGCAGGGGGACAATTGCCCCCCGGGCCGCAGGGTCTGTGACTGTAGTAGGCCGCCGCCGTGGATGCATTGCACTGACAGTCTGTCAAAAAAATAAATCAGTCTCAGTCAGTGCGGGGCCAGAGCGGAGCCAGGCATCTATTTGCCACTTGAAAGCAATGTTTGTGATGTGCAGGTAACTTTACAATAACATGAGCAGGTTACTGAGGAGGGCCTGTCTGTCTGATGCTGCCCAGTTGGGGCCATGCAACATGAAGTCTAATTCACTGATGTCACTAGGGGGGGCTAAGGGGGCTGAAGCGCCGAATATTTTGGAGGGAATCTCCGAATGGAGATTCTGGGTAGCAGTCTCCAGAGCTGCCCGCAGCTTAGTTTTCCAGCCAGCAGCCTGAAACTGGCTACTAAATGTGCATTAGTGAAATGTTTTCAGATTCCAAAATGCACAAGTCTACATCTCTGATGCTCATGTGCACTCAAAAGCAATCTCTGCATACGCACACCGTCAGTGTGGCACTGCCTGGGCTCCTGTGTCTGCACACATTACTCCCTGGCGGGAATCTCGTCTAACCATGGAATCAGTTGTGAGAGAAGGTACTGTACTAGGTGTCATCATTTTGTGGTAAATCCCTATATAGCATATAAAACGATGTGACATACTGACTTCATTATTTCTGGTCTGTTAAATAGGTTATAGACACTCTAATTGGCGAAATTCATATGTTAATACCGTTATTTATTGTTCTACCATGATGTCTACTATTTGCTAAGTTGGGCACAAGGGAGGACTGGTGACTCAGGCCTGGGAGGAAAACCATGCACTCTGCACACTGGACTTGTAAGCAACTCAAGCAACTGGGCCTTTTATAGAGCTGCAGCTCTGTTTGGTACATATGAACTTTGTCAAAATAGAGAGGGGCCTGGATTAAACTGCATTTAAGCAGCTGAGTGGGTATGTCTTTGTATTGTTTTTATCCTGACCCTCTCTTGCCTTAGATTAATTGGCAACAGGTACTCCCTCATCGCAGTCTAGCCAATCAAAATTAAATATGAGCTTAGGCCTGCACCAGTTCATTTAGTGCAGCTCTGCCCAGTCATACAGAGAGCCGTGTAGACATAAAGCTTGCAGGCAGTTGGCCTAAGGGCCCTAAATTTGTACAAGCTCAGTTGAAATACAGAGATTAAGTAGGGAGGATGTTTGTCCCTGCCAACACAACCTCATTCTCTGGTCAGGAATAAAGATGTAGTTGTTTCCAAAAGCTGACCCTACCAGAAATCATCATGGTAATCTGTAATGTGGCTGTGTGTGTGCGTGTGTGTGGGGGTATTAATGGGGTTTTTGGATAGAGGGCAGCATGATATTAAAGGAAAACTAAAAACTCCTAATAATAATAATCCCACACTTTACTATTGCCAGGAAATACTAATGACCTCTTAGAAGAGTATTAACCCTTTGAGTGCCAGAGGGGTACTGAATGCATTGCAAAGTAATGCATTCCATACCCCCTGGCACTCAAAGGGTTAAAAAATGTAACTACCATGAGCCACATTCAATAGTGCAACGAAAGACATTTCAACCATTACACTCTCTTTAAAGGGATAGCAATGGTTAATTTTAAGTTGATTTAATATTGTAGACATTAAAAAAAGTTAACATCTATGTAAGTCTTATCTGTCAAATATTTATGGTTTGAGAGATATAACTTGCTAAAGTCATCTTTTCCTGGCTGTTTCACTCAAATCTGCCATCTAGCTGACAGCTGCAGATTCCAGTCATTTGACCAGGCAGAGGCTCTTCAGCAGAGCTGAAATCACATTATTTAGAAATAAATACTTCATTGGAACAGTCTACAAAGTGTGCTTGCAAACCAGGCACACTTTGTAGACCATTCTAAATGAAGTATTTGTCTACCAGAATCTGCTTCTGACAGCTTTACAACTCATCAAGCAGAAAGGGGAGGGACCAGAGAACTTTATGTTTCTACTGTTATGGTTTGAGAGATAAGAATAAGTGCAAGTACTCTCTTTTAATTGTATCCACCACGTCTACCGGTGAGATAGCTCAGTGGTAAATTCCTTAACTATAGAGCCTCTTCAAACCTAAAGGCTGCAGGTTCGAATCCTGGCAGGGTCAGCTTCATCCTTCCGAGGTTGATAAATGAGTACCATTGATTGGATAATAATAACATCTATTATTTCAACTGCAGATTTGGTTAATTCCGAGAGCATGCGCTGAAAGCGCTTTGAGTTCCACTGGGAGAAAGTCGCTAAATAAATGCTAGTTGTTATTATATAGTTAATACTTTTTTCTGACATTACTATCCCTTTAAATGAAAATCACACACACACACCTACATCATAATCTCATATTTATTTATTTGCATATAGATAAATAATTGGAATCTTATATAATAAATACATTTTTGAGGTAAGACATCAAGGATCAAAATAAAATAATCAAGTGCTTGGAGCATATACATTATGTGTAAGGCACACTGTGCATTAGCCCCTTTGATGGTAGGTCTGTGTGTATCCAGGTACAGTCTTGTTTGGGACCAGTGTAAACCTTCGTAATTTTATCCCATGCTCAGAAACCCAAGGGCATATAAACAGAAGAGTGGAAATCATAGCAGAAGTGAAACATCCTCCAGTAACAAGTTTTTTGTTGGATAAGAGTGTATTAAATTAAAATTCAGATGTGAAGTAAATCTTTTTAATGAAAATTATAATTGTAGGAATTTTTCTCCTGAGTACTGCCACTGCTAGCAAAGTTGCCATTCAGAAATTACTACAGTTTTATCTAATTTTGTTCTCAATAAACCTAAAAAAAATTCTCCAACTCTGGATCTTAATGCATGGGCTCAATAGAATAATATAGGAACTGGAGTGGATAATCTCCAAGGAGTTAAGTCATATTTAATCAAAGAAAAATTGTATTTGTCCTCCATGGTCCATTTGGTTTGCCCCAGAATTACTTCACCTTTTATTTGAACACAGGTCAATGAATTGGATTAACAAAATGGAGGAGTCAGACATTTTTGCAGCAAATAGCTAATATATGCTTACAGTTACTACGGAAACCTTTTTGTATGGTGCACATGATTGGGCCTTCATTCTGGATATGCCCTTTGAAGGAAGGATGGGGTGAACAGAAAATGTGGGTGGCCATGGCTGTATGTAAAACAAGCCTTAAAGGGATAGTAATGTTTCACAATAAAAGCAGCTTAAATTAATCTTCATAGTATTTGGGCCATGGAGTTTGTTATTTCATTACGGTCAGAGTTGTAGTTCAAGAGTAATTGAATGATAAAGTGTCCCCCTCCTGCCCCTTTTACTGATGTAACACTGCTCAGCTCAGAGCAGCAGGTTGGTGTCCAAGTGGATGGCAGAGAGGGACAATCTTCAATTAACATAAGGGAAAAACCTGTCAAGGGGGCAGGGTATTCATTGTTCTCACAGTAAGAAGATTGTCCCTTGCTGTGAGCTATCTGGTCTGTGGACCAGATTCCACCTCTGAGGGGAGGTGGCTAACACTAGGTAAAAGGGGTGGTGGTGGGGGAAACGTTATCATTCAATTACTCTTGAAATACAACTCTCACAGTATTGAAATAACACTCTCTATGGCTCAAATACTATGAAGATTAATTGGAGCTGCTGTTTTTGTGAAACATTACTATCCCTTTAACAACTAGTGGAATAGCAGTTGCAAAAGCAAATAAAGTCCTGTCTTGCATAAAAAGAGGTATTGATGCAAGATTGGATAACATCGTTTTGCCATTGTGCAAATCATTGGTAAGACCTCACCCTGAATATGCAGTGCAGTTTTGGGCAACAGATCTGAAAAACGGTATTCTAGAACTGGAGAGAGTACAGCGAAGAGTAACAAAATGAATTAAAGTGTTAGTAATGTCTAAAGAAAAAGGTTTTTTGCATTTAGAAGAGCTTAAAAAGCTGAGCTAAATGCAAAAAACTTTATCTCTCAAACCGCTATGGTTTAAGAGATACGGGTGTTTAACCCCTTAAGGACCGGCGGTCCTGGGACATTTCCGTCCCATAATGACCGCATAGGAGCACTTGGACGCGCCGGTACACGTGACCTGTCGCGTGTATTGGCGCGTCATTATGGGGCCTGATAGAGATCGCTCCGATGTTGGAGCGGTCAATTTCAGGCCCTATTTTTACTTACAGCGCTCCCGGTAGAGCACTGTAAGTAAAAAGTACATGACGTACTATGACCGTCATCGGTCCTTGAGTATTTCAAGGACCGTGACAGTCCTGGTACATCAAGGGTCCTTAAGGGGTTAAAGTTTGCTGTTTCCTACTGACAGCTGTAAAGCTGTCAGCAGGAGATTCGTGTCGTCCCACACGGTGGCGCTTGAGAAGTGCCGAGATCTCGTTACTTACACGGAATCCCTTCATTGGAATGGTCTAAAACGTGTGCCTGAATGGAGGACTTGACATACGAGGAACAACTAGACAAACTTGGTTTATTTACTCTAGAGAAAAGACGAGTAAGGGGGGGATCTTATCACAATGTACAAGTATATATGTGAGGTCAATACAAGGATGTATCGGGTATGATATTCATTCCAAGGCCTGATCAAATAACAAGGGGTCATTCCTTGAGGTTAGAGGAAAGAAGGTTTCAACTTCAGCAGAGGAAAGGGTTGATTTTTTTTTTTTTACAGTAAGATCTGTTAAATTATGGAATCACTTGCCAAAAGATATGGTTATGGCAGATACAATCGATACATTTCTTTCAAAAGGGAACATAGAGGGTTATACTGTGTGTTAATAGGCAAAACAGGAACATCTGATAAAGACTAATTTATTTGGCAGCAGGAAAGCAATATAATCCTCTTGTCTCTGGGTTATGAGGTGAAGGTTGAACTTGATGAACTTTTGTCTATTTTTCAACCTAATTTACTATGTTACTATGTAATGGAGGATAGTAAAGGGACACTATCACTGAAAATCAATTTAGGTGATTTTAAAAGAACTTTTAAATATGCCTATATGTTTTATTAGCCATTTTCATTAAGAAAGCCAGATTTTTAGTTATTTAGCTTATGCCGATTAAAGCATGCTGTGTAGGTACTTTTTGTCTTAGCCCTAACATTAACTCTTCCCCACACAGCTCAGCACTGCATTGCTCACCTCCATACCTCCCAACATTTCAAATGGTGAAAGAGGGACACTTCTGTTTTAGGTGACTTTTCTGGGGGTGTGGCTGGTAAGCGGGGCATTTCCAAGAATTTTTAGGTTATTTCTTGACCCATCTGCAACTCTTTGTGTAACTGATAAATGATTTAGAGCAAGACTAAAGTATTTTAATTACCCATATTAATGCATAAACACATATACTGACAATTAACAACACATTTATGTATGTTTTATTGCTGTGGAGCAATGTAATACAAACTACTCATTCTGATGTCCTAAAAAGAGGGACAAAAGGGTAGAAAAGAGGGACAGAGGGATTTGGGTCTCAAACTGGGACTATCCCTCCTAAAGAGGGACACTTGGGAGGTATGCACCTCCCCACTGTTTGTAAGGGTTGTCAAGGAGTGGAAGGAGACAATGTAGGCCTAAGACAGGATGTGTCTGCACGGGGTGCCTCCGTTAGCATAAACTATATACCTAAGCAACTCAAAAACAAGTTTTCTAAATAAAAAATGGTTACTAAATCATAGCAAGCACCAGTTGTTTTTAGATTATAGCGTCCCTTGAATGAAGAGACCAGTGATAATGTAGACGGCTTCTAGAACGAAGTAATTCTAGAACACAACTACTGCAATATAGGGGACAAACATTGCCATATTATCATTGATTTAAATCTCACTTTTAACCCTTTGAGTGCCAGGAATGCACAAAACACTGCTTTGCAATGCATTGTGCACCCCTCTGACATGCTAATGGTTAACTCCCTTCAATGCTGCAGAGGTCTCCAACACATTGCAAATGGTTTGCTCCATAATTACACCAATTCTTCTTACTACATCACCATCACTGGGAGCAGACATATTCAATGAGATCTGCTATTAATCACCTACTATTGGGGAGTCTGTAGATAATATCCGACTACTACTGAAAATGGACAAGGCTTCTCAGTTAGGAAATTTAATAAAATGGGAGATTTTAACTACTCAATACTGGATACATTTTAGAGAAGAACAATATAACGAATTAGGACGATTTCAAAACAGGTAGGACATTGATCGAGGCCCTAGGGTTAGGGTGACCAGACCTCACCTTTAACTGGGGACGCATATGAAAAATGCATACTGCAGGGCTGCTTTGACTTTAGTACACTCCTGAAATATGCCTATTTCCTGTGTCCCCAGTTAAAGGTGAGGTCTGGTCAGCCTACCCTAGGGAGAATCTGAGTGCCTTTTTGAGTCTGGGAGCATTTTCTTTTCCAACACATTTGGGGTATAATTAGAAATGGATTCAGTTGGGTTATTTCTGCTTCCCTCTGGATCAACAAAGGAGATCTTGCAAACATCAAACAATGACGTTTTCAACCTCATCAGATATGTAATATGCTGGAGAAGTATTTAGCATCCAAGGGGTTAATTTTTAAACAGCTAAACAGATACTCCATGCACTTCCAGGCCAGCCCTCTGTCATACAAAAGTCTATAATCACCAGGAAAGATATTGCAAACATATAAGTAGGTGAAGGCAATCCTCTTCCTCCCCACAAGATTCTTGTTACAGTGTCGAACACTATACAGTGGAGAGGATCTAAAATAACACATTACCTATTTATCTACATTAGGCAACCCCTTCATCCCACAAGATTCTTGTTACAGCACCAAACACTATACAGTGGAGAGGATCTAGAATAACACATTACCTATTAACCCACATTAGACAACCCCCACAAGTTTATTGTTACAATACTGTACTGTGGAGGGGCTCTAGAATAACACATTTGACTATTAATCAATTAGATTTTTAAGCACCTGGATAGTTTTGGACCCGTTTGGCCAATAATGCAAATCGACTGCAAATAACTGCAGTATTTCGTGCAATTCTGGGGTATACCAACTTCACCGTAGGGAACAAATATCAATTCCCAAAATTACCATTTAATTAAATATGACTTTTAATTCCTTCTCTGCTATATTGCATCACAGTGAGTTGGACACCACTTTAGCACTGAATGCTTAAAAGTCCAATTTAAAATCAATGGGCCTTTTTGCTAATCTATGCCTGTTTACTTACCTGTATACAGTCCTCTGTGCCATATGCAGGAAGATAGAAATTTACAAATCTGGAGCAAACCAAATGCACTATAGGGCACAAATAACATTTTCAATAATGACCATTAATTTAAAGGGGAACATTCACCTGAAAAAAAAATTGGAGCGCTGGTTATAAGTCCTAAAACAATACCAGCGCTGGGTTGTATTTTAAATCTACTGACCTGTGAGCCGAGATATTAAGGTTTGAAAAGTGCCACTTCCGCATACTGCGGCACCCTGTACCTGCGGCACGGAGCAGCAGGACTTCCCACTTCGCTCCCAGAAGCCCCAGCGAGCGCGTTCTCGCTTGACCTCGGAGCTCAATTGTGTTGGGCTAACGTTACATCCGCCTCAGTTTGAGATGCTACGGAGGTTGCAACCTCCGTAGCATCTCAAACTGAGGCGGATGTAACGTTAGCCCAACACAATTGAGCTCCGAGGTCAAGCGAGAACGCGCTCGCTGGGGCTTCTGGGAGCGAAGTGGGAAGTCCTGCTGCTCCGTGCCGCAGGTACAGGGTGCCGCAGTATGCGGAAGTGGCACTTTTCAAACCTTAATATCTCGGCTCACAGGTCAGTAGATTTAAAATACAACCCAGCGCTGGTATTGTTTTAGGACTTATAACCAGCGCTCCAATTTTTTTTTCAGGTGAATGTTCCCCTTTAAATGGGCCTTCCAACCCCTAAAATGCTAGATGTTTTCAAAGCCCCACTGACAAAATGAAATGTTTATTCCCCCACCATGGTACAGTTGGTATGTTCCAGAACTGTTCCTCGCTAGCTTCCAGAGTAAGACTCTATAACTCTGTGCACCAGCACTATTGTTTAAGATTTAAAGGGGCAGCAAAGGGGGAGAATAAAGTGCTTTGTAATTATAGGTAGTGTTTAAAGCTCCCCCATTCCCTCGCCAATCTTACTGCAGATCGGTTTGATCTGCAGGGCTGGGTAATGTTAGATGCAGAAAATAGGCCCATATTTATAAAAGCAAACTGGAGTTATTTTGGAGTAAACCAACTGCATTACAGGGGGACAAATAAAATCCTTGTTACATTAAATTGGGTTTTTAACCCCTTGAATGCTAGATAGGTCTCCAGTGCATTGCAAAGTAGTAAGCTGCAAGCAGCGATAATGCATTTGCTCCATCTCTTAGTATCGGTGTTCTCTCTCTCTGACCAAAAAGCCTGCCCCTGAAGTAAATCAGAACCTCCTCTCTTCGTCACTCACACTAGTGGTTTTACTGTGTTTACTGTACGTATTGATTACCATAGAGACATTTGACTCGTCGTCCTATCACGGTCTAAGACACTCTATGTTAATTTACCATAGACTAGAGAGTCTTAGTTATGAGTTACTCGAGTCATAAGACTCTATGGTAATCAATGTGTACCGTAAAAACACAGTAAAACCACTAGTGTGATGAAACGAAGTTCCGATTTACTTTATCTTATGAGAAATAAACAAGCTGCATTCAGTTTTTTTACAAAAAAAAAAAAAAAAATGAAAAACTATATGTAAGTTATATTTAAAAAAAACGGGACAAAATTGACATTTATAGTAAAAAGACAGAACGGTCTGGAAATATGAAAAAAAAAAAAAAAAAAAAAAAAATACTGTCCCATTTAAAACGGTACTTATGGTTAGCCTACCTATGGCGCAGATTGCTTGTATAAATATGGGTCATAGTCCCCAGTGTTTGATATGATCACTCCCTACATACTGGCTGGAGGATACTGCTTTATAGAATATATTATATATATGCACTCAAACTTACTAGAACACAAAGTACCAGGTGCAGCAGAGATAATAGATATAGAGAAATGGGCTGCGTACTCACGGATTTAACAAGTTCATGGTAAACCAATCTTTATTGGTAAGCTAAGATGCGACGTGTATATATTTATTTACTCTACAACGTTCAAAAATTTGGAGTCACTTAGAAATGCCCTTGTTTTTGAAAGAAAAGCAAATCTTGTCCATTAAAATAACATAAAATGGATAAGAAATACAGTGTAGACATTGTTAACCCCTTAAGGACCATTTCCGTGCCAGGACCGTCACGGCGGTCCGGCACTTAAGGACCAATGACGGTCCTGGCACGGCACGGAGTTCAGTGCTCCCGGCGCGGCTGCACGCCGCTCCGGAAGCCCTGAACCGGAAGAGATAATTAAAAAAAAAAAAAAACGCCCCGTGGTCTGTAAGTGCCGGCCGCACGGGATCGCGCTGGTCCTTAAGGGGTTAATGTTGTAAATGACTATTGTAGCTGGAAACAGTTGATTTTTTAAATGGAATATCTACATTTGCTGCAAATGGAGGATTCTTTGACGAAAGCAAAGTTTAAAGGACACATTTATTATTTAAAATAAAAATCATTATTGCTAACCTTGTCAATGTCTTGACTATTTCCTATTCATTTTGCAACTTATTTGATGTATGTTTTCACGGAAAACAAGGGAATTTCCGAAGTGACCCCAAAATTTAATGGTAGTGTACATCACTGGATCTTATGCACAAATGAAAAGAGGAACTATTATGGAGCAAACTAACTTCACCATAAGGAAGAAATAAAATTCCCCAAATTCCAAAATTGTGTTTTTGCACTTACTGTATGCTCGGGATGTCTCCAATGCATTGTGAAGCAATGCTGCGAAACTCTCTCTCCATCATTCAAGAAGTTAAAAGCCCCATTTAAAGGGATAGCAATGTCTGTGTTTACCAAAATGTAATATTGTAGCTATTACATAACTAAACTAACCGATGCAAGTTCCATCTCTCAAACCTTTATGGTTTGAGAGATATACAAAGATAAACTTCTTTATCTCCCCTGATGTCCTCTGTAAAGCTGACAGCAGGAGATGCATGTCGGCCAACTCGAGGCAGCTCTTCAGCAGAGCCGAAATAGCTTGATCTAAAAATAAATACTTCATTGGAACAGTCTACAAAGTGTGCCTAGTTTCCAAGCACATTTTGTAGACCATTCCAATGAAGTATTTATTTCTAGATCTCAATATTTTGGCTCTGCTGAAGAGCCGCCTGCCGGTTCCCAGACCAGGATATCCTGCTGTAAGCTAGAGCGTGGACGTCAGGAAAAGGGGGGGGGGAACTTTATCGTTGTATGGTTCACAAACCATAAAGGTTTGAGAGATGGAACTTACACCAGTTAGTTTAGTTTGTAATAGCTACAATATTACATTTTGGTGAACACAGACATTACTATCCCTTTAAATCAGCTGGGGAGTTTTAGGCATCCCCTATGGTGCAGATGGATTATTTAAGAATTGCCCCTCTGTTGCTTCTTGTGCTTAAGACCCACTGTGCGGTTGATAAGTCTGATTATATCAAAGACGAAAATAAACATGGGTTTTTGCAGAGAAAGCTAGCAGCATCAATAAAAAAAAAAAAAAATTGACCCAGGATATCATTTGACACTAAAATAAATATTTATCTTTTTGTAGGATTGTACAATTTGTCCACAGAAAAGGAATACAAGTTATATTGTGTTTAGGTTTGGTTGTGTGTGTGAGTTGTTTGCTTATGAACAAGTTTGTGCAGGGAGGTTTGGAGATTTTTCCCACTTGAAAAAACAAAAAGTACCGTAAACCCAGAAAGTTAATTCACTTGTAAAACAAGTTGGCATTTCCTACCAGTAAGACGTTTGCTGTTGCAATCTCATGGATTTTCTAAGAAAAGCTAATAATATAAGGTATTGCAGGGGGCGGATGTGAAGTCGGAAACAGTCAGCAGAGTTGAATACACTAGTGATTGCTGCTAAATTGTGCACCAATCATTAGGCAAATAGCTTCAACAGCCTGACAGGGCCTTAGGCACAACAGAAAAAAGGGGCAATTTTGGACAAACCAGCAGCATCATAGGTGATTTAAATGGGGTTTTTAACCAGTAGAACAGGCTGGAAAACTCTATGGCTTTCAGGAGTTAAAAACCCCATTTAAATCCATGATCATTTTTATTTTGTAGTTAAAAGTTCCATTTAAATACATGATAATTTGTAATTTGTTCCCCCGTGATGCAGTTGACTTGCTCTAGAATTGCTCTGGTTTGCCTTTAGGTATAGATCACACGGCCACCTGGATGTGCCCTATTTTAGTGCCTCCCACACCAACTTACCAGTGTCGCATACTCCCCCTAACATTATGTTATGTGTGTGTACAATGTCTGCCCATATAGAAGTCATTCCATAAATCATTGGCAGATGCCTCATGTGTCAGAAAGTCACTGGAGGATGTGAATGGCATTGCTTCATTCAACAGTACATGAGAACGAGTTGGTGGGTTTTTCACAGGCCACAGTGTAGATAACCATACTGCATTATGATGCATATTTCTAGATAGATATCGCCTGTTTGAATTGCAATTTGGGGAGAGGAAAATCTGTTCTACAGGGGTGACCTAGGAGCAGCTTTTTTAACGGGGAGCTAAAAATCACCCGTATTAACATAACCTAATACATAAGGCCCATCTTACTGTCTCAATTTTGCCCTCAGCGCTGTTTAGCACTGGACTCTTTACATGCCACAGCAACAATAAGGTTACAAATGCACTTGATATAAAAACCATTTCACCAAGAGAACTGCAAATCCTTACCAAACACACCATATAAAATGATTGTTTAAAAAGTCACCAACGGTAACGGAGACCTCACAACTGATTGTAAAACTGTTCATGCTGAAACTCTTCTACTGCAAGAAGGACCAGGGACAGACATCAGGGCCCTGTAGGTCTGGAAGCATTAAGTAATAAAATCAGCATTACACATTAAGACATTAGTTCACCAGTGTACAGAAAAGATGAGATTTCTTTCTTAGTTTCTCATTGATGGACGTTTTACAGGGGAAACATCTGCAAATGGGAGGTCCTCACGTGCACTTCTTGCCATTCAAGAGATGCTCCTTCTCTTCTAATCCCAGATTCTGGTGACTGAGCCTCTTGACAATGGCACCTGGGACAAGAGCAGCCAGGGCAATCGCTAACAGCTTGAGTAGGGTTGCCCAGGAGAACATGTCATCTAAAGACTTTAACTGGGACAGAATGGAGCCGGTCTGAACGCATATGAAGTTATAAGGCAGAAGACCTAGGTGCAAAATAAGATACAAAGCTACTTCGAGATGGGTTCAAGGAAAATTAAAACTTTGTAATATTAACCCCCCCCATTTACCTTAAACTGGGAAGAAAAAAAACAAAACAAAAACAAAAACAAAAAAAAACTATGAATCAATTCTGTGTGGATTGGATCTCCAAAATTAATCTTTAATTAGAACTTGACATCATGTCCACGAAGGCAGACCCGATTCTTTGTTGCAGGACCCAAAGACCCAAATGGTCCCCCACAGAAGACTGCCCAAGAACACTTCATTGGAAAGGGATTTTAATTCATGTGTCCTGCAGCATAAAATCGTGTCTGCTTCCATGGACAGGATATCAATTACTCCTTAAAGATTTATGTTGGAGAACAAGCACGGATTAAAGTTAACTGGTTTAATATTGAGTTATTCTTGTTTCTTTAAACAAAGTGCAGTGGTTACAGAGTTCTTAATCCTTTGAGTGCCAGAGAGGCTGGACACGCATTTGGCACTCAAAGGGTTAACTGCTTAGTTGCTGGAGAGAGAAGTCTCCAACCCAATGTATTGGAGACTTCTATATAGAAACCAAGGGGTAAAAATATAGAAAGTTGGATAAAATCAACAAATACACATCCCCTTAAAAACTGCACTTATAACATTTGAAGCAAAAAAAAAATGTATAAAGACAGTGGAAATACTAGGTTCCCAAAATACCCATGGCATAAAGGAATACAAACACAAAAAACTGAACTAGATTGATACAACTTAAAATATGATGTACATCAAGCCAAAATAATTATTCATATGCTACATCCCTAAAATATAATCACACAATTGCTTTTTAATGTGAACATTGTGGTATTCATACAATATTTACTTAATGTTGTTTGTATTGAGAGAAGCGCTAAAGCAGGGCTTGACAAAATCCAAGTGCAAGGTTGCAATGAGGACCAAAAATTTGGACCTGAAGCCTAACTTACCCTGCAGGCAGGGTAAGTTTTATCACTTTAAAATATACATGATCTCTCCCATGAGCATGGGATCGATCCTGTATATTAAAAAAAAAATGCACATAGTTTGGGATCGCCTGATCCCGCACTATGTGAGGTTCAAAATACAATCATATTTCATGAGGGGGCATTGGGTCCCCTCCTGATGACCCCCTAGCATTGATTGCCTGTCCAACTGGATCACGGCCTTCCTTTAACCTCCTCAACCTGGCATTCTATGAACTTCCAGGCTGAGGACCTTCAAGACCCATGGGCTTCATTAATGATGTGGGTGGGGCTTGAAGCTCCTCCTACTCAGTCCACACATTCATGGAATGATAGGTTGTGCAGAAGGCGTTATGGGAATGCAGCAATTGCTTTCCTGGATGGTGCATTGAGCACTTATCCAATCGAACAGGGGAGCAATGCCAAGGGGGCGTCAAGAAAGGTCCTGATGCCCCTCCCCCCCAAAGAGGTCTGAATGAAAATAAAAACATCACCCCACCAGCTTGGTCCCACCACCAACTTGCCACATACACTGTGTGACCTCCCCCAACCTTGTTCCCTTGCCCACTGGTAGCCACAGATCCAGCCATAGTCTGTGTGATCCTCCCTCCCCTCCAGCCTTGCTCTCAGTCCCACTGGTAGAAAATGATCCTCACATACACTGTCTAACCACCAGACTAGTTTACACTACCCACTGATAGTCACAGCTACCCACATACACAGTTTGACCCCACAGCCTGGTTCGACTGGTAGTCCTAGATCACAACAAACACTGTATGCCACTCCCCACACCCCAAGCCTGGTTCCATTGTGCCCTAATAGTCACATATTCACAAACACACTGACACCCCATCCTTGTTGCACTGTTCCATTGGCAGCCATAGAACTATACACACACTTCTTCAACCTCATCCCACTTGTAGCTGCAGAAACAAGTTTTGACACAACAGCCTCTAGACACAGAGCCACATATTTCTCTGTCTGACACTCCACCCTTGATCCATTGGTAGCAAAAGAACTGCACATTGCTTCCCAAGCACTGTTCCATTAGGCCACAAGGGGAGGTTCTCCTCTGTGATGCTCTGTGGCTGTTTCATTTTTGGCCTGGCTCCCAGAGTCAAACCAAACTTGTTAAGCCCTGAGCTAAAGTTACTCATATATCTACTCTTACATGACATGCATTTTTTGTGCCTGACAATTTGGGGCTTAAGGGAACAAGCCACTCTCTCTCACCCTGGTTGCCTTCCTATGCATGCCCACGGTAGTAGACTCACTAATAAGTGCTCCCCCTGCATGGTCATTGTGATCTGATGAATTGCAATGAGTTACCTCTAAATCTAACTTGCAGGAAGTCAATCAGCCAGCTCCCTAGACTGATAAGAGACTAACTACTGCCAGCTTTCACTCTACATTTGGAAGTAAACAGAGGTTCAATGGGCACAAAGCCCTCTAAAATTGGATGAGTGTATACTGTACATCCAGTGGGTCAGGTTATGTTCATTTGCAGTGTGTGCTAGTCACACTTTGTTGTTGTTTTTTTCATATGGGTGAAAGACTTGTAATAAATCTCTCATATACAATGTGTTGGACACCTCTCTGGAACACACAGAGTTAAAAAAAAAAAAACAAAAAAAAAAAAACGAACAAGAGAGAGTAAAAAGCAATACGTACCGATGAGGACAGAGAAGAAGAACTGCCCCACTGGGATGTTGAGAATGGGCGATGTGAGGTTCAGGAACCAGTTTGGTGTCATGGGGAACAAGCGCAGAAAGAGGAGGAAAAAGAACAGGCCGCTCCTGTTTTCCTCAACCTGCAAAGGGGATGATGTATGGATCACTTGTCATGTGTCCTGTCTGGGTTATGTAGCACTCTTCCCTATAGAGTACAGTTACTTTGTACTAATCAAAATGACTAGTCCTGGCTCGATTTCCTAGAACTTACAGGTTTCCTAGCGATCTAGTATCGGTTGGGTATCACCACAAGTCTGGATTATTCTAAACAGGTGCAATTTTTTTTTTTTTTTTTTTTTTTTAAATTAAATCAGCCTCTAAGATGAAGGAAAATTAAAAACTCCCAAGCAAAGTTTGATAGTGAAGGTGACCAACTTTACTCTAGCTGAAAGTAATTGTTGCCCTTTAAAGTGAGAGTCTCCTTGAATTGTGTGTGTGTGTTTCCCGCTTCATTCAGAACTGCTTATAGGTCATGCAGGTCAAAAGGCCATTAGATGGATAGTTCAGTTAACTTAATATTTTTATTTCAAGGTTGAGATCCCTCCAAGTACAGCATAGAACTTAACTGACATACTGTGCTGCAATGAGAATTACATCCAGAAACGAAAGTCTTACATCTCAAACTTAATGCTTAGACAGTTTGTAATTAACTTTTCTACTATGCAAATATAATTCAAGGAGAACTCCACTTTAACGCACAAGTACATCATTAATTAAACCAGTATGCCACAAATATTAGGAAAATCATATTTACAAATTCTATCAAGAGGAAGAAGGAAAAAAAAAAAAAAAGAAGTATCTATACCTTAAAGGGGATCTTTCACCCCTTTACTACTTTGCCTAAATAGTTTTGCCATATATCGTAGATAATTGAAAGTGTATATGTTTAAAAAAAAACAAAAACAAACAAACAACGCTTGTTTGTCGAAATTAAAAGGATAAATACAGCTCTTTACCTACTTCTGGGCAGACTGCAGTTACCGCAGTCTGCCACTCTGCCTCTCTCTATCCAGCCTCTTCCGATGACGGAGGCTATCTATCTGTAAGCTGGAGTGCTCTCATTGGCAGAGATTGATTTCTGGCCAATGAGAGCGCTCCAGCTTACAGACACAAAGCCTCAGTCATCGGAGCAGGCTGGATAGAGAGAGGCAGAGCGGCAGACTGCGGTACAGATCAGGTAACTGCAGTCTGACCGGAAGCAGGTAAAGAGCTATATTTATTCTTTTAATTTCGACAAGCGTGTTTTTTTTTTTGTTTTTTTTAACGTATACACTTTTCATTATCTACAATATATGACAAAACTATTTAGGCAAGGTTATAATGGGGTGAAAGATCCCCTTTAAATGTTTTTTTTACTTTGTATAACCGAGGAAGTTACAGCAATCAGGTGTATCTATAATAAATGTTTATTTTTGTAGTTCTCTGTTGTAAACTTTCAATTTTCAGTCCGATGAAGACAATTGACTTAAATATTCATATAACTATCTGACTATTTTGAAATTGTGTGTTCTAATCTAGAGTAAAATGAAGACTGTTATATATATGTGCAACTGCAAATATAATGTATACAAATACATAGATATTCCGGATTATTGTATGGAGGACTCCTACTTAAATGCCACCTATTAAACCCCTGAGCATGAGGGCTGTGCAGTGCATTGCAAAGCAACGTGTGCGTACATGTTTATTGCTTATTGAGTACAAGTGCCTAACACAATCTTTCCCACAGAGTGCATTAAAAAGAATTTGCCTTTTGGACACCAACTGGCACTGATGCCAACTGTGATTTATTTATTTTTTTAAAAAGCTTGAACTGTTATAACTTTTGAATGATCTCCTAGCAGCATGTCCATACTACTGTTTTAATAAGCAAGAATATATGTTCATAAAAAATGTTTATTGCTCCTTTAAGTTCAAAATGTCTAAATCCAAAATATCAGGTTTGTATAACCTCAGTCTGTGGTTCCCAGCCCTCTCCTCAAAGCAGGGATTCTCATTTCCAGTCCTAGGAGGAATACCGTCAAGTTAGGTTTTCAAGATATCCCAAGGTAAACACAGGTGGATCCATTAATTACTTCCATGTGATTAAGCAGGGATAATCTGAAAATCTGCATTGGTGGTGTGTTCCAAGGCCTAAAGCTAAGAAACATTTCCACAGATGCTCCTAAAAGGCCATGTCTTTAGGATATCCCTGCTTGTGCACAGGTGAGCCTCTGATCAACTCACATGTCCACAAGCTGAAATCCTAAAGACATGGCCTTTTAAAGGGATAGTAATGTTTCATAATAAAAGCAGCTCTAATTAATCATCATAGTATTTGGACCTTGGAGAGTGTTATTTCAATTCTGTCAGAGTTGTAGTTCAAAAGTAACTGAAGGACAAGTATCCCCCTCCTGCCCATTTTACTGATGTAACACTGTTCAGCCAGAGCAGAAGGGAGGTACCCAGGTAGACTGCAGAGTGGGACAATCTTCAATTAAGATAAGGGAAAAACCTGAAAAGCTTGTCAAGGTGGGCAGAGCTTTCATTGTTCTCATAGGAAGAAGATTGTCCCCTTCTGTTATCTGTCTGGTCTATGGACTGGATTCCACATCTGAGAAGAGATGGCTTACACTAGGTAAAAGGGGCAGGAGGGGAAACTTTGCTTGTGAATCTCTCTCAAACCAAAAAGGTTTGAGAGATAAGACTTATATCGTTCATGTTTTTTAATGCCTACAAAATAAAATAAAAATAAAACCAAGTATTATAATCCCTTTAAAGGGACAGTAATACTTAAAATGTAAAAAAATAAATGTTGTATGGTTTATCCCCCTGAGTAAAACAAGGGTACTCCCACTGCTGAGAGATATATTAAAAAATTGTAACAGCTCAAACTTGAATTTTTTACGTGCGATATCAGTGGCCTGAAAATTTACAATGGTGCTGTTGTCACACCATCCTATGGACTGCTCTGGTCTGTAGACCATAAATCTTCATAGGATGGTGTAGCAACAGTGCCACTAAGTTTTCAGGCCACTGTGATATCGCACCTAAAAAAATTCAAATTTGAGCTGTTATAATTTTTTAATAAAATATCTCTCAGCTTTGGGAGTACCCTTGTTTTAGTCAGTGAAACCCTACAACATATTTTTTTTTTTTTTACATCTTAAGTATTACTATACCTTTAAGTACCCCTAAGGAGAGGGTTGGAATCCACTGAAGTAGATGATGACTATAATGTAAAAAAAATTACCTTTGGCTGAGATTTATGAAGTGCTGCTTGCTTCAAAAACAGACAGTTTCTGTTACACCCTGGCACTGATAGACTTTGAGTCCGCACCTGGATCTTCCAGCTATGGGCTTCATCACATGGGTGACAACAATTAACTATTTTATCCCAGCTGCTATATAGGAGGTTGTAGCAAACTCAAGAAGGGGGATGTAGAACCCAAGCTAGACAGTGGAACAGATGTCAGCTACTATGACTAATTAAGGTCATAGGCAGCTAATGGATATTGGTCACTGAGACAAGAATCACAAAAATAAAATCAACGTATTGTCTGCAAGTCTATCTCTACAGCATACTCATCTGTGTGCTCAAGCCCAGAAAGACAGCACCAGGGTCAAAGCAAGTTAAAAAAAATGTGGGGAACTGAATTATCTGTTTAGCTTTGCATTGTGGCACATTTTGATCATTGTTGTACTATTACAATAAACGTTAGCTCACCCTGTTTGGAGACCGATTTGGGGGCACTTACCTTGCTCTGCAACATGGAGACTTTGTCTGGGAAGTACCACATAACTATCTGTTTGCCGAATGCGTGAGAAAGCAAATAACAGCATGTGGCACCCAGGGAAGTTAGTGTACAGCACAGGAACAGACCCAGCCCTGGACCGAAAAGAGCACCACCCAGCAAATTCTGCAGAAAGACACATGGATCAAACGGTTTACTATGACTTTACCACATGAGCAACAAACCCTAGCATCCAAGCAGTTAGAGTTCTCTCCACAGAGGCCAATGTACAGTGGATTCACTGAAAAAAAGGTTTCTATTGATAGGACAGCAATCTTGCTTTCACTCCCATGAACGCCAACTAAGAAGCTAACATCAGCCTTTCAGATCTCTGATCTGCATGGCAAATAGAGAAAGAATGGATGAGTTGTAAGATGCATGGATCTCTGTTCCCATAGCTCATCATTTTATGGCATTTTTTTTACAGAACTTTTAAAAAAGATTTTGGAAAACTACAGTGTTCCAGAGCTCTGCCTCAATTATTTAGGTTAATATTTCCATCTATCCAGTGGGACTCAGTGTTCAGTCTAGAAGATACCAGAGATGCTCTAATCATTGGGTTTACTGAAATGTTGTTGTTGAAGGGAAACCAATCAAGAATACAAACTATTATTTTAGCTACATAAAACAATACAAGTGTCTAACTGGTAAGGAACCAAAATCACTTTTTTTTTTTTTTTTATGAAAAAATAACTTTAATGCTATTTTAAATCATGAAAATCCTGATACAAATTAAATTGCACCTGCATAGTGCTGACATTGCACAGAGCTCTGAACACAGTTTTTGACACAATGCAAGTTCCTGCTCTATAGAGCTTAAAAGTGACTTGGCTTGCAAGGAGATGACAAGTGAATCAAAGTACAATTCCATGCATCAGACTGTGTCAGAGTTGCTATCATTTAGACTGATAATTACAGGCTTTTGTACCTCACATGATTCTGTATCAGATAGACACACCAGACTACGTGATAAACATTGTGAGGATCCAAGCTTGTGTATTCAGTTATATAAATACAGCAGAAGCTAAATAATAAAGATTCAATGCACTTCTTTTCATCTAACATCAGAGAAGGACATCATGACTACATACCAATATAGTTCCTAGCTAAGAACAGATACACAGTGTGACGTATGTATAAAGGCAAGGTGGAAGAATTCTGGGACAAACCACCAGAACAGTAACCATAGATTTTGATGGCAGATAAGAACCAGGTGGCCCATTAACTATGCCTATTTATCTGTAGGGAGCAAATTCTCAAAACTCCAACTGATTTAAATGGGGCTTATAACTTCTTAACCCTCTGAGTGCCAGGAGTACGCAACGCAAAGAAATGCGTTGCATACCCCTCTGGCACTCAAAAGGGTTAAATGCTAAAGAGCTTTCCACCATTGCTTTGCAATGTGGGGTGACCTATCTAGCATGCATTCAAATGCCCACTTAAATCCATAGAAATATTTACTTGTCCCCTATATAGCAGTTAGTTTACCCTGGAATTGATCTGCTTTGCCTTTATACATAAGGTCCACGAAAGGAAAGAAAACTGCACCATATGAACCAAATAATTCCTAATGATTTAAATGGGTGTTTTAACCCTTTGAAAGCTAATACTTCACTTTGCCTTTATTCCTAAGAATTGAAGATTCAGGGAAGTGCTTGGGGAAGCACACATTACAGTAAGTCATTTAAAGTACCTTAAGTACAAATGTAACCCTTTAAAGTCCAGAGAGATGTGCACTGTATTCTTTTGCAATGAGCTTCACATCCATCTGGTTGTTAAAGGGTTAATCTTGGAACTACTGGAGACCAGACTTAGACCAGATACACAATGAAGTAGAAAGTATTTTACCCACACTTGTAGTTTTGGTTTAAAGTATCAATAGCATTTTATGTCAATCATTAAATCTATTACAGCACAAGCCGTTTCTAGGAGATAAGCAGATCTTATTTACAGCATATGTACAAAGCTCTCTGCATGTCAGAAATTGCACATTTGCACCATCACAGACAGCTAATAGGTGATAAAAGCTCTGATCAGTTACCCATAATCCTCTATAGAATGGTGTAGCAATAGAGTCACTGTAAAAATTAAGGCCAGTCAGATATTGCAGATTAAAAACAAATCAAGTTTTATATGTAATAACCTTTCAGTATAACACCTCTCAACAGTAGGAGTACCTTTGTTTTAATTTGGAGGGTAAATGCTAATGTATACCTCTCTGTGTGTGTGCAGACGAAATAAGTCACACTCACAGGACTTGTAAATGAATCAAACAGGTGCTGATTTATTGATCAGTAAATCAGCACGTATTTAATTCATCTACAAGTCCTTGAGTGTGGCTCATTTCATTCACTTATAGATTCAACTACATAGTGACTAGCACCCAGGTAAGTTTATGTTTCTACAGCTAGTGCTCTACCTACAGACTAGTTGTGTAACATATATTTTATTTTTTTACATATTAAGTATTACTATCCCTCTAATACGAGAAGGACAAATGCAGTTGTGGTGGATGAAGTAGTCCTCCTCAGTCAGTCATTCAATTCTAGGTTTATGTGAGTAAATGAGAAGCAAATTTTACTTTTTTGTAAATTATTCCGGTCATGTACGAGGCTACGGATGGGTCTGGGTAGTCCAGGGCTTGCCCAGTTTGAACACTGCCCACTCCAAGCAGTTGATCATATCTTTATAGTATTAAAAATGTGTGTTTCTATGCTACAGTATTAAATGCACAATATAAAGTCAAAATTTGGTCCCACAAAAATCAATCCTGACTATTCTGCTGTTGCGCTACAATTCTGTTGGTCTATTAATAGGTTCAATTATTTTCAGAACAAATATAGGTTACCAAGAAACTGGATCCGGGGATGGCAAAGCTTTGCTTATACAAGTATGCACTGCAGAACAGAAGCAGAACATATGTTTGATGCTCCCTCTTGTATTGGTGTAGAAAGTCTGCCAGTTCACGTAACTCATCTAGGTCCGAAGGAAACACCAAAGACCTACATGGGTATAAAATTGGACATGATAAGTAGCAGCATTTAAAGTGATAGTAATGTTTCATAATAAAAACAGCTCTAATTAATCATCATAGTATTTGGACTTTGGAGAGTGTTATTTCAATTCTGTCAGAGTTGTAGTTCCAGAGTAATTCAATGACAAAGTGTCCCCCTCCTGCCCCTTTTACTGATGTCACACTATTCAGCCTGAGCAGAAGGGAGGTGCCCAAGTAGACTGCAGAGAAGGACAATCTTCAATTAAGATAAGGGAAAAACCTGAAAAGCTTGTCAAGGGGGGCAGGGATTTCATTGTTTTCATAGGAATAAGAGTGTCCCCTTCTGTTATCTGTCCAGTCTATGGACTGCATTCCACATCTGAGAAGAGATTGTTTACAGTAGGTAAAAGGGGCGGGAGGGGGAAACTTTGCTTGTGAATATCTCATAAACCATAAAGGTTTGAGAGATAAGACTTATATCATTCTTCATGTTTTTTTAATGCCTACAAAATAAAATAAAGTTAAAACTAAATATTACTATCCCTTTAAGAAAGTACAACCAAACTTAACATCCTGGATGCTAGAAAGGTCTTTACCACGCTGCAGAGCAATGTGCTGAAGACCTCTAACAAACAGAAAGTTAAAGTTTGGGCATCTGTTCTAAAATAGGTTCAGTAAAAAACAGGAAAAATAGCTATTCAGATTCTCTTTATATTTTGACAGAAAGTCTTACAATACTGTTTATTTGGCAGCAGAAAAACAACTTAAAATAAAGCTTTGTCTTAAAAACGTCTTAACTCTCCGTTGTTACATGTCCCAGTGACTTTCCCTTTGTAATTTTATACTTTATTTAAATAGAATTAAGGACTTTAAGTACCAGTGAAAGCTCATGACAGCTAGTCGTGAACAGCCTGGGTCTATGGTGTCCACATGTGAACCTGCCGCTCCTCAGTACTCCTTAATTACTAGCTATCTGATTTCACACACATTAGCTCCTGCTAAACTTAGCACAGGAAAAAAACCCTAAATATACTCTGTAACAAGCCATGATTAACCCTTTAAGGACCAGAGAGGTAAGCAAAGCATTGCTTCACATTATGTTGCACACTCTTCTGGTACTTAAACGGCTAAACATTTTACAAAGGTTTCTCCTATGGTGCACTCTGTTCGTAATTGTGCGCTCCTCATCCCCATGCTACGTCTTTTAACACCCCGACTCTTGTACACGGCTTCTAATCCCAATTCCCAAGTATACCCAGAACCCTGCTATTTACTCCTAGTCCTACTGTTCCTACCACTACATGGCATATGGCTCATTATACTCCGTATACCTACCTCTCCGCTTCCTGACCCCGGCCCGGCCGCAGCTTGGTGCTCAATACATAAAGGTAGAAAGTAGCACAGCCGAAAACGAGGAAAAAGCCGGCCAAGGGGCGCATGGCTTCAGCTGAGCGAGATACAACAGAACCCGGAACTGAAAGAACGCAGCCTTTAGTACACACGGGGACATAGAAAAGGACAGGACATGCAAGGAACGGGAACTAGGGGGTGAGTGTGCTGCAACCATGGCAACTGAACGCTTCCATCCATAGATGTAGCACATATAGGTGGCCAAACTCTCGCTCTCTGGCTTTTGTTGGGTTATAGCTATTACCATCATAAACCACTGCAATTGCATATCTACCAACTGTCACAGAGTTCACTCTTTGTGCGGTCCCTGGATCCTACTATGTCCATAGCTCATACAGGGATACTACCACCTACATACAAAGGGGATATGCCTATAAACAAAGTTACCCATAACCTGTTGAATGCCAGAGGGGTATCCAACACATTGCAATGCATTGAATACCCTCATGGTACGCTAAGGGTTAATAATAATAAAAAATATTAGGAAGCCACTAAACCTTTTCTGGGAGCGCCCGCGGCTGGAACACTGCTCAAGACCAAAGCTGAAGCCATCTCCCTTTAAATGGCAGGCTTCTGTATGACCTAGTTAAATCTATGGACGTGCTCTCGGAAGTAGCTGTTTTTCATAAATCACAGGTGGTGTTTGCAATACCCGACTACTAGTTTCCAAGGAAAGCGGTGGTTGCATGTTTCAACTGTGGGGGCTCCATCTGGTGAAAGGATCCATCCAGAAACCTATAGCAGGCTGTATGGTGTCTTTTTATGAACTCGGGTAACAGGGACACCTTTGTATACAGGTGTTAGTCTCTTTAAAATTAGTGGGATTTTTTTTAACTCTTTGAATGTCATAGGGGTATCTCACGCATTGCAATGAAATGCGTTGGATAACCCTCTGGTAGTCGAATTGTTAATCCTAGGTTCTATATTAGTAATAGTCAATTAGAATCAACCCAGGGGCTATACGTGTGGCCTTTAAATCCACCAAACTGTCGCACATTACTTTACACATTCTAAACAGGCATTAAAGCTTACTAGACCCTTGTGTGCTAGGCTTCGCAGTGTGTTGGAGTCCTCTCTAGCAGCCAAGGGGTTAAGGTGGATAATTGTACATACTTATTGCCATGATTTTCCTCTTTATAATGCTTTGAGACCCAGGTGTGCAAAGCATTGCGAAACAAACGCGTTGCACATCACTCTGATCCTCAAAGGGTTAACCACCCATTTGAGTTATAGGTCACCCAATCAGGCCTTTTAGTGCCTTATTTACAGAACCTCCAAAAACCCATGTCAACAAATTGACTGATACATTGCATTATCTTTTAGTGACCCACCATCTCTTGGTGGACTACACTGCCCGGCTAAAAATTACGGTAACTGTATTACATCCACGGCTGCAGAGCCACATGTTACTTTAATCCGAAGATCATAAATGATCACGTTTCATCAACAGTGTTCCTATTTGTCAATACAACTACAGATTGTCCGCTATTGGCTCCCCTTCACATAATCACTACATACCGCCCCATTAAGCTGATGATTGGCCAACTGTCAGAGCACGGAGTTATAATTTGTACATGGTAAGGGGCGGATCTGTTTGGGTAAACTACCTGGATTACTCTGCACCGAACTTTGATCTTGTATGAAGCCCTGACATGGCAGCAACAAGACGTTTGTCACATACGGTGGCGGTGATCACTATCAGCCATCCACCTGTCAATGCATTAAGGTAAAAGCATTAAAACAACTCCCATGATGCATTGGGGCATTGGACCCTTTGAAATGACATTCCCCAGCAGCATTCCTGCTGCACAGTGCTTGGGACAGTTTTATTATTACTGCTGGGGAACTTGATACATAATGCATCAATGAGCAAGATTCTTGCAACCATTAGAATGTTAGCATGGTCTCCATCGCATTGCAGAGCGATGAAATGGAGACCAATCTAGCTCGCAAAGGGTTCGGATCCTTTAATTGTCTATATACCTTTATAATGTGATCAACGTATATTTGTGAGACTTTGAAATCAAAGAGGCAATGATTCCTTTCATTGTCTATAAGAGTAGAAACATCAGTTTCCTATGGTATAATAGGTTTTGGTTCATTTAACTTGTTTAATTATTTTCAGTTTGTTGAATTACCCCCTGGCACAGTTCCCTGAATAACTACATAAATTAAAACTATAATATTAGCAGTGTTTAATATATGTAAGTATATTAATTTTTATGAAGCGTTGAAATATCCTTATGTAATTGAGACTGGCAACAGAGGTGTGATGCAATTTGGCAGTGACCTTTCTAATAATTATGCACTGGTAAATGCAGAACTGTAAGTGGTATTGTGCATTGGTGCATGTATGCCTTTTAATTATGTAATTGTCATTAACTGCTTTATACTTTATATACAGTGGCATATTAAAAAATAATTGAGATATATTAAAGTGGAACTACCACCCTATATAAAGTCGCCCCCCCCCCAATAATTAGGCACATGGCAACTAGCTTTGTAATAGTGCTATTGTCTCACACAATTACCAGGTTCTGAAGTAATCTTTCTTCTGAGACCGGCAGCCAGACTTGCACACAGATATCTTGGCTTAGAGATGTCTGCGCGCCTATGCTGTCCATCCCGGTCTCCTCTAGTAGGCATTGTATGGTACCTTAAGGTACCGGAAGGGACAGATTGAGCAGGCAACTCTAAAGCAAGAAACTTGGTCGCCAGTCTAAGACAAAGAAGGATTGCTTCAGCTCGTGGTGCTTGCGCCCAATAATAGCACTGTTAAAGGGATAGCAATACTTCGTTTTAACTTTATTTTATTTTGTAGGCATTAAAAAAGCATGAATAATTATATAAGTCTTATCTCTCAAACCTTTATGGTTTATGAGATATTCACAAGCAAAGTTCCCCTCCCCGCCCCTTTTACCTAGTGTAAGCCATCTCTTCTCAGATGTGAATCTGGTTGTATGACCAGACAGATAACAGAAGGGGACAATTTTCTTTGTATGAAAACAATGAAATCCCTGCCCCCCTTGACAAGTTTTTCAGCTTTTTCCCTTATCTTAATTGAAGATTGTCCCTCTCTGCAGTCTGCCTGGGCACCTCCCTTCTGATCTGGTTGAACAGGGGGGGGATACTTTGTTTGTGAATATCTCTTAAACCATAAAGGTTTCAGAGATAAGACGTATATCATTCTTCAAGTTTTTTTAATGCCTACAAAATAAAATAAAGTTAAAATGAAGTATTACTATCCCTTTAAGAATCTAATTGCCATATGAATAATTATTGGGGGGGCTGCTTTATATAGGGTGGTAGTTCTGCTTTAATAAAGTCAGTCGAAAGATTCTTGCCAAAATAAACCTAATTTTCCTGAGCCTGCCTAATCTTATTCTGCATTTTGGTAAATTAACCACTTTATATGTGTTTAGGGTATGCATTTCATTGCAAAGCAATGTGTTTGCTGCCTCACATCTTGTTTGCTACAGAATTATTCACACAGCCAGTCACGTATGTATCTGTGAAGGAAAATAAAGTAATAATATTCTCACATTTTATGCAGACAAAAGTGCAGGGTTTCAGGGGGACTGTAATCAAAACCTGTGCCCTTCAGTATGAATTAATGTTTATTTATTTAGTGCCACAAGTTTATTAGTTAAAATTTGAAATATTTGGCAAAAGGGCTGGAGAGCGGTACAAAATTGTGTGTCTTCAGGCAACAGTAAAGTATGGTGGAGGTTCCTTGCAAGTTTGGAGCTGGGGATTCGGTCAGAATTAATGGTCTCCTCAATACTGAGAAGTACAGGCAGATAATTATCCATCGTGGAATACCATCAGGGAGGCATCCGATTGGCCCCAAATTTATTCTGCAGCATGACAACGACCTAAAACATACAGCCTTAGTCATTAAGAACTGTCTTCAGTGTAAAGAAGAACAAGGAGTCCTGGAAGTAATGGTATGGTATGGCCCCCACAGAGCCCTGGTCTCAACATCGTTGAGTCTGTGTGGGATTACACGAAGAGAGAGAAGCAACTGAGGCTGCCTAAATCCACAGAAGAACTGTGGTTAGTTCTCCAGGATGTCTGGAACAACCTACTTGCTGAGTTCCTTAACAAACTGTGTGCAAGTGTACCTAGAAGAATTAATGTTGTTTTGAAGGCAAAGGGTGATCACACAAAATATTGCTTTTTTGATTTTTCTTCTGTTCACACACTATTCATTTTGTTAATTGCTGAATATAAACATGTCTATTTTTGAAAGCATTCTTTAGTTAATTTATTCACACCTGCCTAAAACTTTTGCACAGTACTGTATGTCAGTCATTGTAAGTAACCTATGAATTGTCTCTGATTACTGACGAGGAGGAGTCAGATTGGGTATAAAACCGGTCAAGTCGAACCAGCTCCTTTATCCTTTGATAAAGCCAATATGGTGAAAAGCAGATCAGTGTAAATGGACACATACTGTTATTATGTCCATACTGTTTTGTACTATCTGTTAAAACATTAGATCACATTACGCACTGAGAGTCTGTATGATCACTAGCCAAGTGGTGGCCATTACAAAATGATTTTTGCAGACTATACCACTTGTGCATAATTGTGTGTTTTTTTTTTTTTTTTCCTTCCCATAGTGATCACTTTTTGAGGCCGCTAGCTACTTTATTTGTACTTATGGGATCGTAGTCCCTGATCAGATTCACAACGTATGTGTAGTATCTGTGTGCACATAATTATGGCTAACATCTAACACCGGCAACAGTGTATCTGAGATTTCACATAACACTGTGGAAGTTCTCTCAAACAGGAGTTAGCTTCTTACTACACCGCATGGCTAATGGCACTCTGGAAACAGATTTGAAATGCTAGTGGGTTTTCTCTTGAATTGGAATTAGCATTCCATCATACTGTATAGCTAATTGTGCCTTATGAATGGATTTAAAGTGCTAGTGATTATTCTCACTGAGTTCCAGGATCATCAGGGACTACTTCACCTGTGAGTAACATGCATGGTTGTGCTTGTGGAATGCATGCAAACACATGCACACCAAAAATAACCATCTGTTCCACTACACAGGATGACCCATCGCCACAGCCCTAGCATGTCAAGGACATCATCCCTCAACCTTAGATCAAAGTTACACCAGATATGCCATGTACTTCACATACTGTGTTGTACTGATGGAAAACTCCATCTACCATTTGGAACATAGTCATTACACTGGTAAAAACCCTTTGAGCCACAGAGGGATGTCCAATGCAATTCATTGGATACAACTGTGCAATTACATGTGTTAACCCATTGATTGCTAGAGGTGTACACAAAACGCTGCAAGGCAATCAGTTGTGTACCCCTTCGGCACTCAAAGGGGTTGAGGGTAAATTGGCTCACCTTGCATGTGAGCAATGGTTGGGCAATGCCCAGTGGAGAAGAATGGGGTTGGTTATGGTGTTGCCTACGGTATCACAGTAACGATCTGTGGGTCAGGTTGCAAGGCCCACCATGCTGACCTGTTTGTGTGTGTGTGTGTAGCACAGTGAATATTCCACACCATTGCTTGTCAATGTGTTGTCCAGGTGTCATGACCACATGATGTTCCAATCAAGAGAATGGCAAGCAGACATATGAATGTGTGTCTTGTGGACCCAGAGCACACACCCATCAGCATGTAAATCGAGATCCATTGAATAGATCCACTGATTCCTGGGTCTTGGTTCACACACTGATGTGGTTGGCCAGTCACACATACATATGTCAGCTTGCCATCCCCTTCATCCAAAAGTCACATGGACATGACGCCCACACAACAGATTATCGAGAAATGGATTGTCTACGCTATGTCAGATTACAAAAGGTTAACCAGTGGAGGAAGCTTCTCAAATAATTGCTGAGCAATGTGTTGTGTACCCTACTGGCTCCTAAGGGTATGATGATGGTTCAGCAATAGCATGACTGTTGTTTTCGCAGTGCAGTTTACAATCTTGTCTTCACCTCCTGCAGGCATCCATGGCATGAACCCCCATAGATCAGATGTTTGTCCCTGTCACACGTTAAATCCACGTCCATGAGGATCACCTGTTATTGTCGATATCAATGAAACATATGAGCATACATGACTGTCTTGTGTCATTGATTACCTCTCCCTTGTCAGGGTATTGAAGCGAAAGTAATACCTAAAAGGTTTGAAAAATATATGTAGTAGGGTTTATCCCCCTTAGTAAAACAAGGGAACTCCCACTGCTGAAAGGTGTTTCATTTAAATGTTGTTACAGCTCCAAGTTTAATTTCCAGATGCAATTTCCCAGTGATCTGGAATTATCAAGTGGTGCTGTTGCTACACCATCCCATGGACAGCTCTCTTCACAGCACCATAAATCTCCATAGGATGGTGTAGCAACAGCGCCACTTCGCAATTTCAGGCCACTGTTAATTTTCATCTTTCAAATTCAAGTTTGAGCTGCAATAACTTGTGAATGAAACCCCTTTCAGCAGTGGGAGTTCCCTTGTTTTACTCAGGGGGATGAACCCTACTACATATATCTTTAAACATTCTAAGCATTACTATCCCCTTAACTGTGATCATGTTGTTTATCTATCTAATGTGTTCAAGTTGTTCAAGTTCAAATCACAACATGGAACTACAGCCTGATGTTGTTTGGCTTTGATATGTCTGTGAGTTGAACTTGTACAAACATGTCTGTATGTGATGTGTGTGTTCACCCCTGCTGTAAAAGCTTGTGACACCATTCATCGTGCATGAGTTGTGTTCACTGCATAGCTTTGCAATGCATTGGAGACAACTCACTACCTGACACCTATGTTAGATGTGCAAGAGTTGTGTTCACTGCATAGCTTTGCAATTCATTGGAGACAACTCTGCCAAACAAACCACATCTTCAATCGGAAACATACGTGGACACAGACGTGATGAAGAAGTGCAACTATTTATTAAGGGGCCTGGAGAAGGTTGGCATTACTTCTTTTTTTGTGGGAGGGGCTGGAGGGGTGCTGCAGGGGTGGATTCCCTCTGACTGCGCCGGGTTATCCGAGGGGGGCTGGTGGCTGGTGGTGGTGGATCACTGCTGGCGGTGGATGCGTTACTGGATCCCTCTTGTGATGGCTGGGCCATGTTTTGGTGCAGATTTTCACGCCGATTTGAGTCTCACATCTCCATCAGTATGTGGCCGAGGACCTCCATCATACCCATGTGAAACTGGAGCTGCTGTGTGTTTGATATCACTTGTTGTGCCTCATTGGACCTGAGGCACTCCATGATCCGCCCTATGTTCAGCTACATACGCCTCAGGGTTTGGGCACACCTCCGGATCACTGTGAGCTGCTCCCCTTGGATGGCCACACATGCCGCATCGAGGGCTGGTGTGGGTGTCACCATCGTGGAGGGCATGGAGGCTGGCAGAGGCTGTGGTGCGCTGTGGGGTAGCGGACTCCCATGGAGTGCCTCAGGAGTGCCTTCACCATCATGGATGCTCGGGGGGAAAACAGGATCTGATCCCTGGACCCCTCACTCCCCTCGGATTCCCTGTCCTCAGAGTGGCACACTTGTGTTGCTGGGGGTGATGGCATTGGTGGTGGGGTGAAGTTGGTGCGGCCTTGTGGCCACTGTGGCTCCCCAGTGAGCCCGATATACTGGTAGTCCAGGGGCCACACCTCAGATGCCTCCTGGCTTCCTGATGTCCATGTGGGTGGCTGAGGCTTGGCCCACGTGCAGTACTCTGCCTGGCCTGGCATTGTCACAGTCTGTGGCATCCTGTTCCGTGCCATAGGCTGCGGTGGTGGGGGAACCTGGAGGGCAGGATCAGGCTGTGGCTGCTGCCACTGTGGACCCTGGGGGCCATGCTGGGGCCACTGCTGCTGTGGCTGCTGCTGTGGTGGTGGTGGTGGCAGCACCCTGGAGGTGGTGGCCTCCTCAGAGGAGGTTTCTCCTGGCTCCTCCGCTGGTGTTGACTGGTATGCTGTGTGGGGAAATGACATGATGTAATTAGTGATGTGAGCTATGACAGGAGTGCTGCAAGGGTATTACATTGACATGTGAACCATTGAGTGGCTGGATGGTATCCATTGCATTGCTTTGCAATGCATTGGTTACCATCCTGACACACATTGCTGAGCTTGACATGATCCCATACATTGATTCGACTAAACGCCATTGATGTAGCTTTGGTCATCATCTGTATCCTGAGCAGTGTGGATGGCAAGGCATAACTCCTTGCTATCCACATTCATCAGGATCCATGCGTTGGCCAAAACCGAACCATCACACCTTGAGTAACACAAACCCATTGCATGACATACACGTAGGCCTCCACAGCAAATACACTATGACCTATGAACACAGCAATGCACCAGGGATGACTAATGACTACAGAGTCCAACCAATTATGTCAGCAACAGTAACAGACACACCAAGCACAACAACCAACAGGATCTGTGGAACCCAACAACCCAGCTGGAGGACACACAAACACACCCCAGGACAGCTAAAATCCTAACACACAGCAAACATGTGCATGGTTATACTGTACTGCTGGAGGTTATGGAACCTAAGCACTGATATGTCTTGAGTTGTTTAGATCTCTGTGCATTGGCTCCAGAGAATAACACAGGGATTGCAGGTGTGATGACACTGCAGTTGTCATGTACACATTGTCAGCTCTTTCTGACACTGTAGTGAATGTCCCCCCCCCCCCGTCATGATTGAGCCTTGTGAATCACATATGTCCTGCAGATTGGTGATGAAGGTGAATGCCCCCTGGCCATCCACACTCTGCAGGCTGCATGTGATGCAGAAAGCTGAACCTTGACTATTCCACTTGGACTAACTACCTACATGTAGAACGCCTAGCCCTGACATGCAGTAACAATACAATAGGAAACGCACCAATTCCCCTCCTTGCTATTCTCTGGAAACCTTTTGGGTGCCAGGGGACTAGCCAATGTATTGTCAAACAATTCATTGCTTATCCCTGTGGCACTCAAGGGGTTGTGTGCTGACCTATTTGTCACTCTATTTATGACATTGTGATACAGAAAACGGTTATATCTTTGACTGACACATGACAGTGTGCATTGTTTTTGTGCTGTGCATGATGTTGTTGTAGACAGCATGAAGGGGGTTCAACAGGGACTTGACCATTACCAATCAGGCTGGGTTTGTCAAGTATTCTGTCTTTGTTTGACGTCCCTCCAAGCTATGTTGCTGAATTGTGGTGTGGAATGCTGTCCATGTGTTCAGGTGTCACTGTGTTGGCCTCTGTCTGGTAGGTGTCAAAATTTGTGTGATGTGTGTGTGTAGGCCTTGATGCACTTACCGGTGGACTGAAGGCTCCTTTCATCCCCGGTGTCACTCCATCCAGGGATCCCCTGGACCGATATTGAGGATATTGTCTTGGGCACAGCCTCCTCCCACTCGCTGTACTCCATGTGCAGGGGCGGACCACCCCCTGTGCCAGCTGCATGCAAGGCTTCCTCTCCCATCTTCTTCTTCACCTTGGCCTTACAGTCAGACCACCACCTTTTTTTATGGACTTCAGCGACCGGCTGTGGCTGGAAACGGCATTGACAGCAGCCAGGACCTCCTCCCATGCGGCCTTTCGCTTGGCCCACATGCCGACAACCTTCACCCTTGGGGAACAGGACCCTATCCCTGGCGATAACTGCCTCCACCAGGACGAGTTTCTCCTCTTTGGTGAACTTGAGGTTTCTCGTCCTGTCCTCCTCCTCACCCCAGAGGTTCTTTGAGAGCATTGGCTCTCAGGCTCTGCCTGTGATGGCCCTGGCTGCATGTGGTGCTCCCCATGACGTACCCCTTGTCCCACTGCCAGCTCTTACCCTGCACTCTGTGTGCCTCTTCTACTTTGGCTCCCCCTCCTCCCCAGGGCTCTCCCTCCCTACTCTGACCGGGGATGCCCACCTGCTCCTTTTCCTCTTCTCCTCCTTCACGCCCCATCCCCCTCTCCTCTCCATTTCACTCACACAGGCACTCACTCTGGCCCTCACACACACACTCCCTGTCACTCACTTGTGTGTATGTGTTTTAGTACAAAAAAAAATATATATATATATGGGCTATATGTGTGTTATGGGTATGTGCAAAGGTTTATAATGTTGCTATGTGTGCTGCAAATCTCTCCAACTCCTTCTACCTGTATGCGTGCGCCTAAACTCTCTTTCTCTAGCCTCCACTCCTGGGTCCTGAGATCTAGCTCTTGGAACTCAAAATCAGACAAAGGTGTGTCAGTTATTTTGGCTCTATATATAGTTTATTTGACCGAACTTGATTCTTTGGGGTGCTGTGATTGGCTGGGGCACTAATTAGAGTCGGACATTTTGCTTGTATCTTTTATTTGGATGTTTCTCACGTTTGTATTGTGTGTTTTGCTGCGACGATGAGGTCAGATTTTTGGAAACTCCAGTTTTGTAGTTTTCTTGTGTTTTGTAGGCCATCGCACGTTAACCTTTCTGGGTAAGGAAGATTTGAATCACACGTTACCCGGTCTTGGTTAACAATAAGGCAGTTTTTTTTCTTCACGTTGGTTTTAACTCCAACATTTGGATCGAGGCCTTAGTCGTTATTCTTTAAATTTCATGGATAGTAATTTTGTTTGTTTTTAATTCTCCAGCTATTATATTTAATAGAGGTTAGATTTTATATCCTTTTTATTTCCTAATTGATATATTTAACATCACCAACTGTGTGTTACCAACTCACAGAAACTGAGGGTGGGTCTCGTGCTGTTTATGGGTGTACTTTTCACTCTGTATCTGGTGACACGGCAGTCATCGTAATACATGCATTCCAAGAGCAAACTCCGGATTTCCAGAGAAGATGTTCAAAAAACTAGTATAATTATATAATAATAATAATAATTCCTAGAATTTGATACTGTACAGCTCTGAATCCAAAGACCATCACAGCTTCCTGTGCATAGATCAGTGGCCGGCAATCTGAAGTCCTACAGTTGTTGTTAGGCCACAGTCCCCATCACCCTCAGCCATCCAACCGCTGGCTGAGAATGATTGGAATTGTAGTCCATCAGAACTTAGAGGACCACAGACTGAGCACTGCCAGCATAGACATAAAGATAATTGCAGCAAACATTTCTCTTTATGGGGTGCTAGCACTTTGTGTATCTCATATCTGATGGGAGAGTAGGGGGGTATATGCGCAACTCAAAACCTGTACTCCGTTTTCCCTTGGCTTCAACTACTTTTAGCTGACTGTGGATGAACAGTAACATAAATAATTTGATGTTAAAATTAAAACACCACCTACATAAGGCAACCATGTTCCATTTATGTTAATTTGTTAGAATCAATTATACTTGTTATTTTGCAGCTTGACGTAACGTTAGAGAAACCGTACCCTTACCTCATATTATACCCCCTAGAATTACTTTCTCTTATATCCTGTGTGGAACAAAGTAACCATGGGGTGAATTCCACACTTTTAGGTGGACATGGTACTGACAAACCACTAAACAGCTCTCTGAGGTGGAGACCACTTCACCCTTGCCTATACATGCTCATTTCAAACAGTACTGTGGAGGCAGCAAAGGCAAAAGCTCTCTTTGACTTATTTTGATTTATTTTTCTGCTGCTGGATATGAAGCTATATAATACCCCCCCCCCCCCATTAGGCGGGCTTCTATTCCTGAGCTTTTTTGGAAAGATTGACCAGTGCACAGGCTTTCAGGGATGGGTTTGTAGAGGAAGGCTTGTTTTCAGTGCACTCCATTGATGACCTTGCTTAGACAGCACATCCATATGAAATTCAGCACATCTGTGTTCCTATTCTCTAGCACTAAAGGGTTTTGAACCTCTGCACTGCCTGTCTGAGTATTCTTTGATCTGAAGGGCCTTTAATTTCGGAACAGTCTCTTGTTGGTAGTGGTGCTTGCATACTTGTTTAACAACTTTTAGCAACTTTTGCTATCTTTGTTTTGTTAGTTTATGAAACTTTTTTAGATTGTGGCATGGTCACAACGGTGTCCATATTACTTGGAACATAGAACACTATTCTAGGACATCTCTTGCTTCAGTGTGTGTTTGAGAGGCAGTAAGCAGGTTAAGGGTGATTTGTAGCCTTCAATATTGACTATTGGAGCCCAGTTCCTCCCCTTCCCCCGATATCCGGGCTTGTCATTTAAGACTGATAGAGAGACACAACACCATTTTAATTCTGGGGAAACTACACTTCCCAGCAGGCCATTCTTTTTGGTCTATTGGCAAGGGAAAAAGTGCTCTTTGACTGACCCTCTCATTTTTGGATTCTGCTTGTTATGCTGAGGCTGGTCTCTATCTTCTGCTTGCCACATTAACCCTTTTCAGTCAGATAAGTAATTTTTAAGGATTTATAAGCACTTTTTATTCTACTTTTATACTACTGTTTTTACGTTCTACTTCAGGGGGTCTCCAGATAATGTCAGAAACTAAGGGATACATGGGCAAGTCAAAGGACATTAAGGCCTCAGGGGTCCCTCTAAACCTTTTATCCCACTAGTCCTCATGCCAGGTTGGGCTTCCTAAGGAGTTTTCTGGTATGTTATGTCCCTCTTGCTTGGTGGACCCTGCTCAGTATCCAGGGCCCTCACCTGTTCTACAGGAGCCTACATGGGTCAAGTTCCTAATTCCATCATTTAGTTTTTTCCCCTAATCTATTGAAAGGGTTTTCATGGGACACCCTGCACTTCACAAAAGGCACTTAAGTGATGTTATAGAGGTCAATACCCTCATTATTGGGGATTCCTGAACTGCATGTAGGTTAAAAACCAGGATTATGTCAAACTTCTGACTAGCAGTGCATTTCAGTTTTTTCTATATCAGTCTAATGTTAAATATCTCCCCTTTAGTCTTATGTTTGGTTTCACATTAGATGGCAAGAAGCTTTAAATACACAGTGAAGATCTTTGACACACTCAGCTATGGAGAACTTTGAAATACACAAATTACAATTATACCAATTAAGATTATTTGCTGATGTGAGATGATGTACTTGAAAAATTGTAATGTGAGATTTGCATAGAAAGCTAGGATCAAATTATATTTTTCCAGCCTCAAACTCAAACAAGACACTGACAAATAATACACCGTAACTATGACAATATAGCATTAAGGAAATATTTGTAGAGTGATCAAAGGCATAAAGTGATTAATGCAGCCTAAGGTCATATATGTTCAAAAGAAAAGTGGAGGTGTTCTAGACCAAACCATTTGCACTATAGGGGAAAATAAAAAATTCCAAACCGTTCCATTGATTTAAAGGGATAGTAACCCCCCCAAACAACGTGAAGCCAAAAGAGCGCAATCGTGCAAACATACTGAACTCCCTTATTCCCATCTCTCAAACCTTTATGGTTTGAGAGATGTAAGACAAGAAAGACCTCCACTCCCTCCCCCTTCTCATGCGCCCGCTGTATAGCGGTCGTCATGAGACCCTTCTTCCAGTACCAGACGGCGGCTCTGCAGGAGCACTGTCATCTAGATATTTCTGTATTATTACTTCATCGATATGGTCTAAAATGTGTGCCTAGCTTGCAAGCACATGTTGTAGACCATTCCTATGAAGTAATTTTATGTAGATATCTAGATGACAGAGCTCCTGCAGAACCGCTGTAAGTCAGCTGACCGGATTCTGCCTCTGACAGCTTTACAGCTCGTCAGGCAGAAAGGGGAGGGAGCGGAGGTCTTTTTTGTCTTAAATCTCTCAAACCATAAAGGTTTGAGAGATGGGAATAAGGGAGTTCAGTATGTTTGCACGATTGCCCTCTTTTGGAGTCAAGTTGTTTTGGGGGGGTTACTATCCCTTTAAATGGGTCTTTTAATCCTTTAAGGACCTTGACGTGCCAGGACTGTCACACCTGGTCCAGTACTTAAGAACCAGTGACAATCCTAGCAAGTCATGGATTTGCAGGGTCACCACGCGGCTGCACGCCACTTAGAGACCCCAGAATCCATTGCACAAAAATAATGCCCCGTGCACTGTGTTGGCCGGTTGTTAAGAGCCCACTCTGTGGCATTCAAGGGTATAAAATCTCCATTTAAATCAGTTCAACGTTTTAGCTCTTTCCTGGAGTACAGATGGTTTGGCCTAGAACTGCTTCACTTTTCTTTTGAACGTACGTCCCTTAGTTCATACATTGTGGTAGATTCAGGTCAAATTTGCTTTTATGTTGTCAAAAATAGGGTCCCCATCGAACCTCAGTGCATCTCCCCCTGAAGTAATTCTGGGACAAACTAACTGCACCATAGGGGACAAATAAAATTTAAAAATGATTTAAATATGGCCTTTAACCAGTTGAATGGTGGAGAGTTTTCCAGTGTATTTCTTTAGAGACCACTCTAGCATTCAATGGGTTAGAACCCAATTAAAGTCAGTGAACACTTTTTGTCATTTTAATTTGTTCCCGTGGTACATTTGGTTTGGCATAGAATTGCTCCATTTTACTTTAATATATCGGCATCCCTGTTCCTTCATCAATGCGCAAGTGCACACTTTCATAATATTGCAGTCCAGTGTTCATTTGAGTGTCAGGAAGACTGAAAGAACTGTAGTACTGGCGGCCAGGCCCAAGTCCCCTCTGCTGGTCCTGGCTGGCCCACTCCTTTCCAGAGTCTTCTGAATGTTTACAATCTGTCTCCACTAAGCTGTAGTTACAAGGTGATTTTATCAACCTCTTATCTAGCAAAGATGAGCTGCATATATATGTGAAGTTGTAAATATTATCAGATGTTTGATTGGTTGTTTGGTGAAGCTGGCCAGTCATCTTATTCCATATCATTTTTTTTTTTGGGGGGGGGGGTTTACACTAGAGGACCAGAGCAAATTCTGGCCTTTTTAGTATACGTTTGTTCAACCATATTTCCCTATTAATTTCTTTAGTACAGCCATACAAACTCTGTATTGTTTTTTTAATCCCTTAACTGCGGGCTGCGCGCAGCCGTTCATTAAAGGGGATGTATCACCTTATAAACACTTTGTTAACAAAACCTATAGTAAAAAATATTATTAGAAAAGCTTGTTTTTTATTTGTAATGTAAGTACTTTTAAAGATATCCTACCTTCAAGCTGTGCCGGTCAGCATAATTCTTCGGCACAGCTCTTCTTGACTGCCTAATTCTCCTCCTACCTCATGCTTCCCTTTGGTGTGCTGTGAATGGCTTCTATTGTTGCAACATCAGTATAATGCTAACCCGAACTTGATATAACGATAGAAGCCATTCACAGCACACCGAAGGGAAGCGCGAACGTGCTTCCTGGGGCAGCTGGGAGGGAGGTGGGAGGAGAAGACGTGCTGTGCCCATTATGCGAAAGGGCACAGAAGATAGAATATCTGTAAAACTACTTACATTTAAAAAAAAAAAAAAAAAAACGCTCTAGTAACAAAACCTATGGTAAAAAATTTTCAGAAGGTGATACATCCCCTTTAAGGACCATGGAGGTTTTTTTTAATTATTATTTTATTTTATTTTTTTTTGCTAAATGGATTTAGGAATGCTCGGGAACCCCTGAATTCCATGACGTGCCAGGACCATCATGGGTCTTTGACGCAAATTTACCCATGACAGTCATGGCACCTCATGAGACTTTAAGGGGTTAAAGAATAAATAGGGTCTTCTTTTTATGCCATATTTATGGGTATAACTCATATACTTTTTTTTTTAAAGAACAAATAAATATTAACTCTTTAAGTGCCACTCAATGGGTTATTTAAAAAAAAAAAAAAAAAAGGTTTTCCTGTGGTGTTTTGTGCTCCGTTAGTGTATTTTAACACAGACTGGATAGAAGGTATGACCTGTAATTCATACCTCCCATACCTTTTTAGGGGAGTACTGTCCCTTTTTCCCTCCCTGGTGTCCCATTTTTTTTTTTTGACTGTGTTGTCTGTGTTTATAAGTGTATCACATTGCTCCACAGTAATAAAACTCACATTAAACTTCAGTATATGTATTTAGAATTGTGCTTTTTGTAAATATTATACTTTGGTCTTGCTCTAAGTCATGTAACCTTTTCAGTGCCAGAGGAGTAAGCAACACATTGTTAGTGCGTTCCATAGTCCTCTGACAATGAAAGGGTTATTTAGTTACACAAAGAGGTGACAATAGGTCATCAAATTTACACCTGGTGCTGCCCTCTGCACAAATAATTTAATTAAAGCGGAACTACCACCTCCACTAAAGCTGCCCTGTAATACTTATGCAGGTGGCGACTAGCTTTTACCTCTCAAATGTGCCCACAAATAAAGTTATCCTTAACCCCTTAAGGATGGCCTATAGGGCATGCGGCCGTCACTTAACCCCTTAGTGACGGCCGCGTGCAGACGCGGCCGTCACTTAACGCCCGTCTAACAATTTTTTTTTTTTTTGGTAAAAGAATCCAGAGTCCCCGAACGGCGTGCAGCCGCGCGGGGAGCCGGATTTCCGGGACGTACATGTACGTCCTCTGTCACTAAGTGACAGCCACACAGGACGTACATGTACGTCCTGTGTCGCGAAGGGGTTAAAGACCACTGACCTTCTTTTTTTTTTTTTTTTTTTTTTTTTTTTTTTTTTCCACCATCCGCTTCTGGGCTCCCTGAACAGCGCGCAGCCTCGCGGGGAGCCCGTAATTCCATGACTGTCCAGGACCGTCATGGGTCCTTAATGGAAAACAATCCATGACGGTCCTGGACTCTCATGGGTCATTAAGGGGTTAAGCTTCTGAGACTGACGGCCAGGTTACTGCAGCATGTGTGCCTGCACCATCAGTCTCTTCCGGAGCTGTCCAGTCCAGTACAATGCCGGTGAAGAGGGCTGACAGCGCAGGTGCTCATTCAAGATGTCCTCATTGCTGCCTGGCTTCCATCTCAGAAGCTTAAGCATAACTTTATTTGTGGGCACTTTTGAGAGGTAAAATAATGAATACAAAGCTAGTCGCCATCTGCATAAGTAATGGAGGTGGTAGTTCCGCTTTAAAATTGCCCCCATCTTTCCCAATTCTCTTTAGTTCAGCTCTATTCTTTGATTTTCTCTTCCTCACGATCGCTGTAAGGAAGAAAGGGGCAGAGAACATTGACAAAAGCAATGTACAGTATACATTGCCTTTGTCATTGTCTCAGCCAGTACATGTGATCACTGTAGCAGCCATCACATTTACGGGTTGCCGGCGAAAGGCTGAAATGGACTGCTCCAGTCCTGGAGAAGTCGGTTACAGTCTCCCCAGCATGAGCACAGCACGCCCTGAGGCGAGCTGCAATCATTTAACAAAATCTGTCATGGTCCTTGCATGTCATTTGTCCTTACATGCTTAATAACCCTCACCATTATAGCCATAATAGCCAGGCTGTGTTTTTACTGAAAAAAACCTTGGATGTTAGAAATGTATCCAACTCACTGCTTCACAATACACTGGAAA
This sequence comes from Rhinophrynus dorsalis, assembly GCA_037306005.1. Classification (NCBI taxonomy): domain Eukaryota; kingdom Metazoa; phylum Chordata; class Amphibia; order Anura; family Rhinophrynidae; genus Rhinophrynus; species Rhinophrynus dorsalis. The sequence goes on from CM074725.1 coordinate 152,669,568, forward strand.
ACTATCCAGCATTCAATAAGTTAAGCGCATTCTTTTTTTAATCCCTTAGTGCTCCTGTCCGCCATGCATTAGTCAAGGAATTTGGAGAGGCCAACAAGGACCCCTCGGTAGAAGCCATTGTGCTGTCTGGAGCCAATGGGAAGTTCAGTGCAGGTATGGAAATATTCACTGTGTCTTCTCTCCAGTACCTGCAGACATTTGCATGAAAAGTAAAATGGAGATTTTCTGGGGCAAAACATCATCAGGTAACAAATAATCACAGCAATTTGAATGTCGTGTTTGAATGAACACAGTACATTGCATTCAAGGTGTTTATTTTACAGAAGATATGCAACTGTTTTGCCTTTTATACTTATGCCATTACTCTTTATTTCCTGATTCCTTGTTGCCTTTTTTTTTCCCATAGGTGCAGACATCCGGGAGTTCGGTACTTCTCCTACGATGGCTGTCTCTTTAGAAGATATAAATGCTACAATTGAAAGCAGCAGGAAACCTGTAGTGGCTGCCATCGAGGGGATAGCGCTGGGAGGCGGACTGGAGCTGGCACTGTCGTGTCACTATCGCGTTGCAAGTATAAAGGTGCAGTTTCCTTCACTGAGATATACAAGGATGGATTTACCATTAGTGTGAATGTGGCTCAGCACTATGAAAGATGTCCCATGTGGCTGTATTAGAACAGGGCACTCAGTTCCCCAGCACTGCTCCATTAACACAGGAGCTCCAGGGGAATCTAATACTCTGCTGTAATACAGACCAGCGGCTCAGCACTGACAGCTGAGCTGCAACTATTTAGACGTTTTGGTGAGGCTGAGCACTGTAACCATTATGATTTGGGTGCACATAATACTGTATGTGGGGGAGTCCCTGGGTCAACCCCAGTTATAAACAAAACTGCACAATGTACCAGACTCGGAGTGCTGTACATCTTGTGTAACAGTAACTCTTGAAGCACACAAATGATTAGAGGGAAACAGCTCTCTAAGCTTACTGCCCCCAAACTTTCTTTAGAAGTGATAGTGTTACATTGTGTATATATAATAAAAATCTAGGCACTTGGACTTCGCACATTCTACACTTGCAAAATATGTGAAGTCAAACTTACATAATATACAGAAAACAGTAAATCTATATACCTGACTAATGTATGAAAGACAAATAATTAGGCAAGTCCTCCTGTTAAAGGGATAGTAATACTTCGTTTTATCTTTATTTTATTTTGTAGGCATTAAAAAAACACGAAGAACGATATAAGTCTTATCTCTCAAACCTTTATGGTTTAAGAGATATTCACAAGCAAAGTTTCTCCTCCCGCCCCTTTTACCTAGTTGTAAGCCATCTCTTCTCAGATGTGGAGACCAGACAGATAACAGCAGGGGACAATCTTCTTCCTATGAGAACAATGAAAGCCCTGCCCCCTTGACAAGTTTTTCAGGTTTTTCCCTTATCTTAATTGAAGATTGTCCCTCTCTGCAATCTACCTGGGCACCTCCCTTCTGCTCTGGCTGAACAATGTTACATCAGTAAAAGGGGCGGGAGGGGGACACTTTGTCATTGAATTACTCTGGAACTACAACTCTGACAGAACTGAAATAACACTCTCCAAAGTCCAAATACTATGATGATTAATTAGAGCTGTTTTTATTATGAAACATTACTATCCCTTTAAGAGCAGTATCTCAGTGGCCAAAAAATTTTTATAGTGACACTGTTGCTACATGGTTTATGGTCACCTGACCAGAGCTGTCTACAGGATGGTGTGGCAAGATCACCATTGTAATATTTTAGCCCATTGAGATACAACACCTAAAAAAAAAATCCACATTTGGGCTGCAATATCTTTTTAATTAAACACCTCTCAGCAGTGAGATTGTCCTTGTTTTTACCCAGAAGCATAAACCCTACAATACATAAATTTAAAGGGCTAGAAATACTTCATATATAAAAAATATTATCTGTAGATAGCTAGAAAAGAGTGAACATTTTAACATTTACCATTGTTTATGAAAAAATGTATATAGGTCAATGTGAAAAGAAATTATATATGAATAAGTTCTATATGAATGTGTACGTATGTATATTTATAATAAAATTTATATAAAAATCCTAATGATGAGCTATATCAGCTGATCTCTATTGTAGTCCTCAAAGGCCAGAGAGGCAAAACCCATGGCTACCTCACTGCCTTTCAAGTGGTTTCAAATTTAATAAATATGGATAATCTAAACAATATTATATATGTGTGTGTGTGTATATGTGTGTACAGCCTATGTGTGTGTGAGTGTGTATAGACTAGTATATAATGGCTCTTTTATCATTGTAGGCCATGGTAGGTCTTCCTGAGGTACTGATTGGCATTCTTCCTGCAGCTGGTGGTACCCAGCGCCTGCCTCGTTTAATTGGCATTCCTGCTGCTCTAGATATGATTGTTCGAGGTAGGTATTAAATAAAATTAAATGACCTAATCAAAAGAGTAAGGAACATAGGAGTACAGTTCACCAGGTGAAGTGAACAACTTTGGGGTAGAAGTGCCTAAGTTTTGCAACTAAGGTCTGAAACGGGTGGTGCTTAAAAAGGATGGACAGGGAATGGGCAGAGCAAAGTAAGAGGATTGATTGAGAAAGTTATCCAGATTGGATGTGCGGATGGTCAGATTTGCTGGAGACTCCGTCTACAGAGACTTTATACTTAGTAATAAATAACGGAGTCTCCAGGACACATCCAGAGTTCATAGGTAGGCTAGCCAGTAAAAATGTAAATACCTTTTATGATCCACGCTGTTTATTATACTGGCTAATAATGCCAGAATAAAATTCAAAGCATACATTGGTTTTCTTATGCATGTCTGCCAATTGTACCATTTTTAGCAGGTACAGTACCTTCTTTTGTATGTTATACAACAGTGTGATCATTTTGTATCTTCTTTTCTCTTATATCCAGTGTGGAACACAGTAGCCATGGGGTAAAGTTCCCCTTCTCTGAAGGCAGGTCACTTAAAAACCAGGGCCTCTAAGGCAGAGACTCCCCTCTTCCATCCAGCTTTAACCCCGCCTCCTCAGTTTCAAGTGACTGGGCCTCATGAAAGGGCCATTTTGGGAACTGGTCTCTTAGTTAGACTTTTTTTAATTATTTTTATTCTTAGAATATAGGGTTGTGTAATCCCCCCCCCCCCCCCCCTTTAGTCGGGGATTCCCATTAACTGGCTTCCCTAAAGTTGGACTGACCAGTTCATAAGTGTATTTCTGGACCTTAACCTGTGGAAGATGACTTTTTAATAAGTCTATGCCTTGCTGTTGAACATCTCTGAAGTTTAATTTGAATGGGAACCTGAAGACTGGTAAAGTTAACCACTTGAGTGCTATGATCCTATATTTCATGTCCCCGCTGTTGCCTGACACCCACTGTTCTGTGGTATTCATGCCTATAAGGTACTCCATTTTATTTTTATTTCATTTATTGTATATTTCGAAGGTTGCTGCTTGCATTGTAAGGTTCCTTTAACTCTTTCAGTACTTGGTTTGTTTTACGCTATTGTAAGTGGATTTTTCCCTCTTTTCAAACAGATGTTCTTCTCTTCATTTTTTCTTTTAATGCTTTATGTATATACTATTTGAACAGCCCGTTACATGGGCCACAGTGCCACTGCCATCCGGTCGTGGGGTAGTCACGCGCAGTAGAGACTGCCAGCGCCACGGCTGATACATAGCTGGACACTCCTTTGGAGCGCCCAGCTCTGTATCAGCCGCGGCGCGGGCAGTCTCTACTGTGCATGACTGCAGCACGCGCAGCAGTGTCTACTGCGCATGTCGCGGCGTTACACAGGTTTTAGCAAATTATTATGTAGGATACTGTTTTCAGCCTTATACCTCTATTTCCTTAGTACTTCATTTTATTTAAGGTGTCCTAACGGCAGCTATGTTTGCATGTAATCCTTCAGAGTCACATATTCTGCACCTGTTTGACCCACAGGGTTCAGAGAGGCCTTAAAATGAATTGTATGACCAGCTCATCTTGGGTCAATATTCAGGGCACCAAAAATTAATATCCAAACAGTGGAAGAGCTACCATTTGCTGTACATGTGCAGTGAGAAACTGCATGTCACATAATCCCCTTTTTGGCAGGATTTCAGGATTGGACAGGGGTGGTTCTTTGGCAGCTTTCTTTTCTTTTCTTTCTTTCTTATTGCACAGGGTACGCAGAGGCAGATCTCTCTTCTCTACCTACCAGTTTAAACCCTTGCAGTCACATAAGCACCTTTCTGGGTATTTCCAATCACTTTCTCATACTTACTAACTACTTTGGGGAGTTTTCTCTGAACATGTCCAATCCCAAGGGACTTGGCTCCCGCGACAATATTTTGGTACCAATATTCTTGCACTGCGGCCCCTCCTACACACTTGCGGCCCTCCACTGCAGAACAAGAGCCAGTTTGTGTTAAGACTAATTTCTTCAGTTGCTTTTATCCCTTCTTCTATTCAAGGAGTTTTGCATTTTTGGCACCCCACAGCCCCTGTCAGGCACATTGATCCTGCCTTTAGGAGATTCTCCTCTACAGAGGGGGTTGATAGTGATGGAGATGATCTGAATTCCTCCTTCTCCTTTGGGGTTGCCTATGAGGAGGATCCTTGCCCCTCAGATGAGGGGCCCAGAGTGTTATTAGAGACAGTACAAGCTTCTGAGGCTTCTGATTCAGGATCTTCTTCACCGGGTATCTTCCAGTGGTTCAAAAAGTAGATACCCATTTTTCCTCTTCATCACTCTCTGGACAAGGTCTGCATGATGCATTCTTCCTTAACAAGCGTATCTCCAAAATTTTTCGTGTGAGGCCTTGTCTCAGAGGGCTTCACCGCCTGCGGTTGATCCCCCAATATCTTGCCTTGCCAAAAACACTGCCTTGCCTCTGACAGATGTCACATCACTTAAGGATTAAGCTGGTAAACACTTAGATTCCTTATTGAAGGTGAATTTAGCAGCCACTGAGGCCACGCTGCGACCCATTTTTGCTACCGCTTGGGTCATTAGAGCTGTAGCTATCTAGTGCTTTTGGTTATGCTGCCCAGCAATTTGGAGGCCAGTGCATACCTTACAGAGTAGGCTTTTGATGCCATTAGGTTTTCTAGAAAATCCTCAGCCTTCCCGGCAGTTGAGTGTCATACTTTGTGGCTTAAGATTTAGTTGGCTAACCATTCTTCCAAAAAATCTTTGGTATCCTTTCTCTTTGTGGGGAATCAACTTGTTGGGCCTGACCTTGATAAGGTCATTAGTAATTCTACTCAAGGCAAAAGCATGCTATTCCCTCAGATTCTTCCTAAATGTGCTTTTTCCCCAAAGAAGGTGCACGGTATTCATTAACCCTGCCAGTTTGGGACGCTTAGGGTTCAATCTCCTCAGGCCTTTCAGTCCCGTCCTGTCCCAAAGCCCTAACAGGATTAGTAGAACAAAAAGTCTGCTCAGAAGTCTATGGCTGAAACTCCCCACTTCCACATGACTTGTAGGGACCTGGCCCATCTCTGTGTAATGGGGGTCACCTCCATCTTTCTTAAGATGCATAGAAGACTTCACTGATAGAAGGGGTACCACATAAACCAATTCCCTTTCACCTCACTATTTCTATTTGTCCAGAGTTCCTCGGGACCTGGTTGTGGGGATTCTGTTCATCGATGAGGTATCTTCCCTGCTGGAAAAATGGGTGTTTTATTCCCATTCCAGCACAGGAACACTTCACTGGATTCTACTCCAATCTTTTTGTGTTTTTTCAAGAAGGACTACAGATGCCTCTCTATTCTGGACTTGAAATGCCATAACCATAATGTGTGTTAGCTCCGTGCTTCAAAATGGAGTCTCTGCAACCTGTCATCACAGCCATGTGTTGGGACACAATAACTACCCCCATGGACACCCAAGACACTTGCCTTCCCGTTTAAGTTTATTTGAGTCATCAGTGTTTTCTTCATTTTCTTTTGAGTGCAGTCACTACCAGTTCACTGCCTTTCCTTTTGGTCTAGTTTCTGCTACAACGATCTTTATAAATGTCATGTCTGCTTTTGCAGCTCACATCTATGCTCAAGGACTATCCTTTATTCTTTACCTAGACAACTTAGTGCTCAGGGCTTCTTCCGAAATTGCCCTAGCTTCACAGATTGAGGAGTGCATCCTGGAGTAACATGAATGGTTGCTCATTAAGTTCTCTTTGGTGAATTCCCCTGGTCCTGTATTTCTTAGTCATGAAATTCTCTTCTGTCCAAGGGGGGTGTTTCTGATCTAGTTTCTCTCCCTTCAGGTGATTCAAGAAATATCCTGGCCGTCGGGAATCGTAAGGCAGTATATGAGTGTTATTGGGAACCTGTTCCCTACACTCTATTTCACATGAGGAACAGGTCAAGACAGAGTTCTCACCTGTCTCATTCCATGTCTCCACAGATAAAGGAGCATCTTTGATGTCTCCACCTAACACTGGGACATCCATTTGTTATCTGAGTGGCTATTATCTGAGACGCCAGCCTGATGGGCTGAAGAGTGACCCTGGGTCCTGTGATGGCACAGGGTCTTTGGACCGGAGACATACATGCCATTCACTTAGTGCTTCGCTACTTGGTCCCATATCCTGACAGATGAAGGTCCAGTCTGACAAAAAGACAGCGGTTGCATACATCAATCACCAAGGTGAAACCAGAAGGGAATCAGCTTGGACAGGGTTCAGAAGCTCCAAAGCTTAAGTGCCAGCTATCTTTGCAGTTTAAAATCCCAGGCATGGAAAACACGGTCACAGACTTTCTGTCATTAATATCTGGATCCCGGAAATTCGGAACTCAACTAGAATATTTTTAACCTGATTGTCTGCAGCTGGCACTACTTCCATTAGTGGACCTTATGGTTTCCCGCGAGAACCCGAAAGTTCCTCTGTTCTGTGTCAAGCTAAATGATCCTCTGGCATTTGCTATGGATGTGATGTCCGTTCCATACAACTTTTATCTGTCATATGTGTTCCTCTAATTCTCCTAATCCAAAGGTTTTGAGAAATATCAAGATAGAGAAAGCTCAAATCACCCCGATTGCTCCTTTCTGTCCCTTTTGGGCCTGGTTCATGGATCTTCTCAATCTGTCCGTTGAAGAACTCTTTCACCTTCCCCTAAGACTGGATGTCTTGACCCAAGTCCCTGTTTGTCATCCTCAAGTGGAGACGCTGGCTTTGACAGCATGGCTGTTGAAGTCAACATTTTGAAAAAGGGCTTTGCAGGTGCTGTCGTCTCTACAGTGTTTCAAGCTAGGAAGCTGGTTTCATCCAAGGCCTATCAAAAGGAATTGGTCCCTATATTACAATGGTGTGCTTATCTTGATACTCTCCCACAACCTTTCAGTCTTCCTTTGGTTCTGGTCTTCCTTCAAGATGGTATCAGCCTGAGTTTTATTAAGGTCCAGATCTTGGCGCTCTGTTCTTTTTCAGAATCATATTGTTACATTGGTTACATTGCTTCATTTCCCTGACAAAGCATTATTTGTAAGATATGAAACATGTTGGAACATGGCTGGTTAATAAAATATTTAATTAAGTCCGGAGTTCCCAGTGCTTGTCCTATGGATATTCTTTATACTAAGTGGTTTTGAGATGAAAACAAAGCTAATATAAGACTTATATTTTACCACTATCTGGTGAGTACCAATTTAAATGGGGGTACATTAATTCCTATGTACAGATCTACTCTTAGAAGGGCCTGCACCTTGTTTCTCTCTTTATTCACGTTTTTCTGCAGTGCTTCATCTGCAGCGCACACACTTCCAGTAGTGTGTATGGAAAGGCAGTGAGTGGAGGGAGATCCAAAATATATATGGACACATACAAGTAACCCGAAAGAATGGTTTGGACTCCCTTTTTTTTTTGTGGAAGAGTGAAGAACTATGTTAGAGAATTTTGTTACCTACCTAAGAATAACATCATTCAAGCCTATTTGGTTCATAAAAGTTTGCCTGGCAATAGAAACGGGTTGAACTAGTTTAGTAACTTTCTTCTTATGATCAGTGTGACATTTTAACTTTTTAATGGTTCACAACTGAGCAATTTTGACATTGACTTTTGCTGCTGTATCCATAAACACATTGCTGAATTCTTCCATTTCATACAATACCCAAAAGGTGGGATTTTTATGTATGAGCACTTTGGTCTTTTTTTTTGTACACTTTTATCTGTCAATCACTGAAAATGAGTGTTGTGTAGACATGATGTCTGTCTGATATTTATATGGAAATAGGGATACTGAATATGTACTATTTTACCTTCTGTTGGGTCTGTATTTGCTGAGCACTGCATAGGTCTGTGTTCTTTCACCTCCACACAATAATCAATAGTCTTGATTACTCTGAATGATATTAATCGGAGAGAGAGAGTCCTGCCCGTGGTTCTAAAGGGCCATGAAAATATTCTCAAGGTAGTATTATGTCCCTTTATTATGTCCCTTTTCAGACTACAAATGCAGAAAAAAGTGAATGGATTTAACAGACTGCTTTTATGAAGGACATGTTCACAAGCAAGTCCTTTTAGAAAGCAAATTAAGAGCCACTTGTTTTAACCCTTTAAGGACCAATAACATGCCAGGACCGTCACATAATTCGGTCCTTTTAAAGGGGAACTCTCACCTCCTTTAAAGTCCTTCTTATTCCATTCTTGCTTCCCAATAAATGTTAAATCCGTGTTTTGTTTTGTTTTTTAAAATTCTCTTTTCATGGAGAAATAGGCTTTAAAGGGATAGTAATACTTCGTTTTATCTTTATTTTATTTTGTAGACATTAAAAAAAAACATGAAGAACGATATGTCTTATCTCTCAAACCTTTATGGTTTGAAAGATATTCACAAGCAAAGTTTCCCCTCCCGCCCCTTTTACCTAGTTGTAAGCCATCTCTTCTCAGATGTGGAATGCAGTCCATAGACCAGACAGATAACAGCAGGGGACAATCTTCTTCCTATAAGAACAATGAAAGCCCTGCCCCCCTTGACAAGTTTTTTTCAGGTTTTTCCCTTATCTTAATTGAAGATTGTCCCTCTCTGCGGTCTGTCTGGGCACCTCCCTTCTGATCTGGCTGAAAAGTGTTCCATCAGTAAAAGGGGCAGGAGGGGGATATTTTGTCACAGAATTACTCTTGAACTACAACTCTGACAGAACTGAAATAACACTCTCCAAAGTCCAAATACTATGATGATTAATTAGAGCTGCTTTTATTATGAAACATTACTATCCCTTTAAATTGTGACCGCGTGATATCACTTCTATACCGCATCCTGTCATATTTTTGCCTTTTCCCCTCCCCAGTTGTTTCCCATTACCACCTACTCCTCTGATGGAGAAATCCAGCATGTGAGCTGGATTGCTTTCATTGGTGGTTACACTTTAAAGGCCAGTGGTACATGTAATTGCTGCTACAGCGATCACATGTTGTGGATCATGAGGAAGAGAGAACAAAGGTCCAATACCTAAAAAAAAGGCTAAAGATGTGGGCACTTTTACTTAACCCTTTGAGAGCCAGACATTTATGAAATGCATTGCGTACCCCTTTGGCACTCAGAGGGTTAGTGTGGTAGTGCTGGGGGCAGGATGGGGGGGGGGGGTAGAGCTTTTTTCACAATTAACACGTTTTTGTGTAACTGAGAAAATGATTTAGAAAGAGACCAAAGTATGTTAATACAGAAACCAATTTATTAACCCTTTCACTCAAGTTTAAACCAACATTAATATGAGTTTTATTGCTGTGGAGCAATATAATACATTTTTATACACATGAAACATGATCTGATCACCTATAAGAGAGACACCAAGGTGGTGAAGAGGGATTTTAGCCGCAGAGGAACAGCACACCCTAAAAATGTACATTTGGAACCTTTTATTAAATCCCTGTTAAAAATGCACTAAATGAACACAAACCATCAGGAATAACCTATAAAAATGTTGTTGGTTTTTTTTTCCATTTTTTTCTTCTTTTTTATGTTGTAATCAAACGAAATGAGTTGCTACACATATATATGCAGTATATGGCATCAAAAGAAAGCCCTACGTATCATTTTATAAAATGGTATATAATTTGTGTCTGTGTATAAAAGGAATTGGGAAAATATGTTTGAACAATGACAAATTAAGGATGCCAATACTGCACTGGTCCTCTAGTACACAGAAAGCCCTGGTCACCAAGGTGTTAAGTGTATGTTACCCCCTGAAAAGAAAAAGTAAACTCTAACATAGTAAAATAATTAAAAGACTGGCTTTGTGGCCCTGACTACTGCTAAATTGCTTTGGTAACTATGGGGTTAATACATAACCAGTCACATGACTGATCCCTCTCTATATTTTGAAGACACACGGGATCCCCTCTTCTGATCGGTGACTTGTGTTATAGGTGCTGGGACTGAGATCTCAGACCTCACAGGATTTCTGCACTGAGTAAGCTAGCTGGTTTTATGGGGACCAGAGAGGTTAGTGCCAGTGCTTATAGCTCCAGATCATAGGTGGAAGATGGAGGCAACTTCCCCACTAGTCTTCAAAACTGAAAGCAGTATTGGCCATGCGACTAGGGGTAAGTATTAACCCCTGAGCTACTGGAGCAATTTAGAGTTAGTCAGGGGCTCATTATCAGTCTTTTTCTTAGATTAGGATTTTTGACTTTAATTTTCATTTAAGGAGTGGTGGTCTCAAGGGAAAATAAATGCTCCCAGGTATGCTCATATAGAAGGTCTCCGGACCTCCCTTTTAGTCAGGATACTGTGAAAATGGATCTGCACAGGAATCATTACAACCCTGAAGCGTGTGTTTATCATAAGAGTCCAGCATAAAAGGGATAGTCTGGTCAGATTACAAATGTAGAACATTGTAGTACATTGTAGCGTGTCTGTCTTTGATGTAAGCCTCATTGATTTTTTTTGTATTTTTCTTTACTTTGCTCAGGTAGGCACGTCCCTGCCACTGAAGCCTTCCAGCTGGGAATTGTTGATGAAATAGTACACAGTAATACGATTGATGCTGCTGTTCAGTATGCCAGGAAGGTTATAGGTAAGGAGGATGTTCTACATACAGTGAGCCATATTCAAAAAGAAAAGTAGAACAATTATTGGGCAAACCAACTGCACCACAGAGTATTATTAAAATGTCTATTGATTTACATGGTGCAGTCATCCACTTGAATGCTAGAGAGCAATCCACACATTCAAGCTGTTACAAGCCTCATTTAAATCTTGGAATTTTTTCATATTGTGCATAGTCCCAGCAATTCACTTTTCAGCAATGACAGAACTGTGTTGCGCATCCCTCTGGCCCTCAAAGGGTTAAAGAGTCATATACCATCCAACTCCTTGGCACTTTGCTATTTTACACAGTACCTTAGTTGCTTCCTAGTGATACATTCTCACAAACAAAAGGGCAAGGTGTAACTTCAGTTCCAGAGTCCTAAGTACACATCCCAGACAGCCCTGCCATGCGCGAAGAGGACTTTGCTTTATTGTGGTTAAATGGCTTAATGCTTGTTTGCTGGTGTAAATGGGTTTATGTACAACTTGGCTCTGAAAAGCAGGGTTAGTCCATCTGATTTAAAACAACTTATGGGAGTTTGGAACAACTTCCAAAAATCACCTGTATGTTGTTGGCAATTTTTATTAAAAAAAAAAAAATAGTTTTAAAAATATTTATTTGCTATTCAGCGCGTAGGTGTGCTAACCGCATGGCATTCTGTCCATAAATGATCTGTCCTAGCCATCTATAATTTCTCTTCCCTACAGGGTTGGATTTGCCATAAGGCAGAGTAGGCATCTGCCTACAGGCGCACCCCACAGAGGGGCGCCTGCCATTGGAATCAATATTTTATATATATATATATATTTTTTTTTTATTTATTTTAATATATATATAATTTTTTTTTTTTTTTAAGTGGCATGCCGCGGCATGGTAAAGTCTGTGTCTCACAGACCTGTAGCTGCTGAGCTCCCACGGCTCTTTAGCAATGCAGAGCGCTGGGAGATGACATAATCTCCCAGCGCTCTGCATCACTAAAGAGAAGACAGTGTGGGAGCTCAGCAGCTACAGGTCTGTGCAGAAGCACAGATCTCTCCTGCCGCTGGACCACAGATGGGGGGGCAATGTGTGGCTTAATGTGGAAATGATGGGGGTAATGTGAGGGCAACATAGGGAGGATGGGGGGCAATTTGGAACTGATGGGGGGCAATGTGAGGGCAATATGGAGCTGATGGGGGCATTGTTGAGATGATGGAGGCAATGTGAGGGCAATATGGAGCTGATGGGGGCAACGTGAAGGCAATATGGAGCTGATGGGGGTAATGTTGTGCTGATGGGGGCAATGTGAGGGCAATATGGAGATGGGGGTAATGTGGAGATGGCCAGTGGGGGGGGGCGCTTCAGATTTCTGTGCCTACAGGCTCCTGAGATGTAAATCCGGCCCTGCTTCCCTAATGCTGTCTCCCACCACCCTCTGTAACAGCCAGCAGTATGGACAACTTATGCTCCAGTTGTTGTCAGACTATAACAGTGACACTGCAACTTTATAATTCATAGGCAATACATCCCAGTGCTTATCCCCCTTTCTATAGTCTGTATCGTGGCTGGGGGACACTTTAGGTAGATGAAAGGGAAAGGCCCTGTCACCATCTCACTATACTTTATTGTGGCAGAGTGTTTTATTTGCTGGAGAAAGATGAATTCCCTTTCCCTATATACTCTGCAGTTTGCAGTTATAGATAGACGAGAGGTATATACTCTGCGCACCTCTCTGTTTGTGTGTCTCTCTGCCTCTCTATCTGTCTCTCTTCTGCATTGTGGCAGAGCTCTGTTACAGGATGGCGAGAGGATGATGTCTGTTCCCCTACCCTCTGTACTCTGCAGTATGTTTTAGTGCTGTTATAGGCAGGAGAAAGGTTGATGTCCTGTCCATCTCTCTATATACTCTTCAGTGTGGCAGAGTGCTGTTACATGCAGGAGAGAGGGCTAGATGCCCTGCAACTCTTTTTATATACTCTGCAGTGTAGCAGAAGTCAGTTATAGTCAGGAGAGAAGTGGATGCCCTGTCCATCTCTATAGATGTACTCTGTAGTGTTATAGGCTGTATTCAGATGGATGTCCTGTCCATATACTCTGTAGTAGGGCTGCAACAACGAATTGATTATCGATAAAAATCGATTATGAGAATCGTCAACAATTCTCATAATCGATTAGTTGCAGCCCCAGATTGCCGCCGCCGCCAGTGTCAATATGTATCCTCCAAATTGCCTGTTATTTGGGCCCACCCACTCCTAACGTACCCGCCAGCCACTGCAGTGTGAGGCACTGAGGCCTCACACTATTACTGACAAGATCCATCCTCCGGCATCATCACGCACCCCTGTGGTCCGTGATGACATGCATACAGAGAAGAGGAAGAGGGCAGAGGCACCGGAAGAGAAGCGCTTTCTGCTGGACTCTGGCAGCAAGCGCTTCTCTTCCAGTGCCTCTGCCAGTCTTCCTCTTCTCTGTATGTATGTCATCACGGCCAGCAGGGGCGCGTGATGATGCGGGCGGGCAGGAGGGAACTCAGAGCCAGCCAGCCACAGGGGACCGGATGTCACTCAAATTACCCCCTACCCCGCCAACTCGCCAAGTAAATGCAGCAAGAGGAGTGCAGCAGTGACACAGAGAGCGACAGAGTGACAGTCTAGACAGAGAAAGAGAGGTACAAAGGGGAGAAAGAAGTACATGGGGAGAATGAGAGGTGCAAGGGGGAGAAAGAAGTACAAGGGGAAGAAAGAGAGGCACAAGGGGGGGAAAGAAGTACATGGGGGAGAAAGAGAGGCGCAAGGGGGGAGAAAGAAGTACAAGGGGAAGAAAGAGAGGCACAAGGGGGGGAAAGAAGTACATGGGGGAGAAAGAGAGGCACAAGGGGGGGAAAGAAGTACATGGGGAAGAAAGAAGTACAAGGGGAAGAAAGAGAGGCACAAGGGGGGGAAAGAAGTACATGGGGAAGAAAGAAGTACAAGGGGAAGAAAGAGAGGCACAAGGGGGGGAAAGAAGTACATGGGGAAGAAAGAAGTACATGGGGAAGAAAGAAGTACATGGGGGAAGAAAGAAGTACATGGGGGAAGAAAGAGAGGCACAAGGGGGAGAAAGAAGTACATGGTGAAGGAAGAAGTACAAGGGGGAAGAAAGAGAGGCACAAGGGGGAGAAAGAAATGTACAAGGGGGAAAAAGACATACATGGGGGAGAAAAAGGTACAAGGGGGAGAAAGAAGTACATGGGGGGAGAAAGAAGTAAAAGAGGGGAGAAATAGAGGTGCAAGTGGGAGAAAGAGAGGTGCATAGACCCCATAGTAAAATAATAACAATGACGCATGTTAATGTGTAAAGTTTTTTATTCTGCTGTTGGTTTTTAACACTCACTTTGTTCATTAAATCATTTTAAATAATGAAAAATTAGCATATTGTTTTTTTATCCGATTAATCGAAAAAATAATCAGCCAATTAATTGATTATCAAAATAATCGTTAGTTGCAGCCCTACTCTGTAGTGCCGCAGAGTACAGTTGTAGGCAGAAGAAAGGTGGATTCCCTGTCCATCTATCTATATATATATAATATATATATATATATATATATAATATTCTGTAGTGCGACAGAATGCATTTATTTGTGATTTTGGTGGATGCCCCTCTTTTGCTCTATATATCACTGCAGCGCGACACTATAGTTATAGGCAAGTGAGAAGTGATGTCCTGTCTCGCTGTATATATAAAGTTTGCGGTGGCAGAATGCAGTTACAATCATGAGAGAGCGATGGATGCCCTGTCTCCCTCTAAGCATACTTTGCGGTGGAGCATTGCAGTTATAGGAATTAGAGAGTATGGTTGAATGCAGTTATAGGCAGGGAAGATGTGGATCCCTGTTCTCATCTATCCTCAATGACCTATGGCAGCAAAGTAAGACTTTCACATCCAATTTGGCATTGTTCCTTGATTATCTTGGTCATGTAACTTCTAGGATTGCTATTACATTTATGTATTTTTTGCACTTGTATTTACCTACTCTCATTCTGTTAGAGAGTGCTTGGAGGCTGTATTTTGTGTAATGCAAAATAGGAATTTTAGGAGCCAATGAAAAGGTGCATGAACATAAAATACACCCTACATTTATAGCTAGAGATAAAATGTTAGGAGTCTGGGCTTCCAGGTTCCTGTGATTTTTCCACCCCTTGTCTGGCAATGCTGTTTGACTAATTCCCATAGAGTTGTATTGAACCTAATGGAGAGACTCGTACTAAGATGAACTGGAGCAATTCTGTGGCAAACCAACTGTTGATTTTAATATTTAACCTCTTGATTATTAGAGAGGTCTCCTACATATTTTAAAGCACTGCATTGGAGCTTTCAGTGGGTTAGATTTCTGTGGGAGTTTACTTATCAACTAGGGTAAAGCTTAGTTTGCTCCAGAGTTGATACAATTCTCCTTAATACATCAGCTTATCTGTGTTTTGTTTGATCAAGAGGGAGTCAAACGCACATCAGATGATAATCAGACATGAGGAACTCCAAGCTAGTAGAAAAAAGTAGTTTAATATTTGTTATGCATATATACGTATTGAAACATTTGTAAGGCACAAACAAAACATGTATACCTTTTGTTTAAAGTTATAATAATGCCAGCTGTTAATAAACTTTAATATTGGATACTTTAAAAATATAAATTCAGTGATGTATCAGTTGACTCTCAAACTTGTATAGTGTGAGATAAATAAGGTTTTAAAGTTCCCCCTCCTGCCCCTTTCACAGACATCAGCTTCTAGCTGACAGCAGGAGATTCGGGGCATCCGAAGGCGGCTCTTCAGCAGTGCCAAAGTAGCGCTTCATTGAAACGGTCTACAAAGTGTGCCTGGTTTGCAAGCGCACTTTGTAGATCGTTCCAATTAAGTGTTTCTTTTTAGATAGTGCTATTTTGGCTCTGCTGAAGAGTCTCCATCGGGTTGCATAACCCGAATCTCCTGCTGTCAGCTAGAAGCTGACATCAGTGAAAGGGGTGGGAGGGGGAACTTTAAAACCTTGTATATCTCAAACTATACAAGACTGAGAGACAACTGATACATCACTGAATTTACATTTTTAATGTCTGCAATATTCAAGTTTATTAACATCAGGCATTACTATCACTTTAAGGAATCAGTCTCTAAAAGGAACAATGCGGGAGACTTGTAGGGTAAAAGGGATACCTTTAGTGGCTAGAGTTCAAGATTTCAAGACAACTTGGGTCTCTATAACTCCTGGTAGCTAAACAGCCAATAAAGGTGTCATTTTTATCCCTTTGAGTGCCAGACAGGTACGTAAATGCATTGCAAAACAATGCGCTGCGTACCCCTCGGGTACTCAAGGGTTATTCTACTAGTCTCCTGCTTTATCCATAGATAACATAGTACGACGTTTTACCTAGGATCAAAGTACTACCTTTAATGACTTTTGTTAATGCAATCCTTCTTATTAAAAAAAAAAAAAAAAAAAAAAAAGACAAGAAGTACCAAACTCCTATGCCAGTAATACCTCCACAAAACGTCATATGTTCATCTAATTGTCCATGATTGGACAAAGTATCTGATTATATTTCAGACTGATTATTTTACTTGCAGTGTTTATGGGAAGCCACTAAACTAATTTACAGAGAAGGTACCCTGAGGGCTGTGATGATACAGATAATCTTCAGTATTGTTTTCTTTTACAGAGTGTATGGACTCAGTACAAATAATCTACAGTAACAATGTTTATCAGTTGCTCTTAGAATGAACCCCTTAAGGACCGTGTAAATCAAGGTGGTTTGCACTTAAGGACCGGAGCAATTCTGACCTTTTTGACTATGTCTTTGTTCAACTGTGTTTTCCCTCCAAGTCTTTTATTCCATCCACATAAATTATTTACCTTTTTACGCACAAGTAGGGCTTTCTTTTGATACCACACTTATCTGGATATCCCACCATTTATTTTATTAAAATTAAAGATAACAGTTAGAAATGTAGGAAGACACAATTTTCATTTTTTTTCATTCTCTTGTAATCATTTGGGAGCAATGGGTTAAATTTATATGGAGACAGCATTAAAGGTATGACTGGTCAGTCATCCTACAAAATGAACAGTTTTAAGTGGACACTGTTCCTCTGGGGTGAACATTCCAATGTCCCTCTTTCCCCCCCTAGTTTCCACTTTTTTGTTGGATAGGTTTGTGTATTGTGTATAAACATAGTAATATCGTAAATTAGAACAGACTATAAACCTGCGCTCCTCCAGAATACTAGTGATTAGTGCGCCCTATATAGGGCATATGTGATAATACTGTATAAGAATGAGGCATTAGTGCCAACCTTTTTAGGCCCAAAAAAGAGGGGGTAAGCTTGCCAACCACATCAAGGTTCCTCATTTGTGGCAAGTACCTACTCTCAACACTTAATCCCTATCTAAAGAAAATAAATTAAAAATATTCCCTGATGAGATGTTATAATAACGCATTGGAGGGGGACTTTTCTTTATATTTTGTCAGATGTATGTAGGTCCCCATGTATGCAATTAAAAACAATGGACAAACAATTTAAAAAAGTGTGAGCAAGGACTTTTGTACCTGTATTGGGGAGAGATCACCACACAAGAACTGGAGTTCTCAGCCCTTAAAGGGATAGTAATACTTAAAATGTAAAAAAAAATATTTTGTAAGGTTTATCCCCCTGAGTAAAACAAGAGTACTCCCACTGCTGAAAGGTGTTTCATTCAAAAGTTATTAATTTTCAAAGCTGAATTTTTTAGGTGCAATATCACAGTGGCCTGCAATTGTACAGTGGCGCTGTTGCTACACGATCCTATGGACAGCTCTGGCCCCAGGACCATAAATCTCCAAAGGATGTTCAGTCTTCCCATGATCTCTTCTTGAGTTAACCCAATATCTGATAATTGTATTGTTTTATTTGTTACTTGTTGAGGCTCTTCTACCATTCCTTGCTCCCTTGCATATACTGATGCAAAGAAAGTGTTTAAAACAGCGGCCTTTTCCTTATCCTCCCTATTCAACTCGCCCATCTCATTTTTGAAAGGTCCAATGCACTCCCTCTTAAGTTTTTTGCTATTTATATATTTGAAAAACTTTTTTGGATTAGGCTTGCTTTCCCTTGCAATTCGAGTTTCATTATCTATTTTTGCTACACTAATTGCCTTTTTGCAGTCTTTGTTGCACTCCCTATATTTTAAGAAAAATTGTTCAGTTCTTTCGGACTTAAATAACTTGAATGCTTTTTTCCCCTTGCCCTTTCCTTCTTTACATGTGCAGTCAACCACATTGGCTGTGACTTACTTCTTTTGCATTTATTCCCCATTGGTATATACTGTTGGGTACATTTCTGCAAAAGTGTATTACTTTGAGCCACCACAGTAAAAATTGCCTTTATTTGTTTAAACTTCAATAGCTATTTTTGCAAAGAACTGTGTTTAAATAAATTACATTGCTCTTGTTCAAAAAGTTGCTGTTGGCAATCATAAATGGACCTTCATTTATCCTGACAAATGATCCAGCGCTGAATGGGTCAATACCCCCAACTCTGGCCTGCATTTCTCCCTGTATGTGTCTGCTCTCTGCTTCTCTCTCCCTTACTTTAATAGTAAGGAAGAGAGAGGCAGAGAGCAGTCACAAGGGCAATGCTGGTACATGTGATCGCCCCTGAAGCGAAGAGAGAAGCACTGAAACTGAGCGCTCCAG
The DNA here is from genome assembly GCA_037306005.1 of Rhinophrynus dorsalis. Taxonomy (NCBI): domain Eukaryota; kingdom Metazoa; phylum Chordata; class Amphibia; order Anura; family Rhinophrynidae; genus Rhinophrynus; species Rhinophrynus dorsalis. Next base: position 152,688,297 of record CM074725.1, read on the forward strand.
TCCTGGATCGCTCATTTTCAGCCTCAGCAGAATGATAGCAGTGTTCTGCTATCCTATAACACGTGACATTCCAGGACCATCATGGGTTCTTATGGGATGTTTATGCATGATGGTTCTGGCACGTCATGGGTCTTTAAGGGGTTAAAGAACGATCAAGATAGTTTTAAAGTAGTGTTGGACTATTTGTGGCCTTCCAGCTTCTGTCAGTCTACAACTCCCATCATTTCCCTCCAGAGAATGATGGGAATTGTTGTCTGTCAGCAGCTGGAGAGCCTCAAGTTGCTCATCCCTGTTTAAAGATGTGAGTCTTATGCAGAAACCAAAAGATGAGCAATTCTGGTTCATTTGGGGGCAAATAAAAAGTCCCAAAACTACCACCAATTTAAAATGGGACTTTTATGTACTTACTAATAAATCCTTTTTCTCTTCGTCCTTGTGGGGCACAGGAACCATGGGCGAAGTATCCTCCTCCAGAAGTAAGGACACTTGCAGAAGAGAGTTTTGTGGAGGTGGATAGCAGCCTCAGTTTCAATATATAGCCAAGATAGAAAAAAAAGAGAAGTAGAGCAGGAAGGTTATCACCCTACCAGAGAACCCAGAGGACACAGATGCACAGAACTCGAACACCTTTTCACTGTCGTCCAATACAGGTCACTGGTACTCTGGGAGGCGTAAGTCCCCTTTAATAGGCAGGAACAACTATGCAAATAATTTGCAAGGGGCGGAGCCTCCCCTCTTACTTAAGCCACCTTCTGGCCAGAGCCACTTTAGATTGATTTGTTCCTGGTGTGCTTGCACACCAGGTAGAGAACATCTATGCATCTTAGTATTTTATTATTTTTTATTCAAATATGGAATACCACCATTAGGAGGGTGACCATGGCTGTGAATTGCCCTCTTTAAAGTGGCTGGTGCAGCTTCCAGGGATTTTCTGTGGACCTTATGCCCTGAAGAGGGGACAGCTTGTGTTAAGCAGCTCCCCTATTGGGGAATTTACCTCTGGTTCTTTCCCTCCTTATCATGGTCACCTGAAGACAGAAGTCAGCAAGGAAGGTGAGTCACCCATTGAGTGCTGAAGGTCCACTTGTCCCCACAGTGTCCCTTTGCTGGGCTTGTATTTGGGAGTTTTAATACACTCCAGCACTCATAGGGTGTTTTTATTGCATTATTACTGTTTATGCAATTTCTGTGTTATTCTCTGAGTTTTGGAGCATTGGGTATTCATTTATTTATGTTTCTCATGTGTTTCATGCTTGTTTGGGCACTTTTTAATGTTTTACTAAACTTTATTAAAAATGGTGTTCCGCGCCTTTAAGCGCGGATTTTTCCCGCTCAGACGCAAGGGCTCCTTTACTCTCTATGGGAATTCACAGTATGGGACATATCTCTGGAACCGCTTGTCACAGCAACTTCAGAGAGGGCTCATTTTAATTCTAGGCTCCTGATCTATCATCCGGAATGTGTTTTATTCATGTGGGGTGTTCAGGGGGGCTTCGGGTAATGTTTGGGGTACTTGGACAGGAAAACTACATTTCCCATGAGCGCTTGGTTCGCGCTCGTTTCTGATTGGCTGTCATGACGGCCGCCATTTTGTGGTACTTTTCCTAGGCGAGTACACTACGCAGGGACCGAGCCTTCTCTCTCCTCAACAGATTAACCCTTCGCTGGCCAGATAAGTCCGTTTTTAGAACATTTCTGGGGTGAAACTTTAATCTTAACACTTTTTCTGGGTGATAGTGTTATTAGTGGGGTATATTGACGCTGTGAGCATGTCTACTTCACTGGAGCTAGGGGCTAGACCCAAGTCTAAAGAGGATGGGGGGTCCGCTACCCCCATGGCGTTTTGCTCCTCTTGCCACATTGGGCTGGATGGCGATAATGTGGGGGATCTATGCCCTAATTGTACTGGTCAAGATAGCAACCCTGGGCTTCCCAGCCACGCTATTGAGCCATCTTGGGTGAGGGAGTTTAAAGCTGCCACTAGGGATCTCAGATCCACGCTTCAACTCTTTCCCTCTCAGGTACAGGGGGCTCTCCAGGTCTGGCAGACCCCCTCTACTATCAGGACCTCCCTGCCTAAGCCACAGGGAGCTCCTGATATCACTGATTCTTCTGAAGAAGAACTTTTACAGGATTCTGATGCTGAGGAACGTACTGTTATTGAATCTAACAGGTCCATTGGGGACCCCTATGAGTGTGACCCTGAAGTTTCGGCTGAGGGTCTGATCAGAGCGGTTCTGAATACGCTCAACCTTCCTCTGACTCAGGAATCCACTTATGATCCTACTGATGTTTTTCAGAAAAAGCCATCTAAACCAGTTGTTTGTTTTCCAACTAACCCTACTCTTGCCCGTCTGGTCTCTGAGGCATGGAAGAATCCTGATAGATCTTCCTCTGTCTCCAAAAAGTTTGCTAAACTTTACCCTTTTCCTGAGGCGGAGCTGGCAAAATGGGTTCATCCTCCCAAAGTGGATGCTCCTGTGTCTAGACTATCCAAATCTACTGCTTTGGCTGTCTCAGATGCCTCTGCCTTGCAGGACTGGACGGATAAGAAACTAGAGCTCTCTCTTAAGTCTATTTTTGCCTCCATTGGCACAGCCATGCGCCCCACTTTTGCTGTGGCATGGGTTAATAGAGCTATTGCGGCCTGGACTGAACGACTGACTGAAGCGGTTCGCCAGGATGCGCCTGTATCTGAACAGTTGCAGCTTCTTGCTAATATCACTGAAGCTCAGAACTATGTTGCTGACGCTGCTTTTGATGCTGTGCGCATGATGGCGAGGGCCTCCACCTCTTCTGTGGTGGCTAGACGCGCTCTTTGGCTGAAAATTTGGTCTGCTGATACAGCCTCTAAGAAAGCCTTGCTTTCCTTGCCCTTTCAGGGGAATTTGCTTTTTGGGTCTGAACTCAAAGAAATGATCAGTGAGGCTACTGGCGGTAAAAGTACTCTTCTACCCTCAGTCTTTAAGAAAAAGTTTCCAGCCAAACGCAATCGGTCCTTTCGTTCCTTTCAGACTGAGACACGCTCCTCGGCCCAAACGGGTCCTCCCACTACGCGCTCCTCCTCCAAGCCCAAACAGTCCTGGAGGCCCAAAGTTGCCTCCAAGGCCAAGACCTCCAAGACTGCTTCGGCATGACTCGCCGAACCCGGGTCCGCATCTGGCTGTAGGCGGTCATCTCCGCATCTTTCGCCAGACTTGGGAGGAGTCAGTGGCGGACCCATGGGTTCTTCAGGTGGTGTCAGAGGGATACAGGATCCCTTTCTCTTCCCTTCCTCCTTTTCGGTTCCATTTTACTCGTCCTTCTCAGGAACCCACAAAAAGGCGTCTGTTCGACGACGCTATTCAGGATCTCTTGGACAAAGAGGTCCTGGAGGCGGTTCCTCAGGGGGACACAGGTTCAGGATTTTATTCCAACCTGTTTGTGGTAGCCAAAAAGGACGGAGGAGCCCGTCCCATCTTGGATCTCAAAGATCTCAATGCCTATGTGGTGACTTCCCACTTCCGCCAGGAGTCCCTGCGCTCTGTGATTGCAGCAATGTCTCCAGGGGAGTTTCTTGCCTCCCTGGACCTTCAGGATGCTTATCTTCACATCCCTATTCATCCAGAGAGCAGGCGGTATCTCAGGATTGCCTGCCACAGGGGACACTTTCAGTTTGCAGCGCTCCCCTTTGGGCTGACTTCAGCCCCTCAGGTCTTCCAGAGGGTGTTGGGCTCATTGATAGCGGTGCTCCATCAGGATGGGATCAGAGTGACCCCCTACATGGACGATCTCCTTCTGAAGGCCTCCTCAGCGGAGCTTCTCCTTCAGCAATTACAGATGTGCATGCACACCCTGAACCGTCATGGCTGAATCCTGAATCTGGACAAGTCGGACTTGATTCCATCTCAGAGGCTTCTGTTCCTGGGTCTCCTGTTCGACACTCGCCAATGCATGGTGTTTCTTCCAGAGGACGTGGCTCACCAGATAGCTGTCAGAGTGGCTGGAATTCTGGACATTGACGAGATTCCAGTACCGAAGTTGTCGTCCTTAGTGGGGAAGTTCATTTCCACAATCGAAGCAGTACCATTTGCCATGGCCCACTCCCGGGATCTTCAGAGATTTGTGATCCAGACGTGCAAGAATCATCCAGATCATCAACATCTGTCTTTTTCTCTTCCTCCTCATGTCGAGTCGAGTCTGCACTGGTGGTTAGATCTCTCTCATCTCCTGAAAGGGAAATCCTTTCTAGTTCCTCCTTGGACCACAGTCACTACGGATGCCAGCCTTCGGGGCTGGGGTGCAGTCTGGGGTCGCTTCAGTGCTCAGGGGAAATGGGGTCTGGAGGAATCCATGCTCTCCATCAATGTTCTGGAACTTCGAGCTGTCCGGCTGGCCCTGAGGCACTGGGAGTCTCAATTGACCGGTCTTCCAGTCAGAGTGGAGTCCGACAACGCCACGGCGGTGGCTTACATCAACAGGCAAGGCGGCACAAGAAGCGGTTCCGCCTGGTGGGAGGTCAAGGATATTTTGTCTTGGGCAGAAGATCACGTGCCTGTCATCTCTGCAGTTAATATTCCAGGCGTGGACAACGTCATGGCAGACTTCCTCAGTCGTCACACCGTCGACAGCGGAGAATGGGCTCTTCACCCAGAGGTGTTTCACATGCTCACTCAACTGTGGGGGATGCCTGTGGTGGATCTGATGGCTACCAGACACAACAGGAAGGTTCCGGTGTTTTGCTCCCGGTTGAGGGACTCCCTTGCTCTAGCAGTGGATGCCTTGTCGATCCCTTGGGACTTCCCCCTGGCTTACATCTTCCCTCCTCTTCCTCTATTGGTCAGAGTTATCCAGAAGTTGAAGAGGGAACGTTGTCCTGTCATCCTGATTGCTCCAAACTGGCCTCGCCAGTCCTGGTTTCCGGAATTGATGGCCATGTCAGTGAAGGATCCGATCCCACTTCCAGCCCGTCCGGACCTGCTTCTTCAGGGGTATCTGTGGAAAGAGGATGTTCACTCTCTCCATTTGATGGCATGGCGGTTGAATCCTCGATTCTAGCAAAGAAAGGCTTTTCTCCTTCTGTGGTATCGACGATGCTCAGTGCTCGTAAGCCTGTGTCTTCCAAGATCTATCATCGCATATGGTCAACCTTCGTGACATGGTGCTCTGACAAGAAGTTGTCACTTGACTTCCATCTTCCCACTGTCCTGGCCTTCTTGCAGGACGGTGTGGATAAGGGGCTCAGTCTGAGTTCCCTCAAAGTTCAGACTTCTGCCTTGTCTGTGTTTTTCCAGGAACGGATTGCTGTCCTTCCTGATGTGAAAGTCTTCTTCCAGGGTGTGACTCATGTTCGACCTGCCTTTAAGAGTCCTGCTCCCCAGTGGGATCTCAATTTGGTGCTGGGAGTTCTACAGCGACCACCGTTTGAATCCTTGGCTTCCATTCCATTACGTCTTGTGACTTGGAAGATGGCCTTCCTCTTGGCTGTTGTGTCAGTGCGCCGGGTAGCAGAGTTACAGGCCTTGTCTTGTAAACCTCCTTACCTGGTGTTCCACAAGGATAAGGCTGTGCTTCGCACTACCAAGGAATTCTTACCCAAGGTTGTGTCTGAGTTTCACATCAATCAGGAGATTGTGGTTCCCTCTTTCTGCCCTAATCCTTCATCTGACAAGGAAAGAGATCTCCATCTGTTGGATGTGGTGCGTTGCCTCAAGTTTTATGTTCATCGCACCGAGTCTATCAGGAAGTCTGACGCTCTATTCGTCATTCCTGAGGGGCCTAGGGCAGGGAGACCGGCTTCCAAAGTTACCATTGCCTCTTGGATTAAGGCTACCATCCGTGAAGCCTATCAGTTGAGGAATAAGCATGTTCCCTTCCGGGTGACTGCCCATTCCACCAGATCTATTGGGGCCTCTTGGGCCTACAAGAATCAAGCTTCTGCTGATCAACTGTGCAGAGCGGCCACTTGGTCCTCTGTGCACACCTTTTCAAAGCACTACCGAGTTGATGTACTGGCGTCGGCTGATGCCAGTTTTGGAAGGAAGGTCCTGGAGGCAGTCTTGCCTGTGTAGGTCTTCCGCTCTGTGATCCTTAGTGCTTCTTTACTGTTGAGCCCGGTTGGCTCTGGTTCCGTGTGCTGTGTTAGTTCAGGGATTGTTCCCTTGGTTAGTGTCCGTTGACACTTACAGTTTGGGCTATGTTATCAACTGGTCATAGCAGTTCTAGTGACTTGGGCCTTGCGCCTGGTCCTTGCCTTACTTCCCGCCTCTGGATCAGCTCAATGTTTGTACATCCCAGAGTACCAGTGACCTGTATTGGACGACAGTGAAAATAGGATTTTAGTCTTACCTGTTAAATCCTTTTCACTTAGTCCATACAGGTCACTGGTCTCCCACCCTGTCAAGGGACCAGTCTTGGCTCTCCTGTGGCATTCAGTGGGAGACCGTTCGGGCATGCTCACAGGAGTCTTTCTTTTTGCTTACCTGAGGTCAGTTTTAGGGTCTCAAATCAATCTAAAGTGGCTCTGGCCAGAAGGTGGCTTAAGTAAGAGGGGAGGCTCCGCCCCTTGCAAATTATTTGCATAGTTGTTCCTGCCTATTAAAGGGGACTTACGCCTCCCAGAGTACCAGTGACCTGTATGGACTAAGTGAAAAGGATTTAACAGGTAAGACTAAAATCCTATTTTTTTTTTTTTTTTTTTTTTTTTCCTCCAGGCAGGATGTCCCATGTTCCACAAGGACTAAGAGAAAAGTGTTAATCAGTAAGTAGACAAAATCCCATTTTCTCTTTCGTCCATTGTGGCATACAGGAACTATGGGGATATACCAAAGCTATCCCACCAAAACTCCAGAGAGGGAGAGAGAAACCTTCAAAATGATAACCAATCTCAGCAGAGGCAACCCAGAAACAATTCTGAACCTCAGGTGTCAATGGACATGAAAACCAAGTACCCGCAAAAAGGTTACTAGAAACAAAGGAAATAGAGGTTTCTATACAAGCAGTACAGCCTGTAGTCGATCCAAAACTGACCTCAGCCGAAGCCAAACCATTCACTCTGTAATGTTAAAGGGATAGTAATGTTTCACAATAAAAGAAGCTCCAATTAATCTTCATAGTATTTGTACCATGGACAGTGTTATTTCAGTACTGTAAGAGTTGTAGTTCAAGAGTAATTGAATGATAAAGTATCCCCCTCCCGCCCCTTTTACTGTTGTAACACTGCTTACATCAGACAGCAAGACTGTCCAGATGGATCTTAGAGAGGGACAAACTTTAAGTAGCATAAGGGAAAAACCTGTCAAGGGGCAGGGTTTTCATTGTTTTTACAGCAAGAAGATTGTCCTTGCTGTGAGCTGTCTGGTCTCAAGACCAGATTCCACATCTGAGGGGAGGTAGGTTACACTAGGTAATAAGGGCGGGAGGGGGAAACTTTATCATTCAGTTACTCTTGGACTACAACTCTGACAGTATTGAAATAACACTCTCCATGGCCCAAATACTATGAATATTAATTGGAGCTGCTGTTTTTGTAAAACATTACTATCCCTTTAAGCAAACTGTGAAGTGATAACATTGCTGCCTTGCAAATTCTCTGCAGAATCCTAGTTCTTGTAGACCCAGGAAGCACCTACCACTCTAGACCTAAGGGGCATCAGCTAGGCCTGATGAACTGTCACCTGAGACATAGCTTGGCCCGCATGTGGGCCCTCAGGAATAATTAAAAGCGAGTCTTATTTGCAGAAAGGTTCTCTGCAATGAATGTAGTATTTCAGACACCTAACTACATCCAAGCAGAGAAGCTTTTTCTCCCTTCTGTAAAATGGAGCAAGACAAGGCTGCAGTTTCCAAGTGTGGAACTCATGGGCTGAAACCAGGTACCCAAACACCCTCATAAATTCCTGGACAGTCAGCAATGGGCAAGCTAAGGCCTGAGATATCTGCCATTACAACATCTGAACTTTGCCTTCTGGTAAAAAGTCCAATCCCTGAAGTTGAATCTCATGCAGAGACACTAGAACCTGGATTGGTACCAGAGAGGATTTTTTTTTTTTTAAATTGTTCACTCAGCCATGTTGCTCTAGTACAGACATGCACATCTGAAGATGTAAGGCCTCAGCAGGAGGAGCCTAGGAAGATTTAATTTAGATAAACAGTAAAGAAGATCTCAAGGGAACAAATGTGACTAGTCAATGCTGCCATAACCTTTGTAAAAACATGCAGGGCACACTCCAACTCGAGAGGTAGGGCAGAGGAATGAAAATGGAGGTCTTGTAAGGCAAAGCAAAGGAAGCTCTGATCTTTGTGAACAGGAACATGCAGATATGTGTCCCTTTATGTCTAGAGAGGCCAAAATACTTACCTCGGCACATGGCAACAATGGCAGATCTCAAAGACTATATCTTGAACAGTGACATGCAGGGCCGGACTGGGAATAAAAACCAGCCCTGGAAAAAATGGCTTACCAGCCCCATAGCATAATGGCATTTTTTTTCTTGCCTTTCTCTCCCCTTCTTGACTCTTGATCCCACCCTTTTGCCTCTTGGTCCTTCTCCCCTTTGACTCTTTCTTTCCCTCCCTGGATCCTCATTGACTCTCGATCCCCCCTTATTTTTGCCTTTCTCTCTCTCCTTCTTGACTCTTGATCCCACCCTGTGCTTCTTTATCCTCCTCCCGATCCCCCTCCATTTGCCTCCTGATCCTTCCTCCTTTTGCCTCTTTTTTCTCCCCTTTGCCTCTTTTTCTCCCTCTTGACCCCCTCTGCCTCATTCACCCTCTCTTGATGCCCCCTCTTACCTCTCTTGATCCCTTTTGCCTTTCTCCCTCTCTTGAACGATCTCCCCTTTTCGCCTGTTACAGTTTCCCCAATTGCCAGTCTTTTTGTCCCTCTTGCCCCACCTCTCTCTTCCTCTTTCACCTGACCTGCACTTGATGCCCCCTCTCTCCTCTCTTGATCCCCCTTTGCCTAATTCTCCCCCACTTGATGATGTCATTCACTCCCCTTTTTGCCTGTTAGGCAGCTGTGTCTGTTACAGTTTCCCCATTTCCCAATTCCCTTCCCCACTCTTGCCTTCAAACAGAGTCTGGCTGCTGTCCGACTCTGTATTGCTCTGCTGCCTCCCGCTCAGCGAGCTCTGTCTGGCCTGGGCGTCAGTCAATCTGTCTCTGTGGCGCGGTAGTGGGGCTTAACTTAAGTGCGGGCAGCCCGTTGGTAAGTAAATGCAGTCACGCAGCGCTCTCACTGCAGCATAGCCTGCGTGCTGCGTCTGATGTCACTGGGTCTAGAGTTAGACCCAGCCGGCTGGCTCCATTGCGCTGTCTGACTCTGACAGTCCAGTAGACGTGGCTGTCAGTCCTCCTCCTCCTTCAAACAAATCCTCTATCTGTTCTCGCGGCCGCAGTCCTGTCACCTTGCGGCCGCGAGAACAGATAGAGGATTTGTTTGAAGAAGGAGGAGGACTGACAGCCGCGTCTACTGGACTGTCAGTCAGAGTCAGACAGCGCAATGGAGGCAGCGTGTTCTCATGAAGGCAGCAGCCCCAGGGAAGCCGGCCTACCGGGAATTTTCCCGGTATCCCGGTAGGCCAGTCCGGCCCTGGTGACATGTGAGCGAAATTGCGACACTTCATGTCTGGGACTGGACAACTACTGCCGCTGTCCTTTTTTGGTAACCATGAAGAGATTGGAGTAAAATCCCATGAATCTTTTCTGAGGTTGAGCTGTCTCCAAGTACTGCATATCTAGCAGGGATTGCACCACCTCTAGGAACTGAAGAGACCTCAGCGGGTTGAAAGGAACCCTGAACATGGAAAAAACAAAGAGTAGGAGGAAACTTAAAAATCTATAAAAGAACCTCACCAAATCCCTGTTAAAACCCATGGATCCTCCATTAAGAGAACACACATATTGTGAAACGGACACAAATGTCATGCAAAGGCAGACTTCTCAGTGGGGGTGGGGGGCACTTGGGTAGTTTTTGTGGTTTTTTTTTGTTTGTTTTTTTTTGGTGGGGGAGTGCTTGAATCTTGTAGAAGTTAGGAGCCTAGGAGTACTGATGGTGGTCATGGTGGGGAGGGGGGGGCTCAAAAGCCTTGAAAGCTCAATGGAAGAGATGGGTGTTTGGGAGCAGCCTGTGGCAAAGTAGATTCTCGACCCCCAGTAGCATGGCTAATGTCCTTCTTCAGTTCTAGGCCAAACAGCTGCTTACCTACAGAGGGAAGAGAAATTAGACTTTTTAGTAAACTCATCAGCAGACAGAATAGCCATTGCTCTAGTCACCTATGTCAAAGCATAGAGTGGGCCAAGGTAGCCCCAAAAGTGATAGTTTGCCTTAAAGAAGTAGTAATGTTTCATAATAAAAGCATCTCTAATTAATCATCATAGTATTTGGACTTTGGAAAGTGTTATTTCAATTCTGTCAGAGTTGTAGTTCAAGGGTAATTCAATGACAAAATATCCCCCTCCCGCCCCTTTTACTGATGTAACACTGTTCAGCCAGATCAGAAGGGAGGTGCCCAGGTAGACTGCACAGAGGGACAATCTTCAGTTAAGATAAGGAAAAAACCTGAAAAACTTGTCAAGGGGACAGGGCTTTCATTGTTCTCATGGGAAAAAGATTGTCCCCTTCTGTTATTTGTCTGGTATATGGACTTGATTCCACATCTGAGAAGAGATGGCTTACTCTATGTAAAAGGGGCAGGAGGGGAAACTTTGCTTGTGAATATCTCTCAAACCATAAAGGTTTGAAAGATAAGACATATCGTTCTTCATGCTTTTTTTAATGCCTACAAAATAAACTAAAGATAAAATGAAGTACTACTATCCATTTAAAAAGAAAATACAGACTCTTCTTCTCCTGATCCTTGAAAGCATCTCCAACTGATAATTCTGCGTGCTTAAAAAGGCCAGAAATAGGAGGGTCAATTACTGGGTGTGGGGGGGGGGAGCTCACTGCTGCAACACAGCTGGAGAAAAAGGGTAGAAAAGAGAAAAGGGTCTGGGAAATAAGAAGAGAAGAGGAATGATAGGGAGGGAAAAGTAAAAAACCCTTCTTTTGGGGTAACAGGGTGGCTCGAGGAACTCTTTGACAGGTGTAAGAATATTAACCATGGTAGAAATACAATTTTGAATAATACAGACTCCTGTTCAGATAAAGAGCACCCTGGAGTTTGCTGTGAAGAAGCCACAGAACAAGAGGCATAAAGCACCAGTATGATCCCTGGGAAGACTGGCATTCTGTCCCACGTCAGACTACAGAAAAGACCCCTGTAGATTTGGTGGTCTTTGTCTTCCCCATGTCTTTTTTGTGTTCAGACACAGAAAGGAGACCCCCAAGGTGAGAAAAAGAACAGAAAATAAGAATAAAGCATTTGCATGCCTGTTGTGGGGGCAATAGAAGATTCCAGGAGAGTGATTCAGTCACCCAGAGTGAGGGCCTGCCGAGTCAGGTACCTTGTGGGTGATCCATGAAATGAGTAGGATTAATGGATTATTTTGGATTTGGGACTTACATCTGTTTCATTTTAGTTTTATATTTTCTGACTGCAGTGTGTGGTTGAGGCAACTTGCCCAAGCATTTCACTGCTTTCAAACTGATTTAAAATCAGTTAGAAGCTGCTCAGTAACCAAGAGGTGCCTGACTGTATGCACAGGGTCAGAGCCATTCTACAGTAACACACCCAGGGCAGGGCTGGCCTGGGGGGCAGGGGGGCAATTGCCGTCGGGCCAGTCTTATGTCTGGGCTGGTGGGCAACTCCCGCTTGTTGCTGCAAATACTAGTGATACCACAGAGCTTACAATTGAAATGGAGCTACAATCCTAGTAGCATAACACATTTCTCTTGTAAGGTCTATAGTATCACTAGTGCAACTTTACTTAAATTGTAAGCTCTGTAGTTGCACCAGCGTAACCCCATTTCAATTGTAAGCTTTGTGGTATTGCTTGCCTTACTTCACAACAATAACCCTTTGAGTGGCATACCTCTCTGGCACTCAAAGGGTTAATGGCAATTGTAAAATTAACAAAAGGGGTTGGGCTGGGACAGTGGGCTGGAACGACAGTAAAATTGGGCGACTTGACTGTAGTTGCCCTCCAGGCCACAAGTTGCCAGTCCTCCCCTGAACACACCAGTGAGGGTGCAGAGGCAGTACATCTTGGAGATTGGGTAAAACCTTAACAGCAGCCTGTGGATTAACATAAGAAAGAGAAACCTGCAGCTTTGTTAGACTGGCTTATTAACACGTATAATGTGTACTTGAATACTAAAGGAGGTCCTTAGAGGGCATGAATGTCCCTGTAAAATTGGTGTACCTAGATGTGATTGTCAGAAAAGCTATTTTAACCACTTGGATTTTAGAGCCGTGGCTTTGCAATGCATTTTGAGATCTCTGTAGAATCCAAGGAATTAAATCAAAATGTAAGGCATTCTAAACCTAAGTAACACCGTTTACATTTGAGGATAGGGTTGACTCTCTGTGACTCCCTTTTTTATTTTCGTGTTGATATTCCTTTAACTGCATGATGATGAAAAGACCTTGGCATGATATAACATGATACGTTCTGAACCTTTGATCTATTTTACACAACTTTGTAACATGTTAAACATTTACCAAACTGCCAATCCATGCATATAAGATCCATGTATTAACCCTCTGTGCCTGAGAGGGCTGAGAAATGCAATGATTTACAACGTAAAGCTTACCGCTCTGTGACTGAAGGTGTTAAAAGACATTTGTTGGGGAAAAAAAGTGGATAGAACACTGAATTCACCTTCTGATAATCTCTTAGGATATTTATTATTTGAACACTCGCTAATCCATTCCTGGTATCAAATCCTATATAATAAAATGCTACATTGTTTGTCGGAAGCCTCATGCGCAGTCTCTACTGCACACTCTGCAGTCATGCGCAGTAGAGACTGAGTGCGCTGCAGTCATGCACAGTAGAGACTGCACACTCTGCAGTCATGCGCAGTACAGACTGCCCAAATGCACCGTGGCTGATACGGACCAGGGTGCTCCAAATTAGGACCGGAGTCACCTCTGCGCACCTTCCTGGGACCGCTTGCTGAGCAGAGGTGCTCCAGGCACCAGCTGAGGCTGCTGGGTGTCACTGTGGCCCGTGTACACAGGCTTTTAAACTAGTAGATAATAAAGCAGTCATTGTTCATGGATTTTAAGTAAAGTTGTTTATTTAGAAAAAAAAAATCTATAGTATGGTTTTTTTTTGGGGGGGGGGGGTTTCTGCTGAGTAAAAACAATGATACTCACTGAGCCAGCACTTGTTTTATTCAAAAGTTCCAACCTGGTCCAACTGTTACCATCACATTCTAATGAGAATTTAAACCAGTGGCTCAGTTCTCTCATGGAATGCAATAGAACGGTGGTTGTCATCCAGAGTACCGTGTCACTATGGCGTGCAGTGAGCACCAGCTTAGGGTTACACTTTCTGCTATGAAAGCAAATATATGGTATTTGGTAAGAGCGAGGGGCTAACAGTTTATATTTTAACACAAGCTTTTGAAAGAGCAACTTTTTCCGCAGGTGAAACGGTACTGAATCAAAAAGATTGTTCAACACAATGCAGAGTTCCAAATTTAGATAAGAATTAGGATGCAACTGAGAAAGCTTGGAGAGGGTGATTATGATATATATTAAACTTTAGATCTCAGAAGTCTAGTATATGGAGCTTTAAGGGCTGAAATCATGTCAAAACTCTTTTTACCTTTAATAAGAACATAAACTATAATATTCAAGATCTTCCTCATTACCTTCAAGGCTCTCCAACACTTGTCCCATCTTATAGTTCATCATGATATCCCGCCACCACACGTCCTGTATGCACCACACATGGTGGACAGTACCCTACTCTTTTTTTAATCTCTATCACTGTATCGTGACTGAAGGCTTTTTGTCCCTACCTCTGGAACTCCCTGCCACCAGCATTCGCCAAGCCTCAACCCTCAACATCTTCAAATCCAAGCTAAAAGAGCACCTTTTAAATGTAGCACTACTGTAATATGTAAACTTTATCACCTTTTGCAGAACTGGCATAAATTGCACATCCTCCTCTACTCTATTGGATCTGTATGTCATGTATCCTATACTTATATTGTAAGCTCCTTTAAGGTTGCCGTTGTTCTCTTGGTTGCCTCTCTGAGCTTTCTTATTGCCCAGTCCCCAATTTTCATGGGATGTCCTGATTTTTGCAATGTCATGGTGGTGCACTTTATTGCCTTCTCCAGATCTGTACCTTTTAACAATAAGATCCCATAGATTGTTATCTCCTTGTGGTTCATGGCTATCTCTGAAGTAAGCAACCAAGCAACCTTCAAAGAAATCCTACAGGAACAGCTGATTTTATTTAGGGCTCATCAGTATAACTTCAATTCATATCCGGTGAAGACATGTACGTGATTTGGAATTTATTTATTTTATTTAGAAAATGTTTTAACAGGAAGAATACATTGAGATTTCTCTCGTTTTCAAGTATGTCCTGGAGATACTTGATTGGTTATATAAGAACACAATTACAATGCCCATTGCAAAGAGCGTGCATATCTATACAACAAAAGCCTTTACAGTTCTTTACTTTTATTTTTTTTTTCTTCTAAGACATGGTCCATTTGTTTATCAGTGAAATATTGTTGGTTACAAGATCTTATTAAAGGTGAAAAAAGGTCTGACATGATTTCAACCATTACAACAACAACAAGCTGGAATTTCAGTAAGGGTGTGTTGCTGTAAATGATGATGATGATGATGATGTATGAAAGAAAATAACCTGGCAATAAATTGAGTGTCTGAGCAGTGGTCTGGAGGCAGAGCAGAGAGAAAGAGAGCTGATTTCTCTAAAGATCATCAGAGACCTCCCTAGCAGTCAAGGGGTTAAAATCCCTGCAACCCTTTTGCACTTAAAGGGTTAACTCAGTGTACATTTTGGAACATCTGTTTGTCTACTATGGTGCAGATGAGTTTGTTCCCCTTTGGCCTTTAAACATAAGGCCTATTGGCCCATATTCGGCAAGTTAAAGATGAGCAATTCTGGGGCAAAGTGTCTGTACCATAGGGTACAAATAAAAAAATCCCTAAATTTCCATTTGTTTTATTGGGGTTCCCCTTGAATGCTAAAGAGAGATCTCCATTGCATTACAAATCCTGTGTAGCATTCAGGAATTTAAAATGGGCCTTATGTATAACAGCAACTCAGAGCAATTCTGAAACAAATCAACTGTAACTTCGGCAGGAGCTAAAGCTTCTGGTTGATTTAAATAGGACCTTTAACTCTTTAAGTGACTTAGAGGTATCCAACGCATGTGTTGGATACCTCTTTGGCACTTAAGGATTAAACCCTTCTATGCTAGGAAGGTCTCCAACCCATTGTGAAGCAATACGTTGAATACCTCTCTATCATTCAAGGGATTAAAAAAGCTCAATTTAGATATATGGGAATTTTGGGAAATCGTATTTGTTGCATATGGTGTATCAGCGTTACTTCCCTTTTTGCTTTTATACATGATTGACATTTTATTCTACTGTAAACTATACAGATGACCATATATGGGAGCTTCCTCCATTTGAGCCACCGGAGAGGACTCATGTGCTGCCAACCAAGGGGGATGTAAATTACTCAATTTGTGTCATAAAGGGGGCAGAGCTTATTTGGGTGGGTGACGCTTACCATATTTGTGTCAAAGTGAATAGGAAGTGGTAAGGAAGAGAAGTGGGTGGGACATCTGAGGAGCAGAGCGAGGAGGAGGAGAAGTGGGCAGAGTTTCAGAAGAAATTCGCCACCACCAAGAATCCGCCTCTGTCCCCAGAGACCCTGTAATTATCTGTAAAACCTGGAGTCTCTGGGCAGATCCGGAGGTTTTCTGGGTATGCAGATGACTGTCTGTCTGAGTCAGGATGTATTCAGATACCGCTATACTGGGGACTGTGGGGTTGTCCATGTTTTTAAATGATCTGTAAATCATAGATTTGATAGTGCTTTAAGAGGACCTGTCTCACAAAGACAAATTTAGTTTGGAGGCACAGTTTGCTAGTTCCCTGCACTGTAGGCTAATTAGATGTGGACAAAACTCACTATGCTCTTAGAAATGTCCCAGTATGTGGTATCTGCTTAGATTCATTCATAGTGGTGGGTGTATTGGCCTAAAATGGAAACTAATTAACCTTTATTTACTGGTGGCACTGTATGTTAACTTCTCAAAGACTATATTACAAACAAATGGCCAGTGCAGCATATAGTCAGTTTTAATTCTCTTTAAAGTGAGCTTTTCTCAAGGTGATAGCACCACCCATCCACAAGAAACATGGTAATGGACCTATCTACAACATCTTTGATTAGACTACTGAGACCTGACTCGAATCTACAGGAGTGGTGGGCAACCTGGAGTCTTTCAGCTGTTGATGGACTACAACTTGCATCATCTTCAGTCAGTTGTTGGCTGGCTGGGGATTATAGGAATTGTAGTCCAAAAACAGCTGGTGGGCCTGTTTGCACACCACAGGTCTACAAGGTTTCAGCAGGGACAAACTCTGTTCCTTCCTGCTCAAACTATGTAATCTGCCTGCATATGATCAATTGCATTTTACTAGAGCTGATGAAGCTGTATTGCGTGTAATGTCCCAGATAGTCGAAATAGATTTGGGTCAAAATTAATACATAACGTAGTGTGAAATTATGCATTGGCTCAAAGAGCAACGTCCACTGGTCTACTGAGACTAACTGATGCATTACTTACAATGCAATAGTGTCATCATGAGGAAAAATCATTTGATCATGTGCAAATGGGATACATAGTTTGAGCTGGGAAGAAGGTTGTTCCTGCTCAGATATTGTAGAGCCTTTTGGACTAAAGAAAGAGAATGAAATTGACACCATCCGACCCCTAAGAAACACTCTGGAACTTAAAAGGTATTTTAATAACTTACCATGTGACTATGATCAGGGTAGAAAGCCCTTTAGTTTAAGCAGTATCAAACATTTGTGTGCCAGATAGTTATCTAGTGCTTTGCAACACCTGCCCCTGTTTTAAAGGGAAAGCAACCTTTTATTTTGACTTTTTCTATTATGCCCTTGAATATGTATTTTTATTATTTTATTTGCATATTTTTCCTAAACGTATGTTCCTGACAGGGAGCTCAGTGAAATGGTTTGCAGAGAGCTTCATGTCAGAGGCTGTGAAAAAGTAGAGTGAGTGATACAGTGTAAAAAAAGGCATGCAGAGCACTAATAGATGCAGGGACAGTGTTACGTTGTATCACTATGCTGCTTTGATGGTTGACTAACCAAAAAACTCTCTGTAAACCGAGAGCCATTGAGCTTGATGTAAATGTGTAAAAAATAGGTGATGGCAAAATAAACATGAAAATATAGGCAATTTGACTTTGTATATTACCTTTAACACCTTGAATACTATAGTTAATGTGAGGCAATGTTTTGGTCTCTTGCATCCAGCGGGTTACGTAGTCCTTTACAGAATCCTGTCTGAGGTACTAGAGAGTACTTTCTGGAAGTGGATTTAGACATGACATTAGTTGGGGTGATGTGCATGAGTAGGTAGAATTCTTTAACTGAAGTTATCATAAAGACAAATATGCTATTTCCTGTGGTTGCAATTGTAGTTCTTAATTTTGCCTGTAGAGGGAGATGTTGCCATTTGTGTATTGCCGGTATCCACTTCCAGTATATTTTTCTAACTGGTGCAATATCTCAACCTTGGCATAGAATTAGGAGAGAGACAAAGATGATGACACATTAGTTATGGTATTTTAGAACCTGGAGTGGATGTTGTGCTGTTTTTAAAGAGAAATACAATACAATCCTGTGCCTTGCAGTTTTTTCCGCTCCTATTTATCCTTCTTATCTTGACCTAATAGTTTGTGTTGTTTATATCCAGGATGAAAAATCTATGAATAGGTGACTGAAACATAACCACAGTTTAACCCTTAGATTGCCGGATGCATCATTACGGTCCCTTCTAGTGCTGTTTATTTAACTTCATAACTTTAGCTAACCCTTTGAGTGCCAGAGGAGTGAGGAACACATTCGTCTACAATGCTGTTGCGCAAAGGAATAAATGCCTCACAATTTTGAGTCTCTAATCATAATAATGTCCACCATACTAAACTAGTCTGTGCGAATCAACTAATGATTCCGTTCTGGTGCCATTTATTTATATTAGTGCTGTGCTTGCCTAGCGCCAATTTAATAAAGCTTCTTGTACAAAACCATTCTCCTAATTGCACAGCATGGATCAAGTGGAGGGCAGTGGGAGAGTGTATGGGCATTCTGGGGCGTTCTGTTCCTAATGTATTAACCCCTTTGGTGCTAGAGAGGTCTCCAGTGCTGTATGATGCAGATGAAGCAGTGCATTGAAGTCCTCGCTGTCATCCAAATGGTCACGTTGACTTTATTTCTAAACATAGTGAAATTCACTACTGCATCTACATCCTCAAACAACCACATTGTTACAAGAAATTATGTATAAATCCTGCCCATTTCTTTGTGCAGAAAAATGTATGGGCAAAGAGGCATTAAAGCGGAACTACCACCATAGGTAAAGTCGCCCTGCAATAATTAGGAAGGTGGCAACTAGCTTAATAATAATTATATTACCTCTCAAAACAACAAGATTCTATAGAAATCCTTAAAGGGGATGTTTACTCCCTACACAACTTTGGCTTAATTGTTTCATTATCAATAATAACTAATGGCCAGGTTAGTGCAGTCTGCGTGCCTGCGCCGTCAGTCCCTTCCAGTGCCTTTCAGGACAGTACAATGCTTCTGAAGGGAGACCGGGGCTGACAGCGAAGGCTCACAGACAAGATGTCTGCACTAATGCCTGGCTTCCGGTCTCAGAGGATTAAGGATTTCTTTAGAATCATGAAAGGTAATATAATTTTTATGAAGCTAGTCGCCATCTGCCTAATTATTGCAGGGCGACTTTACCTATGGTGGTAGTTCAGATTAAGATGGACACTATGTCCAAAAAGGCAATTTTAAACACGTTTTCTTCCCTTCCTGTTGCTTTTTTGTTTTAACCCTTTGAATTCCAAGAGAGGTATCCAACACAATGGGATGGATACACCTGTGGCACTCAAAGGGTTAATCTTTCTTCCACTGATACAGATCAGCTTATGAACCTAACCAAGGCAAGAGCAGGTGTTTTAAAAACTGCTTCTCCTAGTTCCCAGACCTCTCCGCTTCCCTCCTGTCCCAGGCATCTGATTGTCTGTCTTCTGTGTCTTCCTGGATGTCCTCCCGTCAACTCAACCTTAACCTTGGCAAAACTGAACTAATTATCTTCCCTCCCTCTCCTACCAGCCCTACCCCAGACATTAACCTCACTGTCAACAACACCACCATCACACTAACCCCTAAAGCACGCTGCCTGGGGGTCACATTTGACTCCGCCCTATCCTTTATCCCCCACATCCACTCAATCTCCAAATCATACCGCCTCCCCTTCCGCAACATCTCTAGAATCTGACCCTTCTTCACCCAAGACACTGCTAAAATACTAATCCAAACACTCGTCATGTCCCGTCTTGACTACTGTAACTCACTACTAACTGGCCTTCCTCTCACCCAACTAACCCCACTACAGTACATAATGAACTCCGCTTCACGACTAATCTACCACACCCACTGCTTCTCTAATACCTGCTCCCTCTGCCAATCCCTACACTGGCTCCCACTAGCACATAAAATTAAATTCAAAATTCTGGTGCTAACTTATAGAGCCCTCACTAACACCTCACCCCCCCCCCCCCCATATCTCATCTCTCATTTCCAAATACACTCCCACTCGCCATCTTCATTCTGCACATGACCTTTTCCTCTCCACAGCTCTTATCGCATCCTCTCACTGCCGCCTACAGGACTTCTCCTGTGCTCTGGAATTCCCTCCCCCGCCCCATCAGACTCTCCCCTAGCCTTCAGATCTTCAGACGCTCCCTGAAAACTCACCTCTTCAGGGAAGCCTATCAACTTCTTCCATAAACATTATCACCAAGAACCACCCCTTCCCTGGGCCACTGCATTCAATAGCACTTCTCTCTCCCACCCACTGACCGGAAGCTCATGTGGCAGGAGGCACTTACACCCAATAGCACTTACACCTTCTGTGTCCAACCTACCTTCCTCTAGACTGTAAGTTCTCATGAGCAGGGCCCTCTGATTCTTCTGTTCTTCACATATGATTTACTGTTTAAGCTGTGGATTAAGTTGACGCTATATAAATAAAGAATAATAATAATAATAATGGGGATTTCCCTCTGTCATCCAATACAGGTTACTGATAACTTTGGGTAGGCGATCCACCCCTTTAAGTAGGCAGGAACAATTCTAGAATTGATTGCAGGGGGTGGAGCCTACCTTCCCTCCTTGGCTGCAGCTAGCCAACCAGATCCAGAAAGATTTGTTCCTTGGTGAAGATAACACAGGCAAGAGAACAGTTCTGCTATAGCTTTAGAAGATTTTTATTTTTCTGTTAGAAATGGAATACCAGCATTAGGAGGATTACCATAACTGACAATGCCCTTAGAAGTGGCTAGCTCAGTATCCAGGTGTTTTTTGTGGACATTAAGCCCTGGGGTAAAAATCTTGGGTGCAAGTTCAAGTTCTTTCCTCAGCAGTTGGCCACTGAGGCTTCTTCTTGATACATGGTAATCTGAAGACAGAAGATCTGCAGGAAAGGTGTGCAACCCCATGAGTGCTGCAGGTCCACATATCCCACAGTGCCCCTCCGCACAGGGTTTTTTTCCTTGGGAGTTCTTAATGCACACTCCTGCACTCATTGGGTCTATCTGTATATCTGTTGGGTGTTTTGGAGCAGGTTTTGTGGTAACTTAACCCTTTAGCTGCTGGTTTGCATCTTTTGGGGGGTTTATTGTCACTTTCCCTACTGGGTTCAGTGTTTTTTGGGTCTTCTAACTTGTTCTAGTGATGTTTCATGTACTTTTATTTCACAGTTTTAACTTTGACAAAATTTGAGTTCCGGTGTGCTTTACCGCATAGACGCTATTGCTCCATTCACTCCTATGGGACTGTACAGTTTGGGACATTTCTCTGCAACCGCTCAACGTAGCGACTTCAGAGAGGGCTCATTTTAATTGTCTGACCTTGCTCTATCATCCGGTTACCATTGCAAGTGTGTTGGGGGGCGCAGGGGGCTTTGGGCACTGTTGCGGTACTCTGCAGTACTCTGCAGATTAACCCTTCACCTGCCAGATAAATGTATTTTAGCGCACTGTTCCTCATGTCATTCAGGGTTACCTAGAGAAGGTGGCTGATCCTGAGCCTTTGGCTGAGGGCCTGATCAGGGCTGTCTTGACCACCCTAAACATTCCCATGGTTCAAGAGGTTCCTTCAGATCGCTCTGATGTTTTCCAGGAGCCTAAAAAGACCCTTACATGTTTTCCTTCGAACCCCACTCTTGACCGCCTTGTGTCATGATGAGTGGAAATCTCCGGACAGAAAACCTTCTGTTTCCAAGAAGTTTGCTAAGTTTTCTGAGGCAGTGCTTGCTCAGTGGGTTCATCCCCCTAAATTGGATGCTCCTGTATCCAGGCTATCTAAGTCTACTGCATTGCCAGTTTCTGATGCGTCCGCTCTGAAAGACTGGACTGACAAGAAGCTTGAGATTTCCCTCAAGTCCATTTTTGCCACTGCTGGCACTGCCAGTGTTTGCTGAGGCATGGCTTAACCAGGCCATTGCGGTCTGGACTGAACAGCTCACACTGGCTGTGTGTCAGGGTGCTCCTTCTTCAGATATGTTGTGGCTTTTTGCCAACATCTCTGAGGCCCAGCATGTTTCTGCTGCCTTATTTGATGCCATCCGTTTGGTGGCAAAGGTTTGTACCATGTCCATTGTTGCCAGATGAGCTCTTTGGCTCAAGATCTGGTCTGCTAACACTGCTTCCAAGAAAGCATTGCTTTCCTTACCCTTTCAGGGTACATCCTTATTTGGGCCAGATCTTAAGGATCTGATTAGTTAAACCACAGGGGATAAGAGTATTCTTCTGCCCTTGGTCCCCAGAATGAAAACTCCTCTCAAGCGTAACAGGTTTTTTTGTCCCTTCCAGACTGAGATACATCCAGCAAACCAGGTGGTTCCATTAGCTCCACGTGCCTCCTCCAAGCCCAAGGTCTCCTCCAAGCCTAAGGCTTCCAAGACTTCTTCGGCGTGACTCGCCGAATCTGGGTCCCCACTCAGCTGTGGGTGGCTGTCTGCGTCACTACCACAGCGTCTGGGAGGGTTCAGTGGCGGACCCGTGGGTTTTACAGGTGGTGATGGAAGGGTACAGGATCCCTTTGTCTGTCTTCTCTATTTCACTTTTTTCCGTCTCATACACCCCAGGGAGCAAAGAAACGCCGTCTGTTCAGTGGCGCTATCCATGCCCTTCTGGACAAGGATGTTCTGGAGCCTGTTACAGTTCAGGACAGAGGTATAGGTTTTTACGCAAACCTCATTGTGGTCTCCAAGAAGGACGGCGGTTGTCGTCCCATTCTGGATTTGAAAGATTTCAATTCCTTTGTGATCAGGACTCCTTATCACCAGGAGTCGCTAAGGATTAGTCTTAGATGCTTTTTTGCGCTGGGTCTTTTTTCTTGTCTCTCTATTCGTCTTCATGTGGAACTGAGTTTGTCCTGGTGGCTCGACCTCTCCAATCTGCTGAAGGACAAGTCCTTCCTAGTATCCTTCTGGACCACGGTGATGATGGATGCCAGCCTCTCCAGATTGGGAGCGGTCCTGCGTCGCCTAAGTGCACAAGGTCGGTGGTCTCCGGAGGAATCTCTCCTTCCCATCAATGTGTTTGAGCTTCGGGCGATATTCCATGCCCTTCATCATTGGACTCCCCAGCTGAAAGAATGCCCAGTCTGGGTACAGTCCGACAATGCCACGGTCGTGGCGTACATCAACAAGCAGGGTGGAACAAGAAGTTTTGCCACTTGGTTAGAGGTCAAGGCTATTTTGTCCTGGGCAGAAGAACTCGTTCCTGCCATATCCGCAGTACACATTCCTGGCGTAGGCAACGTCATGGCAGACTTCCTCAGTCGACACACGGTGGACAGCGGAGAATGGGACTTGCACCCAGAGGTGTTCTCCCTC
This sequence comes from Rhinophrynus dorsalis, assembly GCA_037306005.1. Lineage (NCBI taxonomy): Eukaryota > Metazoa > Chordata > Amphibia > Anura > Rhinophrynidae > Rhinophrynus > Rhinophrynus dorsalis. The sequence continues at coordinate 152,711,392 of CM074725.1, forward strand.
AGAAGTAGGGTCTTCCTTGCATCGAGCTGATGGTGACAAGACACAGCTGGAAGGTACCGAGGTTCTGCTGTCGCTGGAGGGATCCTCTAGCTCTAGCGGTGGATGCCATGTCCATTCCTTGGTTATTTCCTCTGGCTTACATCTTTCCTCCCCTTCCCATGTTGCACAGGGTGTTAAGGAAACTGTTTGCTCTGTACTGGCCTCGGCAGGCTTGGTTTCCGGAGCTTCTGGATCTGTCAATGGCGGAGCTATTCCAGTTCCCTTGCCGTCTGGATCTTCTTCTACAGGGTTACCTGTGGAAGGAGGATGTTAATCATCTAGATTTGACGGTTTGGAAATTGAATCCTCAACACTGAAGAAGAAGGGTTTTTCTTCTAGTGTGGTGGCTACTGTGCTTAGTGCCTGCAAGCCGGTTTCTTCTAAGGCCTACCATCGTGTTTGGTTGACCTTCCTATCTTGGTGTGCTGATAGGGATCTCTCTCAGTATTTTGATCTGCCTATGGTCCTGGCCTTCTTGCAGGATGGTGTGGATAAGGCCTCAGCTTGAGTTCCCTTAAGGTTCAGACATCTTCTCGCTCTGTTTTCTTTCAGAGATGCATTGCTATTCTTCCTGATGTCAAGGTTTTCTTCCAGGGCTTTGCTCATACTTGTCCTGTCTTTAAGACTCCCGCTCCTCGGTGGGATCTTAATTTGGTCTTGGGCGTCCTTTAGCACCCTCCCTTTGAGTCCTTGGCTACTATTCCTGTACGCCTGCTGATGTGGATAATGGCCTTTCTCCTGGCTATCGTGTCTGTTCGCTGTGTCGCAGAGTTACATGCTCTGTCTTGTAAACCACCCTTTTTGGGGTTTCACAAAGACAAGGCAATGCTTCGCACTTCTCAGTAGTTTCTCCTGAAGGTGATTTTCTGAGTTCCACATTAATCAGGAGATTGTGGTGCCTTCTTTCTGCCCTGACCCTACCTCTGACAAGGAAAGGGATCTCCACTTGTTAGATGTGGTGCACACCGAGTCCATTAGACAGTCTGATGTGCTGTTTGTCATTCCTGAGGGCCCCAGGGCAGGAAAACCTGCATCCAAAGTGACTATTGCATTTTGGATCAAGTCCATTATTCGTAAGGCTTACGAACTGAGGAAGAAGCCCGTTCCCTTTTGTGTCACGGCTCATTCTACCAGATCTATTGGCGCTTCTTGGGCTTACAAGAATCAGGCCTCCGCTGATCAATTGTGCAAGGCTGCCATTTAGTTGTCTGTGCACACCTTTTCGAAGCACTACCTTGTTGATGTGCTGGCAACGGCTGACGCCAGCTTTGGGAGGAAGATCCTGGAGGCATTCTTTCCTGTCTAGGATCTTCTCCGGTTCTTGGTGCTTCCTTCACTTTTGAACCCTGTTGGCTTTAGTTCTGTGTGCTGTGTAACAGTTCTTGGGGTGTTGTTATCCATGTTCAGTGTCCGTTGACACTTCAGTTGTTTGTTGGGCTATCTCTGATCTGATGGTTCATATCTGCACTGGTGACATTGGGGATCTTGTGACCGGTCCTTGCCTTACTTCCCGCATCTAGGAAACTCAATGGTTGGACATCCCAAAGTTACCAGTAACATTTACTGGACGACAGAGAAAAGAGGATTTTAGTCTTACCTGTTAATTCCTTTTCTCTTAGTCCATACAGGTTACTGGTCTCCCACCCTGTCAAGGGACCATGCTTGGCTCTCCTGTGGCAGATTGAGGGGGTCCTTCAGGGTCATGCTCACAGGAGTCTTCTTTCCCTTCCACTATCTAGTCAATAGTTAGTGTGTCAAATCTTTCTGGAGCTGGTTAGCTAGCTGCAGCCAAGGAGGAAAGGTAGGCTCCACCCCCTGCAATCAATTCTAGAACTGTTCCTGCCTACTTAAAGGGGTGGATCGCCTACCCAAAGTTACCAGTAACCTGTGTGGACTAAGAGAAAAGGATTTAACAGGTAAGACTAAAATCCTCTTTTTGTGTTATCATTTCTAGATTCCAGCAAGTACCCAATCTGTTCAATATACTTAACATGTATTTCATATAAAACCGCTCACTATTTGTAAAATGTAACCAAAAACTCAATTCTGTTTAATCAAAGAGAGGAGAAACTGTTATGATTAAAACTTAACCATAGTGGTCAGAATCTGCATGGAAGGAGTCCGCCAAAAAGATGCATTGCAACTTATGATTCTGGTCACATGAGTGAATGGAGGCATCATACTGCAACGTCCAATAGACTTGTAATATTTACCCTGGAGTTGCCACATTTGGGGTCTGCCTGGCACCCTATGTTGCTGCTGTGACTGAATTTTTGCCATGCTTTTTATAAAGATATAATCATTTGGTGGCCCATATGGACATCAGCCAGTCATCCATGGCTAACATCCAAGAGGTTCAGCTTTCTTTCATTCAGTGAATACAATCCCCTGCAGTGGACTTGCCTGAGGGTTGCAGTGAACATATGAAATAGTATGTAGGGAATTTGAACGTGGTATGCCACCCATGGGAACATGCCTTTTATAGTGATAGTGTATCAATCAAAAAACAAATTGGATATTTAGAGGAGTTTGTCTATCCAACAAACAATGAGTGTAGAAATGCAAATTTACAAATGAGTAGGAATGCATGACCTCTTGTGTGAGCAGCAGTAGGTAGATCATCATCATTAATAGTTTATCCAATCCCTATATATATTAGTATACATCAAGGTCCCTCTCTAGTCTTATCCTCCCATTACAAGATAAATGTCTACTGTCACTCAGAAATCTGCTTTATCTACCTTCTAGGAGAGAGACAGGACACTATGTGATGTAGAAGCTTGTCACTATGTACTTGGTGTGGTTGGCTGTTGATGTCTGTGTAGAATAAATTAAAGGTAGCCCAGTCTTATGAGTTTCACAGCCTTATCTCACTTCTTTAGAAACTTTGGCTGTTGTGTTTTGTTTTAATTGTCATATTTTAGAAAATACAACTTTGTGATTATGGATTTGTGTTCTCTTTTTTTTATTCCATTTTTCCTTTAAGTTCACGAGGATTTTATGCATTTCTGGTCTATAACCCCTTGGATGCTATAGACAGCTCCAAAGCATTGGAATGTTATGGAAATCTCTATCCTACAGGTTAAACAACACACCAGTATTGTTATATACGGTGTTTTGGATTTCAAAATTGCACTTTGATTAATTCTGATTAAGTAATATGATTTATGTTTATTAATTTCTATTTTGATTATTTTTCGTGCTGTTGTCTGTTGTGGGTGCATAGATAAAAACAAGCACAAATCATTTGTCCTCTACCAGTTCACTTAATGACAAACAATGAATTAGGCTGTTCATCATGCCAGTCAGTGATTACTCATACAGTGCTCCTGAACTGACAGGCTGGAATCATGGACTTTTTTTTTCTTCCTAAAAATGGATAACCACTTGGAACCTGTGATGATAATCTAATGACCCTGTCCTCTGCACATATTTAAAGGTCATTTAGCAGATGAGCAGGTCCTTCTCAATCCCCTGCATTCTCCTCATTAGGATACACATGCATCTCTCTGTAGCCAGTGCTGTATTGGCTAATAGTTAAAATTTTCTGCCTCCATCCGTAAATAATAGATATATTAAATTAAGTATTATTAGAAAAAGACTCCTCTTCTAAATCAGATATCTTGGCCAGTGGGCCTATCACCTCTAAAAAATTGTGCCCTGACATGACTTGAGAGGCCAAACAATTACCTTCTTGAGGTCCTGCCCCAATTTGAACCCCCATATATCAGTAAATTGGGGGTCTCAGATACCTTGTTGTCAGTAGAAGGCCTTGGGCATTCAGACCATAATTTTTTCTTGGTCACACTGTCTAGGTCATCCTGTCTTAAACAGAATTTGATATAGTTATAAACACCTAAAAGTCCTCTGTGTAAAGTTGCAATTCTCCCACTTTATTCCACATGTCTTAGATAGTAATGCTTATTTATAACATATTTTAATAATGTATACATTAAAAATATTAGTACATTGAGCTACGTCCCATCTCTCAAACATGTATAGTTTGAGAGATCAAAGCATCTAAAGTTCCCCCCCTCCCGCCCCTTTCATAGATGTCAGGGCTCTAGCTGAAAGAAGCAGATTCTGGTCCCGGCACCCTTCTGCGGCTTTTCAGCAGAGACAAAATAGCGCCACATAGAAATAAATACTTCTTTGGAACTGTCTACAAAGTGTGCTTGCAAATCAGGCACACTTTGTAGACCATTCCAATTAAGTATTTATTTCTATTTCTCTGTCGTCCCATGCAGGTTATTGGTAGCTCTGGGTAGGCGATCCGCCCCTTTAATTGTAGGCAGGAACAATTCTACAATTGTATGCAGGGGGTCGAGCCTTCCTTCCCTCCTTGGCTGCAGCTAGCCAACCAGTTCCTGAAAGATTTGTTCCTTGGTGAAGACACAGGCAAGAGAACAGTTCTGCTATAGTTTTAGAATTTTTTTTATTTATCTGTTAGAAATGGAATACCACCATTAGGCGGATTACCATAACTGACAATGCCCTTAGATGTGGCTAGCTCAGTAACCAGGTGCTTTTTGTGGACTTTAAAGGGATAATAATACTTCGTTTTAACTTAATTTTATTTTGTAGGCATTAAAAAAACATGAAGAATGATATAAGTCTTATCTCTCAAACCTTTATGGTTTATGAGATCTTCACAAGCAAAGTTTCCTCCTCCCGCCCCTTTTACCTACTGTAAACAATCTCTTCTCAGATGTGGAATCCAGTCCATAGACTGGACAGATAACAGAAGGGGACACTCTTATTCCTATGAAAACAATGAAATCCCTGCCCCCCTTGACAAGCTTTTCAGGTTTTTCCCTTATCTTAATTGAAGATTGTCCCTCTCTGCAGTCTACCTGGGCAGCTCCCTTCTGCCCTGGCTGAAAAGTGTTACATCAGTAAAAGGGGCGGGAGGGGGACACTTTGCTTGAGAATATCTCTTAAACCATAAAGGTTTGAGAGATAAGACTTATATCATTGTTCATGTTTTTTTAATGCCTACAAAATAAAATAAAGTTAAAACGAAGTATTACTATCCCTTTAAGCCCTGGGGGAAAACTCTTGGCTACAAGTTCTTTCCTCAGGAGTTGCCCGCCAAGGCTTCTTCTTAATTCGTGGTAATCTGAAGACAGAAGATATGCAGGAAAGGTGAACAACCCTTTGAGTGCTGCAGGTCTCCATGTTCCGCAGTGCCCCTCCGCACAGGAGTTTACCTTTGGAGTTCCTATTGCACACTCCTGCACTCATTGGGTCTATCTGTATGTCTGTTAGGTGTTTTGGAGCAGGTTTATGTGGTGCTTTAACCCTTTAGCTGCTGGTTTTGCATCTTTTGGGGAGTTTTCTGATACTTTTCCTACTGGTTCAGTGTTTTTTGGGTATTTTAACATGTTCTAGTGATGTTTCATACATTTTTATTTTACTGTTTCAATTTTATAAAATTTGAGTTGGGCGCGCTTTACCGCATAGGCGCCATTGCTCCATTTATTCCTATGGGACTGTTCAGTTTGGGACATATCTCTGCAACTGCTTAACCTAGCGACTTCAGAGATGGCTCATTTTTCTTGTCTGCCCTTGCTCTATCATCCAGTTCATGTTTCTAGTGTGTTGGGGGGCTTCAGGCACTGTTTGGGTACTTTTTATGGGAAAACTACATTTTCCATGAGCGTTTGCTTCATGCGCTCGCTTCTGATTGGCTCCCGCCGCAGCAGCCATTTTGTGCTATTTCCAGAACGAGTATCCTACGCAGGGCTTGGACTCTCCTTCTCTCCTCTGTTGATTAACCCTTCACCTGCCAGATGAGTCTAGTTTAACGATTTCTGGGGTGAAACTTTAATCCTACACACTGTACTTGGGTGATTTCTTTTATTATAAGGTTATTGACACTGTGAGAATGTCTATACTGTTGGAGCTTGGGGCCAGACCTAAGACTAAGGATGCTGGGGTCTCTGTATCTCCTAGTGCGCATTGCTCTTCCTGTCATTCAGGATTACCTAGAGAACCTCAGGTCATTTATGCCCAGCATGTTCTGATGTCCCTGAGAGTCTTCCAGGGACCTCCAGCCATGCATTAGAGCCAGTTTGGGTGCAGGAATTCAAGGCTGCTACTAGGGACCTTAGGTCCACATTGCAACTCTTTCCATCCCAGTTACAGGGGGTCTTCCATTCCTGGCAGACCCCCTCCTCCGTCAAGTCTTCCCTGCCAAAATCACAGGGAGTACCTGACGTATCAGATTCCTCTGAGGAGGAACTGCTGGTGGATTCAGATGTTGAGGAATGTTCTGCTCTGGGCTCCTCTGTTTTTTGGGGATCCCTTTGAGGCTGATCCTGAGCCCTCTGCTGAGGGCCTGATCAGGGCTGTTGTGACTACCCTAAACATTCCCTTAGTTCAGGAGGTTCTTTCTGATCCCTCTGATGTGTTTCAGGAGCCTAAAAAGCCCCTTACTTGCTGTCCACCTAACCCCACTCTTGACTGCCTTGTGTCTGAAGAGTGGAAATCTCCTCACAGGAAACCTACTATGTCCAAGAAATTTGCCATGCTTTATCCCTTCTCTGACACAGTGCTTGCACAGTGGGTTCATCCTCCCAAGGTGGATGCTCCTATCTCCAGGCTATCTAAGTCTACTGCCTTGCCAGTTTCTGATGCGTCCACCCTGAAAGACTGGACTGACAAGAAACTTGATGTCTCCCTCAAGTCCATTTTTGCCACTGCTGTCACTGCCATGCATCCAGCATTTTCTGCAGCATGGGTGAACCGGGCCATTGCGGTCTGGACTGAACAGCTCACCCTGGCTGTCCGTAAGGGTGCTCCTACTTCGGATCTGTTGCGCCTTCTTGCCAGCATTTCTGAGGCACGGCTCTATGTTTCAGCTGCCTTATTTGATGCCATCCGTTTGGTGGCCAGGGTTTCCACCATGTCTGTCATTGCCAGACGGGTTCTTTGGCTCAAGACCTGGTCTGCTGTCACTGCTTCCAAGAAAGCATTGCTTTCCTTACCTTTCCAGGGTACTTCTTTGTTTGGGCCAGATCTTAAAGATCTGATTAGTGAGGCCACTGGGAGTAAGAGTACCCTTCTACCTTTGGTCCCCAGGAAGAAAATGCTGCTTAAGAGTAATTGGTATTTTTGTTCCTTTCAGACTGAGACACGTCCTGTGAACCAGACAGTTCACTCAGCTCTCCGTGCCTCCTCCAATCCCAAACAGCAATGGAAGCCCAAGGTTTCCTCTAAGCCCAAGGCTTCCAAGCCTTCTTCGGCATGACTCACCGAACCCAGGTCCCCATTCTGCTGTGGGTGGCCGTGTGCGTCACTACCACAGCATCTGGGAGGATTCAGTGGTGGACCCATGGGTTTTATAGGTGGTGGCGGAAGGATACAGGATTACTTTCGTCTCTCTTCCTCCCTTTCATTTCTTACCTTCTCATACGCCTCAGGGCACGGAGAAATGCCAGCTTTTCAATGGCGCTATTCAGGCTCTTCTGGATAAGGATGTTCTAGAGCCGGTTCCAGTTCAGGACAGAGGTATGGGTTTTTACTCAAACCTCTTTGTAGTCTCCAAGAAGGACGACAGTTGTCGCCCTATTTTGGATTTGAAGGATCTCAATTCCTTTGTGATCCGGACTCATTATCACCAGGAGTCTCTATGGACGGTGATTGCTGCCATGTCCCCAGGGAAATTCCTTGCATCTCTGGTTCTTCAGGACGCGTATTTACACATCGCCATTTATCCAGAGAGCCGGCAGTATCTCAGATTTGCGTCCGACCGAGGGCACTTTCAGTTTTCAGCTCTTCCCTTTGGTCTGCCTACAACTCCTCAAGTTTTCAACAGTGTCCTGGGAGCCTTAGTGTCCGTCCTCCACCGGGACGGCATCAGAGTTAATCCATACATGGATGACCTGCTTCTGAAAGCCCCCTCTGCAGAACTTCTTCATCAGCAGGTTCAGCTATGCATTCACACTCTCACCCATCACGGTTGGATCATCAACGTGGACAAGTCAGATCTTGTCCCGTCCTAGCGTCTGGTCTTCCTGGGCCTTCTCTTTGACACCCAGAAGAGCATGGTGTTTCTCACGGACGAGGTAGCTCACGAGGCTGCCCACATGGTTTCTGTGGTCCTGGCTCAAGATCCAGTTCCAGGCAAGAAGCTGTCCTCTCTAGTGGGGAAATTCATCTCCACCATAGAAGCAGTCCCGTTTGCCATGGCACACACCAGGGAACTCCAGAGGTTTGTGATCCAGGTGTGGAAGGGTCATCCAGGCCTTCTGAAGTTGTCAGTGTCCCTCCCTCTTCATGCGGAACTGAGTATGTTGTGGTGGCTCGACCTCTCAAATCTGCTGAAAGGCAAATCCTTCCTGGTATCCTTCTGGACCACAGTGATGACGGATGCGAGCCTCTTCAGCTGGGGATCAGTCCTGGGTCACCTGAGTGCTCAGGGTCTGTGGTCTCTGGAAGAATCTATCCATCCCATCAACGTGTTGGAGCTTCAGGCGATATTTCATGCCCTTCGTCATTGGACATCTCAGCTGGAAGACTGTCCAGTCCGGGTATAGTCCGACAACGCCATGGCCATGGCTTACATCAACAAGCAGGGCAGAACAAGACCTCTTGCAGCTTTGTTAGAGGTCAAGGCTAATTTGTCCTGGGCAGAAGAACATGTTCCTTTCATATCCGCAGTGCACATTCCTGGTGTAGACAACGTCATGGCGGACTTCCTCAATGGACACACAGTGGACAACGGAGAGTGGAAACTGCACCCAGAGGTGTTCTGCCTCATTGTTCTGAAGTGGGGTCTTCCTTACATAGATCTGATGGTGACAAGACACAATAGGAAGGTTCTGAGATTCTTTGGTTGCTTCCTCTGGCCTATATCTTTACTCCTCTCCCAATGTTGCACAGGGTGTTATGAAAATTGCAACTGCAGTGCTGTCCAGTCATTCTGATTGCTCCGTACTGGCCTCGCCATGCTTGTTTTCTGGAGTTGCTGGATCTGTCAGTGGCGGAGCCATTCCGGCTCCCTTGCCGTCCGGATCTTCTTCTACAGGGTTACCTGTGGAAGGAGGATGTTCATAGTCTAGCTTTGACGGCTTGGAAATTGAATTCTCAATATTGAAGAAGAGAGGTTTTTCTTCTGGGGTGGTGGCTACTATGCTCGGTGCCCGCAAACCTGTTTCTTCCAAGATCTACCATTGGTCGACCTTTCTGTCTTGGTGTGCTGACAAGGGCCTGTCTCAGGAATTTGATCTGCCTACGGTCTTGGCCTTTTTGTAGGACGTGTGGGTAAGGGCCTCAGTTTGAGTTCCCTTAAGGTTCAGACTTCTGCTATCTCTGTTTTCTTTCAGAGGCACATTTTCATCCTTCCTGATATCAAGGTTTTCTTCCAGGGCATTGCTCATACTCATCCTGCCTTCAAGAATCCTGCTTCTCCGTGGGATCTTTACTTGGTTTTGGGCGTTCTTCAGCACTCTCCATTTGAGTCCTTGGCTACTATTCCTCTATGCCTGTTGACATGGAAAATGGGCTTTCTCCTGGTAATCGTGTCCGTTCGCTGTGTCGCGGAGTTACATTCTCTGTCCTGTAAACCACCTTTTTTCACAAGGACAAGGCGGTGCTTCGCACTTCTCTTCTTCCAAAGGTGGTTTTGGAGTTCCACATCAATCAGGAGATTGTGGTGCCTTCTTTCTGCCCTGACCACACCTCTGAAAAGGAGAGGGATCTCCACTTGTTGGATGTGGTGCGTTGTCTCAAGTTTTATGTACATTGCACTTAGTCTATCAAGCAATCTGACGCGCTGTTCGTCATTCCTGAGGATCCCAGGGCAGGAAGACCTGCATCCAAAGTGACTATTGCTTCTTGGATCAAGTTCACTATTTGTAAGGCTTACAAGCTGAGGAAAAAGCCTGTCCCCTTTCGGTTCACTGCTCATTCTACAAGATCTATTGGGGCTTCTTGGGCTTACAAGAATCAGGCCTCTGCTGATCAGTTGTGCAAGGCTGCCACTTGGTCATCTGTGCACACCTTTTCAAAGCACTACCATGTTGATGTGCTGGCATCGGCTGACGCCAGCTTTGGGAGGATGATCCTGGAGGCAGTCTTGCCTGTCTAGGATCTTCTCCGGTTCTTGGTGCTTCCTTCACTTTTGAACCCTGTTGGCTTTAGTTCCGTGTGCTGTGTCACAGTTCTTGGGGTGTTGTTATCCCTGTTCAGTGTCCGTTGACACTATCAACGCTATCTCTGATCTGATGGTTCATATCTGCTCTGGTGACTTTGGGGGCCTTGTGCCTGGTCCTTTCCTTCCTTCCCGCCTCTGGGAAACTCAATGGTTGGACATCCCAAAGTTACCAGTATTGGACGACAGAGAAAAGAGGATTTTAGTCTTACCTGTTAAATCCTTTTCTCTTAGTCCATACAGGTTACTGGTCTCCCACCCTGTCAAGGGACCATGCTTGGCTGTCCTGTGACAGATTGAGGGGGTCCTTCAGGGTCATACTCACAGGAGTCTTCTTTCCCTTCCACTATCTAGTCAATAGTTAGTGTGTCAAATCTTTCTGGAGCTGGTTGGCTAGCTGCAGCCTAGGAGGGAAGGTAGGCTCCACCCCCTGCATACAATTTTAGAATTGTTCCTGTCTACAATTAAAGGGGTGGATCGCCTACCCAAAGTTACCAGTAACCTGTATGGACTAAGAGAAAAGGATTTAACAGGTAAGACTAAAATCCTCTTATTGTGCTATTGTGGCTCTGCTGAAGATTAATTGGAGCTGCTGTTTTTGTAAAACATTACTATCCCTTTAATACTTAGAGAAAATGTCACTAAACATTTATAAGTAACTTTGTCACTTAGCGAAAATTTTAGAGACCCTTTCATTATTATACCAGTTATATACATTCCCCCATAAGGCATTATGTATAAGGGCTGAGCAGTGCAATTCTGGATTAAAACAACTGCTCCATAAGAGACGGACAACATTTTTTTCTCTGAGTGCCATTAATTTAAATGGGACTTTTTAACCCCTTGAATGCTAGAGAGGTCTCCAACGCATTGTTTTGTAATGCATTGGAGGCCTTTCCAGCATTCAAGGAGTTAAAAGTTATATTTAAATCGATACAAACTTTTATTTGTCCCCTATGGTGAATTTAGTTTGGCCAAGAATGGCACTGCTCAGCTTTTATAGATAGTGTCCATAATCCCTGCCTCTGACATTTGTCTTTTTTCCAAAATAGGCTTCCCTGCTGCACTTTGTTAGAAGGTACAAGTCTCTGATTTTGTACACTTGAGGTGTGATATTCTCTAGAGCGCATCCTTGTGATGTAAAGTGTTTAATGAGCCTCGAGCAATATTCTGTATTCATCTTCTGACATTTTTAACAGTAAGACACATTAACCTCCCATACCCTGCAAAAGAAAAGAACTATATTCTCTTCATCTCTCCAATTTAGAATTTCATTATTAAAATAATTTTTTATTTCTTAAACCTATTCCTTTATGTTAAAAAGTAATAGAAAACCTTAGATATGAAAAAACTATTTCTCTGTCGTCCAATATAGCTTACAGGTAACTTTGGGAAGGCGACCACCCTTTTAAGAGGCATGAACAATTCATGGAGCCTTCCCTTCCTCCTCAGCTGGTTACCAGCCAAATCCTCTCCAGTTAGATTTGTTCCTTGAACAGGAAAGGCAAGAGAACAGTTCTTTTTAGTTTAATTTATTGTTTTCTGTTAGATATGGGGTGTAGAAATCTCCCATTAGGCGGATTACCATTACTGACTTCCCAATGGTGGTCTGCTCAGTTAACAGGCACTGTTTGTGGACCTTCCAGCCCTGGGGGAAAACCTTGCATGCTATGTCTTTTCCCTAGGAGAAGTCCACTGAGGCTTCTTTTCTCAGTGGTAATCTGAAGACAGAAGACCTGCAAAAAAAAAAGGTTAGCAACCCTTTGAGTTCTGAGGTCCACTTGTCCCACAACTTCACCTCTGCACAGGGGTCTCCTTTAGAAATTTCTACACATATACTCCTGCACTCATTGGGTTTATATGTTTGTCCACTGGGGTTTGTGGAGCATTTGGGTTCTCTGTGGTAAATTAACCCCTTGTTTGACATGTTGGATGTTTTAAGGGTGTTTTCACACTTTTCTCTTGGGACTTAGTGTTTTTTGGCAACTTTCTTGTGCTTACTATACGTTTTTAAGCTTTGCACATACTTTGTAAAAATTTCCTTTATTTAAGTTCCGACGGTCTTTATCGCATGGCCGCAAAGCTCCATTCACCTCTATGGGACTTTCTTTCTTGGGACATATCTCTGCAACCGCTCCACATTCCGAGATCAGAGATGGCTCATTATCCTTGTTTTACAACCCGGTTCATGTTCTGAGTGTCTTGGTGGGGCTCGGGGCTTCGGGCACTGTTTTTGGGTACTTTGAGGGGAAACTACATTTCCCATGAATGTCCGTTTCATGGGCTATTTTTTGATTGGCTCCAGCTGCGGACGCCATTTTCTTTCCTTCCTCTCACAAGTATCCTACGCAGAACTTGGACCCTTCCTCTCTCCTCAGCAGATTAACCCTTCGTTTGCCAGTTAAGTGTATTTTAACTATTTGTGGGGTGAAATTTTAATCTGGGACACAGTATTTGGTTTATTCCTTATATTTTCAGACGTTTTATATCCTGCTAGGATGTCAGTGTAACGGTTTTTCAAGACACTCAGACCAGCAGGTTAGAATAAAACACAGTTTTATTAAAAAAAAACAAGAAAGAGTGCCCTCTATAGGCAACACAGAATAATTGCGAGATATTGGCTTACAGATGCCTTCTCAGGCCCAGTATACAGATGCAAGAACTATACATATACTGTCACAGGACAGGCACAGAATAGTAAGGGTACTCAATGGTTAAGTACAAGTAAATCAATCAGTCTCTGTTGTGGTGTTTGGCACGCCCAAGGTGGTAATGAGGCAGCAAGTGGTGCTAGATGATACAACACCTTAAGTCCATAAAGCATAGATAGCTGCTTAGGCTGAACAGGAACTGAGGCCAGAATACTGCAGAGTAGTTTGAGCCAATAGCCCCCACGGACGTTGTAACAGAGACAAACTACACTGCAAGAGCTTGAGCTAGTAGCCCCCACGGGCGTAGTAACTGAGACTAACTGTACTGCAAGAGCTTGAGCCAATAGCCACCATGGGCGTAGTAACGGAGACAAACTGCACTGCAAGAGCTTGAGCCAATAGCCCCACCGGGCGTGTAACGGAGAGTTAACACTGAATGAGCTAGAGCCAATAGAGCCTTCCGCCTGCGCGGTAACGGTGACTGATTACACTGCAAGATGACAAGATGAGCCGCCGCCTAAACAAGGCTCTAAATGTAACCGGCTCAGCAGATGTAGCGGATGATCAGCAACGGCTCTGCAAGTGTTAAAGGAGGCTCAGAGAGTGGAGACAGCAGCTCTGCAAGTGTTAATGGAAGCTCAAGGAACGGACACACAGCTCTGCAAGTACAACCGGAGGCTCAACATATGTAGGCACTGCTCTGCAAGTGTTAAGGGAGACTCAGCAAACGGAAGCACAGCTCTGCAAGTGTTAATGGAGGCTCAGCAAATGGAGACACGGCTCTGCAAGTGTTAATGAAGGCAATCCACGATCAGCCCTGCCACAAGTACAGCGGAAGTCAGAATGTCGCCTCGGCGACACCAAGCAGCAGGAACGATGGCAGGGTCAATAGCAAGCCGGTTCAGGTCACGGAGCAGGAAGTCAGCCAGGCCGGGTCAGATCACGGAGCAGGGTTCTCAGACAAGCCAGATCAAGTCACAACCAGGAACGTCAGCCAGGCCGGGTCAGATCACGGAGCAGGATTCTCAGACAAGGCAGATCAGGTCTCAAGCAGGAACGTCAGCCAAGCCGGGTCAGATCATGGAGCAGGAAACTCAGAAGCGTCGTCAAAACAGGCCAAATCGGTACACAGGAATCAGGAACACTGGAACACAGCAACAGTAACAGTGGCTCAGGAACACCACGAAAGGGCACCTGACAGGTGCCAAAGGCCAGGCATAAAAAGGCCACAATGGGCGGGCCAAACAGGCTCAGCCAATAGGAGCGCACCACAAGCGAGAGTGACAGAACAAGATCACGGGCACCGTGTTAGTACCCCCCTCTCAAAGACCCCCTCTCCCCGCAGGAGGTCTCGGTTTCTGGGGATATTTAGAGTGCAAATTGCACAACAGTCTAGGCGCATGGAGGTCCTTCTGATCCACCCAGGAACGTTCCTCAGGGCCATAGCCCTTCCAATGGACCAAATATTGCAATTTCCCTCTAAATTTCCTAGAATCAATAATACTCTGGACTTCGTACTCCTCTTGGCCTTGAACGTCCACAGGCCCAGGAACCACCGGAGTGGTAGTGTAGCGGTTGCAAACCAAGGGTTTCAACAGAGATACATGGAACACATTATGTATGCGCATAGAGGCTGGGAGTTCCAATGCATACGAGACGGGATTCACCTTGCGGATAACTTTGAACGGACCAATGAACCGAGGAGCCAACTTATTGGAAGGCACTTGCAGATTGAGATTTCTGGAGGAGAGCCATACCCTATCCCCAACCTGGAAGGAGACCACTGGCAGCCGTCTACGATTGGCATGCCGTTGATGTCGCTGAAATGACTGACTGAGGGTCCTCTGAACCTGTGCCCAAGTGGAGCGAAGCTGCTCAATATGCTCATCCAGAGCTGAAATTTGCTGCGACTGAAATGAGTCCGGGAGCAGGCACGGCTGGAACCCGTAATTGATGAGAAATGGGGAGCTCCCGGGTGATGAATTAACAGCACAATTCCTGGCAAACTCTGCCCACGGCAACAGGTTGGCCCAATTGTCATGATGATCGGTTACAAAGCAACGCAGGAACTGCTCCAGTCCCTGATTGGCACGTTCAGCGGCCCCATTGGTCTGGGGATGGTAGGCGGAGGAAAAGGACAATTGAATGCCCATCTGGCCACAAAATGCCCTCCAGAGCCCTGTTCTCATCACATGACAATGGATAAGTGCGACCCCTCGGGGGCACCACACCCAGAGGCAGATCAATAGCGCAATCATAGGATCTGTGCTGAGGTAATGCGCTAGCCTCCCCCTTGCTGAATACGTCACTGAATTCTCGATATTCAGCTGGCACGGAGGGAGAGGTACACACAATCTTGACAAACAGTTTTTAGCACCGTATTCAGTCCATGATTTAACCTCACATCTCTGCCAGTCAAACTGGGGATTATGTAATAGTAGCCATGGGAACCCCAGAATGACTGCATGATGACGAGATCGAATTATTTGGAAACTTAATTCCTCCTTGTGGAGAGCCCCAACAGACATAGTAATAGGAATCGTTTCCATGGTGATAAATGCAGGTTCCAAAGGTCTGCTGTCAATAGCTTCAATAGCCAAGGGAGACTCCCTTTTGACCAACGGAATTTTGTGTAACTCGGCAAAAGATTGGTCCATGAAGTACCCAGCTGCACCGGAGTCTACCAATGCCATAACCACCACAGACAGATCTGCCCAAGAGAATACCACCTGGATGGTGGGTTTCTGTGTACTTGAGTCTAGGGACTGTTGCACGCCACCTAGGGCCTGTCCCCCAAGGTACCCTAGGTGCGTCCGTTTCCCGGCCGTACCGGACATGTGCGTAATAAGTGCCCAGCTTTGCCACAATATAAGCATAGACCCTGCCTTTTACCGTGTGCCCGCTCTTCCTTAGTAAGTCTGGTGAACCCAAGCTGCATTGGTTCACCAGACTTGGGTGAACATTCAGGAGGAATGGGAGGCGAGGATGGGTTTAAAAGACTGCCATGCCCATAATTTCTGGATCTCACCCTTTTAGCCAGCCGTCTTTCACGAATGCGGAAGTCAATAAGCATGACATAGTCAATGTATTCATCCAGATCACTGGGTACATCTCTGGCAGCTATTTCATCTTTAATGGATTCAGACAGACCCTGAGCAAAAGCTGCCACTAATGCCTCGTTGTTCCACCCCAAATCTGCTGCCAAGGTCCGAAATTCAATGGCATAGTCGCCCAAGGTAGATCGCCCTGCTGTATCTCCATTAACCTTTTGGCAGCAGAGGCAGCTCTACCAGGAACCTCAAACACTCTGCGGAACTTTCTTACGAACTCACTAAAGTTCTGAGTGCAGGGTTTGACATTCTCCCACAGAGGATTGGCCCAAGCCAGTGCTTTGCCCGTCAGTAAAGATATCTTAAATCTGACCTTACTCTGGTCATTAGGAAATGCCTGGGACGTTAGTTCCAGAAATATCTCCAATTGATTAATAAAGCCCCTGCATAGAGTAGGTTCGCCATCATATCTTAATGGTAACGGCGCCACCGCCGTTAGGCCTCTGATATGTGTAGTAGGAGCTACAGGCTGGTTATCAGGTGTCGAAACTGGGGAGACCACCGGATTCTGGTTAGGTTTGTCAAGGTGTACCATACGCTCAAGTAAAGTTTGTAAGGCCAGTGCCAACTGGTCTAAGCGCTGCTCATGAACATCCATTCTCCAGTGGATGTTTTGTGTATTACTTTCACCTTTGCTGTCTGAGGTCATGGTCCTTTCATACTGTAACGGTTTTTCAAGACACTCAGACCAGCAGGTTAGAATAAGACACAGTTTAATTAAAAAAAAACAAGAAAGATCGCCTTCTATAGGCAACACAGAATAATAGCGAGATATTGGCTTACAGATGCCTTCTCAGGCCCAGTATACAGATGCAAGAACTAGACATATACTGTCACAGGACAGGCACAGAACAGTAAGGGTACTCAGTGGTTAAGTACAAGTAAATCAATCAGTCTCTGTTGTGGTGTTTGGCACGCCCAAGGTGGTAATGAGGCAGCAAGTGGTGCTAGATAATACAACACCTTTTGTCCGTAAAGCATAGATAGCTGCTTAGGCTGAACAGGAACTGAGGCCAGAATACTGCAGAGTAGTTTGAGCCAATAGCCCCCACGGGCGTAGTAATGGAGACAAACTACACTGCTTGAGCCAGTAGCCCCCACGGGCGTAGTAACGGAGACAAACTGTACTGCAAGAGCTTGAGCCAATAGCCCCAAGGGGCATGTAACGGAGAGTTAACACGGAACGAGCTAGAGCCAATAGCGCCTCCCACGGGCGCGGTAACGGAGAACTGACAGGTACCAAAGGCCAAGCATGAAAAGGCTACAATGGGCGGGCCAAACAGGCTCAGCCAATAGGAGCGCACCACAAGCGAGAGTGACAGAACAAGATCACGGGCACCATGATAGTCAGACCTGGGGCTAGCCCTAAGACTAAGGATACCGGGGTGTCTGTGACCCCCATTGTGCATTGCTCCTCATGTCAGTCAGGGCTTCCTAGAGTATACTCAGGTCATTTATGCCCTTCATGTGCTGTATCCCCTGCTTCTCTGCCAGGGCCTTCCAGGCATGCTGTAGAGCCACCTTGGGTGCAAGAGTTAAATACTACTCTGGCACAGTTTCCCACTCACCTACAGGGGTTCCTCCAGGCTTGGAAGACCCCTGCGTTATTCAGGTCTTTAGCACCAAAACCTCAGGGTACACCTGATGTGTCAGATTCCTCTGAGGAGGAATTGTTGGTGGATTCAGATGAGGGTGAATGCTCTGATGGGGGTTTGCTCCCAATTTTTTGGGGACCCTTTTGAGGCTGAACCTGAGCCCTCTTCTGGGGGTCTTATCAAGGCAGTCCTCAATACCCTGAACATTCCCCCTGTTTCTGAGGACCCTAATGATGCTTCTGACATCTTCCAAAGGCCCAAGAAGCAGAGCACTGTTTTCCCACCTAACCTCATTCTTGACCAAGTTGTCCTAGATGAGTGGAAGACCCCTGACAAACGTTTATCCTTGCCTAAGAAGTTTGCTAAGCTGTACCCCTTCTCTGAGGCGGCATTAGTTCAGTGGCCCCACCCCCCTAAGTTGGATGCCCCTATCTCCAGGCTTTTTAAAACCACAGCTCTGCCCGTTGAGTATGCTTCTGCTCTCAAGGGTTTGACTAATGGGAAACTTGAGTCTTTTCTAAAAGCTACGTTTGCGACTATAGGTGCATCTCTGCTGCCCACCTTTGCTTCCGCCTGGCTAAACAGGGCCATTGCTGTATGGACAGAACAACAAACTCATGCTGTTCATCAGGGTGCCCCCACAGCTGACTTGCTGCGGCTCTTGGCCAACATTTCTGAAGCTCAGAATTATGTTACTGACGCTATCTTTGATGTTGTCAAGCTAGAGGCTAGGGTTTCTGTCCGTCTGTAGCAGCCAGACATGCCCTCTGGCTTTAAAATTTGGTCTGCTGATTTGATTTCTAAGAAATCCTTGATTTCTCGTCCCTTTTTGGGCACTTCTCTATTGGGGCTGGAGTTGAAAAGTCTCATCAGTGAGGCTACTGGAGGCAAGAGCACCTTGTTGCCCTTGGTCCCCAATAAGAAGCCTCAAGTCTGAAGGCACCATCTTTTTCATTCCTACCAGACTGAGGCGGGTGGCCCCAGTGGTTCCTTAGGCTCCGTGCTCCTCCAAGCCCAAACTACAGTGGAAGCCCAAGCAGTCCTCCACCAAACCTTCTTTGGCATGACTCGCTGAGCCCCTGACCCCACGCGCCAGTGGGTGGCCATCTGCGCCATTTTCTCAGTGTCTGGACAGACACCGTGGTTGATCCGTGGGTTTTACAAGTGATTTCCGAAAGGTACAGGATTCCCTTCCCCTCTCTTCCTCCCTTCTGGTTCTTCCTTTCCCGCACACTTCAGGGACTGGAAAAGCATAGTCTTTTCAATGGTGCCATCCAGACTCTCTTGGACAAGGGAGTTCTGGAACCGGTTCCAGATCCGGAAATAGGTTCCATCTTCTATTCCAACCTATTTGTAGTTTCCAAAAAGGATGGAGGCTGCCGTCCCATCCTGGACCTCTAGGATCTAAATTCCTTTGTGGTCAAGACTCATTATCACCAAGAGTCCTTAATCAGTGATTGCGGCAATGTGCCCTGGGGAATTTCTGGCCTCTTTGGATCTCCAAGATGCCTATCCGCACATAGCCATTCATCCGGAGAGCCGTCAGTATCATAGGTTCGCTTGCGACATGGGGCACTTCCACTTTTCTGCTCTCCCCTTTGGTCTATCCACAGCCCCCCCAGGTGTTCACTCGCATCCTGGGTGCATTAATTTCTGTTATGCATGAGAAAGGCATCCGCGTCGCTCCGTACATGGACAATTTGCTCTTGAAGGCCTCTCCTTCAGATCTCCTTCAACAACAAGTTCAGGATTGTATCCATATTCTCACCCATCACGGGTGGATAATGAATATGGACAAGTCGGACATGATCCCTTCTCAGAAGTTGGTCTTTCTAGGCCTTCTGTTAGACACCCTGAAAGGCATGGTATTTCTAATGGATGAAGTGGTTCACCAGATCACCAACAAGGTTTCCTCAATCCTGGCTTGCGATTCCATTCCAGCCAAGAAGTTGACCCCTCTAGTGAGGAAGCTGATTTCCATCATAGAGGCAGTGCCATTTGCGATGGCCCATACGAGGGAACTTCAGAGGTTTGTGTTACAGGTTTGCAAGGGGAACCCAGATCTCCTGAAGCTGTCTGTTTCTCTCCCCTTACACTTGGAGCTGAGTCTTTTTTGGTGGCAAGATCTCTCCAACCTGAGGAAGGGCAGACCATTCCTATTACCATTCTGGACCACAGTGACAAGGGATACCAGCCTATCTGGCTGGGGATTGATCCTGGGTCACCTGAACTCACAGGGTCAGTGGTCAGTGGAGGAGTCTCTCCTAACCATCAATGTCCTGGAACTTCAGGTGATATTCCATGCTCTGAGATACTGGTCCTATCATCTTGAAGGCTGTCCAGTTCGCGTCCAGTCAGACAACGCCATGGCCGTAGCTTACATCAACAAGCAAGGCGGCACAAGAAGTCTCGCAGCTTGGTTGGAGGTCAAGGCTATTTTAACCTGGGAGGAAGAACATGTCCCTGCCATCTCCGCAATTCATATTCCAGGAGTAGACAGTGTCTTAGCTGACTTCTTAAGTTGACACACAGTAGAAAACTGCGAATTGGAACTCGACCGGAAGGTGGTCAAACTCATCGTCCAAAAATGGGGGCTCCCCTGGATCGACCTGATGGCGACCTGACACAACAGGAAGGTTCTGACGTTTTGTTCCCATTGGAGGGATCCTCTGGCTGTATCAGTGAAAACTATGTTGATCCCTTGGTGTCTTCCTCTAGCCTACATTTTTCTTCCTATTCCCCTGCTTCCCAGAGTAATGAGAAAACTACAGTTGTAGAGAACTCCAGTCATTCTAATTGCTCCGTACTGGCCCCGGCAACATTGGTTTCTAGAGCTTATGGACCTATCTGTGTCCGAACCGCTTCGGCTTCCACGTAGACCATGTCTCCTTCTAAAGGGCTTCCTATGGAAGGAGAATGTGGAACGTCTGGGTTTGACGGCCTTGCGGTTGAATCCTCAATATTGAGGAAGAAGGGTTTCCCTACTGCGGTAGTAGTCACTATGCTTCACGCTCGGAAGCCTGTTTCCTCTAAGGCCTACCACAGAATTTGGTCTATTTTCCACTTTTGGTGTATGGATGGGATCTGTCCTCACAAGACTTTGATCTTCTGACTGTCTTGTCCTTTTTACAGGACGGCATGAACAAGGGCCTTAGCCTAAGTTCTTTGAAGGCTCGGACATCTGCTCTTTTTGTCTTTTTTA
Source organism: Rhinophrynus dorsalis (assembly GCA_037306005.1). NCBI lineage: Eukaryota > Metazoa > Chordata > Amphibia > Anura > Rhinophrynidae > Rhinophrynus > Rhinophrynus dorsalis. The sequence goes on from CM074725.1 coordinate 152,732,145, forward strand.
AAAGCGCATCACCATATTTCCAGATGTCAAGGTTTTCATCCAAAGCGTTACTCACGCTTACCCTGCCTTTAAGCATCCCACTCCTCAGTGGGACCATAATCTGGTGCTGGGTGTCTTGCAACGCCCTCCCTTTGAGTCCTTGGCCACCATTCCTCTTCATCCCCTGACTTGGAAAATGGCCTGCCTCTTGTTGATTTGCCTCCTTTTGCAGAGTCACCAAACTGCAGGCGTTGTCCTGCAAACCGCCCTTCCTGGTGTTTCCCAAGGACAAGGCGGTTCTTCGCACTTCCCAGGAATTTCTTCCTAAGGTGGTCTCTGAGTTCCACATCAATCAGGAGATTGTCGTGCCTTCATTTTGTCCTGACCCCTCTCCTTGTCAGATTTAGGTTCTCCACTTGTTAGTTGTGGTGCGCTGCCTTAAGTTCTATGTGCACTGCACTGAGTCTGTTTGCCAGACTGACACGCTCTTTGTCATCCCTGAGGGTCCAAGGGCTGGGAAGCCTTCATCCAAGGTGACTATCGCTTCTTGGATCAAGTCTACCATTTGTAAAGCTTATGAACTCAGGGAGAACCCTGTTCCCTTTTGTATCATGGCTCATTCCACTAGGTCTGTTGGGGCCTCTTTCGCCTATAAGAATCAGGCCTCTGCTGATCAGCTGTTCAAGGCGAATACTTGGTCATCCGTGCACACTTTCTCTAAACACTATCTTGTGATGTGCTGGCTTCTGCTGACGCTAGCTTTGGTAGAAAAGTCCTGGAGGCAGTCTTGCCTGTCTAGGACTTTGATCTCTGCATCTCTGTGAACTTTACTGTTGAGCCCGATCGGCTCTCGTTCAGTGTGCTGTGTTAGTTACTGGTGTGTTGTATTCCAGTTCAGTGTCAGTTGACACTTTGTTGTTTAGGGCTATCCTATGATCTGGTGAGTCCATCTGAGTTCTGGTGACTTTTGGTCCTTGTCTTCTTTCAGTTGGCAGTGTTAATGTAAAATGTGCATTAAATTGTAATACTTTTGCAATGGTGCATCTCCCAGTGGGAGTACTCTTGTTTTAGTCAACAGGACAAGTCCAAGAAGAGAGGATTTTAGTCTTACCTGTTAAATACTTTTCTCTTAGTCCATATAGCTTACAGGTCTCCCACTCTATCAAGGGACCATGCTTGGTTCTCCTGGGAGTTCTTTCAGGTTCATGCTCAAAGGAGTCTTCTTTTTCCTTCTTGCTACCTAGCCGATAACTTAGAGTCTTAAATCTAACTGGAGAGGTATTGTCTGGTAACCAGCTGAGGAGTAAAGGAAGGCTACACCCTCTATCCTTTCCAAGAACTGTTCCTGTCTACTTAAAGGGGTGGTAGCCTTACCTGTAAGCTATATGGACTAAGAGAAAAGGATTTAACAGGGAGACTAAAATCCTCTTTTCTTGGACTTGTCCTGATGACTAAAACAAGAGTACTCCCATTGGGAGATGCACCATTGCAAACGTATTACAGTTTAAAGGGCTAGTATTACTTCACAATTACTATCCCTCATATTGTAGCCCTTAATAAACTGAGTTAAATGACACCAGTGGCATCTCTCAAGCCTTTATGGTTTAAGAGAGAGAGCCACTTTCAAAGTTTCCTCTCCCCTGCTGGCAGCGTTCTGCTGCCAGCAGGGGAATCCGGTCCCGGGACAGGCGGAGGCTCTTAAACAGAGCCGATATCTCGTTATGGAAGGAAAAATGATTCATTGAAACAGTCTTCTACGTGTGCTTGGTTACCAAGCACACATAGAAGACTGTTTCAATTAATCATTTTTCCTTCCATAACGAGATATCAGCTCTGCTGAAGAGCCTGCTCTTGATTCAGAGAATGGATTCTCCTGCTGGCAGCAGAACACTGACAGCAGGGGAGAGGAAACTTTGAAAGCGGCTATCTCTTAAACCATAAAGGTTTGAGAGATGCCACTGGTGTCATTTTACTCAGTTTATTAAGGGCTACAATATGAGGGATAGTAATTTTGAAGTAATACTATCCCTTTAATGCGAGTTTTACACTAACATTGCCACCTGATGTGATGCAATTCACTTGGTGTCTAGACCATTATTCCATTCTAATTCTATAGGAGAGGTGAGCTACCGACTACAATTTTACATGGAATGTGATTGTAACAGCTACAGTACTTTGTGTCAGTTTCAGTGGATATAACTTTTGAATAATACAGCTTCCATCAGTTGTCCAGTGCTCAGTGCTTTGTTTTACTCAACAGGAAAGCCCTACAATTTTTTTTTTTTGTTCCATAAAAAACTTTGTAGATCCTTTGTTCTTCAGGTCAGGGATCTAACTACATGTTGTTTTGTCTTTATATGTTAGTTGGGTGAAAGAACTAAGGGATTCATCACTAAATTAGTGCTGGAATTGAATCTGTCCTTCACCTTTCTGGTGTCAATTTGCAAAGCTACATTTAATAACATTTTTCCCTTTAGTGCCTCTTTCTCCAAGGAACAGCAGAGGGGCAGTCGGTGGGTGTTTTTTGTCTACCTCAGAAGGGTGAACGGCTAAGCTGACCTTTCCAGGACTAGAACCTGTGACCTTGCAGTTTGAAGATGGTGCATTACTGTGTGCCATCTTACCAGCGATGTATTAAACAAGGCTTAGAGGAAATGGTGTGAGTATAGGCCATTTCCCTCCTCATGCTATGGGGCAGGTGTACAGGACTTGCTGTCATCAAAGTCCTAATAATGGCAGATATTGCAACCAGTATGCAGTATAGCTAGTGTCTTTAGAGACTAACATCTGTGATGCTACACTAGCAAATTTGTACATTCACCTCATGTCTTTATTGTTTGTCACCTTGTTAAACTTATTTGCATATACCTACCCAGAATCCCTTGTAGTAGTAACAACATTACAAATCTGAGATTTCTGTGGGAAAAGCAAGACTTATGGCTTGACTGATGTGTCAAATTTTTAACATTGTATCTACCACCCACCAAATTCAGGTGGAAGGGGTTTTCATTCACTTTTTTCCCCACCATAATCTTGTTTGTCACCCAACGTTATACAGGACTGTAAGATATGCTAGAGCTCAATACATTGACAATAAAAATAATAAACATAATTATTCAGTGACATTTATTTGAACTTCTTTTGTTGATGCATTTTTCAACTTCTTTTCCAAATTATTTTCGCTTTGGTGAGCATGAAATTGTGTGCCATATATTTCTAGGAATATAAGAGGCAAGAGAGAAGTTGATTCATTAAAGGGGCAATATCACCTAAAGCATCTCTGGTGGTTTTCAAACATTCAAAATAATTTATATGTTGTAGTCCTACATTTTTTTTTCATGGAAAACCTACTTTTTGAGTTATCTGAATTTGTAGATAATGCTAATTAAGGTATGCCACACAAGTACTTACACTACTCAGTAATTCATAGCCCACATTTCCTAGCATCGTAGGAAGTGGGAGAGGTCATATAGGGTAAAGGCAGGAAGTGCCTGAATGACATGCCTTAATTAGCATAATCTATACATGTTAATAATGCAAAAACAAATTGTCTAAGTAAAAAAATGGCTAATACAACCTGTAGGTGATTTTGGAAGCTCTTTCAAAAATCGCAAAGTAGTTTTTAAAGGGGAGCTATCACCTCTATACAAGTTTGTCTCTGTGTAATGTAACTATAGCGATAACATGTAATCTGTGTTTTGTTTTGTTTTTTTTATATAATGAAGGCTATAGCGAAATTTACAATTTTAAAAATGAGCCAGGGCCTTACTTCAGGACAGACTGCGGGTACAGCTCTGTCCCACAGCTTATCAATCTTCATCTGTTCCCTCCCCAAGTATTGTCTTGTTCCAACCTCCTCTGATGACAGAGGATTTCTCCATGTAAACTGGAACGAATGAGAGCGATCCAGCTTGCATGGAGAAATCCTCCGTCATCGGAGGAGGTTGGAATGAAACAATACTTGGGAAGGGAACAGAAGAAGATTGACAGGCTGCGGGACACAGCTGTAAGCGTAGTCTGTCCTAACGTGACATCACCGGCTCATTCTTAAAATGGTAAATTTCGCCATAGCCTACATTATATAAAACAAAAACATACAGATTACTTTATCGCTATTGGTACATTACAGAGACAAAATTGAGTGGAGAGGAGATATTTCCCCTTTAAGTTACAGTTTCCCTTAAGGAAATGTGGAGCAATTACGTGGCAAACCATCTGTTCCAATGTGTTGTATATCTCTTTGGCACTCAATGTGTTAAATTGAGTTTTTAATCCTTTGAATATTAGAGAGCTCGCTTACAAATGTGTTGAAGACCTCTCGAGCATTCGGTGTAGAATATATATCAATATGAAACTAAATGTTCACACGTTATTGTAATAAAAATGTCTTTAATAGCAACACTGAGACATCCATATGTATTATTCTCATAAAAGGTGAATAACTAGTCACAACTGGCAACTAAAACTCCATCTGAGATTGTGACATGAACAAGGACAAATGTATTCGTAATTATGGAGTAGTTTATTGTGAATAAGAGTTCCTTATCTGTCTTTAACCTTTGCGTCTGTCGGTACCTTGCTGGGTCCCGTCGACTGACCGGGAGGATGCAACATCCCTTACTGGCCTCTGCGGCACTTCGCCGCAGGGGCCCGACACACGCTCAGCATCCCAGCATGCACGATGATGTCAGAACCTCATTCTGAATGCTGGCACCACTATTTAAAAAACGCTCTTCCGGGATTCAGCACTCAGTTGTTACAGAGCTCCGGTATTTCGTTTTGCCTCAAAGCTTTACCTACTTCTCCTGTTTGATCCCCTGGTACTTGAACTCTGCTTCCCCATGACTTTGCATCAACTCGGACTGCCCTGACTTCGGCTTCCTTCGGACCACTCTTCTACTCAGCCTTCCCTGACCATTGGCCTTCCTACCGACCACGCTTCTTCTTCAGCCTGCTTCATTGCATCCCTCATCCTGCCCATCATCTTCTCACTTCCTGGACCTTGGACCTGCTACGTCCTCCAGCTTCTGGAACCTACAGACCTCCTAGCAACTTGTTTGGCCTATCTATCCTGTGCACCAACCTCCAAGACTCTTGGTATTGTGCTCTACCTCTTTTGCTATAGATTTTTATATATTCATGTATATGTTTTTTTTTTGCGTTTCACTTATATATGTAGTGCTTGTCTTTTTATATATTTGTACACTACATTTAGGTCTGCTTATTATTGTAGTCTCTAGTCCTATTTCTTCCCCAGTATAGGAGTTAGGTTATTTAAGGCCTCCTTGTCCTGCCTGTTAGGTTCCCTTTATTTTTTCCCTTGCTAGCTGTGCCAGCTGACAGAGTGCCAGAGGGGTATGAAATGTATTGCGAAGCAATGCATTGCATACCCCGCTGGCACCCAAAGGGTTAATATTCACACAATAAAAATGTTCTATCTTCTGTACTTTCTCTGTGCCTTATAATATATATTTGAGACATATGTCTCAATGAAACTGTTGCATTTTCTGAGAGTTCGTATTTGATCTGTCTCATGAATCACTAATTTTACAGATTTGGCAGTATTTTGTTAATAACTAAGTGCAGATCATTTCGTATGCAAGTAAATAATAGTACAGATGCTGTCATACTCTGTAAGTGGAGGCTTAAAGATAGCATATACCCGCTACTTTGCCAGATCCAGAATAATTTTCACAGCAAGTAAGTGTGTTCAAGGAGCTAAATGGGAACATCTTGTCTGGCATACTGTAGGATTGTCTCTTAAGAATAGAAGGACTAAAGAGAGCTGCTTAGCAACCAGCAGTCTTTTTGAATGAGCCTGTGTTCACTTTGTGGCAGAACATTTCCCTCATTTGCCATCCCGGAGCCGCAGCAGATGAAAGGGATGCTTCCACCTGTCCCCTTTCTAGTTCACGTCTGACTGTAACACACCTCTACACTTGAGCTCATGCAGGAAGGAGCTAGGGGACTCTGGGAAGAGAGCGAGAGAACAATGCCAGATTAAAAGAAAAGGGCAGTTTTAAGAACTCCTGAGGCCCTTCAGAGTTGAGACTGGAAGCCCCCAGTTAAAAGTTAACATTTAAAGCAGAACTATCACTCCAATTAAAGTGACCCTCAAATAATTATTCATATAGCGCTATGCATACCAATAGTTTGTATGATCCTGAATAAGTCCAGCATTATTGAGAAATCTATCTTGTTCGGAGACTGACGGGCAGGCTTCTTGCTGTAGCGGCATCTGTGCGCCTGCGCCATCAGTCACTTCCTGTAGATTAAGGTACAATACAAGAGCAGATGCCAGAGAGGCATGCTAAGTGAGTGCTGTGTCTGTCACAGGGTTTTTACCTGAAGGACTGGTTTCTGTCATATCACGCCACGTACATTTTACATATTCCCTCCCAGATGAGCGCTGTTAGTAAAAACAGGGTCTGAAATTGACCACTCCAAGACTGGAGCATTCTCCTTCAGACCCCAAAGCATGCCGGTACGAGTAACAGGTCACATGTACAGGCACGTCTGAGCTGAAAGGATCAGAATGGTCCTTAAGGGAAGGTTACTTTCCAGGACCCTGGTCCTTAAGTGGTTATGTTTAATTGTAGCTTCCTTCTTCCTGTTTGTGGCAAAAGGATCCACATTTGCATGTTATGCATCCAGAACTTCCTCACTCCTCGCTGGTTCTGACTAAAGGATTAAATATGTCCATTCTGTAAAAGTGGGTCTGTTGGGACCCTAAGTGAGGACCCCTGAGGCTGGAAGCCCCCGGTGAATGCCCAGATATGCCCATGCATTAAAAATGCCGCTGTAAAAGGGAGAGTGAATTTAGTCAAGAGGCTGATGTAAAAAGAATATTTGCAGCAATTCTGGAGCAAGCCAACTGTATCAAAATAAAAATCCCCACTATTGTAAACAAGGTTTTTATCCCTGTAAAGTGGACCTGTCACCTTGATTGAAGTTTGCATATCGGAACACTTGATTAAAAACTGCCTGTCTATCTTGTTATCCATAAAAACAGCAGATAGCTGTTAGCATATATTTATTTATGTACGGTGAGCTCTCGGAATGTGGTACTGTAGGTGAATGTACACTAAAACATTCCAGTGCAGTGTCATATGCTACTGAAGATTTTAGCGCTTTCTTAAGCTAGATTAACTCTTTGAATGCCAGAGGGGTAAGATTCCAGGGGGTAGAAAGCTGCATTTCTCTGTCGGCCAATACAGGTTACTGGTAACTTTGGGTAGGCGGTCCGCCCCTATAATTGTAGGCAGGAACAATTCTAGAATTGTATGCAGGGGGTGAGCCTTCCTTCACTCCTTGGCTGCAGCTAGCCAGCCAGCTCCAGAAAGATTTGTTCCTTGGTGAAGACACACGCAAGAGAACAGTTCTACTATACTTTTAGAAACTTTTTTTATTTTTTCTGTCAGAAATGGAATACCACCGTTAGGCGGATTACCATAACTGACAATGTCCTTAGATGTGGATAGCTCAGTAATCAGGCGCTTTTTGTGGACCTTAAGCCCTGGGGGGGAAATCTTGGCTACAAGTTCTTTCCTCAGGAGTTGCCTACTGAGGCTTCTTCTTAATACATGGTAGTCTGAAGATAGAAGATCTGCAGGAAAAGTGAGCAACCCTTTGAGTGCTGCAGGTCCACATGTCCCACAGTGCCCCTCCGCACAGGGGTAGTTCTTATTGCACACTCCTGTATTCATTGAGTCTATATGTCTGTTGGGTGTTTTGGAGCAGGTGTATGTGGTACTTTAACCCTTTAACTGCTGGCTTTGCATCTTTTGGGTGGGTTTCTGATACTTCGTCTACTGGTTCAGTGTTTTTTGGGTTCCTATCATGTTCTAATGATGATTCATGCATTTTTATTTTTCTATGTCAATTTTGTAAAATTTGAGTTCCCTTTACCATATAGGCACCATTGCTCCATTCATTCCTATGGGACTGTACAGTTTGGGACATATCTCTGCAACCGCTCCATCTAGCCACTAGCTAATTTTTATTGTCTGCCCTTGCTCTATCACCCGGTTCATGTTTCTAGTGTGCTGGGGGGCTCTGGGGGCTTCGGGCACTGTTGAGGTACTTTTTCTGGGAAAACTACATTTCCCATGAACACTTGCTTCGCACGCTCGTTTCTGATTGGCTCCCGCCGCGGCAGCCAGTTTAGGTGCAAGCGTTCAAGGCTCCTACCCGGGACCTTAGGTCTACATTCCAACTCTTTCCCTCCCAGTTACAGGGGGTCTTCCATTCTTGGCAGACCCCCTCCTTCTTCAAGTCTTCCCTGCCCAAACCTCAGGAAGTACCTGACGTGTAAGATTCCTCTGAAGACGAAGTGCTGGTGGATTCAGATGTTGAGGAATGTTCTGCTCTGGGCTCCTCTCAGTTTTTTGGGGATCCTTTTTAGGCTAATCCTGAGCCCTCCTCTGAGGGCCTGATCAGGGCTATCTTGAATACTCTTAACATTCCCTTAGTTCAGGAGGTTCCTTCTGACCCCTCTGATGTGTTTCAGGAGCCTAAAAAGCCCCTTACTTGCTTTCCACCTAACCCCACTCTTGACTGCCTTGTATCTGAGGAGTGGAAATCCCCAGACAGGTAACCTTCCGTGTCCAAGAAATTTGCCAAGCTTTATCCCTTCTCTGAGGCAGAGCTTGTGAAGTGGGTTCATCCTCCCAAAGTGGATGCTCCTATCTCCAGGCTATCTAAGTCTACTGCCTTGCCAGTTTCTGATGTGTCTGCTCTGAAGGACTGGACTGACTAGAAACTTGAGTTCTCCTTCAAATCCATTTTTGCCACTGCTGGTACTGCCATGCGTCCAGCTTTCGCTGCAGCATGGGTGAACCGGGCCATTGTGGTCTGGACTGAACAGCTCACCCTGGCTGTCCATCAGGGTGCTCCTACTTCGGATATGTTGCACATTCTTGCCAACATTTCTGAGGCACAGCACTATGTTTCTGATGCCTTATTTGATGCCATCCATTTGGTGGCCAGGGTTTCCACCATGTCTGTGGTTGCCAGATGAGCTCTTTGGCTCAAGATCTGGTCTGCTGACACTGCTTCCAAGAAAGCATTGCTCTCTTTACCTTTTCAAGGTACTTCTTTGTTTGAGCCTGATCTTAAAGATCTGATTAGTGAGGCTACAGGATGTAAGAGTACCCTTCTACCCTTGGTTCCCAGGAAGAAAACGCCACTTAAACGTAACTGGTATTTTCGTTCCTTTCAGTCTGAGACACGTCCGGCGAACCAGACCGTTCCCTCAGCTCCGTGTACCTCCTCCAAGCCCAAACAGAAATGGAAACCCAAGGTCTCCTGCAAGCCCAAGGATTCCAAGCCTTCTTCGGCATGACTCGCCGAACCCGGGTCCCCACTCTGCTGTGGGTGGTCGTCTGCGTCACTACCACAGCATCTGGGAGCATTCAGTGGCGGACCCGTGGGTTTTACAAGTGGTGACAGAAGGGTACAGGATCCCTTTTGTCTCTCTTCCTCCCTTTCGCTTCTTTCCTTCTCATACGTCTCTGGGCGCCGAGAAACGCCAGCTATTCAGGCTCTTCTGGACAAGGATGTTCTAAAGCCGGTTCCAGTTCAGGACAGAGGTATGGGTTTTTACTCTAACCTCTTTGTGGTCTCCAAGAAGTACGGCGTTTGTCGTCCCATGTTGAATTTTAAGGATCTCAATTCCTTTGTGATCCGGACTTCTTATCACCAGGTGTCTCTATGGACGGTGATTGCTGCTATGTCCTCGGGGGAATTCCTTGTATCTCTGGACCTTCAGGACGCGTATTTATACATCGCTATTCATTCAGAGAGCCGACAGTATCTCAGATTTGCCTGCGACCGAGGGCATTTTCAGTTTTCAGCTCTCCATAGAATGTGATCTTTAACAGAATCATCACTGTAACAGTTTAAACTGTTATAATTTTTTAATAAAGTAGCACCGACAATACAAATGCTTTACTCTGCAGGGAACGCTCTACAGAATGTGTTTTTCTAATAAAATGTAATGATTATTTAAATTAATGGGAATTATTTGTCCCCTTTGGTTCAGTCGATTTTGCGCCAAAATTGTTTGACTTACAACATTAGCTTCACAGTGGCAGGGTTGGATTTACCATTAAGCAGAGAAGGCAGCTGCCAAATTGTTAGGGGAGACTTGGCTTTCCTGGCCACACCCAGTGAACAGAGTTGTAGGTGTGGCCAGCTCAATCATAATGCAACAGCTACCTTCCGTTGGTTGATGGTGACTGAATTAGTTGCCATTTATATATTGCTAAAATGGCCAGTGTATAAACCAATTTGGCCAGATAATTTACTGGTTCGTGCTATTTTACTGATTATCTTGTTTAGGTGCTAGAGAAATCGCACAGTGCATTGAAGACCAGTAACATCCAAGGGGCTTATCTTTTTTGTATTTGTATGCTATAGGCTAGGGAGTGGATGAGGCTAGGGATATGTTAATGTGATCGGTATGTCTTCAATAAGCAGCCTTTTAGAAAAATAGATAGTACTGTGCACTGAACATGGATTCATCTCTAAAGCTGTGAAATATATTCTTATCTTCAAGAAAACCCATAAAGAAGGGGGCACCTAATCAATGTGATACAGTTGATAAATTGTAGATACAAACAAAATACATGCTTTTGCAGTCACGTTTAGATGGGGCCAGCTGATGGCATATACCAAGGCTTACTATACGGGCATGTGGATAGGTTCCACTGTCTCCACTAGGTATTAGCTTGAATGTAAAGCTGCTACTGTAGGAATAAAAGATCCTTCAAAAGCGCTCTAGGTAATATTTAATTTAAAAAAATATATAATATTATACCATTAAAAACACAATGCACAATAGTATTAAAAAAACAGACTAACGTGTTTTGCGGGTGCTGCCTGCTTTTTCAAAGCCCAAACATCTCCAGTTTATCAAATGTATCACACTTTTGGTGCCATCTTCTTTTTGTGTTTTTGTAAAGTGAACAAGTGAGGAGGAACAGCCTGATTTTACGGTGTTCTGTCTCTGGGTCAGAGTTATAAACTCTGCTGTTTTTGCTATCTGTCATATGTGTGAGCGATACTATATAGGCTTGTGAGTACTCACGAATGAGGTGTGAATTTGGTGGTGGAACAAAATCCCAAGAATTTATTGCACTAGGGCACATCCTTGTGTTCGTACCCCTATATTATCTACCCCCCCAACCATGTGCCCTTTGTCTGTGAAATTCAGTTTTTCTATTTTTATTTTTCTCCAAGTGTCATGACAGCTACCCCATACCTAGTTTGGTTATCCAAACTGATCAGTATTTCTGATTACAAATTAAAATTGTAAGTAATGATGTATATGCAATATAAAGTAGATCTGTTGAATGTATCTATTTAAACTGCCTATAAACTGCTGGTTTTCATTTAGTGTAATGGTAATGGACATTTTGGTTTTAGTAGTTTGGGACAGTTTAACCTGACCTGTGTGGCACAGCATTGCATTGCGTACCCCTTTGGCACTCAAAGGGTTTAACCCCATCCCGACAATTGACTTACCAGGTACGTCCTGCAAAAACTGTCACTTACTGACAGAGGACGTACCTGGGAAGTCCCGGAAGTCCGGGTCTCCGTGCAGGTGCACGCCATTCAGGGACTCCGGAATTATTTAAAAAAAAAAAAAAAAAAAAAAAAAAAAGTTAGCCGGGCGTTAAGGTGACAGCCACGTATGCACGCGGCTGTCACTAAGGGGTTAATTGCCTCATTCCTCCTTTTAAGGCTGCCAGGACATATCAGCTGCACCAAAGGGGTGGAATAAATACATTAGGAGAAAACCTCATGCAAATCTTGTAAAGATGGATGCCCACAGTGAGGTGGGGATTCTGACAAGTGATTGCTCCTCTTCAAATAAATAATATCAGCAAACCTGCGGTTGCAGGGTATTTAGTTCTGTTACAACTGGGATGTCCATCTTGAATTTTCAGTATGCAAAGCAGAAAGGGTCATGTACTAAGAGCTGGTGCAATTCTGGGGCAAACCAACAGTTTATGGGGGCAGATGAAAATTCTCATTGGTTTTAAATGGGGATAAACCTCTTGAAAGATAGGTCTTCTGTGCACTGAGAAGCAATGCATTGGAGACCTCTTAAGAATTTAAGAGGTTAAAAGTATCTCTTAAATCAAGGGGAATTTGAAAATTTTAATTTTCCCTTATGGTATAGATGGTTTGCCCCATATTAGCTCAGCTCTGCTTTCCTTTTTGTACATATGACTGTTTATGTTCTTCCCATGTTGACCTTCTCTCTCCCTCTCCCTTAGGCAAACCACTGGACGGCCGAAGGCTGAGCTCCAACTCTGCCAGTTTTAGCCTCAATGTGGATGCATTTATGGAATCCGCAATGGAGAAGGCGAGAAAGCAGTATCGGGGGGCTCGCGCCCCCCTGGCCTGTGTGGAAGCTGTAAGAGCCTCAGTGCAACTGCCATACCATCGAGGCATAGAGAAGGAGCGGGAGTTATTCCTTTCTCTGTGGGCCACAGGGCAACCTCAAGCCCAGCAGTACGCCTTCTTCTCAGAGAGGAATGTTGGCAAATGGACACTTCCCTCAGGCGAGAGGTGGGACACACTGTCACCCAAAGCAGTCCGGACAGCAGCTGTCATAGGTAGGTTGGAAGAACAGCGAAACAGCATGTTTATGTGCAAATCTGTTTGGATGAAGTGTCACGTTTCTGTAATACATAGACAACAATGCTAAGCAAATACACTATCACTTTTGTCAAACCCCCTTTAGGCATCATAGTGGGAGAAATAAATATTTCCCAAATCCCCATGGATATAAATGGAAATTTTAGCCCCTTGAATGCTAGAGGTTTGTAGAAGTTAAGGGAATAATAGTTCCATTTAAGTCAATGAGAATGTGTATTTCTCTCCCATGGTGCAGTTGGCTTTCCTAGAATTTCTCCATTTTGTCTTAGTATGTCAGCCTCTTTGTGTTTTATACAGAGGAATGAAACCAACTTTCCAGTGAAGAACTTTCCAATTTTGCTTAAGGAGAGTGAAAACAAGCAAACCCTTCTAGCTCCAAAAAATGTATATTTTATTTCTCCCTGGATTGGGGGAATGATTACAGTTGTGCAAATGATGCAGTTGTAACAGTCCTGCTCTGCACTGTCTTATGACCAGTGTTCCCTCTAAGGTGAGCAACAGTTAGTGACGCAGCACTGGAAGAGTTAAAAGAGCAGTTAAAACTGGGCATGGCTGCATAAGGTGTCTGTTATTCCAGTGCAGTTCTTCATAAACACTCTTCCTTAAAGGGGAACTACCACCCGACACAATCTTTAGCTTCACTAAGTCCCCATCTGGAGACTAGCTGCTTAGTAGTGCTAGTCGCCAGAATAATTACCTTATTTAATAGATTTCCTCTCTCTTCCATGGGTGACAGGCAGGACAGAGTGCGGACATCTTGCCATTGTGACGTCCACGCACCTGCGCTGTCAGTCCCAGCCGGGTCTAGTAGGCATTGCTTAGAGCCATTTGGCTCCGGCTGGGACTGACAGCGCAGACGCGTGGACGTCACAATGGCAAGATGTCCTCGCTCCGTCCTGCCTGTCAGCCGGGGAAGAGAGCAGAAATCTATTTAATAAGGCAATTATTCTGGCGACTAGTGCTACTAAGCAGCTAGTCGCCAGATGGGGACTTTGTGAAGCTAAAGATTGTGTCGGGTGGTAGTTCCCCTTTAACTCTCTTAGTACAGGGTTGCTCACTTGTCCTCACCTTAGAGGGAATATTGCTTGTTACCCTTTACAGTCAGACCAGTCTCCTATCTTGGCAGGGGACCACAGATATTTTCCCACTGCATAAGTGTCTGTGAGTCCCTTACGTTTTCTTCACTTACACATGGACACTGAAAGGGTTAACTGTCAGAATGTAAATCTTGAATCATGCTACAGGTCCCTGCCGCTGCAGACCAATTTCTTTTCCTCCGGGGGTGAGATGGGGGATATTGCACCCTGGCTCTTTTTCACTGTGTGATTCAAAGATGCTTTGGTACTTTAAAGGGATAGTAATACTTCGTTTTATCTTTATTTTATTTTGTAGGCATTAAAAAAACATGAAGAACGATATAAGTCTTATCTCTCAAACCTTTATGGTTTAAGAGATATTCACAAGCAAAGTATCCCCCCACCCTGTTCAGCCAAAGCAGAAGGGAGGTGCCCAGGTAGACTGCAGAGAGGGACAATCTTCAATTAAGATAAGGGAAAAAGCTGAAAACTTGTCAAGGGGGGAAGGGCTTTCATTCTTTTCATACAAAGAAGATTGTCCCCTGCTGTTATCTGTCTGGTCATACAACTAGATTCACATCTGAAAAGAGATGGCTTACACTAGAAAAAGGGGTGGGAGGGAAACTTTGCTTGTGAATATCTCTTAAACCATAAAGGTTTGAGAGATAAGACTTATATCATTCTTCATGTTTTTTTAATACCTACAAAATAAAATAAAGTTAAAACGAAGTATTACTATCCCTTTAAGGACCATTTTGTGGCACACTATAGAAACTCACACTAAACTAAATCACTTAACATGGGATGTCAGCATCAGATGTTAGCCATAACCCAGGAACTACTAGTTGCACCCCTTGGCCTGGATCAACATCCTACACACTTTTGTTTGTTTCATAACATTGTGCGTCAACTGTATCTACCAATAGAGCTTCCCTTTGCATAGAATTCCTCATCTTACTGTAGCTCAGGTGAAACCACCCATTCTTAAACCACTTGCAGTGTAGTTGTCATACATACAAGAACTCATAAGTGTGTTATTTGTATCAATTTTGAATAAATGTATTTCTCTGTCGTCCAATACAGGTTACTGGTAACTTTGGGTAGGCGATCAGCCCCTTTAAGTAGGCAGGAACAATTCTGAGAAGTGACTGCTGGGTGGAGCCTACCTCCTCTCCTTAGCTTGCAACTAGCCAATCCCCAACCAGTAAGATTTGTTCCTTGCTCAAGACACAAGTCAAGAGAACAGTTCTGCTATAGTTTTAGCTTCTTTATTATTTTTCTGTTAAATATGGGATACCACCATTAGACAGATTACCATCCCTGACTGTAACAGGATCCTAAGTCCTCAGATTGACTTAGCCTGCTATGCCGGGTCTCTCTCTTGCAGGGGCCGCCAGGGAAGGGTGATGTCTCCAGGATGGGGGTCAAAAGAAGACCCTTGATACCACCCCAAACGAACGACACAGCACGCCAGTCAGGTTCCAAAACTGAACACACTTTATTTTGGCTGAATTCAGCTCTTTTAAGCAGAGTTAATTGCATCAAGTCAAACACTTAACAAAAGGGCACAAAACATTCTATAATTAAATTAACATGATTAAATTTAGCAACAATGGGCACACAATGTCACAAAGGGCTGAACTTCATGGATAAGGGACAGGGGTAAACATGGAAACAATGGGAACTCAGACTCAGTGGAGCCTCTGCATTTTGGCCACTTTAGTGAAAGTCAGGTCTTTTTTGTGAACCAAGTGAACCTCCATAGTAACGGCCTAGGGTCCGTTACACTGACAATTCCCATCACCCAAATGTAGATAGCTCAGTTTACCAGGTGCTTTTGTGGACCTAAATCCTGGGGGGAAAATATTGGCTGCAAGTTCTTTCCCCAGGAGTTGTCCACTGAGGCGTCTTCTTGCTATATGGTAATCTGAAGACAGAAAACCTGCTAAAAAGGTGAGCACCCTTTGAGTGCTGAGGTCCACATGTCTCATGCTTCTCCTCCACACAGGGGTCTCATTTGGAGTTCATATTACATACTCATGCACTCATTGGGTTTATCTGTATGTCTGTGAGGTATTTGGGGCAAGTTTCTCTGGTAACTTAACCCTTTTGCTGCTGGTTATCATCTTTTTGGGGGAGTTTGGGCACTTTCTCTACTGGGACCAGTGTTTATTGGTCTACTGATTCATTCTAGTGGGCTTTTGAGTGATTTTACGTTTTGGTATTCACCCCGTTAACTTTCTGTTGGCGCCCTTTTACCGCATGGACGCCATTGCTAAATTCACTTCTATGGGACTTTACAGTTTGGGACATATCTCTGCAGCCGCTCTACGTAGCAAGGTCAGAGATGGCTCATTTTGTTGGTCTGCCCTTGCTCTGTTATCCAGTCAATGTTCTGGGCATGTTGGGGGGTTTAGGGGGCTTTGGGCACTGTTGGGAGACTCTATTAGCAAAACTACAATTCCCATGAGTGATTGCTTCACACACTTGTTTCTGATTGGCTCCTGTCACGGCAGCCATTTTTTGTCTTCGCTGATCGAGTATCCTATGCAGGGCTTGGACTCTCCTTCTCTCCTCATCATTTTAACCCTTCGCCTACCAGATAAGTCTAATATAGCATTTCTGGGGTGATTTGATTTATCATACACACTGTTTTGTGGGTTTTTCTAATACTTTGACCGTTTAACTATGTGAGCATGTCTATTCCATTAGACCTTGGGACTAGGCCTAAGTCTAAGGACACTGGGGTGTCTGTGTTGCTCATTGCTCCTCATGTCAATCAGGGTTACTTACAGAATATTCAGGTTATGTTTGCCCAACATGCACTGCTGCCCTTGAATCCCCTGCAGGGACCTCCAGCCAACACTACAGCCAGTTTGGATGCAAGAGTTTAAGGCTACTACCAGGGACCTCTGGTCCACCTTACAACTCCTTCCATCTACTTTACAGGGCATCTTGCACTCTTGCACCGCTGGGTGTACCTGATGTGTCTGATTCCTCTGTGGAGGAAGTATTGGTGGATTCTGATGGTGAAGACTGTTCTGCTGTCCCTTCCTCTCAGTTTTTTGGGGACCCCTTTGATGATGACCCTGTCCCCTCGGCTGAGGGCCTTATCAGGGCTGTATTGAACACCCGGAACATCCCCTTGGTGCAGGAGGTTTCTTCTGACCCCTCTGATGTGTTCCAGGAGCCTGTTAGGCCCCATACTTGTTTTCCACCTAATCCCACTCTTGACCGCTTGGTGTCTGAAGGGTGAAAGTTTCCAGGCAGAAAGCCCTCTGTCTCTAGGAAATTTGCTAAGCTGTATCCATTCTCTGAAGTGTCCCTGGCTCAGTTTGTTCATCTTCCCAAGGTGGATGCCCCTGTTTCCAGGCTTTCTAAGTCTACTGATTTGCCTGTGGCTGATGCGTCTGCTCTGAAAGACTGGACTGAAATGAAGCTTGAGACTGCTCTCAAGGCTATTGTTGCAACGGCCGGTTCTGCCCTGCGCCCCGCATTTGCTGTGGCGTGGGTTAATAAAGCTGTGACTGTTTGGACTGAACAGCTCACTTCAGCTGTCCGTCAGGGGGCTCCTACTGCTGACATGTTGCAGCTTCTTGCCAACATCTCTGAGGCTCAGCATTATGTTTCTGCTGCCCTGTTTGACGCTATGCGTATGGTACCCAGGGCATCAACTATGACTGTGGTAGCCACACGCGCTCTTTGGCTCAAGATCTGGTCTGTTGACATGGCCTCCAAGAGGGCTCTCCTGTCCTTGCCCTTTCAGGGCACCTCTCTCTTTGGGCCTGATCTCAAGGATCTGATCAGTGAAGCCACTGGAGGGAAGGGTACTCATCTGCCAGTGGTCCAGAGAAAGAAGGCACCTGTCAAAAGGAATCAGCTTTTTCGTCCCTTTCAGGCTGACTCGCGTCAGGCGACCGAGGAGGTGCCTCAGGCTCTGCGTTCCTCATCCAAGCCTAAGCAGCAATGGAGACCTAAGTCCTCCGCTAAGCCCAAGGCTTCCAAACCTCCTTCTGCATGACTCACCGAATCTGGGTCCCCACCCGCAGGTAGGTGGCCGTCTACGCCACTACCTCTCGGCTTGGGAGGCCTCTGTGGCGGACCCGGGGGTTTTGCAGGTGGTGGCTATGAGATACAGGATCCCTTTCACCTCTCTTCCTCCTTCCAGAACCTTCTCTTCTTGCTCTCCTCTGGGAGCGGGAAAACACCGCCTTTTCGAGGAGGCCATTCAGGCACTTCTGGACAATGCCTGTCAGGCCCTTCTGGACAAGGCAGTCCTGGAGCCAGTTTCTCCTCAGTAAAGGGGGATGGGGTTCTACTCCAAACTCTTTGTGGTTTCCAAGAAGGACGGCAGCTGTTGTCCCATTTTGGATTTGAAGGATCTCAACTCCTTTGTGGTTCGGTCCCAATTCCGCCAGGAGTCACTGTGCGCCTTGCTCTCATTCCTGATGTCAAGGTTTTCTTCCAGGGTGTTGCTCATACCCATCCTGTGTTTAAGTCCCCTGCTCCTCACTGGGACCTTAACTTGGTTTTGGGAGTCCTTCAGTGCCCTCCATTTGAGTCTTTGGCCACTATTCCTCTCCATCTGCTGGCGATCATGTCTGTTTGCAGTGTTGCAGAGCTGCGTGCCCTGTCCTGTAGGCCACCTTTTTTGGTGTTTCACAAGGACAAGGTGGTCCTTCGCACTTCGCAAGAGTTTCTCCCAAAGGTGGTGTCTGAGTTCCACATTAATCAGGAGATTGTGGTTCCTTCTTTCTGCCCTAACCCTACTTCTGACAAGGAGAAGGATCTTCACCTGTTGGATGTTGTGCATTGCACTGAGCCACTGAGGCATTCTGACACTCTTTTTGTCATCCTGAGGGTCCCAGGGCAGGGAAGCCTGCTTCCAAGGTAACCATTGCTTCTTGGATTAAGTCAACTATTCGTAAGGCTTACGAACTTAGGAAGAAGCCCTTTCCCTTTCAGGTCAATGCTCATTCTACGAGGTCTATTGGGGAATCTTGGGCCTACAAAAATCAGGCCTTTGCTGATCAGTTGTGCAAGGTGGCCACTTGGTCGTCTGTGCATACCTCTTCCAAACACTACCGTGTGGATGTGCTGGTATCGGCTGATGCCAGTTTTGGGAGGAAGATCCTGGAGTCAGCCTTGACTGTCTAGGATCTCATTAGCCTCTCAATACTCTCTCACTTTTTAAGCCCTGTTGGCTCTAGTTCAGTGTGCTGTGTACAGTTCCTGGGGTCTGTTTTACCCCGTTTACTGTCCGTTGACACTTTGCAGTTATTGTTGAGCTCTTCATGATCTGTAGGTTCATTGGTGCTTTGGTGACTTTGGGGGGCCTACGCCTGGTCCTTGCCTTTCTTCCCGCACTGGGGAACTTAATGGTTGGACATCCCAAAGTTACCAGTAACCTGTATTGGATGACAGAGAAAACGGGATTTTAGTCTTACCTGTTAAATCCTTTTCTCTTAGTCCATACAGGTTACTGGTCTCCCACCCTGTCAAGGGACCATTCTTGGCTCTCCTGTTGCAGAATGTGGGGGTCCTTTTGGGTTCATGCTCACAGGAGTCTTCCTTTACCTTCTTACTAGCTAGTCAATAGTTAGTCTGCAAATCTTACTGGTTGGGGATTGGCTGGCTGCAAGCTAAGGAGAGGAGGTAGGCTCCACCCAGCAGTCACTTTGCAGAATTGTTCCTGCCTAATTAAAAGGGC
This sequence comes from Rhinophrynus dorsalis, assembly GCA_037306005.1. Lineage (NCBI taxonomy): Eukaryota > Metazoa > Chordata > Amphibia > Anura > Rhinophrynidae > Rhinophrynus > Rhinophrynus dorsalis. The sequence goes on from CM074725.1 coordinate 152,751,579, forward strand.
TGATCGCCTACCCAAAGTTACCAGTAACCTGTATGGACTAAGAGAAAAGGATTTAACAGGTAAGACTAAAATCCTATTTTTTTTCTTTTATCCTCTCATTCACGTTCACAAATACAAAGGTGGGTTCAACATGCTTAACATACTTAAGATGCAAATATCTCTCAAACCGTAAAGGTTTGAGAGATGGGATTTTCTCCACATAGGTTTTTTTTTTTTTTAATATCTACAATACAACATAAAATGCTTATTGGACATTACTAACCCTTTTAGTATTATTCATATGCCTCCTTTAACGGTTTGCTCCAGAACTGTTTCTCATCTGCTTAGGATATCCGTGTCACAATCTCGCATACGCCTACACACCCACTGCTTCACAGTTACATACACTATATGACACACACACACACGCACACACTCTCTGCCTCACACAAACACACCCTGTCTCACAGTTGTACACTCTCTGCCTTACATGCGCACACACACAGCCTCACGGCTGTACACACAGTTATACACTATCTGCCTCACATGCATACCACAGACACATGCTCTGCCTCAAGCTTACATACACAAGCTCTGTCTCACATGTGCAGAATCACACACAGAAGGTGTGTGCTGAGGCATGGTGGAGGAAGGGAATATTAAACATGCTAAAGAGAGGGGAGAGGAACAGACACTGAGGTGGGAGAAGCACATGGAGACACACAGATGGAAAATGCTGTTCCACCTTCTTTGTCCATACACAGTAGCATTCCCTGGAGTCTTGCACTGCCTCTTTCCTGTAATACAGCTCTTCCTAGTGCCTTTTACATGTTAATCTCTTGAGTGCTAAAGAGAGTCCCAGTGCATTGCTGAGCAATGTTTTGGGCACCTCTCTGGCAGTCAAAACTTTAAAGTGTGCACCAATGCATTACATAATGTCTTTTATTAGGCGTGCCCAACTGTGGTGCTGCTGCATCTGTCCCAGGGCAGAAAGTCTGTGAATGAGTCCAACTGAGACGTCTGCTACTGCTTGTTTCCGTGAGAGTCTCCAGAACTCTATTCAAAATAATTTTCAGTTGTTCCCAGTGTACTCATTATCTAGTATCTGGACCCATGCCTTTTCATATATTTCTCATGTTCCAATACTTTTTCCAGGCTCTCATGATCTGTACTCATCATTATTTATATCTGTCTGAACCTATATGTAATTTTATTTGCAATTATTACTGCCCAGCTGTTCAGAGCTCCCGAGCTCATATTTAATTGGTGAGAATAATATGAGGGAATGTCGCCAATAAAAATGATCTGAGGTGTTAGAGCAGGTAAGAAAAGGGCAGATGAGAAGGCAGATCTGCGCTTATCTGCTGCCAGATGCTGTGTAAGGCCATTTGATTCCATGAATGCACATTAACCCTTTAAACAGGGCTTGACAAACCCAGATTATCATGATGAATAAGTGATTCAATATAGTGACTACACATAGTTCTTGTAAATAGCAAGCAGCATATTTTAGGTTTGTCTTTCAGTCCCTGTGTTCTAGATGTGTGCACAAAGGCTTGCACATTCCTCTGGCACTCAAGAGGTTAAGTGGTTGGCTTGTTAACACCATGGGGAGATTCAGTAAGCGGTGATAAAGTGGAGATGACTTCTCCAGTTCCTATGTGATTCTGTAGAGCCTATGCACTAAGATCTTCAAAGCTGAAGAAATCATAGTGCATTGGCTCCATAGAATAACATAGGAATTGGAGAAGTAATATCACGTTATCTCCACATTATCACCTCGTTATCCCCCACGTGTGCTCTTTGCCTGAAGTTTTCAAGTTGCTAATGAACACAGTGCATCTGCAGCCCCACATTATATATATCCGCACTGACTCCTGTCACACATAGGCAAAGCAGGGCTGGAGTTGAAGTGACTTATCAGTAACTTTATTTGGACATTGCAAAAGCGCAAATGCAATGTCTGACAAAAAGCATATATCATGTAAATGCACCGGTGGTGGCTTTAATGCTTTTTAGCTTGTGGAAATATCCACTGAATATTCTGTGCTAGATGTGGAAGAGCAATGTGCACAGGAAATGTGAAATAACTGTTTAAGAAAACAAGTAACAATAGTCCAAAATGAAAACCTTTTTAAAACTTTTAATACATCCCAGATTAGCCATCATTACACATCATCTATGTGGGCAGCCCTTTAACCCTTTGAGTGCTAGAGGGGCACGGAATGCATTGCAAAGCACTCAAAGGGTTAACACCACCCCTACAGCAGGCATATGGACAAGGAAGTTTGTTGCACTGATTTCTCTGCATCCCATTAGTACAAAGCCTTTGCTTCGGTGCAGAGAACAGTAAAGCTCGAAACACACATACAGTCCAACACTGCCCCTGCTTTGGAATGTGTAACACAATGTGGTTATTTTTTGTGTGCATAAATGTTTGTAGACATTGGTTAGATGCAAAGCACAAAACAGTTATTTGCACGTTTTGTAGGATAATTTGAGATGTACTTTCCTGTACACATCATATCCCAGCCCATACACCTACAAAAATGCACTTACTCTCATAATTTGAACTCCTAGGATTCTAAAAATAAATTCAAACTACCCTTTGAATGCCAGAGTGCCGTGCATTGCAGCCTAGTGCTGTTGATCTTCAGAGGTGTAACTAGAAGCCACTGGGCCCTGGTGCAAGAATTGCCATGGGCCCCCCGACCACATTGGGCACCTCCACTTTGCCCCCCATCTCCACAATGCCCCTCAATCTCCACATCGCTCCTTCCACAATGCCCCTCAATCTCCACATTGCCCTTTCCACATTGCCCCCATCTCCACATTGCCCCTTCCACATTGCCCTTAAATCTCCTACCTCCCTGGTGGTCCAGTGTCAGAGGACAGGTCTGTGCCTCTTTCTGCACAGACCTCTTCTCCCGTGCAGTCCTCTTCAGTAATGCAGAGCGCTGGGAAATGATGTCATCTCCCAGTGCTCTGCATTACGAGAGTGCCGGTCTGCCAGAGGGAATACTGATCTCAGTGCAGTGCTCTGCATTACTTAATTGGGGCCGTCAGGCGAGGGGGTGGCAGGGGGAGGCTGTGACCCCTGTGACCCCTATGGTTACGCCACTATTGATCTTGGGAGGTATCCGATTGCCTTTTGGAGTCAGGAATAGTTCTACCTAATTGGAAATGGCATTAATGTTTGTTGGGTTTTTTTGTTTTTCCTTTCTCTGAATAGACTACTACAAAGATGATATGGCAAAAGTTGAACCTGATAGACTCAATTTTCAACCTCATCAATGAACTTTAAAAAAAAAAATGTTCAGGCTCACTTTTGCCAAAGGCAGACACATGACAGAGTATTGCTAGAAGTCCATAGTACTGTACGGTGAGACACCAGCAAAAAACCTCATACAACTAACTTTTGCACTTCTATAGCAGAATAAACATTACCCACCCCTATATACTATATGAAATCATATGCATGCCCAGCACAAATCCATAATTAGCAGAAACACATAAGGATATTTTCGGCTTTATGAACTAAAGTACACATTCCATTGGTTATGTGGCAAAACAGCTCAATAAGGATGTAGAAACATATATCCCGAAAGTAGACTAACATAGGAATCGGAAAATGCCTAAGGTTTCTTCCTACACAAAATGGTGTAGCAAGGAAATTTTTGTTAAAGTGGAACTTTATAATATTGACCCCCCCAATACACTTGTAATATAGCGATAGGCAAAGTAATAGTTGTATTATGGTGAATAAATGAATGTTATTGAAGTAATCCACCTTCTTCTGCAGGCATCCAGTGGACAGCAGTGGACAACAGCACAGACCTCTTAGAGGGAAGTTGCTGCTGATTCTGCTGTGTCTGTCCCGTGCACTGATTGGTGGTGACATTCGTTGGTTACCTTAAGGTAACTGGAGTTGCTGCCTGTGCAAGCGCACAGAGCTTCTCTTGTAAGCTGTATGTCATGGATGCCTGTTGAAGAAGTTGGATTACTTCAATAAAGTAGATTTATTCACCATAATAATATTGGGGGGCAATATTATAAAGCTGAAAGTTCCGCTTTAAATATAGGGGCTTCAGAAATCAACACTGAAGTCACACTTTACTGTAGAACATATCAAGCAGGGTCAGTGTAACAAACAGTATGAAATATAATAACTTCATATCTCCTTAGTACATTGATATGCAGTATTTATAAGAGCACAAATGTTTGTCCTTCTCTGGGGGCCCAAATTAGTAACAACAGGTAAAAGAATTTTGATGGTTATGGAGATAAACAAAATGCACAGCACATAGCCTAATCAGACATGTTCATCAGCCTTTGGGATATTACTCATCACTCCTCAGCCCTCTTGATTTTCTCTTGGTCCCTGAAGGGTACTAAGAGAGCATGCATAGGCAGGGGACAGTGAATAATATTACCCCTGCTGGCTTCTTTTCATGTGTGGCTGTTCAGTGTGCTCTGCCTGATGGGCTACTTCTTTGCGTGCAAAGAAGAAAAGCCTCCAGAGGGGAAGGGATTTGTTTTTAATACTGAGAATGAAGGAGGTGGGGAGGGATAGAAAGTGAAGATTGACCCCACTGTCCCCTATGGCAGATACACCCCATAATGCACTGACTGCTTAAAGGGGAACTTTCACCTCAGAACATTTTTTTACCAACTCGTTAAGCAGTGTTGAAAAAGGTGCTTCTTTTTTTTATTTCTACATACTTAGTAAGATATTTTATGTCCAAGCTGCACACTTACGCATTCAGCGGCACAGGTATCTTCGGCACAGCTCCCCATTCTCCTCCCACCTCCCTCCCAGCTGCCCCGGCGAGCACGTTCACACTTCACTTCAGTGTGCTGTGAACAGCTCCTAACGTTACAACAAGAAGCGATTCGCATTATACTGAGGTTGCAACCTCAGTATAATGCGAATCACTTCTTGTTGTAACATTAGGATCCACTCACAGCACACCGAAGTGAAGTGTGAACGCGCTCGCCGGGGCAGCTGGGAGGGAGGTGAATGAACTAGTGCTGGGAGCTGTGCAATGCGGAAGTGTGCGGCTAGAACATAAAATATCTTCCTAAGTATGTAGAATTAAAAAAAAGAAGCACCTTTCCCAGCACTGCTTAACCATTTAATGAGTTGGTAAAAAAAAATATCTGAGCTGAAAGTTCCCCTTTAAACGCCTTGGAAGCCAGAGAATTGTCCAGCATGAGCACGTGTCTGGCACACAAAGGGAGAGGTTACCTACAGTATGCTCTTTGGTAATACTGATGATACATTTAAAGGGATAGTAACGTTTCACATCATAAAAGCAACTCCAATTAAGCTTCATAGTATTTTGGCCATGGAGAGTATTATTTCAATACTGTCAGAGTTGTAGTCCAAGAGTAATTGAATGATAAAGTATCCACCTCCCACCCTTTTTACTGATGTAACGCCGCTCAGAACCACCACAGAAAGGTGGTGTGCAAATGGATCGCAGAGAAGGACAATCTTCATTGAGCATAAGGAAAAAACCTGTCAATGGTGGCAGGGTTTCCTTATGCTCACAGTAAGCTGTATGGTCTTGAGACCAGATTCCACATATGAGGAGAGGTGGGTTACCCTAGGTAAAAGGGGTGGGATGTGGATACTTTATCTTTCAATTACTCTTGAACTACAACTCTGACAGTATTGAAATAACATTCTCCATGGCCCAAATACTATGAAGATTAATTGAAGCTGCTTTTATTTTGAAACATTACTATCTCTTTAAAATTGTGACCAATGTCAGTTTATATAAATGTATATGTTCCTACTCGCCTTACCTAATTATTGGTAAAGCGCAAGGGGAATTGCAATGCTCCCAAATAACATGGTCCATGAACCACATTTAGTGCATATTTATGGCTTTATTCACTATGCTAAAAGTAAGATACTGGAGCAAGCCAACTGCACCATTTGGCTGAAATAACTGTTCCTGTTGCTATAAATGGGACTTTTAACTCCTTGAGTGCTAGTTAAGTCTCCAACTCATTGTGAAACAATTCATTGGAGACCTCTAGCATTCAAGGGGTTAAACTCCCAATTTAAATCAATGAAAACTGTCATTTTTCCCAAGTGCTATAGTTGATTTGCTCCAGAATTGTTCCTTTTTAGCATTACCACCCTTAGGGCTTGATTCAAATGTTGGCGTTAAAACCAATGTGAAGAAAAAAACTGCCTTCGCTCGTTAAGCAAGACCAGGTAACGTGAGATTCAAATCTTCCTTACCCAGAAAGCCTAACGAGCGATAACCAACAAAATACACGTTAACCTTAAACCTGCGTTGCATAGAAAATCTTACCTAAAAACACACAATAAAAATGTTACCTAGCACCACAGCCAATCACAGCACTGCAAAGTATCAAGTTCAGTCAGAAAATCAAAAACCCACGTCAGCAATTCTGAACAGCTTTCTCTGTGCTTCCCTACCCAGCCACTAGGGGAACGCAGAGATGGCTTTCAGCACCATGGACAGCTTTGAATGCCATAGGGATGTGCACTGCTCACCCCTGTGGCATTCAAAGGGTTACAATCAATAAAACTAGTACACCAAGCATTACACAATGCCCCCTTCCACATCCCCCCCTTAGTATGTCACATATATTGCATATATGTGACATACTAACCCCATCTACATCCACCTCATGGATTTCCATGTAGTGGACAAATCTGTCTTTTATTCCACAATTAACCCTTTGAGTACCAGAAAGGTAGGAAAGCATTGCTTAGCATGTTTCCTACCCCTCTGGTACCCAAAGGGTTAATAGGCAAGGTATGGACTACATACCTTGCCTGTATATATGTGTGTGTGTTTGTGTTTGTTTTAAACTTTTTTTAATTAAAATACTATTATTAGACATTAGTTTAAATTAGATCTCATTCTTTTTTAACCCCCTACCTCCTGTGTCCCATTGCTATTAGTACTTTTGCTCCACTTGCAATGCGTTGCATACCACTCTGGCACTCAAAGGGTTAACTTAGAGCTCATCCATTCATAATGCCCTACTTACTGTGTCCCTTTGCTTTTAGTACTTTTGCTCCACTCTCAGTTTGAAGAAGAGTGGAGCAAAAGTACTAATAGCAATGGGACACAGGAGGTAGGGGGTTAAAAATGAATGAGATCTAATTTAAACTAATGTCTAATAATAGTATTTTAATAAAAAAAAAAAGTTTAAAACACACACAAACAAACACACATATATACAGGCAAGGTATGCAGTCCATACCTTGCCTATTAACCCTTTGGGTACCAGAGGGGTAGGAAACATGCTAAGCAATGCTTTCCTACCTCTCTGGTACTCAAAGGGTTAATTGTGGAATAAAAGACAGATTTGTCCACTACATGGAAGTCCATGAGGTGGATGTGGATGGGGTTAGTATGTCACATATATGCAATATATGTGACATACTAAGGGGGGGGGGTGGAAGGGGGCATTGTGTAGTGCTTGGTGTACTAGTTTTATTGATTGTAACCCTTTGAATGCCACAGGGGTGAGCAGTGCACATCCCTATGGCATTCAAAGCTGTCCATGGTGCTGAAAGCCTTCTCTGTGTTCCCCTAGTAGCTGGGTAGGGAAAAGCACAGAGAATGCTGTTCAGAACTGGAGACATTGGTTTTTTTACTCTGTGTGGTGTGCTGTTCTCCAAAAATAATAGGCGTTAGATTTCTGGAGAGAAATGTTGCAATTTAACGCGAGTTAGCCCTAACTCCAACATTTGAATAGCTTTTGGCGTCGCTTGTACATTATCCTCTATGGGTGAGATCTTGCTGTTCTGGCGACCGGCGAAGTGTGTTTCAGAACTGGTGTCGCTTGTTACTAGTGGAACATTTGCATTGCTCAGTTGACGTTAAAACCAGCGTCTCCATTTTTTTCTGGCGACGCCAACATTTGGATCGAGCCCTTAGTGTGCTGTGCTCAGTCCAGTTTTTTTATTACCATTGGGAGATCAGGGGCTTGATTCTATTTGGGCCGTTAGGAAAATTAAATTAATAGCGGTAGTTTTAAGTCACAGTATTCTAACACCTGGCTTCTATCACCTGTACTGTGACAAACCACCGTCAGTTAAAAATGATACACTTTAGCTCCCATTGAAAGCAATCGAACAGCACGCCCATTTTCCATTCTCTTCAATGTGTTGGCTGTTAATATGCATTAAGGGGAATGCATTTTCGGCTGCTAGTTCAGGGCCAATCAAACTTAGGCTTTGAGTCACTAACGCATGTTAAAAAAACAGCACAGAACAATAGGACAGCAGTAAAAAAGCAAACATGGACACACAACCCGTTATCCCTACACTAGTAACCACAGATGAACTGAGATGGGGGTGAAACAATCCATATCAATTCACCCATATCACAAACAGATAAATACGTTTAAAAAATAAATAATAAATAAGTCCCCCTCCTAGTCCTAACATTAACTTATGTCACATGCCCCCTGCTAACAAGTTTAACAAATACTGTGTGTTTGGAGTGGGGGGTTGACTGTGAAATTACCTCATGAGCAGTGTTTGACACTATGTTAAACCTCGTATGCTTGCTAGTTTCCTTTGATGTTCCAGCTTCTTGCACTGTTTACATGGGTTGTGGGAACAGAAAACGACAATGGACATTTGGCCTCAATTTGAGTTCATGCAGCCAACACTTGTTGCAGAGGATGCTGGTCGGGGAATAGAATTTTGATGGTACAACAATGTGTGTAGTAGCTAGTACTCTTTTTGACACTAACTCGTGCTTTACCGGGTTCAACAGAATCGCTCCACAGCACTGAATTACACCATTATATGCTCTGGCTGGAAACATGAGACCCAGGAACTGACCCAACACTGCTATTACCTTAGCAATACACTGTCCATCCCCCCACCCCACTGTTTTTGTGTTTTTCTCTCTCTCTCTTTACACTTCTGCCTTCCTTTACTGCTGTCTGCGTCAGCCATGTACTTCCCATCCTCCCCATAATGTACCACCTGTCTGTCTTTTTGCCTCCCTTAATCCCATGTTTTCTACCACTACCCTCTGCCTACACCACATCCCCCTGTCTCTCTCATCAGCTGCCACGTGGTGCTTATCAGCTACCACATGGGCTGCTTCCCACCTCTTCTGTTTCCCCCTGAGCTCCTTCCTTCTTTCACATATACTTCCTGTAACCCCTAAAGGCCCAGAGGGATGTGCAACATAGTTTTTGTGTGTAGGGAAGGTGAGGGTTACATTACATATGTCTATGCATTTCCTCTGCATGCTTCGACATTGATTTTCCATAAAATCACTTTTGGCTCCTAACTTTTCAATGCAGGTCCTTAGATTTCATAATATTTGTCCGGCCCTGCCTTGAATGACCAGAGGAGTGCACAATGTATTGCGATGAGGTATGACAGGTGCACAGAGTATGAATAACACTAAGTAGTTAATTCTTGGAGATGGTGTCCCCTCTGGTGCTGCTCAGGCACATGCTTTGCTCCCTAGTGCTACTGCGTAGAAGAAATTTACATGTTCATATCAGTCTGGTCCCACTCTCAGCAGTCTTGGAGCTTCAACTGTGCCGCACCTTCTCCGGCGTCCACACTGAGCACCAGGTCGTCTTCTCAGAATTACGTCAAATAGGAGGGACTCCAGTCTATGCAGACTGTGAATTTGCTTCCTCGTGAGATCTCATGACGAAGTAGGCTTGCTCCACAAAATGTACGTCGGGAATATTACCATAACCTGTCAGTGTGGGAGCTGGGAGATCGGCACCAGAACGAGGCAGCAAGTTCACAGTTTGGATTGGCTGGAGTTCCACCGATTTTATGTCATCGTGGTAAGACGGCCTGGAGCTCAGTGTGAACGCTGGAAAAGGTGCGGCATGGTTGAATCCCCACAACTTCTGGCATACGATATCTTTGGAGTGATTTGTTTTGTACTTCTTGGGAGTAGATCCCCGGAAGGGCAGCTATTGTTTTAATTATGATTTGTGTCAAATAATAATAAATACTACATTTAGAGCCGGCTCAGTTTTGCTCCCCTGTTCCTCTTCTTTTTCTGTAAGTGTTTTACTACTTACAAGCTGGCACTGCTTGTATACAGGATTTGAGCATCAGGTGCTGGATGAACTATTTACTTTGAGTTACTGTGGACTTTTTATATGGACCGATTAGGCTTGAGCACTAAATTGATTGTTTTTATTTGATCTCACTCACAGACAAGCATAGCAACAAAACATCAGGTAAATCTCAGAGGGAGAGAAACAGTTAAACCCCAAATGTACATTTTGTCCTTTAGTGGGATTAGCCAATGAGGTGCCGCTGCAATTCTAGGCACAAGGAGCAAAAGGCCCATACCTGGATACCGTCCCACTTGGGAATACTAAAAAACAAGAGGTGTGATAAGCTTGTACTGATGAAAAAATACATCTAAGTAGTTCATATGTGAGTATTATGCCCTCTCAAGTGCTGCTCAGTCACTTTTTTAGGTACCATGTGCCATTGCAGAGAGAATACTTCTATATTCATATCTGTCTGGTGCTGCCCAGTGATAGTCCAGTACTGAAATGTTATGCAGATCTTCTCTGCACAAGAGAACAGCTCAACAATTCAGCCTCCGCAATCTGTCTGTGGAAATGTGAGATTGGATCTTTCTCACTCGATATGCACAGCCCCACACACACAGTCTGAACGCTGAGAGATCAGATTATCTGCATTGTGGTCTGTGTGTGAGTGTAGTGAGGCTATTGCAGAAATATGATCAATCTGTGATTGCTGGTCATTTCCGACCAAACTTGAGATGTGTATGGGCACGTAAAAGAGACCTAACTATTCAAAATAATAACACCCAAATTACCTTACTTATGCCAAAAAATCCTAATGGCCCCTATACATTTTGCACATGAGTTTTGGGCAGGAGATAACCTCATGGAGACAGACATAACCGTTTCAGGAAGACACCACAAGACCTCAAACTCTGCTTACAATCATAACCCTTTAAGGATCAAAGTGGAGTGCATCACATTGCTCTGTAATGCAATGCTCACACCCTTGGCTCTTAAAGAATTAAGTAGGCTTATGCACTCTGCCTGCTTCAGTTAACCCTTTGAGTGCCAGAGGGGTACGCAACGCGTTGCTTTGCAATGCGTTGCATATCTCTCTGGCACTCAATGGGTTCAAATAAAAAAAAAAACTACTAGCAACAACGACATCTGCCTACATCAGTGACACTTGGGACCAATTCATATTGATATTGATGGTAAGGTAAGGTGGGGGGTTATTATCAGAAGCTGTTACTTCTCCTTTACGAGTCAGTTTTACTGCAGAGTCCCGTCACTGTTTTTCCAAAAATGCACCAAAATTTTTAAATCGATAGGTACATAAAAACATATTGCTTTGTATCCAAAGTTATGAGAATATTAACCCTTTGAGTGCCAGAGGGGTAAGCAACTCATTGCTTTGCAAGCGATTAAGAGATGAATTTCAAGAAATGAGCTGTCCTTCTAGTCTGCAAAATCCAGTACATTCTCTGGAGCTCCATTCCCCGTTCCCAGAATCCTTCTCCCAGAGGGGCCAGCAGTCTGAGTCAAGAATTCAGAGCACTCTGCTATAACAATGACATTGACGTTTTTATCTTGCTGTCATTTCCAGGACAAATTCTTAAACAAACAATCTGCGCCATAGACCATTTTACCATAATGTTTTTTGCAGTCTCCAGATTACACTTGATCAAGTACATTAGCAAATTAGATTAATTGGAGTGTTTCTCAGTTCTCCATAGATGTGTATTTCATAGTTCAGTATTTCAAGGCTTGCCATATTTCAAAACAAGTTTTCCATGTATATAGTTTATATATATATGTGTGTGTGTGTGTGTGTGTGTGTGTGTGTGTGTGTGTGTGTGTGTGTGTGTGTGTGTGTATTTCAAACATCTGTATGGCATAAAACCTGTTATATAAGATGGAAAGGGTGAAGTTTAAAGGGATAGTAATACTTCGTTTTAACTTTATTTTATTTTGTAGGCATTAAAAAAACATGAAGAATCACTCAAACCTTTATGGTTTATGAGATATTCACAAGCAAAGTTTCCCCCTCCCGCCCCTTTTACCTACTGTAAACAATCTCTTCTCAGATGTGGAATGCAGTCCATAGACTGGACAGATAACAGAAGGGGACACTCTTATTCCTATGAAAACAATGAAATCCCTGCCCACCTTGACAAGCTTATCAGGTTTTTCCCTTATCTTAATTGAAGATTGTCCCTCTCTGCAGTCTACCTGGGCAGCTCCCTTCTGCCCTGGCTGAAAAGTGTTACATCAGTAAAAGGGGCGGGAGGGGGACACTTTGCTTGTGAATATCTCTTAAACCATAAAGGTTTGAGAGATAAGACATATCATTCTTCATGTTTTTTTAATGCCTACAAAATAAAATAAAGTTAAAATGAAGTATTACTATCCCTTTAATATTAGACGGCTATGGAGAATTTCGATATTCACTACTATTGAGTTGTTTACTATTAACCTGGTTATGAACCTGACTGAAGACTTATACAGTTACAGGACATAGTCAAGCTTTACTTCAACATCCTAAGCTAGTGGCCTATGTCTCTCTCAACCCCTACCCTTGAATACCTAATTCTTATTGCATATATTAAAGGGTTAGTAATGTCTTCTATAAATAAAAAGTAATATTGTAGATAATCAAAAAATAAATCCATCAATGCTAGTCTGATCTCTCAGACCTTTATGGTTTGAGAGATATACGGTGATAAAGTTCCCCCCTCGCTGATGTCAGCTGTGAAGCTGAAAGATGGAGATTTGTGTCGGCCGACTCGAGGCGGCTCTTCAGCAGAGCTGAAATACCACAATCTAAAAAGAAATACTTCATTGGAACAGTCTACAAAGTGTGTCTGGTTTGCAAGCACACTTTGTAGATTGTTCGAATTAAGTATTTCTTTTTAGATTGAGGTATTTCGGCTCTGCTGAAGAGCCGCCTGCTGGTCTCCTGACCAGGATCATCTTCTGTCAGCTAGAGGCTGATGTCAGGGAAAGGGGAGGGAGGGGGGAACTTTATCACCTATATCTCTCATACCATAAAGGTTTGAGAGATCGGACTGGCATCAATGGATTTATTTTTTGATTATCTACAATATTACTTTTTATTTATATAAGACATTACTAACCCTTTAAAGTATGTCTCATTTGCCAAGGTAAAGTGCTCGTATCACATCACCCCAAAAATTCTACCATAGTATATCCCCCCTCATTGATGGATTACAACTCCCACTGGCCTGCTAAGGATAATGGGGTTTGTAGTCAGACCTCATTGTGGACAGACTTTGGCGGGACGGGAGCTCCGGGAAAGAGACCAGGTGTGTGCATTTCTCAATATGTATTTTAAATATAAATATGTTCTATTATGTGTACATTGTTTTATCCCCTGATGAAGTGAGCTTTGTACTCACGAAACGCGTAGGGCTATGACTGATGCATTATAATTTATATTTTTTATATAAATAAAGTATTGGTACTTTTTATTATATATCTACCCTTCTTTTGGCTGAATTCTGCTACATTAAGCCGGATCGGGCTTTATACACATGGGACAAGAGGCTGGTGAGTTTGTTTTATCACAGGGGTCTCTTTTGGTGTGGTTTTCACACAGATACTCTCTCAGAGGACATATGTTTATATATTTGGATATAGAATTTCCACCTACATTGTCCAAGGAGAAGTGAGTGAACAGACTGCCATATCTCCAGACCAGTGAAGATTCCTGCTGACTATTTCCTTTATGGGCCTCACTTACAAGAATTTGTCTTGTAAGTAGATTCATGATTACATATTTTTAACCATCTTTTTATATGGATTTCTCTCAGATGGTTTGCGCCTGTGTTCTTGTTTTCTAGGGTTTGTAGTCCTGTAACAGATGGAGAACCAAAGGTTTCCCTGATTTACAGTGACAAAGAATTGGTATTAGATAATAATCTTTTGGCTCTGCACGTCTATCCATTTCCTGTAAGCTCAGAATTCATTAGTCTTTGGACTTATTTAATACTCTGAATAGCCTTAAAGGGATAGTAACACTTCGTTTTAACTTTATTTTATTTTGTAGGCATTAAAAAAACATGAAGAATGATATCAGTCTTATCTCTCAAACCTTTATGGTTTATGAGATATTCACAAGCAAAGTTCCCCTCCCCGCCCCTTTTTCCTAGTGTAAGCCATCTCTTCTCAGATGTCAGTCTGGTTGTATGACAGTACAGATAACAGAAGGGGACAATCTTCTTTGTATTAAAACAATGAAAGCCCTTCCCCCCCTTGACAAGTTTTTCAGCTTTTTCCATTATCTTAATTGAAGATTGTCCCTCTCTGCAGTCTACCTGGGCATCTCCCTTCTTATCTGGCTGAACAGGGGGGGGATACTTTGTTTGTGAATATCTCTTAAACCATAAAGGTTTCAGAGATAAGACTTATATCATTCTTCATGTTTTTTTAATGCCTACAAAATAAAATAAGGTTAAAATGAAGTATTACTATCCCTTTAAGCCTATCCCATGTAAAATCAGATGTCAGAGCTGCATGACTGGGAGAAAGAAATAAAAAAAAGAAACCGTGCCCACGTGCATGAGATGGGAAAGCAAGCGACTGATTAGGAATTATGTTTTATCTGTAAATTGTGTGGAATAGACCCTACCTACCCACTGAGAAAGAAAAAACATTGTATGTACTACATAACACACAATATCACTCTCACTTTCTTTCTGTCTCTCAAATATTATTTTGTTTTGTACCTGTGAAAATTCAGCTTTGTTGTGGAAAAAAATTGCATAGAAATCTGAGCCCTCACAAATATTTCCCATAATTAAATGAAGAATGTGTTCAAGGGACATGAGCAGAAATGGACAAATGTATCTCTAAAATATGCAAAAAAAAAAAAAAAAAAAAGGAGATTGATTTATCCCGTGAACGTAGAAAAGTTTGTCCCCACTCGCATAACAAATTTGCTCATTTAAGTGAAGATGTTGGGGAGGCAAACCCAGAAGTGGAATTGCTGGTGAAGACTGTTCTCCCTAACAGCCTGGAGAACAGCTAATCTAGCACAGAGGGGATCCAGAGGAAAGTGAAGCCTAGGCAGGTTGTGGTGGGGCTGGAGAGGATCCAGCTGTCTTGGTGCATATTGGTACCAATGACAAAGTAAGAGGAAGGTGGAGAGTCCTAAAAGGTAATTTTAGGGATTTAGGCAGTAAGATTAGTAACTGGACCTCCAAGTTAGTATTCTCAGAGATACTACCTGTGCCATGCGCTACGCCAGAGAGACAGCGGGAGATTAGGGAGCTCAATGCATTGCTGAAGTCTTGGTGTAAGAAGGAGGGCTTTGGGTTTTTAGAACACTGGGCTGATTTTGCTTTGGGGTACAATCTCTATAGCAGGGATGGATTGCACCTGAATGCAAGAGGGTCTCAAGTGCTTCGGGAGAGGATGACTAGACGGTTGGAGGAGATTTTAAACTAGGAAGGGGGGAGGGGCCAATAATTATTGGGATAGATAGTATAGAAAGGGAAGGCAATGTAGTTAATAACCAGGTGGGAGGATCTGGGGGCGGGGTTAGTACAGATAATAGGGAGAAGCCTATAAACCACATCAAAATTAAATCACAAATGGAACACAGCAGTGGCATAAATTGTATGCTTGCAAATGCCAGAAGTTTAACTGGTAAAATAGGGGAACTGGAGCTGGTAGCTGAAATTGAAAACTATGACTTGATAGGCATAACAGAAACATGATGGGATGACATACATGATTGGTCAATCAATTTGGAGGGCTACATGTTATTTAGAAAAGGTAGGTCAAACAAAAGAGGTGGTGGGGTCTGTCTGTATGTCAAACCAGCATTATTGCCTCAATTGCGGGAAGATATATGTGATGACAGTAGTAAACATGTGGAATCTCTGTGGGTTGAAATAGTCACTGGGGGTAAAACTGCCCAGAAAATATTAGTGGGTATTTGTTATAAACCACCAAACATTGGTGACCTTGAAGAATCAAAGCTATTAATGCAAATAGAAAAGGCTTCTCAAATAGGGAGAACTATAATTATGGGGGATTTTAATTATCCAGAAATAGATTGGAAAAATGGAACAGCTAATTCTGCTAAAAGCAGCAAGTTTCTGAACTTGTTGAATGACAATTTTTTGTCACAACTAGTGCAGACCTCAACCAGAGGGAATGCGTGTCTGGATCTGGTAATAACTGACAATGAAGAACTTATCTCTAACATCCAAGTAAGGGAGCACTTGGGGAATAGTGACCATAACATGGAATCTTTTGAGATTAATTCAAAAAAGCAATTTGGTATGGGTTCCACCAAAACACTGAATTTTAAAAAGGCCAACTTTAGCAGGTTTAATTCATCCCTTGGTCTCGTTGACTGGGATAAAATATTTTCAGGAAAAAACACAGAAGGTAAGTGGAATGCCTTCAAAATAACATTGCAAAAATACACATATAAATTCATCCCTGTTGGAAACAAATACAAAAGAAGCAAATTAAAACCAATGTGGCTAACCAGTAAAGTAATTCATGAAATAAATAACAAGAAAGTGACATTTAAACATTATAAAGCTGAGGGATCAGCAGAGACATTTGCAGAATACAAAAATGTCAACAAAACCTATAAAACGGCTGTTAAATTAGCTAGACTAGAGAATGAAAAAAATATTGCTAAGGAGAGCAAAAGCAACCCAAAAAAATTTTTTAAATACATTAATGGCAAAAAATTAAAGTCTGATAATGTTGGGTCCTTGTTATCTGAAACGGGTGAGATGGTCAAGGGGGACAGAGAGAAGGCAGATATTTGAATAATTTCTTTTCTTCTGTTTTTACCAAGGAAGACCCAATGGACAAGAATCTGCAAACTACTTTTACAGAACAGTCACAGCAAACATGGGACTGGCTAACACAAGAAAAAGTGTTAAAACAATTGAATGGTGTTAAGGTAGACAAAGCTCCGGGGCCAGATGGTATACACCCACGGGTACTTAAAGCGCTAAGCCAGACCCTGGCCAGACCGTTATATTTGATTTTCAGGGATTCTCTTATTTCAGGTATGGTGCCCATGGATTGGCGTAAAGCAGATGTGGTGCCCATATTTAAAAAGGGATCAAAGTCACAGCCAGGAAATTACAGACCTGTGAGCTTGACATCTGTGGTAGGGAAGCTGTTTGAAGGGTTGCTAAGGGAATATATTCAAGAATTCTGCTGGAACAGGAATATCATTAGCCATAGCCAACATGGCTTTGTGAAAGACAGGTCTTGTCAAACGAACTTGATCGCATTTTATGAAAAAGTGAGTAATAATGTAGATGAGGGAGCGGCAGTTGATGTGATCTATTTAGACTTTGCCAAGGCATTTGATACAGTTCCGCACAAGAGGTTACTGTACAAATTGAATGAAATAGGCCTAGGGGAAAATGTTTGTGTGTGGATTGGAAATTGGCTGAAAGATAGAATGCAAAGAGTGGTAGTAAATGGCAAGTTCTCCAGTTGGATAAAAGTGATAAGTGGAGTACCTCAGGGATCTGTCCTGGGTCCTCTTCTTTTTAATTTGTTTATTAATGACCTCCCAGAGGGCACAGGGAGCCATGTATCAGTGTTTCACTGTCGTCCAATACAGGTCACTGGTACTCTGGGAGGCGATCCGCCCCTTTAATAGGCAGGAACAATTATGCAAATGATTGCAGGGGGCGGAGCCTCCCCTCCTACTTAAGCTGCCTTCAGGCCAGAGCCACTAGATTGATTTGTTCCTGGGTGCTGTGCACACCAGGTGGAGAACATCTATGGATTCAACTTAGTATTTTGTTATTTTTCTTTCAATATGGAATACCACCATTAGGAGGGTGACCATGGCTGTGAATTGCCCTCTTTAAAGTGGCTAGTGCAGCTTCCAGGGATTTTCTGTGGACCTTATGCCCTGAAGAGGGAACAGCTTGAGTCAAGCAGCTTCCCTGCTGAGGAATTTACCTCTGGTCTATTCCCACTTCATCATGGTCACCTGAAGACAGAAGTCCTGCAGTAAGGTGAGCCACCCCTTGAGTGCTGAAGGTCCACTTGTCCCCACAGTGTCCCTTTGATGGGCTTGTATTTGGGAGTTTGCATTGCACTCCAGCACTCATAGGGTGTTTTTATTTGCATTTATCATGTTTATGCAATTTCTGTGGTATTCTCTGGGTTTTGGAGCTTTGGGTATAATTTTATTTATGTTTCTCATGTATTGGGTTACTGTTTAGCACTTTTTAAAGTTCAGTGGGACTTTATTACAATTTAGTGTTTCGCGCCTTTAAGCGCGCCTTTTCCCGCTTAGACGCCATTGCTCCTTTACTCTCTATGGGATTTCACAGTGTGGGACATATCTCTGGAACCGCTTGTCACAGCAACTTCAGAGATGGCTCATTTTACTTCTATGCTCCTGCTCTATCATCCGGTGTATGTTTACAGGGTGTGGGGAGTTCAGGGGGGCTTCAGGCACTGTTTGGGGTACTTCTGAGAGAAAAACTACATTTCCCATGAGCGCCCGGTTTGCGCTCGTTTCTGATTGGCTGACCTGACGGCCGCCATTTTGTGGTGTTGTTTCTCAGCGAGTATACTACGCAGGGACCGAGCCTTCTCTCCTCTCAGCAGATTAACCCTTCGCTGGCCAGATAAGTCCGTTTTTAGGCATTTCTGGGGTGAAACTTTAATCTTTCACACTTTTACTGGGTGATATTGTTAAGTGGTGTATATTGACGCTGTGAGCATGTCTACTCCACTGGAGCCAGGGGCTAGACCCAAGACTAAAGAGGCTGGGGTGTCTGTTCCCCCCATTGCGCTTTGCTCCTCTTGTCACTCTGGGGTGCCTAGAGATTGTTCTGGTAATTTATGCCCTAAATGCACTGATTGTCGTGATAGCAACCCTGGGCTTCCCAGCCATGCTATTGAGCCAACTTGGGTGAAAGAGTTTAAAGCTGCCACTAGGGATCTCAGATCCACACTCCAACTCTTTCCCTCTCAGGTACAGGGGGCTCTCCAGGTTTGGCAGACCCCCTCCACGGTCAGGACTTCCCTGCCTAAGCCACAGGGGGCTCCTGATGTGTCTGATTCTTCTGAAGAAGAACTATTGCAGGATTCTGATGCTGAGGAAGGCACTGTTATTGAGTCTAACAGGTCCATTGGGGACCCTTATGAATGTGACCCTGAGGTTTCTGCTGAGGGTTTGATTAGAGCTGTGTTAACTACGCTCAACCTTCCTCTGACTCAGGAATCTACTCATGATCCAACTGACGTTTTCCAAAAACCATCTAAGGAGGTTGTATGTTTTCCAACTAACCCTACCCTTGCCCGTCTAGTCTCTGAGGCGTGGAGGAATCCTGATAAATCCTCCTCAGTGTCCAAAAAGTTTGCTAAACTTTACCCTTTTCCTGAGACTGAACTGGCAAAATGGGTTCATCCTCCCAAAGTGGATGCTCCTGTTTCCAGGCTATCCAAATCTACTGCTTTAGCTGTCTCTGATGCCTCTGCCCTGCAGGATTGGACGGACAAAAAGTTAGAACTTGCTCTTAAGTCTATTTTTGCCTCCATTGGCACTGCCATGCGTCCAACCTTTGCAGTGGCGTGGGTTAATAGAGCTATTGCGGCCTGGACTGAACGACTGACTGAGGCAGTCCGCCAGGATGCACCGGTATCTGAGCAGTTGCAGCTCCTTGCTAATATTACTGAAGCACAAAATTATGTTGCTGATGCTGCCTTTGATGCTTTGCGCATGATGGCGAGGGCCTCCACTTCATCTGTGGTGGCCAGACGTGCCCTTTGGCTGAAAATTTGGTCTGCTGATACAGCCTCTAAGAAAGCCTTGTTTTCCTTGCCCTTTCAGGGGAACTTGCTATTTGGTTCTGAACTCAAAGAAATGATCAGCGAGGCTACTGGCGGTAAAAGTACTCTTCTACCCTCAGTCTTCAAGAAGAAGTTTCCAGCCAAACGCAATCGGTCCTTTCGTTCCTTTCAGACTGAGACACGCTCCACGTCCCAGACGGGTCCGTCCTCTGCGCGCTCCTCCTCCAAGCCCAAGCAGTCCTGGAAGCCCAAAGTTGCCCCCAAGGCCAAGACCTCCAAGACTGCTTCGGCATGACTCACCGAACCCGGGTCCGCATCCGGCTGTAGGTGGACGTCTCCGCATCTTTCGCCGGACTTGGGAGGAGTCAGTGGCGGACCCATGGGTCATTCAGGTAGTGTCAGAGGGATACAGGATCCCTTTCTCTTCCCTTCCTCCTTTTCGGTTCCATTTTACTCGTCCTTCTCAGGAACCTACAAAAAGACGTCTGTTCGACGACGCTATTCAAGATCTCTTGGACAAGGAGGTCCTGGAGTTGGTTCCTCCAGAGGACACAGGTTCAGGATTTTATTCCAACCTGTTCGTGGTGGCCAAAAAGGACGGAGGTGCTCGTCCCATTTTGGATCTCAAAGATCTCAATTCCTATGTTGTGAGTTCCCACTTCCGCCAGGAGTCCCTGTGCTCTGTGATTGCAGCAATGTCTCCAGGGGAGTTCCTTGCCTCCCTGGACCTTCAGGATGCTTATCTTCACATCCCTATTCATCCAGAGAGCAGGCGGTATCTCAGGATTGCCTGCCACAGGGGACACTTTCAGTTTTCAGCTCTTCCCTTTGGGCTGACTTCGGCCCCTCAGGTCTTTCAGAGGGTGTTGGGTTCCTTGATAGCTGTACTTCATCAAGAAGGTGTCAGGGTGCCCCCCTACATGGACGATCTCCTGAAAGCCTCCTCAGCGGAGCTTCTCCACCAACAACTGCAGCTGTGTATTCACACTCTGAACCGTCACGGCTGGATCCTGAATCTGGACAAGTCAGACTTGGTCCCATCTCAGAGGCTCATTTTCCTGGGTCTCCTGTTCGACACTCGCCAATGCATGGTGTTTCTACCAGAGGAAGTGGCTCATCAGATAGCCATCCGAGTAGCTGGGATCCTGGAGCTGGACAGAGTTCCAGTACCGAAGTTGACGTCTCTGGTGGGGAAGTTCATTTCCACGATCGAGGCGGTACCATTTGCCATGGCCCACTCCAG
The DNA here is from genome assembly GCA_037306005.1 of Rhinophrynus dorsalis. Taxonomy (NCBI): domain Eukaryota; kingdom Metazoa; phylum Chordata; class Amphibia; order Anura; family Rhinophrynidae; genus Rhinophrynus; species Rhinophrynus dorsalis. The sequence goes on from CM074725.1 coordinate 152,772,655, forward strand.
GGAACTCCAGAGGTTTGTGATCCAGACGTGCAAGAATCATCCAGATCATCAGCATCTGTCAGTCTCTCTACCTCCTCATGTCGAATCGAGTCTGCACTGGTGGTTGGATCTCTCATCTCCTAAAAGGGAGATCCTTTCAAGTTCCCTATTGGACCACGCTTACAACGGATGCCAGCATCCGGGGATGGGGTGCTGTGTTGGGTCGTTTCAGTGCTCAGGGGAAATGGGGACTGGAGGAATCTCTTCTTTCCATCAATGTTCTGGAACTGCGTGCCATCCGGCTTGCCCTGAGGCACTGGGAATCACAACTGGAAGGTTGCCCAGTCAGAGTGGAGTCCGACAACGCCACCGCAGTGGCCTACATCAACAGGCAAGGCGGCACAAGAAGTTGCACCGCCTGGTTGGAGGTCAAGGATATTTTATCTTGGGCAGAAGATCACGTGCCTGTCATTTCAGCAGTTCACATTCCAGGCGTAGACAATGTCATGGCAGACTTTCTCAGTCGTCACACAGTCGACAGCGGAGAATGGGCTCTTCATCCGGAGGTGTTTCACCTAATCACCCAGAGGTGGGGGGTTCCTGCAGTGGACCTGATGGCTACCAGACACAACAGGAAGGTGCCGGAGTTTTGCTCCCGGTGGAGGGACCCTCTTGCTCTAGCAGTGGATGCCTTGTCAATCCCTTGGGATTTTCCTCTGGCCTACATCTTCCCTCCTCTTCCTCTATTGATCAGAGTCATCCAGAAGTTGAAGCTGGAGCGTTGTCCTGTCATCCTGATTGCTCCAAACTGGCCTCGCCAGTCCTGGTATCCGGAGTTGATGGCCATGTCAGTGGCGGAACCGTTTCCACTCCCTGCCCGTCCGGATCTACTTCTTCAAGGATATCTGTGGAAGGAGGATGTTCAGCATCTCCATTTGATGGCATGGCGGTTGAATCCTCGATTCTAGATAAGAAAGGATTTTCTCCTTCAGTGGTGTCGACGATGCTCAGTGCTCGTAAGCCTGTGTCCTCCAAGATCTATCATCGTATCTGGGCCACCTTTGTGGCTTGGTGTACTGATCGGAAGATGTCCCTGGAATTTCATCTTCCCACTGTCCTGGCCTTTTTGCAGGATGGTGTTGAGAAAGGGCTCAGTCTGAGTTCCCTCAAAGTCCAGACTTCTGCTTTGTCTGTGTTTTTCCAGGAAAGGATTGCTATCCTTCCTGACGTCAAAGTTTTCTTCCAAGGTGTGACTCATGTTCGGCCTGCCTTCAAGAGTCCTACTCCCCAGTGGGACCTCAATTTGGTGCTGGGAGTTCTCCAGCAATTTTATTGCTGTGGAGCAATAGGATACACACCACACAATCGTATTTCCTAAAAAGAGGGACATGAGGGTGGGAAAGAGGGACACTTGAGAGTTATGTGTGTATATAAATGATATTTGTCACTTAGTGACTGGTGAACACAGGCATTGTAATATCTTTTTCCCTTCTCTCATTGGGATTTTTGGCTAGATATTTTAGTTCTGTTTATTAAGCAGTTGACAGTTCCAGGATGCAGCTTGGTATGAAGCAAAAAATCTCTGTACTGAACATACTGTACAGGAAGCCAGCCGAGCGAGAACGGGCTAAATCCAACAGGAACTTAGACTAACAGGAACTTTTCTTGAATTATTTACAAAACCTACTGTACTTCTTTAACCATTGAGGACCACAGGGCTGTGCCTCACATTGATTTGCAATATGTTGCATAGCTCTCTAGTACTCAAGGGGTTAAAGAGAAAGGTCATGAGTTTTTAGATGCCTCCCAGTACAGGTTTCTAAGGCAAAAACGACAGGCAAGAATAAAACTTACTGGGTAAGAATCCGTCTACACTGAAGCTTTACAGCAGTGTTGGGCAACAGACAGGCCTGGGGCCTCATGCAGCCTTCAAACGCTTCCCCTGTGGCCTGTAATCTGTTTACTATTGCAGTGGGCAGAGGAGATTGTTTTCCTCCACCATATTGAACACAACCCATTTTCACCTCAGAAAATGCACAGGGCCTCATTCTCTTCTGTCAGTGCATGCCTTCCTTTACACTTACACCACAACCCTGTGGCGACCTTTCTAGTATCTAACGTATTGAAAAGAAATACTTTGGACACCTCCTAGCATTCAAGGGGTTAATCTACTTTTTCCAATCCCAGTTTATAATCTTTAACCCCAGTGTGTGGCCCTTTTGTGGTGTTTAGGGATATCTTATATAGAATTTAGTTATATGTCATTGCTTTACAGGAGCGACGCACATAGCTCAGTCAGTCTCCCCCTTACTGTATCTGCAGGCCCATTTCTAATATGCAAAGGCCAAATAAAGCTTTATTAGTTGGAAGTGGACAAGTAACTAGTCTCTACTCCCAACAATTGTTTCTTACTTAAAGAAATAGTAATGCTTAAAAATTAAAACATATATATTGCAGCTCTTATCCTGCAGAGTAAAACCTGTACAGATATAATGGTACTGTTACTGCTGAAGAAGTTGTATTCAAAAGTTATTTGAATATTTTTGTGTGAAATATTTCCATGGCCTGAGATTTTATTGTGGAGCTGTTTCTACATGAGTCTATGGACAGCTATGCTCCGTTGACAATAAACCTTCATCAGATGCTGTAGCAAGAGCGCTACTGTAACATTTCAGAACATGGAAGTACTGCTCACAAAAACATGCAAGCTTGAACTGCAATAAGTTTTCACTAAAACCGGGTGATTGATTCATTCATGAAAGACCAGCCCAGTTCTGCGCTTCTCATGACTGAATGATCCCAGTGACTGGGTTCACTACTACGAGTGCTATTGGAGCCGGCTTAATAGTGGCTCCAGTAGCCACATTGATCACCTATCCTACTGGATATATAAAGAGAGATTGACTGTCCAGATGGAGCTCAGAGAGGGACAATCTTCAATTAGCATAATTGAAAAAACCTGTCAAGGGGGACAGGGTTATCCTTATGTTCACAGTAAGAAGACTGTCCCTTGCTGTGAGCTGTCTGGTCTCAAGACCAGATTCCATATCTGAGGGGAGTTGGCTTACACTAGGTAAAAGGGGCGAGAGGGGAAAACTTTATTATTCAATTATTCTTAAACTACAACTCTGACAGTATTGAAATAACACTCTCTATGACTCAAATACTATGGAGATTGATTGGAGCTGCTGTTTTTGTGAAACATTACTAGCCCTTTAACAAATAAAACGCAAGAGCTCTACCACACTCCTATCCCACCAACCATCCCAACCACAGTGTTTTATTCCTTGTCACAGTTGTTTGCAAATTCACTTTGTTAACCCTGTATGCTGTATAACTGAATATACATGTTTGTTTTTTTTACTGGAGCTGTGATTGTGCAACTTCTTATAACCTTCGTGTCACTTCGGGTGTGCACATCGGAACCAGTCAGTGTACATGGACCACAAGATGATCTAAGCTAGAGGCACATGCAGCTGCTCCAGCAGAACAATAGTTCCCTCTGGAGTGTTGCTTGGACACTTTTTCTACAGGTGCAAGGAGAGGGGAACCACATACCTCTGAGGTATGGGGAACTATAGGCAGCCATCCCATTGGTTGCTTTCAGTCAAAACATCTCATAGACGGAACAGTTTCTATACATTGGGTTGTATGCAGTCTGCATATTGGTTGCACAGGACCTCTGGAGCCGGGTAGGGAGCATTGCATGGGCTCTGGCTGGTGCTGAGTCCAAGTGTAACTGTAAAGACAATAACAGGACTAGCTCCAGGTAGATGGCCTTTTGGGTTGTGTTGGAGGTTGGGCCTAGATTCGGTTAGACTCCAAAGCCTCATTCCTGCTGGCTTCTTGCTTTTGAACTTCAGCCCGAATCAGAGTTGCTCGACTGTCAGGATGAGCTTCAACACAAATCTGTTCTTACTTCTGGCCCCTTTGATGAATGAAAGGGGGGAGTAAATCCTAAGTATATTATATATAGGACTTCGGACTTCTCCTATTGAGTACAATAAGGGGAGTCCAATGCTAGAAGATGCTTCTTTCACAGGTTATAACATAATGTGGTCTTTTTCTGCTAGCTTGAATGTAAACTGCTTTACTGACAGGTAGTGCTAGTACCATATGCGTAAATGGAAAGCTTGTGTCTACGACACTTTTGTCCCTTTTTTTTTGTTGCTATAAAAAAAAAAAAAAAAAAAATCTTGAACTTAAATTCTCAAACAAAATGCAAGCATGTTCTCTTATAACTTTTGACTGAAACATTTCCCAACAGTAGACATAACCTTGTTTTACTCCACAGAGAAAGCTCTGGAATATAAATATGTTTAAACCTCTTTAGCCCTCTAAGGCACTCAATGGGTTAAGCCATAGACTTCACCTATTTCGTCCGGCCTTATTGCCATTCAACGTATGTTCGTTTTATGACAACCTCACCTCCCATACAGCTTGCTTTGAAGATCTCTGTAATGCTCATCAGGTTAATGGCACACTCTTTCCTCTGTTTTGTAATTGAAATGTGCCTCTCTTTATCTCCTCCGTACAAACAATACTATAAAGCAACCACAGCAACAGAGTGTTCTGTTGACACCTGCAATTTAAAAAGCTTTAAGGCAGTCTGGCTGCTCCCAGATATAATAGAGAGATTAATTTTTCATAGTCTGCTATAAATGAGATCTTACCGCAGTATGCTGGTTTGTGAAGGGCTTCATGTATATTAATGCGATTAATCACAAGATTCAGTTTTTTATTTATTTTGTTTAGGGTTTTTTATTTTGTGTTGTTTTTTTACTTAGAACAGTGCTGCATGCATTATCGGTAAAGCTGTCCTCTGACATCAGTCCGCACAGGGAAATATGTATTGTGTTTTCACTGCTTTCAGGGACATTTATGCCATTTTTGGGCCCTGGCCCAAATACAAATTAACTAACCCCCTTTACCACCTGAATGCTGTAGAGGTTGTCAGCATATTAAGTTGGACACTTCTGTAACATCCAAGGGAGTAAAGGAACAGTAACACTTCATACATAAAATCCTATATAAAAATTCGCTAAAACGTGTGTAACGCCGCAGTCGTGCGCAGTAGAGACTGCCCGCGCCGCAGCTGATACAGAAGTGGATTCTCCTTCGGAGCATCCAGCTCTGTATCAGCCACGGTGTGGGCAGACTCTACTGCGCATGACTGCCCTGCAACCGGCTGGAAGTGGCACTGTGGCCCATGTAACGAGCTCTTCAACTAGTATATAATATTGCAGGATTTATCCTGCTGACTAAAACAAGGGAACTCCCATTGCTGAGAGGTGTTTTATTCAAACATTATTGCAGCTCAAACTTGAATTTTTTAGGTGCGATATCTCAATGGCCTGAAATGTTACAGTGAAGCTGCTGCTACACCATCTTATGTAGGTTTTTGTTCAATTGATCAGAGCTGTCAATAGCATGAGCAACAGCGCCCCTAACATTTGAGGCCAGTGTGATTTTGCACCTAAAGAAATTCAAGTTTAAGCTTCAGTAACTTTTGAATAAAACACCTTTCAGCAGTAGAAATTCTCATGGTTTGCTCTGCAGGATAAACCCTACAATATATATATTTCTTGGCACAGTATTACTACCCCTTTAATTAATAACTATACTGTTTTTCTCCTCCTCCTAAAAGTCAGTACTCCAATTTATATTGGCTTCACACTATGTTGAATTCGTATTATGTTAACTTCATAGAGTCACATAATGCTAAGTACGCATGCAAAATACTGAGTTTTCACATTCATTTTAATTTAGTATTGATGCTAATGTACTTAGGAAACTGGTGCAATTTCAGAGCCCACCAACTGTATCTTAGGGAACAAATATGGGATTTTTTATACCTTGATCACTAGAGGGGTTGCCAAATCATTGCTTCGCAATGAGTTTGAGCCTTCTCTAGCATTCAAGGGGTTAAAATCTCATTTAAATCAATGGGAATTTTTAGTTCTCCCCTGTGGTGCAAATGGTTCGCCCCAGGACATCTCTACTTTTCTTTTGCACATACGGCCCATAGTCCTATTGTTAAAGTGACCCTGCCCACATTAGATACCTTCCTTTTTTATGCCCTGCTATTGTCACAGATGTTAGTGGCCAGGCAGTGAGGAATGTTCGAGAATGTGATCTTGTTGCAGCATCATTGTGAAGGATGTAGTAAAAAGCAGGCACAATGCTAACTGGGGCAAATAGGAGCAATTCTGGGTGATATCAACCTTGTCAGAGTGAACAAAATAAACATTTGCATTGATTTAAATAAGGCTTTTAACCCATCTGATGCTAGAAAGGTCTCCTATGTATTTCTTCACAATTGCTTTAGTGCATTCACAAAAGTGCAGAAGCTTGTATTGTGTACTCCAAGGTAAAGTCTCAATGGGACAAACTCAAACATGGGATCCTTTTTGTCCCAAGCCTCCAGAGGCGCACTAAATTCTGGGGGTGGAAATTTCCAAGTGACGTGAGTTGCATCATAAATTGGGTGGGGTTGGGAGGAGTGGTTTGCCTTTAAAATGGACGGAGGGTGGGAAGAATAGGGAGTAGATAGTACTGGCAGTGAAGTGGGTGGAGTTGCAAGGGAACTCACTGAGATCTGAGAATCGGCCTCTGTCCCCGGAGATCTGGTAATTAGCCCCTTAAGGACTGTGTGATGTGCCAGGACCATCACTGATTCTTTCCATTAAGAACAGGTGACAGTCCTGGCACATCACATACTTACAGGGTCAAAAATTGACCACTCAAAGACTGGAGCAGTATCTCTCAGACCCCCACTCTGCATGCCGGCACATGAAATCAAGTCATGTGTGACAGCGAACCAAACTTCTCTATCTGGTTCTTAACGGGACAACTGGTCCTTAAGGGGTTCAGTATCAAAAATGGAGTGTCTGGGTCAGATCCAGAGAGTTCCCAGGTATGGACATACTGTCCATGCAAATAAATTTGCATAGCGGTTTGAAAGATGGGGTTTGTGGCAATGAGATTCTTTTTTTACCATCTACAAATCTATAAAAACATTTTATGGGACATTACTAACACGAGTATACTTTTTTCTAAAAAAACAAACAAACAAACAATACTGAAGGTCTTTTCTTGCAGAGTAAAACAAGAGTGCTCCCACTACTAGACAGTGCACCTTTCCAGAGTTATTTCAGTTTAAATTGTTGTGTTTTTTCTTCATAATATTACCTTCCGTTGGCCATATTTCGGATACTTATTCTGTTGCATTCTATCAAATAGGTGAGTCTCTGACAACAGTTCCCTATAGAGTGTGATAATAACTGCTGAGTCACACTGTGGTCCGTTTGAGCTTCCAGGCAGTAAGCTCCATGGATCTCTGTTTCCAGAGAATATAACCGTTTTGGACTGTTATAACTTTTGAATAAAACAACTGCCAGCAGTGTGAGTGTGCCCTTGTTTTACTTCTCAGAAAGAGCTCTAGAGCATGTGTTTTCATAAAGCATGATTACTTCTTTAAAATAACTGGAAATTTTCATTTATGTGCCCTGTGTTGCAGTTGGTTTGACACATAATTGTTGTTCTTCAGTTTACTGAATATATACCCTGGTGTTAAAGTGATGGTAATGTTTCACACACAAAAAAAGCAGCTCCAATTAATCTTAATAGTATTTGGGCCATAGCGAGTGTTATTTCAATACTGTCAGAGTTGTAGTTCAAGAGTAAATGAAGTATCCCCCTCCTGCCCCTTTTACCTAGTGTAAGCCACCTTCCCTCAGATGTGGAATCTGGTTCCTTGACCAGACAGCTCACAGCAAGGGACAATCTTCTTACTGTGAGCATAAGGAAAACCCTGCCCCCCTTGAAAGGTTTTTCCTTATGCCCACTGAAGATTGTCCCTCTCTGCGATGTATCCGGACAGTCTTGCTGTTCTGAGGTGAGCAGTGTTTCATCAGTAAAAGGGGCTGGGGGAATACTTTATCATTCATTTACTCTTGAACTACAACTTTGACAGTACTGAAAGACCGTTCTCCACTGCCCAAATACTATGAAGATTAATTGGAGATGTTTTTATTGTAAAATATTACTGTTCCTTTAAAGTGGGATTTATTGTCCTCGTTGTTCTGATTCCAAAGGGAATAGAAGACCTTTCCAGGCCACTAGCATTATACTCAAAATTACATAATCGTTATTGGTTTCCAAAGATTTTAATAACCCTTAAATTGTGGCAAAGAATCCTAATACACATTTTTCTTTTCCACAGGACTGGGAACAATGGGTAGAGGGATAGTCACATCACTATCAAAAGCAAATATTCCTGTGATTGCCCTGGAGCAAGATGCAAAACAGCTGGATCTGGGAAGGAAAGCTGTGACCAGCCTTCTAGAACGAGAATCTGAGAAGCTCAAGCAACAAGGAAGAAATGCTGCAAATGTACTGGGTTCAGTCAACTTCACTCTGGACTATGGAGACATCCAAGATGTAGACCTCATCATTGAGGCAGTTTATGAAAACATGGAGCTGAAGAAGGAAATATTCCGTAAGCTATCATCAATCGCCAAGTCTGACGCCTTTCTGTGTACTAACACATCAGGTCTCAACATTGATGAAATTGCATCTGTCACAAACAGACCACAACAAGTAATTGGCACGCATTTCTTCTCCCCAGCCAATATCATGAGATTGCTGGAAGTGGTCAGAGGTCGTAACACCTCCCCTATAACAATTGCCACAGCCATGAACCTTGGCAAAACCTTGGGAAAAGTTGCTGTACTGGTTGGCAATTGCCCTCTTTTTGTTGGGAATCGAATGTTGGGTCCATATCTCGATCAGGCGAATTACCTGCTGGAAGAAGGATGCCTTCCAGAAGAAGTAGATCAGGCCATTGAGGATTTTGGATTTGCTATGGGTCCTTTCCGGATGATGGACCTAGCTGGCCTTGATGTTGGTTGGAGGTCACGGATGGAGAAAGGTCTGGCTGGCTCCAAAGTTCTTCCTGGATCTCCTGCCAGGCAACGTTATGGTAACAGATATTGTCCCCTTCCGGATATGCTTTGTGAGTTGGGGAGATTTGGGCAAAAGACTGGTAATGGTTGGTACCAGTATGAGAAACCTGGTGGCAGAAATGCAAAACCTGACCCTTGGGTCAGAGGCTTCCTGGAGAACTACAGAAGCACTCATCAAATCAAGCAGCAGCATGTAAGCCCAGAACAGATTCTAGAGAGATGCATGTATGCTCTTATTAATGAAGGCTTCAGGGTCTTAGAAGATGGTATAGCCTCTGGCCCGGAAGATATTGACGTAATCTACAACAATGGCTATGGCTGGCCTAAACACAGAGGGGGTCCCATGTATTACGCTTCCACTGTTGGGTTGCCCATAGTGCTTGATGTACTCGAAAAGTATCACAAAGCCAATGCAGATGTCCCCAGCATGAAGCCCACCTTCTTACTGAAGAAACTGGCTGCAGTGGGAGGACCTCCAATCAAAGAGTGGAGAACACAGCTTGGGAATCTAAATAACAAGCTGTAATTCCTAGACCGGAGTCCAGCTTGATTTAACAGCCTGTGGAAAAAATGAAATGATTGCAAATTCACAGATCTGTGCAATGGTACCTGCTTTCTCTGCATATGCAGTATGGAGAAGCAAATATTTACTAATGTAAATCTTCATTATAAAGACCAACAAATTGGGACACTAGATAATTTACTGCCAATTAAAAAACAGCAACATAATGAAGCTTTTTAAGAAATGTACTCGTGTGTATTCAGATTCATAATGAATAATCTAATTCAAAATGATTTTAATATATTCTTCGAGACTTTGAGAATGACATTTCTTTATTACACTTAACTTCAGTTATAATCACTTGCATTTTAATATCCTGTTTGAGTAGTGGGGTAAATTTGAAAATTCCTTTAACTAATTGCATTTTCTGTTCAAATGCATGGATGACTCTTCCATTGAATTATTGACTTTATTGTTGTACAGAAAGAAACCCTGAATTTCCAGAGATGCGTTTCAAAAAAATAAATAAATAAATAAGTATGCTATACCCAAAATTAATTGTTGTTTTGCTTACAGAAATCTATTGGTGCTTCTTGTATCTAGATTATGAGTGGGCAGTTTACAGCTTTCATACCTGTTTCTGGATTACAATTATCATTTTCCTCAGCCGAAAGCTGACCAGCAAAGGATGATGGGAGTTCAACTACAGGCGAAGGAATGCCTCGGGTTTCCCACCGTTGGATAGTAATGCTTCATATGGAAAATATATATGGCAGCAGTCAGCCTGTTGAGGAAAGTAAAGGTTATGCCACTGCTGAGAGAGATTTTATCCAAAAGTCATTACAGTTAAACTTGCATATTTTTTTTTCGGTGCAACACTTCAATGACCTTAACCCCTTAAGGACTATGTGACGTACTATGACCGTCAGGGTCCTTAAATACTTAAGGACCAATGACGGTCATAGTACGTCACGTACTTTTTACTTACAGGGTTCCACTGGGAGCGCTGTAAGTAAAAACGGGGCTTAAAATTGACCGCTCCAAGACTGGAGGGATCTCTTATAGGCCCCAAAGTGGCGTGCTGATACACGCAACAGGTCACATGTACCGGCATGTCAGCAAAGATCAAAGCAGTCCTTATGGGACAGAAACGTCCCAGGACCTCTGGTCCTTAAGGGGTTAGATTTTATGGTGGTTCTGTTGCTAAAGTAGTCTATAGACAGCTGTGGTCAGTTGGCCATGAATCTCCACAGGATACTGTAGCAACAGCACCACTGTAAAATGTCAGGCGATGGAGGTACGGCACTTAAGAAATGCAACTTTGAGCTACAATAACTTTTGAATAAAAGCTTTCTGAATTTCTATTGTTTTTCTCAACAGGAGAAACCCTGAAATATGTTTTCATTCTTAAACATTACTATCCCCCTTTAACATTTCTCATTATTCGGGTGCTAATACTTTCTGTGATCTGAGAAGAGTGAAGTGGTGTCCTGGGACACTTATCCTTGTTCATATCAGTTCTAAAATAATGTAACAAGTTCTAGGGTGAAATCCAGATTCCTAATAGCAAAAGCTATGACCAAAACAAGGAGAAATCCATACAATGTTTCCAAAGACAAGCCTATGTACACAACTGAAAACTCTTCAGCAAGAATAAGCTTTTTTTTTTTATACATTCTGGTCCTCTAGCACAGGTAAATTTTAACTCTGAGTGCCAGCGAGGTATCCAACGCGTTGCAATGTGTTGGATACCTCCCCAGCACTCACTGGGTTAAAGGCCTCTATAATCAGTGAAGACAGACACAGAAAATGCTATAAAATGACCCCTCCAGGCCAGCCCACTCATCCCTTATGTTGTTATAGAGGGGTGCTAGTGTAGGGAGGAGGTACAAGTGCCCTCCTCAGGATGCCGATGGCTAGGACTCAATTTGAACAATTTGGTAACATCTGCTTTTACATAGCTATCGCTGACCTTTAAAGACAATCATACTAGCTGAAGTACGTTTAATTTTTATGTGTTCAGAAGAGTCTACAATTGAAAGGTAGAACAACTCTGGGAGAAAAGGTACAGTAATGTTATTGCAATAACTGTATGTTGAGATGTGATTTAACCTCTTGAATGCTAGAGAGGTCTCCAACTCATTGATATGCAATCGAATGAAGACCTCTATAGCATCCAAGGGGTTACAGCACTATTATTGCTTAATATGAGAAAATACATGTTGCAGGGTTTATAATGCTTAGTAAACAAGGGTACTCCCACTGCTGAGAAATATTCTATTCAAAAGTTATAGTGCTGTTGTGTTTCTACAGCAGACTATGGACTGCTATTATCAGTGACAAAACACATTCATAGGATGTTGTAGCAACAGCACCACTGTAAAATGTCAGGCCATTGAGGTCCTGCATCTAAAAAAAATGGACGTCAGAGTTGCAATACATTTTGAATAAAACATCTGTTGTAGTGGGATTATCCATGTTTTACTCAGTAGGATAAATTATCTCTGCAGTATGTACTGTATTCATACCGAGGAACCTTTTCTTCTTGATTCCAGAGAGAGGGCTCATGAGGATCTCCTGGGGGATATAAATGACACGATTTGTGTCACAAAGGGGTGGGGCTTAATCATGAGTGGGGTGGGGCGTAAGACTATCATATAGTGGGAGGGAAATGGGCAGAACAGAGTAGGAGAAGTGGGAGGACAAGGAGTAGTGGCCAGAGTTTCATAAGAAACTCACCACCTCTATCCCCGGAGCCCCAGCAATTTACTTAAAAAGACAGTTTCTGGGGCAGATCTGGAGCGTTCCTAAGTATGATTATATATTTTCCATGTTACTTGATACTATTTCTATTAGGAGCACATTAGGTTATTGGGGTTATGTCTCAAGGTGGGAGTATAGAACTGAGTGGACATGTTGTGCTTCTCCAGCTGTTATTGGACTTCAACTCCATGATCCTCAGTTATCCATTTAGGGAAAGGGCAGCTTGTGACTCTAAAGCTGTTGTTGGCTGGCTGAGTATGATGGGGAACTGTAGTCCAACAATAAACTGGGAGCCCAACCTTGATCCAGAACTTATTGTACTGTACATGTATCTTTAGAATACAGCAAATGGCAGCAAATATCTTTGCAGGTTCCTATGATTCTATTTTCCGTTTGTCTTGTTTACTCAGGCTTGTCAGCCGCTTTCATTGCAAAAGGGAAAAAAAGTATATTTCTCAACAAAATAAAATATTGTTTAGCCTCTCTTATCCTTTCTCAGCTAGACTTCTTGTAGCACAGGGACTTAATTAAATGTATGTTCTCCTGATACTGTATTTCTCTACCTTTCTCACAGTGTCTGTGATCTTGCCAACGTCAACAGTTCTCAGAATGTTGACTACAAGGGATAGGGGGAAAAAAAAGAAAATCTGCACTTTTTGTTCCAAATTTCTTGCTGTTATGTATAAATCTATTTTTGTAATAGATGCACAAAGGAAAGATTAATGTTGTATCTGAACTGTTTCTCAATGATTACAATAAAAAGCAACTTGATTTTTTCATCAGTTGTCTACTGGAACTTATTGGAGCAGAGCTATGTCCTGTATTCTATAAGAATCCTGGCATTGTGGATTTTTTTACCAAGGACCTTATTTGTCAAGAGGTGCAATTCTGGAGGAAACCAGTGGTACCATAGGGTGGCATGAAGATGCTTATTGACTTAAATGGGGCTTTTAACTCCTTGAATACTAAAGGTCTCCAGTACAATGCAGAGTAATGCATGAAAGATTTCTCCAGAACTCAGTGTTAAAAGCCCAGTTTAACCCAATGAGCTTTTTCATTTTCGATGCACAAAGGAAATAGCTAGTTTAACCCTTTGAGGGCCAGAAGGGTAAGAATGCATTGTTCCCTTTTGACAGAAATGTATCTAATCTTCTCTTAAAGGAGCAGTAAACTTTTTTATGAAAACACATGATTTATAGAGCATTTCCTGCTGAATAAAACAAGGTCACTCCCATCGCTGTCAGATATTTTATTCAAAAATTACAGCAGTTTAAATAATCAGGAAGTGAATTTACTGTGTTTACTTCCTGATAGAAACTGCCTGTCGCTTCCTGTCAGAACTATCACATTCTATGGAGAACTGTATGTATCTGACTTTTCTGACTTTCCTCTCCATTAGAATCTAACAGGAAATCTAATTAGAATTTGACCACTAGAGGGCACTGCTAATGTAAAAAAACATGGGTTCAAACTGTAATAACTCTGGAAATATAACTCTCTCAGCAGTGGGAGTACCCTTATCATACTCAATAGGAAAATCCCTACAATATATATTTTTTCATAAAAAAAGTTTACTGCTCCTTTAAATGTATCCATTATATCTGCCATAACCACATCCTTGGGCAAAGAATTCCATAATTTAACAGACCTTACTGTAAAAAAATCCCTCTGCTGAAGTCAAAACCTCCTTTCCTCTAATCTCTAGGGGTGTCCTCTGGTTATTTGATCAGTCCTTCGAATAAATATCTCACCGCAGAGATCTTTGTATTGACCTCTCATATACTTGTACATTGTTATAAGCTCTCCTCTTAGTTGTCTTTTCTCTAGAGTAAATAAACCAAGTATGTCTAGTCGTTCCTCATTATTATTATTATTCTTTATTTATATAGTGCCAACTAATTCCGCAGCGCAGTACAATAGGGAATGGACATACAGAGATATTAAATAGTACAAATCAAATGTGGAGAACAGATGGATCAGAGGGCCCAGCTCATGAAATCTGACAGTCTAGAGTGAAGTCCTCCATTCCCCTAATAAATTTTGTTGCTCTTCGATGTACTCTCTCCAGTTCTAGAATATCCTTTTTCAGAACTTGTGAGATGGGGTCTTACCAATGATTTGTATAATGGCAAAATTATGTTATCCACTCTTGATTCAATACCCCTTTTTATGTTTCCAAGTTTGTAGTTTACAAGGATTCCCAGGTCTTTCTCTAGCAAATAGTCCCCTAGCACTGTTTATAGGTGTTCCTAAAGTGATAGTCTTTTATTGTCTGTTAATGGGTTTGATATACGATGTCAGCCTTTCTGAATAGAAGAACAGCAGGTACTAAGGTCAATACATCAGTAGCATTAGCTTTGCACAATCAATTAACCCAATTGTGTCCATATAGGCTATTCCACATATTGTTAGTTTAGGTTTAGTGCTCTAAAATAAAATACATCCATTTGACAGATTCTTACTGGAAGTACTAGATTGAGAGTGTGTTGGCCACTGCCACAACTCGGTACAGTGCACGTGGCCAACAAGGCTGAGGAAGCCCTGAAAGTTGTCTACTTGGCCTAGTGAGACATCTGGCTCTGGGTAAATAATTGTCATACAGGTTTAGAGTTCTTTTGGGTAGTATCATGATCAAACTGTACCTGCCACCATTGAGCTTTAGTTGGACTACAACTCCCACCATCCTCAGTCCACCATTGTGTATCTGAAGGATGTCAGCTTAACCAAGTCTGGTCTAGGTCATAGAACCGAATGGTACAGATATTAAAGTACAGATGTATTTCATATTTAAAAAGCATAGTCTTGAGTGTTCAAAAAACAGTGATTAAAATATTCTATGCCTGTGACTGATACCAAGGATGGAGCTTGAGTGGCATCTGGGTGGTACTAATTGGGGTATAGTTATTACAGGAGTCATTCAGGTGATACTGATTACTTCACACAGAAAATAAAATGAAGATTTATCAGGTAATGTCACGGAACCAAAGGAATGGACAAGTCAGTACAATATTTGAAACACCACCTTAATTGATAATATAGATACTCAAAGTGTAAACACCATGGATACTGGATAGGATAGAGTGTAAAGCAAGAAGCAAGCAAAATAGGAGACTGCTTCTGAGTAGACTCGATACAGGAAACTGTGCAATAGCACTTGTTGGAGCTGGGACCCAGGAGAGTTTTCAACGCAAAGACTGGGGCTGGGACCCAGGAAAGCTTCCAACGTAGTGACTGGGGCTGGGAGCCAGGAAAGTACCCAACGTAGTGACTGGGGCTGGGAACCAGGAGAGTATCCAACGAAAAGGTTGCAACAAGTATCAGACTGACTCAGGCCTATAGTCAGTATCAGGCTGTAGTGCAGACAAACCAGGGGTCAATACCAGAGCGGGTTGTCAGCCAGAGCTGATGGTCAATACCAAGCGGATAGTCAGACAAGCCAGGGGTCAGTACCAAAACGGAAAGTCAGCCAGAGCCGAAAGTCCAATACCAAGTGGGTAGTCAGACAAGCTACAACACTGGACACCGGGAGAGACAGATAAACTAGCCAAGGGTCATACACGGGCAACAAGCTAAACAGGACTGCACTGGAACACCACAAAAGGGCAACTGGTGTGGTGTTCAGGCAGTTTAAGAAGCCTCCCGCAATCCCAGGAGGTTGAGCACATAATGAGCTGTCCCTTTAAGAACCAGGCCACGACATCACTAGAGGGAATCCCAGTGACACGCGCCCACACTATGCTGGCCCGAAGGAAGAGACAGACACGGCAGGAGCCAAAAGGGCAGAAGAGAGAGGGAGCCGGCCGCCCAGACGAGCACCAGGGCATCTGGCTCTCCTGGAGGCATAGGACGCTGCATGAGCTGCGAGGCTGCAGGCAGAGGGGACCACCCACCCAACAGAGCACTGGGGTGGCCGGATTGCCTCTGAGAAATGTAATCACAAGTGCTTACAGGTAATGAATGAGCGTTTATCAAATGCACTGTGAAACCAAGCTACAAAACTTGCATATTTTTAATAAAGGAGGGAATTCATGATAATGTTACGTTGGTGTGCCAATGCAGAATAGTTCATCTACTCAAATGGAGCTTGCATTTTTGTAGCCAAATAACATTTGATAAATAGCAAATATGCAAATTGTGAAGAAACTGTATAAATAAATATTTTTGTCCCAGGTATCAAAATCAGGGTTTACTGGTGCATTTCTAGTCCCCTGACTCATTTTAAAGGAATTTTAAACCTCATAATAATAAATAATTCTAAAAGAACATGTTGCCATGATAGCCATCATGTACTTACTCAGCCCCTCACCTGACCCCTGCAGGGGTCAGGTGAAACCTCTGTTCACATCCTTTTCTGATGAAGGACCAGTAGTACTGGGTATGAAAAGGGGCAAACTTCCTCCTTGCTCAATCTCTGTATCATTACTGTGCATGCGCAAAGGCAATATCCTCCTAATGAATTAGCCACCAGTGGCAAAGAAATGCATAGAAGTTGAATCGTTTTTGAAGTTGCGACTGAATTATTTTTATACAATTATTTTATTGTTAAATATCACTATTTAAATTCCCTTCTGCCCGTTGAAGTATTTGCTTCTGGCCATAGCTAACACCAATTTCCTTTTCAGATCAGTGACTGGGGATATGGAGTCTGAACAGGGACAAACTTCCTCCCAGTTAAAGACACTGTATCACTGCTAAAACAAAAACATACTATGTGCATATCTGCAAAAAACCCAAGCCACTTGTACTAATACCGGGGCCTCTTCAGGAAGGAATTGCAGAAGGGGAGGATGAGGCAGGGGAATATGAGGATTGGACTCTTCCTATTCCTCTTATGAGAATGACCCTGTTCACTCGCCTGAGGTACTCATTAGAGCTGTTTTGGAGACGGTTCAGGTCTCTGACATCGCTTTTTCCCCTTTTTATCCCCTAATGCCACTCTTGACAGATCCTTCTGGATGAGTGGAGGCTCTCAGACAAACAGCTGTCTATCACCAAGAGGTTAAGTAGTTTACATTTTCTGAGGCAGCTGTGGCGCAGTGATCCTCTCCTCAAACCTTGGACCCCCCTGTTTCCAGGTATGCTAAGTCTATTGCCTTGCCTTTGGAAGATGCAGCAGGTTTGAAGGACCCAGCGGACAAGAAGCTGGATTCTATCCTCTAGGCCAACTATGCGGCCACTGGAGCGATACTGAGACCTATTTTTGCATGGTTAAAGAGGAACTACCACCCGACACAATCTTTAGCTTCACTAAGTCCCCATCTGGCGACTAGCTAGTCACCAGAATAATTACCTTATTTAATAGATTTCTGCTCTCTTCCATCGGTGACAGGCAGGACGGAATGCAGACATCTTGCCATTATGACGTCCGCGCGCCTGCACTGTCAGTCCCAGCCGGAGCCAAATGGCTCCTAGCAACGCCTCCTAGACCCGGCTGGGACTGACAGCGCAGGCGCGCGGACGTCACAATGGCAAAATGTCCACGCTCTGTCCTGCCTGTCACCCATGGAAGAGAGAGGAAATCTATTAAATAAGGTAATTATTCTGGCGACTAGCGCTACTAGGCAGCTACTCGCTAGATGGGGACTCAGTGAAGCTAAAGAGTGTGTCGGGGGGTAGTTACACTTTAACAGGGCTGTTAAGGTGTGGGGTGAATACCAAATGGGAGCCGTCCATTCCATTGTTTCCAAGGAGGATCTGTTGGTTCTTTTGGCCAACATTAAGAATATCACGGTGCCCATGATTGCTGCAATTCAGTGTCTATCACCTGTAGGGGGCTCCCATTGGCTGTCTGCCTTCAGCCCGCCTCACATTGCCTTTTTAAACTCAGTCTGGGCACCCTCTGGTTGCCCTTTCGTGAAGTCCACTTCCTCCTTGCTGCAGTAGCTGATCGGGCCTGTTGCTGAGTTCCTGAGTCAACCTGTTCCTGAGTTCCTGCCTGCTTTGTCAGTTCCAGTCCGGTTCCGGTTGTTCTCATCAGTAGCTGATGCTCCTGTTGCCAGTCTGCTTGGCCGCAATTGATCCGGTTGATCTTCTCTGCTGGTTCCTGTTGTTTCCTGCTTCCAGTTCCTGCATCTGTGGCGACATTGTTCTTCATTCGCTTCGGCGACATTTCCTCCTGTTGGTTTCCAGCGTGCGGACGCTGGTTTGCTTCACTAAGCCTTGCGGCTCACATTCAGCCTGTTGGTTCCAGCGTGCGGACGCTGGTTTGCTTCATTAGCCTTTCGGCTCACATTACAGTCTGTTGGTCCCAGCGTGCGGACGCTGGTTCACTCCATTAGCCTTGCGGCTCTCATTACAGTCTGTTGGTCCCAGCGTGCGGACGCTGGTTTGCTTCATTAGCCTTGCGGCTCCCATTAAGTCTGTTGGTCCCAGCGTGCGGACGCTGGTTTGCTCCACTAAGCCTTGCGGCTCTCATTCTGCCTGTATGTTCCTAACGTAGGGCGCAGGTTTACTCTCTGACTTGCAGTCAGGTTCTTGATGGTTCCGAGTGCGCTGTCCAGTCCTACAGCATTGATTCCTACAGTATATGGGCATGAGAGTTCTGATTACTGTGAAACCACTTGACCTGGTAACCTCTATATTCCATCTTACTGTCATTATCATCTGACAGTCATTAGGTTACTGTGGTTGTCACCTTCCTTTGGGCTGCCTTTTCCGGTATATTAGTAAGGCCGGTAGAACCTTTCACTTTGCCACCTTAAGGTTGCCTCACCCGGTATTGGCAAGGCCGGTAGAGCCTACTTATTGGTATTCCGTCAGGCTGCCTTGCCCGGTATATTGGTAAGGCCGATAGAACTGCATACTATTCCATCTTAAGGTTGCCTTACCCGGTATAGGCAAGGCCGGTAGAGCCTACTACACTGGTATCACGTTAGGCTGCCCAGCCCGGTATATTGGCTGGGCCGGTAGAGCCTCTTGTTCCAGACTCGCCTGGGTTGCTTTGCCCGGTATATTGGCAAGGCCGGTACAACCTATTTGCTATTGTCATTATCTGCTATGTATTGTTTGTATGTGTATGAAAACCCTATGGGATTGCCTTTAACTTTTCAATAAAGTTATGTTTTTACCTAAACCTTACGTCTGAGAGTCTTAACCCTTTGAGTGCCAAGTGGGTACATTGTACGAGTTTGGACAGCTGTACCCGCTGTGCCAAGCTCGTACAATGTACCCACTAAAATGCGGTCACTGCATGAGCCGGTATAACCGGCATGCAGTGGCCGCATTTTTTTAAAAAAAAAACAGTGGGCAATCGTGTGGGGACATGAGGATCACTCCTCATGTCCCCCCTGTTATTGATCTCCCAGCCGATCGCGCTGGGAGATCAATAAAAGAAGAGGAGAAGCGCAGCAGAAGCGCAGCTTCTCCTCTTCCGTCTCTCCTACCCGAACTTCCGGGTAGGAGTGGGCGGGACCGGGGGAAACCACCTAACGTCATCGGTGACATGATCACCGATGACGTTAGGGAAGTTTCCCTTAAGCGATTCACTCCTACCGGTGGTAGGAGTGAAAGGCAGGAGAGCTTCTGCTCTCCTGCAGTCGCCAAATTGGTCTCACAGCCTATCGGCTGGGAGATCAATTACTTGGGGGACACCAGGAGGGGTCCTGATGTCCCCCACGAGGTCTGAATATATAAAAAAAAAAAATAAAGTAAAAAAAAAACACAAAACTAACCCTGTGAGTGCCGCAGTGGTCCCCAGCACATTGCTTTGCAATGTGCTGGAGACCCTTGTAGCACTCACAGGGTCTTTTCTTTGGGTTTTTTTTTTGTTTTTTTTTAAAGACCTCATTGGGGGGATCAGGGGGGATCCTGATGCCCCTCAATGAGGTCTATTATTAAAAAAAAAATAAAAAAATTTTTTTAACCCTGTGTGTGCCACAGGGGGGGGTCAAATGCACCACCCCCTCCTGTGGCACACACAGGGCTTCTATCATTACTTTGTTACTAGAGATTGTTGGGGGGCCATCAGGATTGGTCCTGATGGCCCCCCAACAAGCTCTGATTACAAAGTAATAATAAAAAAAAAAATTAACCCTCTGAGTGCCAGAAGGGTCCAATGCATTGCTTTGCAATGCGCTGGAGACCCCTTTGGCACTCACAGGGACATTTATTGTGATTCCTTTTTTTTTTTTTTTTTTTAAGACCTCATTGGGGGGAATCAAAGGGGTCCTGATACCCACCAATGAGGTCCATAATAAAAAAAAGTAAAGAAAAGAAATTAACCCTGTGTGTGCCTCAAGGGGGGCCAATGCAGCCCCCCTTCTGCGGCGCACACACAGGGCATTTATCATTACTTCGTTATCAGAGATTGTTGGGGGGCCATCATGATTGGTCCTGATGGCCCCCCAACAAGCTCTGATTACCAAGTAATGATAAAAAAAAAAATTAACCCTCTGAGTGCCACAAGGATCCAATGCATTGCTTTGCAATGCGCTGGAGACCCCTGTGGCACTCTCCGGGTCCCCTGTTTGTGGACATATATATATATATTTTTTACTAAGACCTCATTGGGGAGGGATCAGGGGGTCCTTATGCCCCTCAATGAGGTATATAATAATAAAAAAAAAATTAAAACACAAATTAACCCTGTGTGTGCCACTAGGAGGGGAGTTCAATGCCGACCCCCTTCCTGTGGCACACACAGGACTTTTTATCAACACTGGTAGTCATAGATCTCCCATACACACTATCAAACACTGCCCCACCATCCTTGCTCCTCTGCTCATACCCACACACACACTGCCTAATCCCTCACCCTCCCACATACTTTGTTACACTTGTAGTCACAGGTCCGCACGTACACCGGCTGACGCCCTAGCTTCTTTCATCTGTTAGCTATAAAATCACACATACACTGTTTGCTTTACCATTTCTGTTTCACTGGTAGCTACGCTCCTGTAGCGTAAATTGGTATGTCAACCCACAGCAGTGGGGTACCATTTTTCTTAGGCTGGCAAGAAGTCCTCCTAGGAAATCCCACGCTATTGAACCATTTTAGTATCTTTGAAGTGACTGATGTGTAAAACAAAATTTTATTTTTTCCTGTAGCACCACATTCTGGAAATAGTTGTGCCAACTAACTTAGGGGTAAAAAGGCAAGTGACCCCTCATTAGATGCGGCAGGTTGTCTTCTTTCCAAAATGGTATGGTTTATCTACCTTTTCTTCAATTCTGAAGGTGTTATAGTCATTTTCGTACAGGCAAGTCAGGTTTGAGAAAATGTTAGAAACATCAGAGGTTGTAGTAGGTGTAGTTTTCTACTTCTAGCACCCCCTAAGGTAGTTCAACTCATACCAATGGGGTGTCATTTGACTCCTAAGAGCACTAGCAAACAAATGCAGTTGAAAATTCCATGGTTTTCACAGCGCTCCATACATTTGAAGGGGCAGAAATGTAAAAAAATTCAATTTTTTTCCTATATCGCCTCCTTCTGGAAACATTTATGCACACCAGTATTGGGGTAAGAAGGCAAGTGACCCCTCATTAGATGCGGCAGGTTGTTTTCTTTCCAAAATGGTATGGTTTATCTACCTTTTCTTCAATTCTGAATGTGTTATAGCCATTTTTGTACAGGCAAGTCACATTTGAGAAAATGTTAGAAACATCAGAGGTTGTAGTAGGTGTAGTTTTCTACTTCTAGCACCCCCTAAGGTAGGTCAACTCATATCAATGGGGTGTCGTTTGACTCCTAAGAGCACTAGCTAATGAATGCAGTTGAAAATTCCATGGTTTTTACAAAGTTCCATACATTTGAAGGGGCAGAAATGTAAGAAAATGCCTTTTTTTTTCACTAGCGCCACCTCCTGGAAGCATTTGTGCATACCAGCCTTTGGGTAAGAAGGCACGTGACCCCTCATTAGATGCAGAAGGATGTTTTCTTTCCAAAATGGCATTGTTTCTCTACCTTTTCTGCATATCTATTATGGTTATAACCATTTTAGTGCAAGCAGATAATTTCAAAAACAAAAGTGTCAGGTTTACGTACGTGTTCCTAGCACCCACATATTGTATGTTAACCCACACAAATAGGCTACCATTTTTCTCATGTTGGTAGCAGGTACTGAATACAGCAGGAAATGTTATGGTTTTCAAAGATTTTAGTATCTTTGAAGTGGTGGAAATGTAAAAAAACATGTATTTATTCCCATAGCGCCACCTTTTGGAAATATTTGTGCACTTCAGCCCAGGGGGTAGAAAGGCAAGTGACCCCTCAATTGATGCGGGAGAATGTCTACTTTCCAAAATGGTATACCTTTTATACCTTTCCTTCATGTCTCTAACAGTTATGGACATTTTAGTACAAGCCACCATTTTCGAAGAAGCAAACAGGTAGGTGTAGTGATGTGCTTCTGGCACCCCTAAGGTAGGTCGACTCATTCCAGTGGGGTGTCATTTTTCTCCTAAGAGCACTAGCTAATGAATACAGTTGGAAATGCCATGGTTTTCACAAATTTCAGTACATTTGAAGGGGCAGAAATGTAAGAAAATGCCTTTTTTTTTCATTAGCGCCACCTTCTGGAGGCATTTGTGCACTCCAGGCTTGGGGTAACAAGGCAAGTAACCCATCATTAGATGCGACAGGGTGTCTTCTTTTCAAAATGGTATGGTTTGTGTACCCTTTCTTCACTTCTGTAGTTGTTATAACCATTTGGGTACAGACAAGTAATGTTTGAGAAAATGTTAGAAACATTTCAGGTTGTAGTAGGTGTCGTTTTGCACTTCTAGCGCCCCCTGAGGTAGTTGAACTCATACCAATGGGGTGTCATTTTTCTCCTAAGAGCGCTAGCTAATGAATACAGTTGGAAATGCCATTGTTTGCACAAATTTCAGTACATTTGAAGGGGCAGAAATGTAAGAAAATGCCTTTTTTTTTCCATTAGCGCCACCTTCTGGAGGCATTTGTGCACTCCAGGCTTGGGGTAACAAAGCAAGTCACCCATCAATAGATGCGTCAGGGTGTCTTCTTTTCAAAATGGTATGGTTTGTGTACCCTTTCTTTACTTCTGTAGTTATTATAACCATTTGTGTACAGACAAGTAATATTTGAGAAAATGTTAGAAAAATTTGAGGTTGTAGTAGGTGTCGTTTTGCACTTCTAGCGCCCCCTGAGGTAGTTAAACTCATACCAATGGGGTGTCATTTTTCTCCTAAGAGCACTAGCTAATGAATACAGTTGGGAATGCCATGGTTTGCACAAATTTCAGTACATTTGAAGGGGCAAAAATGTAAGAAAATGCCTTTTTTTTTAATTAGCGCCACCTTCTGGAGGCATTTGTGCTCTCCAGGCTTGGGGTAACAAGGCAAGTCACCCATCATTAGATGCGGTAGGGTGTCTTCTTTTCAAAATGGTATGGTTTGTGTACCCTTTCTTCACTTCTGTAGTTGTTATAACCATTTGTGTACAGACAAGTAACGTTTGAGAAAATGTTAGAAAAATTTGAGGTTGTAGTAGGTGTCGTTTTGCATTTCTAGCGCCCCCTGAGGTAGTTGAACTCATACCAATGGGGTGTCATTTTTCTCCTAAGAGCGCTAGCTAATGAATACAGTTGGAAATGCCACGGTTTTCACAAATTTCAGTACATTTGAAGGGGCATAAATGTAAGAAAATGCCTTTTTTTTCCATTAGCGCCACCTTCTGGAGGCATTTGTGCACTCCAGGCTTGGGGTAACAAGGCAAGCCACCCATCATTAGATGCGGCAGGGTGTCTTCTTTTCAAAATGGTATGGTTTGTGTACCCTTTCTTCACTTCTGTAGTTGTTATAACCATTTGGGAACAGACAAGTAATGTTTGAGAAAATGTTAGAAACATTTGAGGTTGTAGTAGGTGTCATTTTGCACTTCTAGCGCCCCCTGAGGTAGTTGAACTCATACCAATGGGGTGTCATTTTTCTCCTAAGAGCGCTAGCTAATGAATACAGTTGGAAATTCCATGGTTTTCACAAATTTCAGTACATTTGAAGGGGCATAAATGTAAGAAAATGCCTTTTTTTTCCATTAGTGCCACCTTCTGGAGGCATTTGTGCACTCCAGGCTTGGGGTAACAAGGCAAGTCACCCATCATTAGATGCGGCAGGGTGTCTTCTTTTCAAAATGGTATGGTTTGTGTACCCTTTCTTCACTTCTGTAGTTGTTATAACCATTTGTGTACAGACAAGTAATGTTTGAGAAAATGTTAGAAAAATTTGAGGTTGTAGTAGGTGTCATTTTGCACTTCTAACGCCCCCTGAGGTAGTTAAACTCATACCAATGGGGTGTCATTTTTCTCCTAAGAGCACTAGCTAATGAATACAGTTGGAAATGCCATGGTTTTCACAAATTTCAGTACATTTGAAGGGGCAGAAATGTAAGAAAATGCCTTTTTTTTCATTAGCGCCATCTTCTGGAGGCATTTGTGCACACCAGGCTTGGGGTAAGAAGGCAAGTTACCCCTCATTAGATGCGGCAGGTTGTCTACTTTTCCGAAATATATAGTTTTATATAGTTATTCCACTGTTTTAGGGTAGTTTTACCACAAAAACCCTAGAATGCGCGTATTAGTTTATGAAGTTGAAAATGTAATTTTGCGCTGCTGGTGATTAGGGCTCTACGCTAGCCATGGACGTAGGTAAAACTATACAAATTTGGTATTTTTTTACTCAGGGGACTCGAGGCTTTTTCAAATAATTGAAACTTTTTCAATCAAGGTAAATGTTTTTGATACATAGTATGTGATTTTAGCAAAATGAGTAAATTTTCACTTTTTTTTGTCATTATGACATCATAGCTTTTTGCACGATGTAAAATTCTCTTCATGTAAGGTATCACAAGAAAGCTCAATTCGTTCTGAAAAAAACAATATATAGTTTTCCATATGTAACTAAAAATCCCCAGAGGAAATCAAGCCTAAACGGAAGGATAGCAAAAATGTTGAAAAAGTGTCTGGCCTGCAGGGTTCAGGAAACGGCCCGAGCCTCTGGCACTGAAGGGGTTAACAAACCGTGACAGTACAAAAGGGCCATGACCTCAGACAATAAGAGTGACGGTAATACACAGACTATCCATTGGAGTATGGATATGCTTGAGCAACGTTTGGATCAATTGGCGGTTGCAATCCAAACTATCCTTGAACGCACTGTACTTGCTGACAAGTCTGGTTCTAGCCCGGTGGTCTCGCCAAGTCAGACAACGGAGAGTGATACAAGGCCCTCAGGGGCCGCAGTCAAAGGGTTAACGGCTTCTGCACCCTTGCCGCTAAGGTATGACGGTGACCCTCATCTCTGCAGAGGGTTCATCAACCAACTTGAAATATTTATGGAATTGACGGCACACACATTTCCCAATGACCGTAGTAAGGTTGGGTTCATGACATCCCTGCTGACTGGTAGAGCATTGGCTTGGGCTAACCCATTGTGGGAAAATGCTAAACCTTGCACTAAGAGTTTCAGTGAATTTGTGCAATCCTTTCGGAGAGTGTTTGAGCCTCCTGGTAGAACCACCTCTGCTGCTAAACGTCTTATGGAGATACAACAGGTCAGGCGCACGGTTGGCGACTATGCCATTGAATTCCGTACCTTGGCAGCAGAGGTAGGGTGGAATAACGAGGCTTTGTTGGCAGCCTTTGCCCAGGGCCTGAGTGACCAAATTAAAGATGAAATTGCAGCAAAGGATTTGCCTACTGACCTAGATGATTATATTGAGTATGTTATTCTAATTGACTCCAGAATACGTGAGAGATTAACCGCCAGAGATCGTAGAATACGGTCTAAAAATAATGGGTCTAGTAGCATAGTTTGCCCACACATCCCTCCCCTGGCATCTCAGCCTAGTGAAGCAGTACGGGAACCAGATGAACCTATGCAAGTAGGTTTCACTAGGCTAACCAAGGAGGAAAGACTATATCGCAGGAAGCAAGGGTTGTGTTTATACTGCGGTAAAAATGGGCATTTGCTAAGATCCTGTCCGGTACGTCCGGGAAACGAACACACCTAGGGTACCTTGGGGGACAGGCCCTAGGTGGTGTCCAATCATCCCCAGTGTTGGGCACACTAAAACCCACCATACAGGTGGCACTATCTTGGGCACAACGCTCAGTGGAAGTTTTGGCTCTGGTTGATTCTGGCGCAGCTGGGTATTTTATGGATAATACCTTTGCTGAATTACATGGGGTACCACGCATTGAAAGAGAAACCCCTCTTGCTATTGAAGCAATTGATGGCAGACCCTTGGAACCCGCTCAAGTTACTTTTGAAACTATGCCGTTATCCATGACTACTGGGGCTCTCCATAAAGAAGAGCAGCAGTTTCAACTTATTAACTCTCCTCACCATGCCATAATATTGGGTTTTCCTTGGTTACAGTTGTATAAGCCACAATTTGATTGGCAAAAATGCAAAATCTCTGCTTGGTCTTAGTTCTGTATGGATAAGTGCGTCACCCATCCAGTTAAGGTCTTGTGCACCTCCTCTTCACTACCTGACGTATACCAGCAGTTTAGCAATGTTTTCAGTAAGGGAGAGGCTGACGCCTTACCTCAGCTCAGACCATATGATTGTTTCATCGAGTTAACTCCTGGAGCGGTGCCCCCTAGGGGACGCACATACCCATTGTCTTGTGAGGAAAACCAAGCTATGGAAGAATACATTTCTGATGCCCTTAATAGAGGGATCATAAGGAAATCTACCTCTCCGGCTGGGGCCGGGTTCTTTTTTGTTAAGAAGAAAAATGGCGAACTGAGACCATGCATCGATTATCGTGGGTTAAATAAGCTTATGGCTAAGAACGCTTATCCGATACCACTCATCACTGAGCTTTTTGACAGACTCAAGGGTTCCTCGATTTTCACCAAAGTGGACCTACGGGCAGCATAAAATTTGATATGTATCAGAGCCGGTGAAGAGTGGAAAACTGCCTTTAACACGAGATCTGGGCATTATGAATATCTAGTCATGCCATTTGGCCTGTGTAATGCACCCGCAGTATTTCAAGAACTGATCAATGACATTCTCAGAGATATGTTACAGTCATGTGTCGTGGTCTACCTTGACGATATACTTATTCACTCCAAAGACTTGTCACAACACATCAAGGATGTATCTGAAGTATTGCTACGATTACGTAAAAATAAAATATTCTGTAAATTGGAGAAATGTGAGTTTCACAGAACCAGTGTACCATTCCTGGGGTTCATAATTGGCAAAGAAGGCATTGCCATGGACAAGGAAAGGTTAACAGCAGTCTTACAATGGCCTAGGCCTAAGAGTCTGAAAGCTATCCAGAGATTTCTGGGCTTCGCCAATTATTCTAGGAAGTTTATTAAGAACTTCTCTTCCATTGTTAAACCCCTGTCGGACCTCACGCGTAAGGGCACTAATCCATCTCTCTGGCCAGTGGCTGCGGAGGAGGCCTTTGAAAAACTGAAAGTAGCTTTTGCTAATGCTCCTGTGTTATCCCACCCCAACCCATTACTCCCGTTCACCTTAGAGGTGGATGCCTCAGATATTGGGGTTGGGGCAGTGCTTTCTCAACGGCACATCAAAGGTGGAACACTCAGACCCTGTGGGTTCTTTTATAAAAAATTGACCAGAGCTCAAAGCCATTATGAGATAGGGGACAGAGAATTATTGGCCATAATCCTCGCTCTTAAGTAATGGCGTCACTTACTTGAAGGCACTAAAAATCCTGTTTTAATCCTGATGGATCATAAAAATCTGACTTATCTCTCTGAGGCCAAGAGATTGTCCTCTCGCCAGGCCAGATGGGCATTGTTCCTGTCCCGATTCAATTTCATTGTATCATATTTGCCGGGATCCAAGAATGTTAGGGCTGACGCTCTGTCAAGACAATTTGAGGCTGAAATTGACAGAGAAGAGGCATCAGCACCTATCATTTAACCTGATCGAATATTGGCTACTGTACGTACCAGTATCACTTCACCACTAGGGGAAGAAATTCTGGCCTCCCAGGCCTCCACTCCCCATGAAACCCCGGTGGGCAAATTTTTTGTCGCTGAACCATTCCGTACTCAATTACTTGAAACTTACCATTCTTCTAAGGCTGCGGGACATATTGGTAGAGACCAACTGTTATGGTCCCTCTCTCAGTTATTCTGGTGGCCTTCTATGAGATCAGATTGTGCCGATTTTACTAATGCCTGTACCACCCGTGCCCGTGCTAAAACCCCATGACATCTCCCGGTGGGCTTGCTTCAGCCGGTACCTAATGGTGAACACCCCTGGTCTCATGTTTCCATTGATTTTATGGGAGAATTGCCCATGTCTAGAGGGTATTCCTTCATATTGATGGTGGTGGACAGGTTTTCTAAAATGGCTCACTTCGTGCCCCTCCGTGGCCTTCCCTCGGCTAAAGAATTGGCAATGGTGTTTGCTAAAGAGGTTTCGGTTGCATGGAGTACCCAGGGTACTGGTGTCCAACAGGGGGAGCCAGTTTGTGTCCAGGTTCTGGAGGGCATTTTGTGAACAGATGGGCATACAGCTATCCTTCTCCTCTGCGTATCACCCCCAAACTAATGGGGCCGCTGAAAGTGCCAATCAAGGTTTGGAACAGTTTCTACGCTGTTTCGTGACTGACCATCAAGACAATTGGGCCAACTTGTTGCCTTGGGCAGAGTTCGCCAGGTACTGTGCAGTCAACTCTTCATCCGGGAGCTCTCCGTTTCTGATCAATTATGGGTTCCAACCCTGTCTGCTCCCGGATTCCTTTCAGACACAACAGATTCCAGCTCTGGATGAGCATATTGAGCAACTCCGTTCCACATGGGCACAAGTTCAGAGGGCACTGGGTCAGTCATTTCAGCGCCATCAGCGCTATGCTAATCGCAGAAGGCTTCCAGCGGTTTCCTTCCAAGTTGGGGACAGAGTATGGCTTTCTTCCAAGAATCTTAAGCTCCAAGTCCCATCTAGTAAGTTGGCACCTCGGTTTATTGGTCCTTACAGAATTATTCGCAAAATTAATCCTGTTTCCTATGCTTTGGACATACCTGCATCCATGCGCATTCATAATGTTTTCCATTTGTCTTTCCTTAAGCCTCTCGTATGCAACCGTTACACTACTAAACCTGTGGTGCCAGGGCCTGTTGAGGTCGAGGGTCAGGAGGAATACGAGGTACAGAGTATCACTGACTCCCGAAGGCTTAGTGGAAGGGTACAGTATTTGGTGCATTGGAAAGGTTATGGTCCTGAAGATCGATCTTGGGTGGATAGTAAGGACCTTCATGCACCCAAGTTACAGTGGATTTTTCATGCCAAATACCCTCAGAAACCCATACCCTATTCTAGGAAAGGGGGTCTTTGAAAGGGGGGTACTATCACGGTGCCCGCGATTGCTGCAATTCAGTGTCTATCACCTGTAGGGGGCTCCCATTGGCTGTCTGCCTTCAGCCCACCTCACATTGCCTTTTTAAACTCAGTCTGGGCACCCTTTGGTTGCCCTTTCGTGGTGTCTTTGACAGCATCCACTTCCTCCTTGCTGCAGTAGCTGATTAGGCCTGTTGCTGAGTTCCTGAGTCAACCTGTTCCTGCCTGTTTTGTCTGTTCCAGTCCGGTTCCGGTTGTTCTCATCAGTAGCTGATGCTCCTGTTGCCAGTCTGCTTGGCCGTGATTGATCCGGTTGATCTTCTCTGCTGGTTCCTGTTGTTTCCTGCTTCCAGTTCCTGCATCTGTGGCGACATTGTTCTTCATTTGCTTCGGCGACATTTCCTCCTGTTGGTTTCCAGCGTGCGGACGCTGGTTTGCTTCATTAAGCCTTGCGGCTCACATTCAGCCTGTTGGTTCCAGTGTGCGGACGCTGGTTTGCTCCATTAGCCTTGTGGCTCACATTACAGTCTGTTGGTCCCAGCGTGCGGACGCTGGTTCGCTCCATTAGCCTTGCGGCTCTCATTACAGTCTGTTGGTCCCAGTGTGTGTTCGCTGGTTTGCTCCATTAGCCTTGCGGCTCCCATTACAGTCTGTTGGTCCCAGTGTGCGGACGCTGGTTTGCTCCATTAGCCTTGCGGCTCCCATTAAGTCTGTTGGTCCCAGCGTGCGGACGCTGGTTTGCTCCACTAAGCCTTGCGGCTCTCATTCTGCCTGTATGTTCCTAACGTAGGGCACAGGTTTACTCCCTGACTTTCAGTCAGGTTCTTGATGGTTCCGAGTGCGCTGTCCAGTCCTACAGCATTGATTCCTACAGTATATGGGAACGAGAGTTCTGATTACTGTGAAACCACTTGACCTGGTAACCTCTATATTCCATCTTACTGTCATTATCATCTGACAGTCATTAGGTTACTGTGGTTGTTACCTTCCTTTGGGCTGCCTTGTCCGGTATATTAGTAAGGCCGGTAGAACCTTTCACTTTGCCACCTTAAGGTTGCCTTACCCGGTATTGGCAAGGCCGGTAGAAAAACAAAGGAATAAACAGCGCAAATAGACTCCTCTGAGTGTAGTATTTTTCAAATCCTTGAACCTTCACCCACACCACGTGCTTCAAATTGGGTACTCACTTGTAATTGAGGTTATAACTGCCTCCCAGTGTGTATCAGCATCCCTGTTTAACCCAGGTTGGTTATATTTTACTGTGTTCTTCCAGAGTTACTTCTTCTCTCATACACTTGTACCATCAGGTAAATATCACTTTGACCCTCTTATAGATTAAGGGGTGCAATGTTAGGGACACTCAGGTCTCACCACAGGTACAGCGTTTGGATCAAAGATACACAGATAATGAATATGCGTTGTTCCCAAACTAGGTTCTCAACTGGGATGGGGGCTCATATGGTGCTACTGGGGAATGTAATTGGTGGGTACTTGTGGTAGTTCCATACCTCTGAGATATAATACTTTGTATTTCTTTTGTTTGCAAGGCCGGTAGAGCCTACTTATTGGTATTCCATCAGGCTGCCTTGCCCGGTATATTGGTAAGGCCGGTAGAACCACATACTATTCCATCTTAAGGTTGCCTTACCCGGTATAGGCAAGGCCGGTAGAGCCTATTACACTGGTATCCCGTTAGGCTGCCCAGTCCGGTATATTGGCTGGGCCGGTAGAGCCTCTTGTTCCAGACTCGCCTGGGTTGCTTTGCCCGGTATATTGGCAAGGCCGGTACAACCTATTTGCTATTGTCATTATCTGCTATGTATTGTTTGTATGTGTATGAAAGCTCTATGGGATTGCCTTTAACTTTTCAATAAAGTTATGTTTTTACCTAAACCTTACGTCTGAGAGTCTTAACAAACGGTGACAAAGAAGGCTAACAAATATGTATCTGAGGTTCTTTTTGACATGATCAGGTTGTC
The DNA here is from genome assembly GCA_037306005.1 of Rhinophrynus dorsalis. Classification (NCBI taxonomy): domain Eukaryota; kingdom Metazoa; phylum Chordata; class Amphibia; order Anura; family Rhinophrynidae; genus Rhinophrynus; species Rhinophrynus dorsalis. The sequence continues at coordinate 152,804,133 of CM074725.1, forward strand.
CTTTAAAGCCTCCGCTTTCTCTGTTGCTGCACAACACAGTTTGTGGCTTAAGATTTGGTCTGCGGATCAGTCTTCCAAGAAGTCATTGGTTTCCTTACCCTTTCAGGGCAAGTCCCTTTTTGGACCTGAATTGAAGCAGATCATTAGTGATGCTTCTGCGGACAAGAGCACCTTGTTGCCTCAGATGCACACCAAACATCTGACTATGGTGAGGAAACTGTCTTTTTTGCCCCCCCCCCAGCCAAACAGAGGCACACGTGCTCTCTTCTGCCAAGTCCAGTGGCAGCCCAAGCAAACAGGGTTAAGTCTGTCAAGCAATATTCCACATGACTAGTGGAATTTTGGTTCGCTGGTGCCTGAAGGGGCTGTCTTCGCCTTTCTTGAGATTCCTGGGAGTCCTCTGTCACAGACCAGTGAGTTTTGCAGGTAATCTCAGAAGGGTACCAAATAGACTTTGGATCCCATCCACTGTATTATTTCTTTTTGTCATGGGTGCCAATAGAGCTGAACAAGGCATGGCTGTTTCAGGAGGCAGTGGATTCACTGCTGGCAAAGAAGGTTCTGATTCCAGTACCTCACCCACAGCAAACTGTTTGTGGTTCAGAAGAAGGACGGCGGATATTATCCCATCTTGGACCTCAAATGTCTCAACAAATATGTGGTGACTACGTGTTTCAAGATAGAATCCTTGCATTCTGTCATTGCAACAATGTCCCCATGGGAGTATTTGGCATCCCTAAACCTTCAGGATGTGTACCTACACATTCCCATCCATCCAGACAGCCAACACTATCTGCAATTTGCCTACGTCTCAGTCATTAGGGCCTTAGTGGCTTTCATTTACACAGCTGCATTTCCATGACACCCTATCTGGACAATCATTTGCTAAAGGCTCCCTCAGAAGAGCTCTTAGCCCAGTACGTCCAAGATTGTGCTCGGGTCTGGTCCAACAAGGGTAGATTTTGATCGTGCTGAAGTTCTTTCGGGTGCCTTCCCAGGAACTTGTGTTCCTGGGGATAAGGTTCGACACCTATCAGGGGAAAGTTTTCCTGCCGTAGGAGAAAATTCTACTGGTTATGCAGGAAGTGTCATAGGCCCTGGAGTGGCCCTCGACCACGATCAGGGAGTACATGAGAGTTCTGGGCAGGCTAGTTTCAACACTAAAAGCTGTGCCTTACTCTCAGGTGCACATGAGGGAACTTCAAGGGCATGTTCTTCATAGTTGGTCTGGCAATCCAGCGCATATGGATCGCCAGATCTCTCTCTTTCTCAGGAAGCCAATCTGGACTTTCAGTGGTGGCTATGATGCAACCTGGAACAGGGTAAACCCTTTGTGATACCAAAATGGACTCTGGTCATGACAAATGCCAGTCTGAGCTGCTGGGGTGCAGTTCTGGGTCATCTGGGGGTCCAAGGCAAGTAAACTGCGAAGGAGTCTCTTCAGTCCATCAATATTCTGGAACTTGGGGCAATCTATCTGGCCCTTGTGTACTGGACCCCACTCTTTAAAGGGAGACCAGTGAGTGTCCAGTTGGACATCGCCACGGCTGTGGCTTACATCAACTGTCAACAGGGCATTCAAAGTGCCGCCACCTGGTTCCAGGTGAGGTACATTTTAGAAGTCCACGTTCCAGCTATATCTGCCGTGCACATTCCAGAGGTAGAAAACTTGCTGGAGGACATCTTAAGTCACCAAGATGTGGATCCCAGAGAGTGGGAACTCAATCCAGAGATGTTCTATCTGACTGTGCACTGGTGGGGTGTGCCGACAATAGATCTCATGTCCACTAGGGAAAACAGGAAGATTCTAACCTTCTGCTCCCAGAGGGGAGATCCTCTGGCCTTTGCCATGGATGCAATATCGATTCTGTGGAATTTCCACTTCGCTTATGTCTTTCCTCCGACTCCTCTCATACCCAGGGTACTCAGAAAAATCAGGATGGACAGTGCGTCATAATTCTGGTTGCTCCTTATTGCATCATGAGAGTGCAATTTGTGGACCTGGTCAGTCCTTCCATTCAGGATCTGCTCCACCTTCCTCCCAGGCCAGACCTCCTAACGCAGGGCTACCTGTGACAAGAAGATATAGAAAATATGGCTTTGACAGCATGTCTGTTGAAGCCCATATCTTGAGGAGAAAAGGGTTCTCCACTGAGGTCATTTCCACTATGATTCAGTCCCACAAGTCTGTCTCTTCCAAGGCCTATCATAGGGTATGGTCTGTTTTACATTCATAGTACGTGGAAAAGTTTGTGTCCTCGCAAGAATTTGACCTTCCTTTGGTGTTATCCTTTCTCCGAGTGGAATGAACAAAGGACTCAGCTTGAGCTCCTCAAAGGTTCAAATATCAACTCTTTCTGTGTTCTTCCAGAGATGTATTGCCACCATTCCAGATGTCAAAGTTTTTCTTCCTGGAGTGGCCCATGCCTTCCATACTGTTACGTGTGCCAAACTGATATGTTGTTCAGGGGAGCGGGGTCGTTGCAATAGTGACACTTTTGCCTGGGAAATAGGACTGGGAAACGTCCCATGTCCTGTACAGATACTTTTTCCCACTAAGGATTGAAATTCCCGGGGCCGAGGACGGCCGGCAGAACTATGACAAGCCGCCATTGACAACATGGGAAAAGTAGGCGGCTTCCGGATTGGCTGAAGCCCTGGGAGACAGGTTTAACGGTCCCCCATAGAGTTAACATGGGAAAAAGTAGGCCACCCAGGGATTGGTCAGTCAGTTGCCCGCCCATAGGGTCTGATTGGCAGAGACAGCCATGACTTGCAAAGCCAGGATTGGTCAGCCAAATATAAGCACCAGATTGGTCAGGGGTTGAAGCGGAATATTCAAAGATGCTTCAACCCCCTGGCCATTGTTTAGAAATGTGTATTCGAGCCCCTCAACCTTTTGTCTCAGTGTTTATCCATTGTTAAATCTAGATAACCTAATCATGTCTGCTCCTTTGTATCATGTATTTGCCGTATGCTTCAGTCTTTTGTGTACATTATGTGATTCTTCTGAGTAACTGGGTATATAAGCCCAAAGAGTTGTGCAATAAACAGTTCTTCTTTTAACCTCCAAACTGGTCCTGTCTGGTTCTTGGAGGGGTAATGCTGAATGAAGGATGGTGATTGGGATGTCGGTGCAGCAGAAGCAGAGAAGTGATGGTGGTACTGACCTCTAGTACCAGGACTCACGTCTCATTTGGTGGCAAGTGGTGGGATCATCCTCTGTTGCCTGGGACATCCAAACTTCCACTGGGACCTAGTCGCCAGCGAATGGAGCAGCGCTACAATCCGCTAGAACGTAGGACGCTGAAGGATTTACTGGGATCCAACTTCTCCCAAGGAACAGAAACCGAGACCAGAATCCAGGGGGAGATATAGCCGCTGGCTTGACCCCGGTCTCAGCAACGCAGGGAGACCAGCATCCAGGGGGAGATATAGTCGCCTGGCTTGACCCCGGTCTCTGAAGCACAGCAGACAGTGGATGGAGGAACTCCACTAGGATCTGAAGCGCAGCACCCTGAAAGATTAATTAATGGAGGGGACAAGAGCAGCCACCCCTCATCCAGGGTAATGAGCTTTACGGCGTTTCAGCAAGAGGTTATGCAACACCTGTCCCTCTACGGCTCAAACCCCCCTCACAAAATGATCACAGGGATCCTGGAAGAGGTTACCCAAATAAGAGTGGATTCATTTGACCAGCCCTGGAGGCTGAAAGAGAGAGAGGACAGGTTGCATCAGAGGGATGCTGTTCTCTGCCCAGCACTGCGAGACACAGCCCTGGAAAAAGCACCGGCAACAGGGCAGAGGGACCTGTCCTCTGCCCAACTCACAGCACAGAGGCCTCATCTGCTAGCAGGAAAGTTAGCCTCTGCCCAGCACGGGTCGCAGCCTATGAGTGCCAAGGAGAAGGCGCAACCGGAGTCTCGCCCCAGCGGCTGTCTGAGTTACAGGGAGAGGAGGTAGTTGACCTCTCTCCACAGCGGCAGATGACTTTGGAAACTGCAGGCATCGTGGATGAGACTTTGATCACCACGAGCACCCTGCAACTAGAAGAGTGGGCTCCTCCGACTCTTCCAGAGGCTGACTCCAGTGACCGGTTATGGTCTAGTCAGTGGGTAGCAGGCAAAGCTGCGTCTGCCGCTAACCCTTTCGTTATGGATGTCTCCACAGCATTGAAGTGCTGTAATCCAGGAGTGGATGCGGTGGGCTTCACTCCTCAGCAGCTGGTTGTGTTACAGGGAGAGGGGGTAGCCGACCTCTCTCCCCAGCGGCAGATGACTTGTGTAACTGGGGGTGGCGTGGATGAGACTGCTGTCGCCACAAGGACCTTACCAGTGGAAGAGTGGGCTCTTCCTGAGGCTGACTCCAGCAACCTGTTATGGTCTCGTCAGGGGGTAGCAGGCGAAGCTACGGCTGCTGCTAACCCTTTCATTACGGATGTCCCCACAGCACTGAGCGGCTGTTTGAGCTACCGGGAGAGAAGGTAGTCCACCAGGAAACGGATACTCAGCGGAAGAGCTGGCAACAGGGCAGAATGCCACTGGCCTCTGTCCATCTGAGCAACTGCCCCAGGGAGCGGGTGCCGGCCGCACCACTCCCCTGCAGAGGAGAGAGATCCAGGGGGAGATGGAGTGTTGTGTACTCTCACCCCAGTATCAAGAGCAACTCTACCACCCACTCTCATCATCCTCAGCCAGCCGCAGAGATCCCGGTAATGTACTGACTGGGAGGGCACCGTTATTTGGGTGGGGGTTTTTGTGGGCTCCAAGACGCCTATGTACTGGAGCCTGGGTTGGACAGCCTCCCCGGTTCAAGGCGTCTTATGTCCAAGTCACCCTGTACCTCGGAGGTGCAGGGTGCAAAACCGGCCAGACCCCAGGACTGGAGGGGCTGAAGGAGAGCCAGTACTACTGCGGTATGTTTAGCCTTGCAGCCCTATGATTTTACCATCCAGTACCGTCCGGGCAGCCACCACGGAAATGCAGATGGCCTGTCCTGTCAGACGGAGCTGGATACCTAGAAAGACTCCTCCCGGTCAGCCCCATGTAGACCCGTTAAGGATCTAGCCGGGTCTGCCGGATTATAGGGGGGAGCAATGTTACGTGTGCCGGATTGATACGTTGTTCAGGGGAGCGGGGTCGTTGCAACAGTGACACTTTTGCCTGGGAAATAGGACTGGGAAACGTCCCATGTCCTGGACAGATACTTTTTCCCGGTAAGGAGTGAAATTCACAGGACCGAGGACGGCCGACAGAACTATGACAAGCCGCCATTGACAACATGGGAAAAGTAGGCGGCTTCCGGATTGGCCGAAGCCCTGGGTGATAGGTTTAAATGTCCCCCATAGAGTTAACATGGAGGAAAGTAGGACACCCAAGGATTGGTCAGTCCGCTGCCCGCCCACAGGGTCTGATTGGCCAAGACAGCCATGACTAGCATAGCCGGTATTGGTCAGCCATATTCAAAGATGCTTCAACCCCCTGGCCATTGTTTAGGAATGTGTATTTGAGCCCCTCAACAATGTTTATCGATTGTTACATCCTTTGTCTAGATAACCTAATCATGTCTGCTCCTTTGTATCATGTATTTACCGTATGTTTCAGTCTTTTGTGTACATTGTGTGATTCTTCTGAGTAACTGGGTATATAAGCCCAAAGAGTTGTGCAATAAACAGTTCTTCTTTTACCCTCCAAACTGGTCCTGTCTGGTTCTTGGAGGGGTTATGCTGAATGAAGGATGGAGATTGGGATGTCAGTGCAGCAGAAGCAGAGAAGTGACGGTGGTACTGACCTCTAGTACCAGGACTCACGTCAACCTACCTTCAAGGCTCCCACTAATCTGTAGGACCTTTATTTGGTTCTGAGAATTTTGCAGTGGCCTCCTTTTGAGCACCTTGCTTTCCTTCCTCTGCGTCAATTGACACTTAAGATGGCTTTTCTTTTGGCAGTAGTCTCAGTCCGCAGAGTTGCTGAGTTGCAGGCCTTGTCTTGCAAGCCACCTTTCCTGGTCTTTCATAAGGATAAGGCATTGCTTTGGAACTTTCAGGATTTTCTTCATAAGGGGGTTTTTGAGTTCCACATCAATCAGGAAATTGTTCTGCCTTCTTTCTGTCCTGACCCTAAGTCTCACTAGAAATAGGATCTCCATTTGTTGGATATGTGCACCACACTGAGCCGACTCCCTGTTTGTCATTCCATGGGTCCCATGGCAGGTCAAGCTGCTTCCAAGGTTGCTATGGCCTCTTGGATTATGGCTACCATACTCTAGGTATATGAGCTCAGAAATAAACCTGTTTCCTTTAAGGTCACAGCACATTTCACTAGGTCTGCGGGGGCCTCATGGGCCTACAAGAATCAGGCCTCATCTGAGCAGTTATGCAAGGCAACAACTTGGTCCTCTCTGCACACCTTTGCTAAGCAATACTGTGTCAATGTTCTGGCTTCAGCTGAAGCCATCTTTGGCCATAAGGTCCTACAGGCAGCTTTACCTGACTAGGGTCCTGTAAGTTCAATATCTGTTGACATTTTTTTCTAATTGGGCTATTCAGATTCTGTATACTCCTGGCTAATTCAGGTATCATTGGGACAGACGTGAGGTCCTTTCTTAGTGTTGGTATATCCCCATGGTACCTGTGTTCCATATTGGACACAAAAGAAAATAAGATTTTAGCATTCATACCTGTTAAATCCTTTTCTCTATAGTCCATATGGAATACAGGTCTCCCATCCAACGAAAGGGACCTCTGTTTGGTCTTGCCTGTCTGGACTTGGGAGTTCTCTTAACCCTATTAATGCCAGAGGTGTTCTGTACCCCCTGACATGCAAAGGGTTAAAATCTTTCTTCTCACAGGAGATTTTCTTCTTCTCTTGCTTGCCTTGTTAGTGTGGCTTTTGGTCACATTCATACTGGGGTTTGCAAGGCAAGGAAAGATTGAGCTGGAGGAGTGGCTGGGAGTCTCCACCTAGAAGATTCTGTCTTTTGAGATGTGTCCTGCCCTCCAAAAGGAGGGACCAAACCACATGGTACCTGTGCCCCATGTGGACTATAGAGAAAAGGAAAGGTCTGAACACTAAAATCCTATTTTCTGATTTTTAATTCAGATAGGGCACTTTGCAAACTCCTGTAGGGTTTCTCCCTAAGGTTGCTTGAGAATTTCTCAACAGCCAGGAAATTGTCCTTTTCTCTTTTTTTCTGGCTCTAACAGACAGGAGTAGGAGCATCACTGTTTGGACATAATTTGGTTCGTGAAGTGCTATATTCCACATGCAAAGCCTTTCTAAAACTAGGACACGCTTTTTCTCATTCCTGGTGGTGTTCATGCAGGCCAAGCTACAAATAAGGTGACCCGTTGCTTCTTGGATCAAGGCAGACATTCACCAGGCCTATAGCCTCAGGGAAATGCTGTTGGCCATTAAAGTCACTGCTCACTCCACCTGAGAGGTGGGTGCTGCCTGGGCCTACAAGCACCAGGCCTCTGAGGAGCATTTGTGCAGGGCAGCTAAGTTGCTAAACACTACCAAGTCAATGTTCTGAGTTATGTTGAAGAAGCACCTACAGGTTGATGTGTTTGTCCTTGTGTTTACTTCAATTAAATTTTTTACAGTTACTTGGTTTGTTGTGTAGTTGTCAGTTGACCCCCATAGGTTCATGCTTGTTCCAGTTAATTTATCTTAAAACTGGTTAGTGTTTTTAGGGGGTTTTCTCTCCTTCCCTGGAATCATGGTGGGATAGCTTTAGCTTAGGCTTTGTTATACCTTAAAACTGCACATGTCTGGTGGGGGTAAAGTGGAGTAGGGAGGGAGTTGCGAAATCCAGAGAGCTCTTTTTATTCAAATGTCCTGCCCTCCCCTGGAAGGATACTTTACCCATGGTCCTTCTGTTCCACATGGACGAAGAGAAAACAATTAATTGGTAAGTAAACAAAAATCCTTTTTTTAGTGGTGTCAGTCATCCTTAACCTCATACATCACCCTACTTTCATGCTGCAAGCAGAGGTTGCTCATGTCAGTTGGAGGTAGAGAAGAATTGAAATATCCAATGCACCGTAAGTATGTGAAACTGAAGAAAAAGAAAGACAGCAGGTTAAATGTTTATCTATATATATATATATATATATATATATATATATATATATATATATGTATATATAAAATACTATAAAGTGCTAGCCTGCAAAGCTCCCTGTGTGTGAAACCATACATGCGCAGCAGAGACTGCAGGAAAGATGCAGTAATGCACAGTAGGGACTGGCCAAATTCGATGATCCGGAGCAGGGAGCTCCAGATGGCTCACCTCCTGTCTGTGCTCCCGCTCCGGGGCAGCAGCCGAGGCCGCTGGGTGGCACTTTAGCCCGTGGATATGGGTTTCCTACTAGGAGATATATATATATATATATATATATATATATATATATATATATATATATACATACATATATATGCAAGGTTCAAAGAAAATATTGCTGTACTTGAGGATCAGAGAGGTGAGCAATGCATTGCACACCCTACTAGACTTTAGTTAATGAAATACAGGTAGTTTTTAATGGTCTGAAAATACCACTTTAGGTGACAGCTCCACTGTAACAAATGGAACAATGCAGGCTTAGGGATGTTTAGCCTTATCTACCGTTATTGTTAATTTATATGCTTTCACATGGTATTTAGGTCAATATAATATGTATTCTGCTGCAGAAGTTCAGGTCAAAGTGTGTTGCATTATGTTTTCTGCAATGTAACCAGGACTAATCACTGTGATATGTGGCTGGAAGTAGATACTGGGGAGTCATAGTGCTGTTTTACACTCTCCCAAAACATCTTTCAGTGTCTGATGACAAGGAGTAAAACAGATACAACTCAGATAAAGGGAAATTACCACACTCAGCACTGCAGGCAGGCAATTAAGGTTTTGTGAACAAATACCACTTAGAAACACTGCTATACAGTGGTTATTTGTCGACACAAAGCTTACACTATAAATCCTTTTCTTCATGATAGCATCCCTTTATATGAGGCAGAGCTATCTGAAATAATGCTTTTTCTTCTTGCCGTGCTTATTATATAGCTATTGGATTCCACTTTAAGAATTATTGTTAGCTATGTGACATCTACATCTAAATAGTTTAACACAGTATGTGAATGTAGAAATGTGTCAGTCATTAAAAGATATGTCGTAATAGCACAATGTCACATAGCAACAAGATTTCAGTATGTGTGACCTGTGACTGCTTTCTGGAAACTGCTTGTGGGCAGACTGTAATGTGTAGCTTGTTAGTGAGAGGGAAGGTGTGATGATCCAACCACATGCTTAAACCTACAGTATGATGTTGAGATGTGAACACACTATGGAGAGAAACCTGATTGTCATGATAATCAGGCAAAGAAGAACCGACACAGTAATAAAATATAACCACCTTTATTGGAATATACATTACTAATAATATATGAGATATAGCCATGATAATATCCCACACAACCCCAGACCACCAGATGATAGGGCCCAAACTCCAACACGGAGCTGCACACTGTGCTACGCACTACACTACAGCGAGGTACCAGAGACCAAAGGCAACAGGGAGTGAGAGTCAGGCAGAGCTGCAGGACACAGAGGCTAACGGTCAGACAGGCTAGAAGCGTATGGAGCGAGTAGTCAGACAGAGCCACAGGTCAGACAAGCTGGGGATACGCTGAGCGAGATAGAAGCCGGAGGACAGACAAACCGGGGACTACATGGAGAGAGTGAGTCAGCCAGAGCCACATGTCAGAACCAATGTGGATAGTCAGACAAGTCGGGTTTAACAAGGAGCAAGTTAGTCAGCCAGAGCCACAGGTCAGAACCGATATGGGTAGTCAGATAAGCTGGGGTCATACACAGAGCAGATTCTCAGATAAGCACAGGTCACAACGGAGCACAAGAGTAACTAACAGGAACACCACATAAAGGCAATGACTCCCAGGCCCACGGAGGTTTATAAAGGAGCAGAAGGAGGCAGGAACCAATTAGGCCACCCAGATTAGGCGCATAAACAGGCGTCCGTGTTAGTGCCTGTTATCTGATGTAGCAATGAGGAAGTGGCCGGAAGCGGCAATACAGAGGTAAGGAAGTACAGGATAGCCCAAGGGAGACTGTGATACTGATACTATGGGTAAGGTAAGAATGTGTGCATGTGTGTGTGTGTCCGAATGTGGGTGGGTGTGTGTGAGAGGTAATATAAAAATGAATATGTGAGTGTGAATCTGAGTTTGGCTGCATGTAGGGTTGCCACCTTTTCTTCAAAAAAATACCGGCCATGGCGTTCCCTTCATAGACTTAACATTGGACAGAAGCCAATTTTTTACCGGCCTGCCGGTAAAATACCGTCTGGGTGGCAACCCTAGCTGTATGTGTGAGCTTGAATCTAATGAGTAAATGTATGAATCGAAGTGTGGATGTGTGTGTGAGTGAATCTGAATGTGCAACTCTTAGTGTGGATGTTTTTGTGAGTGCGATTTTGAGTACATTGGTGGATGAATATATGTTTGTGTGTGTGTATGCCTGTCTATGAACATGAAAAGTAGAGTTCCCGTATGTCCATGTAGCATGATAGTACATTAGTACATATAGATATGTTTGGGAAGACTCTAATGGAATATTGTAGTAGGGAGAGAATGATCTAGATTAATATATTTGTTTTATACTCATTTGACAAGCCTTCCACTCAACAGATGGGTTCTACTCTTTGCTACTTTCACATATTTTATAAATCACAGACAGGTGATAATCCCATTTATGTGAATGAGAGATTTCATTACAGACTTGGCATTATCTCTGTACTTTATCATGTATTGCACACATTTTTGCCTAGTCTCAGCCATTTTTCTACAAGCAGATATGTATTGAATTTATTTTTGTCATATTATTACATAAGAACATTAGGCAAAACATCAAGAAATGTGCCTGTGTAGCAATACACAATTCTAATAATGAATAATTTCCCTTGTGTTCTCATGTAATGATGTATTGCCCTAGCCTATGATAATTTACTATGGTACAGTGTCCTTCTGATTTCATGTAATGATGTATTGCCCTAGCCTATGATAATTTACTATGGTATGGTGTCCTTCTGATTCCATGTAATGATGTATTGCCCTACCCTATGATCACTTATTGTGGTATGGTGTCCTTCTGATTTCATGTAATGATGTATTGCCCTAGTCTATGATCACTTACTATGGTACGGAATCCTTCGGATTTCATGTAATGATGTATTGTCCTAGCCTATGATCACTTATTGTGGTATGGTGTCCTGATTTCATGTAATTTCGTATTGCCCTTGCCTATGATCACTTACTGTGGTATGATGTCCTTCTGATTTCATGTAATGATGTATTGCTGCAGCCTATAATCTTTAACTGTCATATAGTGTTCTACTGATTTAATGAAATAATACCTGGGAATACTCTTCTGTAGAACCCCCATAGAGGGCTCATGGGCTGCTACTGAGCATGTGTAAATGATGCAATCTGCAGCATTAAAGTAGGTGGTACATAACTGGGTGGGTGGGCTTAAGTGCAAGCGGGCAGGAAAGTGAGTGGAACAGGGTCTGAATAAGGCAGAATGCATAAGAAGTGGGCAGAGTTACCCAGGAACCTCATGCAAGCCAGAGAATCAGCCTCTGTCCCCAAAGACATAGGGCTAGATTTAAAAGTTTGCTTTAAACCAGTCGCTAAGTAAAAAAGTCACATCGGACGCAAATAACACATGATTAACGGCGGATTTAAAAGTAAGTGTACGAGAATAGCTAAGGAGCGTAGGCACAACAAAAACACGTAACACAAAAACCTGCGTCTCACCTGTTTTTGCATCACTGTGCATCCCAAACACCTGTTAAAACAAAACTTAAAGGGATAGTATTACTTCAAAATTACTATAACTCATATTGTAGCCCTTAATAAACTGAGTTAAATGACACCAGCCTCATCTCTCAACCCTTTATGGTTTAGGAGATAGCCGCTTTCAAAGTTTCCTCTCCCCTGCTGTCAGCTTTCTGCTGCCAGCACGAGAATCCGGTCCCGGGACAGGCGGAGGCTCTTAAACAGAGCAGATATCTCGTTATGGAAGGAAAAATGATTCATTGAAACAGTCTTCTACGTGTGCTTGGTAACCAAGCACACGTACAAGACTGTTTCAATGAATCATTTTTCGTTCCATAACGAGGTATCGGCTCTGCTGAAGAGCCTCCTCTTGATTAATAGACCGGATTCTCCTGCTGGCAGCAGAATGCTGACATCAGGGGAGATGAAACTTTGAAAGCGCCTATCTCCTAAACCATAAAAGTTTGAGAGATGAGGCTGGTGTCATTTAACTCAGTTTATTAAGGGCTACAATATGAGGGATAGTAATTTTGAATTTTTGAAGTAATACTATCCCTTTAAGTCAAAATGTAACATTGCGGCAGCCATTGTCTAGCAACCCTGATAGATGCAAAAACTCAAACTCACAGCCAATTCCAAGGCTCCAAAGTAGCAAAAATGTTCAAATACATCTATATATACCCCAAAATAACGGTCACATCCTGTCTGTGTTTTGAGTTTTGGTGAACTAGATCACAGGGCCCAGGAGCGGAGGACAGTGTCAAGAGCGAGGGAGAGAGGAGCTGTCATTGGAGGTAGAAGGAGTTTTTGGAGCAGAGAGAGAATTGGAGTTGCACCTAAATATACACATAGCACACATTTGGACATATCACATACACCCATACAAACACATACACATACACACATAGTCTTTTTTTTTTAATAACACCTAACACATTTTTTGAACTTTATTTTCTCAGTGTGAATCTGTGAGTGAAAGAGTGTGACAAAGAGTGAGTGGGATCGAGTGTGTCTGTGAGGGTCTGTGGGAGTTCCTGGGTGTGAGTGGGTGAGTGATGGCGAGGAGAGGAGGACAGGAGAGAGGGATGGAGAGTGTAGTGGAGGAGGAGGAAGGAGAGCAGGACATCCCTGTTGAGAGTAGGGGTGGGAGAGGGAGATCCGCAGGACGGAGGGGGACCAGGCCTAGAAGAGCAGGCACACGGGGGGCAGGGACAGAACCTGCAGTGGGACGAGGGGTAGTTCCTGGGGACCACCACATACAGGTAGGGGCAGAGGAGGCAGGACACTCTGGTTCTGTCTCCTCGCATGCCAGAGCTGAGGGGGACAGGATCAGGGATCCCCATTATAATGAGGAGGAGAATAGGGCCCTCGTGGAGGCTGTGTTGGAGAAGGAGACCATCCTCTTCCCAAGGGAGAAGGTCCCTGGTCTGTCTGCGAGGAGGAAGGTGGCATGGAACCAGATCTGCAGCCGGGTGAACTCTGTGGCCACATGCAGAAGGAACGTGGACTCTATGATGAAAAGATGGAGTGACTGCAAGAGGGTGGTCAAAAATAAGTTGGCCGAAATCTCCAAGCACGCCCAAGGTACCAGAGGTGGACCACCTGTCCTGATCACCTTCTGCGCATGGGAGGAGATGGTGCGGCAGAACATGTCCACCACAATCATTGAGGGGGTCCCTGGAAGATTGGACACTGGGGAAGAGAGGAGCCTCCACACTACCGGTAAGTGCAGCAACACATAACCACACACACCACATCAACCCACACAACCATTACACACAAACACAGTCACATCCCAACATATGCCCATCATTCATCCACACAACTGCACCAACACAGCACTCTGAGGGTTAAAACAGGACACAAGACAAGGACAAAAGTCCAGGTTCAAACAGGCCCAAACATGTCCAACTCCCTGGTTAACCCACATGTTGCTGTGCTGATCACACACAATACACACAAAGCATGCTCATGTTTAACATCAGACCTGCTCCTACATTATGTCACCCATGTAACCACAGGTAAACCAGAACATAACCCCTTGAGTGCTAGAGGGATTATCAATGCATCGCTCAACAATGCATTGGCAACCCCTCCAGTACTCAAAGGGTTAACCACTAATAAGAGCACGAGTCGATAGGGTAACGATTGCATGCTACACAGGGAACATTCACTAAGCGGTAAAAAAATAGAGAGAAATGAACACTTACATCCACTCACTTCACCAATCCCAATGTTAGTCTATGGAGAATATTCAATAATATGAATCAAATTGCTAATGTCCCATTGTATAGACTCCATAGAAAACATTGCAAAGGGGGAAATGAGATCACTGGAGTAGTCATCATCATGTTCAGTTCATCAAGTCTACTTCACCGCTTACTGAATCACAAAAAGGATGGATCAGGTCCCACATCACAGTTCCACTGAGAATAACTGGTTGTATGTGCAACACACAGGCCTAAAACTATGCCACAGAATCAAAGGTGAAAACATAGGGATTGGTGTTGTGTATGCAATCATTTACTCTAACTTGAAATTACATATATCACATTTGATTCACACATGGATCCTCAGGAGTGCTGATGCCATGGATGGATGGAACACCAGCCACTATTTGCAGGATACACATGGGAACCAAATATGAACCATTGTAGTTTGGCAAACAACAGGCCATGAATGATGGATATGGCTGATTGAGTACAGCTGCCTCACTCAGAAGGATGGATGGGCTCATCCAGAAAAAAACACAGGCCTCAATCACAGGGGTCCCTGTTGTAGCTGGGGAACATCGTGTAGCTGTGGAGCATCCTGTTGCTGCAGGCAGGTGCTGTCCTCCAGGTGGGGATGGGCTGCTGTGTGGCTGTTGAGCCAGAGCCTCCTCACTTGCAACAGGTGAAGGCTGTTATCAGGTGTGCCTGGGGCTTGCTGGTGTTCCCTAGCTCTCGCCCTTGCAAACCTTCTCCACAGTCTTCTCATCAATTAGTATCCCAACATACTTATTGTTTTCTCTTTCTCTCTCTTTCAAAAACAAGTCACAAGTGAGTGTGGTGAACTGTCCCTTTAACCCCTTAAGGACCGGGAAAATCAGAGGTGGATTTGACTTAAGGACCGGAGCAATTCTGACCTTTTTGACTATGTCTTTGTTCAACAGTGTTTTCCCTCTTAGGCTTTTATTCCACCCCCATAAATTATATACTGTTTTTTTACAAACAAATAGGGCTTTCCTTTGATACCCCACTTATATGGATAACCCACCATTTACTTTATTAAAATTAAAGAAAAAGGTTAAAAAAAATGTAAAAAACCCTTCATTTTTGTTTTTTCTCTTGGGATCAATTGGGCGCAAAGGGTTAAATTTTTATGGAGACTGCATGAAAGGTATGACTAGTCAGTCATACCTACAAAATGCGGAGTTTAAAGTGGCCACTGTCCCCCCTGGGTGAAAATCCCCATGTCCCTTTTTCCCACCCTATTTTCCCACTTTTTTGTTCATTACATTTGGCGGTGTGTGTGTAAGTGTATTACATGACTCCACAACAATCACACTTCTAATTTTGTTTCTTGAGATGTTTTTTTTTTTTTAAATAAAATATTTTATTTGTAAAAAAAAAAAGTGTGTTGTTTTTATTTAAAAAAAAAAAAAAAAGTGTATTTAGCAGGTCAAAAATTGATCTACATTTAGCCATCCTCCTACACCAGCAGTGAAGGGGTTAACACCCCCAGCTGCTGTATTTTGTATTTCCACTAGGTGTCTCCTCCCTGCGTCTGTGTCCCTTACTTTGATGTAAGGGACGCATTAGCAGAGAGGAGACACTAGAGGCAGTAAGTAGCACTGCCTCAGTCATTTTTTTAGAATGCCGGTACATGTGATCGCTGACGCAGCGATCACATGACCTGGCACAACGGACCGAGGCTGAGACTGAACGGTCCGGTACTGGACCGCTCAGTCTCAGCCTGGATTGAATGGTAGCAGCGTACACGGCGGCGCGCTGCTACCATTTAACTCTTGACGTACCAGGACCGTCACTGGTCCTTAAAGCAAATTTACCCTTGACGGTCCTGGTACGTCAAGGGTCGTTAAGGGGTTAAGTAACTGGTAGGAAGTTGTGTAGGTGTGGTGATGAGGAGAGTGATGACCAATGGGAAGATGTTTGTTGTCAAGGTAAGTGTTTGCAGGTGTGTATGTTTTAAAATGTGGTGTGTTCTGATTGCTGTGTCTCTGTCAGTTGCAGGTGTGAAGTTGTGGGGTGCAGGTTGTGTCTGGATCATGTGGTGATGTTGCACAGGTGAGCTTGTTTTGTATTGCCAGGTGTCCATGTTGTGTGATAACCTGCATTGTTCCGTGCCATGTTGTGTTGGTGTTTTTGTGGGGGTCCTTGTCCCTGTGGTGTTGCTTGTTGTTGTGTGTGACAGTGATTTGTTGTGTCTGTTCATGTTTTTGTGTTCTTTTGGCATTACACAGGTTCATTTTGCCATTTACATGCTTGTGCAGTAAGCATTTCATCTGTTTTCCTATGTAACGGCTGTTTTTTTGCCCATTAAGTGTCTAACGGCTAATGAAACTGGCTCTTAACTTTTGTCCATTAAGTGTAACTTTTTTTCAGCCTCTAACAGTACCTCAAGCCTTTAAAGGGATAGTATTACTTCAAAATTACTATCCATCATATTGTAACCCTTAATAAACTGAGTTAAATGACACCAGTGCCATCTCTCAAACCTTTATGGTTTAAGAGATAGCATCTTTCAAAGTTTCCTCTCCCCTGTTGTCAGCGTTCTGCTGCCAGCAGGGGAATCCGGTCCCGGGACAGGCAGAGGCTCTTAAACAGAGCCGATATCTCGTTATGGAAGGAAAAAATGATTAATTGAAACAGTCTTCTACGTGTGCTTGGTTACTAAACACACGTAGAAGACTGTTTCAGTTAATCATTTTTCCTTCCATAACGAGATATCGGCTCTGTTTAAGAGCCTCCGCCTGTCCCGGGACTGGATTCCCCTGCTGGCAGCAGAATGCTGACAGCAGGGGAGAGGAAACTTTGAAAGATGCTATCTCTTAAACCATAAAGGTTTGAGAGATGGCACTGGTGTCATTTAACTCAGTTTATTAAGGGCTACAATATAAGGGATAGTAATTTTTGAAGTAATACTATCCCTTTAAATGGCTCTGGGGATTCTTGTTCCATGCGTCTTGACGGACGTAAATGTTTCGGCTGTAAGGATTATCAAACTGCCATTAACTGTTCTTTAGACGGATCTTTAAGTTGCTAATTACAACATAACGCACCCGGTAGTGCTTTTTTTTGCTAACGGCTGCCTTTAAATCTACCCCCTAGTAACTTACTCTAAAGACCACAGTGTCTGGAGTTCCTACATATGGGTGTAATGGAGTATTGCCCTATGAGGTCTTACTATGGTATAGTCTCTTTCTAATTTCATATTAAGTTGTATTAATCTACTAGTTGAACAGCCCGTTGCACGGGCCACAGTGCCACTGCCACCCGGTCGCGGAGCAGTCACGCTCAGCAGAGTCTGCCCGTGCCACGGCTGATACAGAGCTGGACGCTCCTTCGGAGCGCCCAGCTCTGTATCAGCCGCTGCGTGGGCAGTCTGTACTGCGCATGACTGCAGCACGCGCAGCAGTGTCTACTGCGCATGTCGCAGCGTTACACACAATTTAGCGAATTATTATATAGGATGATCTCTTACTATGGAATAATCTCCTTCTAATTTAAGTAGTCACTAGTGTTGAGCGAGCATGCTCGGCCGATGCTCGGATCGGCTCGAGCATCGCTCTGCTCGGCACATGGCGGTACTCGTACGAGTACCGCCATGTGCTCGCCCGCCATGTTCGGGTGGCAGGGATCTGTGCCGAAGGAGGCACAGATCTTACAGACGCTCCGCTGGACCACCAGGGACTGGAGGTAGGGGGCATTGTGGAGATGAAGGGGGCATTGTGGAGATGAAGGGGGACATTTTGGAGATGAAGGGGGACATTGTGGAAGGGGGACATTGTGGAAGGGGGGCATTGCGGAGATGAAGGGGGCATTGCGGAGATGAAGGGGGACATTGTGGAAGGGGGGCATTGCGGAGATGAAGGGGGCATTGCGGAGATGAAGGGGGACATTGTGGAAGGGGGACATTGCGGAGATGAAGGGGGCATTGCGGAGATGAAGGGGGACATTGTGGAAGGGGGACATTGCGGAGATGAAGGGGACATTGCGGAGATGAAGGGGGACATTGTGGAAGGGGGACATTGTGGAAGGGGGACATTGTGGAAGAGGGGCATTGTGGAGATGAAGGGGGGCATTGACCAGGCACCCTCCCCTCATCAGAGCAGGGGGTGCCTGGTGTAATGCTCGTGTCGCCCCATTGAATTCAATGGGGCTCGGGTGCTCGGCCGAGCACTCGAGCCTCCGGCGGTGCTCGGTCAGAGCACCCGAGCACCCGACCATCGGGGTGCTCGCTCAACACTAGTAGTCACACCTCCGAACATTTCAGATATCCAAAGAAAGACACTTTTGTTTTAGGTTGTTTCTGGGGAGTGGCTGTTGGGCAGGGCATTACAGATCATTTTAGGTTATTTCATGGTCATTTGACACCTCTTTGCATAACAGAATAATAATTTAGAATCAAGATAAAAAGTATTGTATTTACTCAGAATAATTTATAAACTCATGTACTGAAGTATAAACAAACATTAATGTGCGATTTATTGCTGTGGAGCAATGTGATACACTTAGATACACTTATATATACACCACACAATCTGATCTCCTAAAAGAGGGACACCAGGGAGGGAAGGAGGGACAGAGGGATTTGGGTCTCAAAGAGCAACACGTGGGAGATATGTATAGTGGAGTACTGCACTGGTGTTCTCATGTAATGGCATATTGCCCTATGGTCTCTCATTGTGGTACAGTGTCCTTTTGATTCCATGTGGCATATTGCACTATGATCTCTTACTATGGTATAAAATCCTTCTGTTTCCACGTACTATTGCACTGGTGGTTTTATGTCATGGTGTAGTTTCTCACTTACACAGAAAGCATAGGCAGAAAATTACAAACTTCTCATGAGAAATTCATTGGCAGTAGGAAAAAGGCAGATATTTTATGTATTTTAGATGTGTGGGAATTTCAGTGGAAAAAATGGCAAATTGTGTTTTGTTTTGAAAATATTTCTGTGACTTTTCCTCCATCTGTAATTAAGAGCCCCATTTAAAACAATGGTAATTTTCTTTCAGATAGTGCAGTTAGTATTCTGCAGAACTGATAATCTTTTGTCTCTGTATATAGGCTTCTTAGTGCCCAGAGATAAAGATTAGACATGTGCGAATTCATTCGGAGACATTCGGATTTCGACGAAAATGGGGTCATTCGGAGACATTCGGCCAATCCGAAACTCAAGGGTCATTCGGAAAAAATGATCCGACTCCGAACAGCCCAGGTCTGAAATTCGTCTAAACTTTCGGAAGTTTCGGCAATCGACACATTTACAAAAGTTTTGACTACTTTTGACCAGGACTTTTTTGTACTTCCTGTGCGCGCTCAATTACTTTCCCTCCATAATTTTCCCTCCATGTCTCTAGTCCAATTCCATTCTCCGTTTCATGCACTACTTCCCTCTTTTGTCTGTATTCGAATAGCCTTCTTCGTTTCATGATGGGGGTTGGACTAATGACACAGTCACACAGACAGACAGCCTGCATTTCCTCATTGGGTTGTTGGAGCTCAGAGAGAGAAGAGATTAGAGAGTGTACAGTTGTTGTGTAGGCAGGCAGGTAGCATTAGGCTAGGCATAGGTAGGCAGCCAGCATTAGTTCCAGTTATTGCCACTGCAAGAGCAAGTAATATTTGTTCCTGTGCAAAATATAAAAAAGTATTAGGTATTTGTTCAAATA
Organism: Rhinophrynus dorsalis; assembly: GCA_037306005.1. Lineage (NCBI taxonomy): Eukaryota > Metazoa > Chordata > Amphibia > Anura > Rhinophrynidae > Rhinophrynus > Rhinophrynus dorsalis. The sequence continues at coordinate 152,823,882 of CM074725.1, forward strand.
CAGGGCCGGCCCTTACATGGGTCCCAGTGGGTCCATGGACCCAGGCGGCACTTTGACAGGGGCGGCAATTTGCCGTCCCATAGCATGTTTATTTTGTGCTCTTCCACCATTTCTGTGTTGCAGGGTGTCCCATCAGTGTGACTGTCAGCAGCCGGGCAACCCTATGCTCACTCAGTGGCGATGCCTGCTGGCTGCTTCAGTGACGTGAATTATGTGATAGTGAAACATTATGCCTATTTTGTATTGTTTATCACCCACCTAAAGTCAAGACTTGAGTAAATAGGTCTACCGTCCCAGATTTGCTAGAGAGGTTTTACAAATACAGGAGGGTGCCCCCTGTACAAAATGAATCTAAACATTTGGGATCCCTAGTATGAGTGCACAACAGTGCATGATGTGTCCTGAACAGGATTGCTGTGAGGTGTCTCCACCCAGAAGGTGCTGGACGGGCTGAGCTTCAACATTGCGACAAGTGACCAACTAAGAGCACCGTGCCGTGCAGCCATAGCATCACCCCCTCCTACTCTCCGGGTCCCGCTGACTGGCAATAACAGGTGAGTCACTAAGAGATCTGAAGCCTTTCTGGAAGTCCTTTCACTTGGAAAGGGGCTAGATATTACTTGGGGGAGTTGCCTCGTGTGTAAATAATTTCTAGGTGGGAGATGAATGTGCATCACTTATGTGTTTCCTAACAGTAGTTAGAATACAACTCCCATCATCCCCTGATTATGACATTGGGAAATGCCCAGCAATTATCGTAGAGCCCTGTATTGCACACTCACGGAAAACGGTGGTCACCCTTTTCCCACCCTTTTCATTTCATCACCATGGCTGCATGCACGACAAGACATGCCTCAGATGACCAAATATCCCTTTAAGTCAGTAAGCTTATAAAAATACAAACTTCAGAGTTCCATTGAATCCTGTGATGCAGAATGACATTTCTTAAGAATCCCTGATTTAAAGGGATATATAGTCCCCTTAAATGGGACTGACCTACTCAAGTTCCACTGCAAGTGGATAATGTCCTCAAATAAATGGGATCATGTCTTTCCATCAGACTCCAGCCGCAGCCTGAGATAGCAGATTGGAACATGTGAATGAAGCCTTTCTAACTCTTTCAGACATAAAAGAGCTGATAGTGTGGGGAATATTTACCAAGCGCAGCTACTTCACAGTACATCTTTCATGGATTAGTAAGCATATTCCTTAAATGTAGACTAATTAAACAGGCAGTGAATTGTCTTGAGCCCAGTCCGTCGCCTGACCCATTTTGTCTGAGTTTTCCATCCTTGTTTAAAATCCTCACAACCTGTTTCATGCTTGGCCATCATATATATTAACCCATTGGATGAAATGTAATGGGGATGTCTCTAGTATTCAAAGACTTAAAGGCGCCAAACTTTTACCTAATAATTTCAGTATATGTGTTTTCTAACATGTGCTAAGGCATTATAAATTACTTTTTTTAGGATATACAGCTCCTATTTTCTATCTGTCTCTGCTATTATTACAAAGTTGCCAATATTTGGTGGCTTGTAGATTTTAATGCAAATATAGTTCCTTGTGGTCAATTGAAAGTGGCCAACGGCACAACTTACATTTGTTATATGTAAGTTGTGGTATCTGAGAGGAACGACATTTTTTAGAGAAGAAAGAAGGTGATCCATCAGGAGCCTTTGGGGTAAGAACCTACCCAGAGCGAACTCCAAAAAGGTGAAGGTGATATATACTGAGGGAGAGTATAAGAGGGTCTACTTAAGAAATTATAAGACTGATGTTGGAGTAAACCAACAGCACTATAGGAGACAAATAAAATCCCCAAATCCCCATGGATTTAAATTCAGATTTCAACCTATTGAATGCTAGAGGTCTCCAACTGGAGACCTCCCTAGCATTCTGTATCCTATTAAAAGGTCGCACGCAGAAGAGCGAGCGACCTCGTGAATCATTATCCATGTCGCCTGCACAAAAATGTCGACATGAGAATCTCACACTGCTTGACAGCACGAGATCCTCATGTCATCTAGTGAATGGTCGCATAGATGTAGTCCTGTCCTCCCGTCCTGAGTCGGTAGCCTGACACTTCGCTTTGCATCAAGGACCCTGTACCCTTCGTTAAGTAAAACATTATAAAAAGAAAAAAATGTCCGATTGTCTTTGCTGAGGATTAAATTGATGAGGACATTTGCTCTATCAGTCTGTGAAAGAAAAAAATTTGCCCTGTTTCTCTAGAGCACCCCATCCCCTGCACAGTCCTTAAGTGGTTAACGGAAATACTTTTAAACACAAACATGTGAAGAGTTCACCTACCATATGAAAGTTCAGTATTTGCCCCTTCCTTAGGAAGTGCAGCAAGGTCTCTGTACTCCTAGTTGAGCCGGTAGCCTCAGATGCACTGATCATCGCTAATCAGAATGCCTGCTCTTCCTGCAGTTCACTGATTGGTCTCCATGCACAATGACCTGCGGTAGCAGTGGCAGACAACTACGGGAAGAGCAGCATTCTGCTATCTCCTGCTTAAAGGCTGCAAAATAGACTGCAACATTTCTTTAATAAACAACAGCTGTTTTAATTTCGCCCAATAGCTGGCGACATATCAACAGAAAATCAGATTGAATTGGTTTACTCCATTTCATCTTACTACATCAGCCTCAATTACCTATATCTGAAGATTTTTAATAAGTATTACTTTCTTACAAATGTGCATGTTCCCCTAGCATCCAGTGGGGTTAATAGAAGTGAGAGGTTTGAAATTTTATGCATATAAATCACATTGCTGGATACAGGGTGTATGACCTCCAACGCCTGTGGCTGCACTTCACTGTATGCAGTACAGCAGGGCTGGGCAACCTGAGGCCCTCCAGATGCTGCAAATTATAATTCCCTTCATCCCCAGCCAGCCAACAGGTGACCTACCAATGCACTACAGTGTAGGAGCTCAGCAAACACACTTGACAGTTGCTGGGATTTTGATGCCAGCAAGCTGCTTATGCCTGCCCTATAACCTCTGTATGTCTTGTTTAGTACATAATGTTAAATAAGGAATAGAGGAAAGTAATACCCTGAAATACTCTTTGAGTGCCAGAGTGCAAAGCAATGCATACCCATCTGGCACCCAAAGGGTTAATGCCCTATGCCATACCTGGGAACCTTGATGTCTACAGGCCCCAGATTAATTTGTTTGGTTTTTGTAGTGTTCCAGTTGACACAATACACGTCTTAATGTGTGCAGAGCTTAATGTAGTAGGCGGGAATGGACTGAGAAAAGGCAGACTGTGCTATGACAAGAGGCAGAATGGAACATGGAGCGGGCAGAACAGGTGGGGAGGGGCAGGGAATTCCCTTATCCAGAGAATCACCCCCTTGTCCCAGAGACTCAGTAATTAACTCAGATAAGCTAATTCTTTGGGACAGATCCCAAGAGTTCCCTTGTATGCCTGTTGCCCTCCCCTTGGCACGAGTGGCATTAAGAGAATGTTAGGTGTAAATAACTTAGTAAATTGCCATTAGGCAGGTTTAGAGGTAGACAATAGATTCCGGTACTGAGAACAGAATCGTATTGGTGCATTCCCCTCGCTGTGCTGGTTCCCTAAACAGCAGGGAACTGGTACCACAGACTCAGTGGACCTCATACACACAAGAAAAGAGGAGCAATTTGAGATCAAACCAACAGAAACATAGGGGAAAAGCAAAGTTTCCAGTGATTCCAATTGGAGCTTTTAACTCCTTGAATACTATAGAGATCTCCAATGCATTGCTTTGTTATGCATTAGATACCTCTCTGGTATTCCTAGGGTTAACCATTTGAGTGCCAGAGAGATATCAGATGAATTGCAATGCGCTGGATACCACTCTGTCATTCAAAGGGTTAAAGATCCAATTTAAATCAATGGGAGTTTTTTGGGGGGTTTTAGAATTTTGATTACTACCCCCATGTTACAGTTGGTATGCCCTAGAATTGCTCCTATTTTATTTTGCGCATTGTATGCACTTACAGGGCCTAATTCATCAAGGTAAAGCAGTGAAATTCTGCAGCAAACCAACTGCACAGTAGTGTGTGTTTGTGTGGTGGGGGGAATGCCACATATTCTCATTGATTTATAAGTGGCTTTTTAGTACCTTGAATTTTTGATTACCAGTGCACTGAATAGCTCTCTAAAATTCAAGGAGTTAAAAGGTCCATTTAAATTAATACAAAATGTGATTCCCCTCTACAGTGCAGTTAATTTTTTTCCACCACTGCACCTCTTTAGCTTGACAAAAAAAGTCCCACAGTGGTCTGTCTAAAGCAGAGTATCAGAAAGGGGAGCTTCCTGCTCTGAACTGACTGCTGCTGGCTGCCCTGCTGTTGCATTGACAAGGCCCTAACAGGAATCTAAACATAACCTGTGATGTAGGGATAGGGATGGCTAGCACTAATGGACTGAACAGCGATAATCCACAACCTGTCTCCTCAGCAAGGGGTGGCATCCACAAGTCACTAGAATACTTCAAATTAGGACATATGTTTCAATCAGAAAAGCAGAGTCTAGAGTAGGAGCAGGAAGCCTGCATCATTCCCTTTAACTGTTGTTGCAATTAATTTCCCATCATCCCCTTACTGTCATCAGGTGAGTTTTAGTGCAATAACACCCGAAGGGATACATTTTGCCACCCTTGGTATATCACAATAAAAACACTTCTCATTAAAATTTGAAAGACAGACAATCACATAATACATGCATTGTATAGATAGCTGATGGGGGGCAAGTTGGAGCTGATGGGGCAATATGGAGGCAACATGGAAATGATGGGGGGCAATGAGGAGGTGTCCAGTGGAGATGACCAATGGGGGGTGGGTAGGGAGGCACTTCAGATTTCTGTGCCTACAGGCTCCTGAGATGTAAATCCGGCCCTGTTGACATCCAAGCTCTTTGGGGAAGAGCTTGAACTGCAAGTCCAGATTTACATCCAAGGCTATCTTTTGTAAGGTAACCTAGGCACTTTTAGCTCCACCCATGGCCCCACCCCACATATCACATTAGCCCAACCCAACTCTGCTACATTGTAGCACTAAGAACACACCAATCTTTCAGTTGGCAAAAAAAGTTGTATATGACTGATAAATAAATGAGACACCATAAACCAAGAATGAGCATCTAATGCAGAGGGTCCTGGGACTGCATTAGACATGCTTACAACTCAGCCTAGGTACCCTGAAAAATGTGCCATTCTAGAGGTAGGCTCCCATTTTTCCCAATCTAGGTCAAGTAGGCCTTCCACAGGAGATTGGCAGAGGCAGCCAAGTGGATGACTGTTAAGGACCACTGTCCTTTTTTTTTTTTTTTTTTTTTTTGCAAGCTGAATACTGGGATGGCAGAATGGCATGCAGCCGTGCTGCCATCCCTGAATTCCATGACGTGCCAGGACCATCACCAGTCCTTAAGTGCTGGGACAGTGTTACAGTCCTGGCACGTCATGAATCCTTAATCACTATAGGGTTACGCTGATTCCTGTGCAGTCCTACAGAATGAAAATTTCATAAGTGTCCCTAATTTAAAGGGATATGTGATCACATTACTTGTGCCTCCAAGGGACAGTGTATCTGGGACGGCACCTGCACCCAGGATGAAGCAGCCAAGCACTTTCAAGTAACCTTTTAGTCACACATAGCCTCATACAAATATTCCTTGCAGATTTATATTAATATTGTAAGTCTTTAACCCCTTGAGTGTCAGAGAGGTATGCAATGCATTGCTATGCAATACATCTCTGGCAATCAAGGGGTTAAGAGAAGGGGAGTGGTCTCCGGAAGGGGCAGGATGAAGTGAGGGTGTAACAAGGTGTGCATGAGATGTGGTGCATGCACTTGGTTGGGCCCAGAGCAACAGAAAGCCCAATTACATCACTGGGAATTATATCTGCATACGTTTGAGAGCCCAAAGTTGCCTAAATTTAGTAAAGTTGATACCTTTATTGGCTAACTAAACAGATTTCAAATGCAAGCTTTCAAGACTTCTTAGAAGGAGACTGGCAGCTCCACCCCCCAGTAATCCACTTCTGACTCTAGTAAGAGTAAAGCAGTTTGCTGTGACTGATGGAAAGCATCCGTTCCAGTTGATGAGAACAGGCAGCTCAAATAGAGGAGAAAATCTGCTTTTGTATCCTGGTCTTTGAGGGAGACAAAAAATGTGCTTAGAATAGAGGAATTCTGGTGAATTTTTTTTTTTTATTTCTCAAGAATGACAGATATTATACCACATGCACCTGTTTCCAAGGAAACTAAGTCTTTCTGTGTACTTTTTTGTATGCCCCTTTGATCAAATGTTATCAAATGCTATATGATCTAGAGGTAAGTAGAATTGGAATAAATTAAGTTGCTGCTCCAGTGATTTTTCTTTCCTAACTAATAGCGTTTTGTACCTGAAAAAGGTAACATGATTTGAAATTGCAATCATCATTTATTTATAATGCACAAACGCATTGAGGCTGATGCACTAAGAAAACTGGAGCAATTATGATGTCAGCAAACTGCACCCATAAGGATACATGGGAATTCTCAAGATCAGCCCGGAGACTTCTGAGTTAATTACCAAGCACACCTGGAAACTTTTTCTTCTTCAGTCCCCAGAAAGGAATCATGTGTAGCGTGGCCACCCAGATGGTATTTTACTGGCAGGCCGGTAAAAACGTGGCTTCTGTCCAATGTTAAGTCTATGGAGGGAATGCCATGGCTGCTATTTTTTTTGAAGAAAAGGTGGCAACCCTAATCATGTCATGCAGGTGGGAGGATATAAATGCAGTGATTTGCATCACAAAGGGGCATGGCTTAATCACAGGTGGGGAGTGGTTTAACTGGCTGTCTAATAAAGTGGGTGGGAAGTGGGCAGAACAGGGCGGGGAAAGAGGAGAAGTGGGCAGAAAGTGGGAGGAACAGTGTAAGAAGGAGGAGAAGCAGGCAGAGTTTCATAAGAAACTCCCAACCACCGAAGAATCAGCCTCTGTCCCCGGAGACCCGATAATTCATTGGAGTCTCCGGGCCAAATCCATGGAGTTTCCAGCTATGTTACCGTAGTCTCAGGGACTGTGGGTGATTCTCCAGGTTTGCAAGCACACTTTGTAGACTGTTCCAATTAAGTATTTCTTTTTAGATAGTGCTATTTCTGCTCTGCTGAAGAGCCGACATCAGGTTGCACGACCCGAATCTCAATCTGTCAACTAGAGGCTGACGTCTGTGAAAGGGAAGGGAGGGTGGGAACTTTATAAGCTTATATATCTCAAACTATACAGGTCTGAGAGACCTGACTTGAATCAGTTAATTTATTTTTTTAATATCTACAATATTTAATTTTGTTAAAATCGGCCATTACTATCAGTTTAAATACTTATGCATCCATAGGTACATCAGCCTATACATGTTATATTTCTTACTACCTCCCCCCACACTTTACTCCACCCCCTACCATAGATTCCCTGTTTCCCTGATTGTTTCTTCTTAATATCAGAATTATGAATGTTCAATGTCCGCATTCTATACATGAAAATAATACATTATAATATAAAAATGTTCATGTACCAGTTTGTTAAATAAGTTGAATGATATTACAATATGATTGATATTTGCAACTTTCCTTGTAATTTCAACAAAGAAAATAATAGAAATAACCGATCATGTTTTTGTTTATATTCTTAAGTGTCAATGGATAAAACAGCCATCAACAATTCCTTGGATCCTCAACTGTCATGTTCTGCCCTTTTTCTGCTTTTTTTTTTTCCTTATTCCTTGCCTGGTTTTTGTCCTGTTTTTTTTGTTTCCCGGATCCTTGTTTCATGCCCTGGTTTTGTGTTCAGTCCTGAGATTTTATCAAATGCCAATTCCTCAGTGCTGATACTTTCTCCAGTGTGCTTCTGGTGTATTGACCTTGGTTTGCTTCCAGACTATTCTGTTGCTCCTCGACTTGGTACCGTGTCTTTGTGTGACTGATTCTTCATTTCAGACACCAGTTTCTCTATTCAGCTGTTCTCCTTCCTGCTGCTTATGTGCTCCGTTGCCTGCCTGTTACCAACCCTGCTAGTACAACCAACCGACTATCCTGCCGATTCCATCATTTGTTCAACTCATCTGTTGTCACTGTTCACTGGAGCAGTGACAGTTGGACTTCCTCAATCACCTGTCTTAATATCATTTGACTGTCAGTCAGATTCCAGCCTAACTAGTTGAACTTTGACTAATAGTTGTACCTTTGTGTCAAAGGTCAAATATTCCTGTTCTCCAGTTTCTCCAATTAGCAACGTTCAACTAACATTGCAGGTAACTCTGTGTCTTTGTCTGTCACCTCCTTTGACCGCAGTAGGTAGTATCTATCCCCTAGGCCATCATCTGGGGTGAGGGCCGGCTCCTCCGGTCGACACTAAACTGACCTTGCAGTCAGCACATTTAATCAGACCTTGGCCGCAGCAAGGCAGCCTAGGGGGTAGCCAAAGCCAGGCAGCTCCGCTGCACCGCTCTGCTTACTCTAGCATCTTGATACTGGGGACATTGCTGTCATGTACCTACTGTCTCAGTTTCTGTGTTGTGTCCCAGAGTGTCCTAAGCTCTTGTCATTCATAAATAGCAGTCTGCGATTTCTCTGTGGAGTTGCTCCTCCAGAGTACAAATTCAGGCAGCTTACATTGGGCACTCCGGTTACATCAACTCCCCCCCAGAATTATATGGCATCCTTAAAATAATCAAAATATAATACATCACCACAAATAGAGACAGGCTGATTCCCAAACCTGCTGTTATACTGCCCCTGAATATTAAAATCTAGTCTGTATTCTCTGATTATATGTGCTCAGCCAATCACATCATATCTGCTTCTGATTTGCTGTGTATTAAGCTCAGACAATTACTACTCGAATTAAAGTGGGGCTTTCAGTTTGTAACAAATATTTGATTTTTAATGAGCTTTCCAGATCACCTATAGCTTGTCTTGCTGACATGCCTGACAGTACTGTCCTATTTGCATAATCTGACAAATAAATAAAGAAATATATCTCAAACTATTGCTTTGAATAAAAAATGTCAGAAATAAAAACACTGTAGGTGATTTTGTAAGCTGTTTTAAAATCACTCATTTGTTAAAGTGATATTTCTACTTTAGGGTACCCAGTAATTTGATAATTTCCAATGCAACATTTTCATTCATGCTGTTTCAAATTATAATGCATTAACCGCTTAGCATCCAAACGTTAAAAACGGTCTTTAAGGAAGGTCCTAGCACCTCATGGAATTCTGAGATGACCATGCAGAAAAAAAAAAGTGCTGTGCTCCTTAAAAGCCGCCCACCCACGAATTGGGCAGTTGTTAAGGTGTTAAAAGCACCTGTAAAATCACAAACTGAGACTATGTCCAGCTGTGATTGGCTAGTTTTCTGTACTATGTTTCATTTGCAGCAATGCTTTAAAAAAAATGTAGTACCAGAAATTAACCAGTTTCCTCATAGAATATAATTACTGTTTTAGCAGTCAGGGCTGGATTTGCATCCAAGGTGCCGCTAGATAAGGAACTCTTGGCGCCTTTAGCTCCACCCATGACCACACCCCCATTCTTCACATGACCCTGTCCCCAGACCATCCATTATTTCCTGGCACAGAAAATACCCTTTTTGTCTATAACAAGCAAAGGTCAATAGCTTTCAAAGGGGTATAAAACTGTCACAGGGACATTGAGATTGCTTGGGCCACACCTGCAATTTAGAATGTGGGTGTGGCCAGCACAGCTTAGGCACCCCTCAAAATTTGGAGATCTAGGCAGTTGCCTTCTTTGCCTGTTGGGAAACCTGACTCTGTTCACAGTTGATAGATCCCATCCAGCTGCCCTCTTCTAAATTGATTTTACAAAAGTCAATGGAGAACTGCAGCAATTTTAGAGCAAACCAATTGTGCCATGGGGTACATATCAACATTCCCCAAATTCATATTAGACTTGTGCACGGGCAAAATTTTCGGTAAAATTCGAATTCCGACGAATTTTTTTTTTCTAATTCGGATGATCTTAATTTCAGACCGGGCCTATTCGATTCGGACGAAATTCTGATCCATTCCGAATTATTCGGCCGAATTTAACATGGGTTAAATTATAGCAGTGCGCCTCCGTGCACGCTGCTATCATTATTTGCAGACAGGGTGTGCATTTAGAAAAAGATCCATCCCAAAAACGGACATTGTCGTACATTGAAAGTCTGTGCATGTCACCTCTACTCTAGCATGGGATGCCAGTCACAATGCAAACGTCGAACATCGAAAACCCATGCCTGTCATTCAATTTAGCATGTTCGAACATCGAAACCCCATGCCTGTCCTTCAATCTAGCATATGTTTGAACATCGAAACCTCATGCCTGCCATTCAATTTAGCATATGTTCGACATCGAAAACCCATGCCTGTCACATCCTACTCAACATAAGTGGTCGACTCGAACATGGACAAACTACATGTCACATTCTATGTTAGTACATGGGTAAAGATTAAGGTTTCATTTTCTGGTACCAGCCTCCTACCCTACTGTCCCTCTTTAGTACCCAAATTCCTCTCTCTCGTTTTCCTATCCTGATTTCCCCTCATATCAGATAACTCTATGTGTATATACATTGTAGAGTTTCATACTACATCAAGAATAAACATCAATGATTGTAATGTGATAGATGTAATGTATTAACCCTTTGAGTGCCAGAGTGGTACGCAATGCATTGCAAAGCAATGCGTTGCATACCACTCTGGCATTCAAAGGGTTAAAAAGAAAAATTGAGACATTCTGTTGTGAACAAACTGCAACACAGGAGAGAAATAAAAAAAAAATGCTTGACATTTATACTGAAGAGGGGTCCACAGCATTGTCTTAGTATAGCAATATCACCGTTTTCCGTGAGTGTGCAATACAGGGCTCTACGATAATTGCTGGGCATTTCCCAATGTCATAATCAGGGGATGATGGGAGTTGTATTCTAACTACTGTTAGGAAACACATAAGTGATGCACATTCATCTCCCACCTAGAAATTATTTACACACGAGGCAACTCCCCCAAGTAATACCTAGCCCCTTTCCAAGTGAAAGGACTTCCAGAAAGGCTTCAGATCTCTTAGTGACTCACCTGTTATTGCCAGTCAGCGGGACCCGGAGAGTAGGAGGGGGTGATGCTATGGCTGCACGGCACGGTGCTCTTAGTTGGTCACTTGTCGCAATGTTGAAGCCAGCACCTTCTGGGTGGAGACACCTCACAGCAATCCTGTTCAGGACACATCATGCACTGTTGTGCACTCATACTAGGGATCCCAAATGTTTAGACTCATTTCGTACAGGGGGCACCCTCCTGTATTTGTAAAACCTCTCTAGCAAATCTGGGATGGTAGACCTATTTACTCAAGTCTTGACTTTAGGTGGGCGATAAACAATATAAAATAGGCATAATGTTTCACTATCACATAATTCACGTCACTGAAGCAGCCAGCAGGCATCGCCACTGAGTGAGCATAGGGCTGCCCGGCTGCTGACAGTCACACTGATGGGATGGGACACCCTGCAACACAGAAATGGCGGAAGAGCACAAAATAAACATGCTATGGGACGGTAAATTGCCGCCCCTGTCAAAGTCCCGCCTGGGTCCATGGACCCACTGGGACCCATGTAAGGGCCAGCCCTGTATTCGAACAAATACCTAATATTTTTTAATTTTGCACAGGAACAAATATTACTTGCTCTTGCAGTGGCAATAACTGGAACTAATGCTGGCTGCCTACCTATGCCTAGCCTAATGCTACCTGCCTGCCTACACAACAACTGTACACTCTCTAATCTCTTCTCTCTCTGAGCTCCAACAACGCAATGAGGAAATGCAGGCTGTCTGTCTGTGTGACTGTGTCATTAGTCCAACCCCCATCATGAAACGAAGAAGGCTATTCGAATACAGACAAAAGAGGGAAGTAGTGCATGAAACGGAGAATGGAATTGGACTAGAGACATGGAGGGAAAATTATGGAGGGAAAGTAATTGAGCGCACACAGGAAGTACAAAAAAGTCCTGGTCAAAAGTAGTCAAAACTTTTGGAAATGTGTCGATTGCCGAAACTTCCGAAAGTTTCGACGAATTTCGGACCTGGGCTGTTCGGAGTCGGATCATTTTTTCCGAATGACCCTTGAGTTTCGGATTGGCCGAATGTCTCCGAATGACCCCATTTTCGACGAAATCCGAATGTCTCCGAATGAATTCGCACGTCTAATTCATATTGCTTTAAACAGGGCTTTTATTTTCCCCTCCTTGAATGCTAGAGAGATCTCCAATGCATTTTCCCAACATTTTCACTAATATAATCCCATGTGATTGCTTTTCTTTACAAATCTAATCTTTTCCACTCTGTTAAAAAAGAAAATCTCTAAAGAGTTAATCTTATTACACCAGAATGCATGCATCTTCCTCATAGAGATCAATGGACAGCGAGGCATATTTGAGCGTGGGAAGCATCCTGTTTGGATGATGAGGAGGTGGCAGATTCATGTGATTACTTAAAATATGGTCCAAGAGGTAAGCAAAAAAGAGACTATTGCGTGTACAGTATGTATAAAGGAAACAGCAAGAAGTTTGTGCTCATTTTCTGTATTTTATGTTAACCTCAAAATCATGCATCTGCCCTTTGGGGTACGTTCTAGAGCAATACTGAGAAACATACTGTCCTAGAGGGGTGTGCATTGCATTGCTTCTCAATCTCCTCTCCTATCATTTGGCAAGAATATGGAGAGTTCTGCCTATTCTGGCACATATGGCGCGATGCAGGAAACATGCGCAATCGCTATTTCCTGTGTGAATAGGTATGTGCATGATTTTGTTGAATTGCGCATGAAAATTCAAGATTAGCGAATGGCTGTGTATATTTTTTTGTGGGCGTGGCTAAGATTAACGAATCTGTGTAAGTGGAATAGCAAATGCGCCTAATGCAAGAACTGCTATTGCAAATTAATTTACACGTCTCTGTACTGTTGTCGTAAAATGGAATTTTTTATGTGCAATTCAAGAAGCATTCGGCATTTAGTTTCCTGAATTAGAACATGCACAAAATGTATCTGCGCACAAAAATGCCTTTATCAGATGCGAACATTTCTTGCATTGCGCCAATAATCCTTACAGTACACATCTCCAATAATTATAAAATGAACTGCACGGAAGCATACCTAGGAAGTCCCCGGGAGGCTAATAGTGTATCTTTATTTCAATTGTAAGCTCTGTTATATCACTTGCACAGCTCCACTTCAGTTGTAAGCTGTGTGGTATCACTTGCCTTATTTCATAAGATTAAAGGGGAACTATCACCCCAGCTAAAGTCCACCCCACCTAATTAGGCATCTAGTGATAAGCTTAACAATCAAACTGTTATGCAGAATAAAGACTGAGTTAGTTAGAAATACATCCTCAGCCGACACTGAGGACCAGGCAACAGCTCTCTAGAGGCATCTGCGCACCTGCGTCGTCCGTCTCTTCCTGTACCTTAAGGTACCATGCAAAGCCTCCTAGAGGAGACCAGGACTGACGGCGAAGGCATGCAGACGTCTGCAAGCAAAGTTGTCTGAGCTGTTGCCTGGCAGTCAGTGTTGGCTGAGGTAGGATTTTTGACTAACGCTATCTTTATTCTACATAACAATTTGATTTATTGCTAGATGCCTAATTAGGTGGGGTGGACTTTAGTTGGGATGATAGTTCCCCTTTAATGCCAGAACAGAAAGGTATGGGCTGGAGCGATAGCAGAAATAGACAATTTGATTTGACTTGCCCCCTAGGCCAAAAGTTGCCAGCCCTCCCCACTTCCCTACCCACAGTCTCCCAATCCTGCCCACCCTGGTTAATTTCTGCCCACATTATGATGCTAATTGTATCATGTGGACAGTCCCATCACATCTGTCTATGAATCTCCAGAATGCTTCTACTTTAAACTTCCCAAGTATGTAGAGAAGTCTCCAAGATCCCTATGGGGCAGTTAAAACCCTAAAACTTAACCCCTTAAGGACCAGCCTTAAGGCTGGCACTTAATGACCACGGAGCATTTTTTTTTTTTGTAATGGAATCAGAGGTCCCCGAACAGCGTGCAGCCACGCAGGGACCCATGAATTCCATGTGTACATATACTTCATGGGTCGTTAACGCACGTTTTCCCATGACTTATATGTACGTCTTTGGTCCTTAAGGGCTTAAAAAAAAAATAACAACATTCTGAGCCACACTCTTTTATTCCACAGTATACAATGGCCCATATTTATAAAAACAAACTAGAGTTACTCTATAGCGGACAAATAAAAATTCCTGTTCAATTCAGTTGGGCTTTTAACACCTTGAATGCTAGAGATCTCTTCAAGACATAGCAAAGCAATGCATTGGGAACTTTTCTAACATTTTAGGGGTTAAAAAGGTCTATGTAACTGCACTGGAATTTAGGAATGATTACATTGTCCCCTGTGGTGCAGCTTTATTTTTGCTTTATTGAAGGGTCAGCCAGCTGTGGTCCTCAACATAGGGTGACCAAACATCTCCTTTAACCGGGGACATATATGAAAAATACATACTGCTGGGCTGCTTTGATTTCATTATGAATGTTCAATGTCCGCATTCTATACATGAAAATAATACATTATAATATAAAAATGTTCATGTACCAGTTTGTTAAATAAGTTGAATGATATTACAATATGATTGATATTTTCAACTTTCCTTGTAATTTCAACAAAGAAAATAATAGAAATAACCGATCATGTTTTTGTTTATATTCTTAAGTGTCAATGGATAAAACAGCCATCAACAATTCCTTGGATCCTCAACTGTCATGTTCTGCCCTTTTTCTGCTTTTTTTTTTTCCTTATTCCTTGCCTGGTTTTTGTCCTGTTTTTTTTGTTTCCCGGATCCTTGTTTCATGCCCTGGTTTTGTGTTCAGTCCTGAGATTTTATCAAATGCCAGTTCCTCAGTGCTGATACTTTCTCCAGTGTGCTTCTGGTGTATTGACCTTGGTTTGCTTCCAGACTATTCTGTTGCTCCTCGACTTGGTACCGTGTCTTTGTGTGACTGATTCTTCATTTCAGACACCAGTTTCTCTATTCAGCTGTTCTCCTTCCTGCTGCTTATGTGCTCCGTTGCCTGCCTGTTACCAACCCTGCTAGTACAACCAACCGACTATCCTGCCGATTCCATCATTTGTTCAACTCATCTGTTGTCACTGTTCACTGGAGCAGTGACAGTTGGACTTCCTCAATCACCTGTCTTAATATCATTTGACTGTCAGTCAGATTCCAGCCTAACTAGTTGAACTTTGACTAATAGTTGTACCTTTGCGTCAAAGGTCAAATATTCCTGTTCTCCAGTTTCTCCAATTAGCAACGTTCAACTAACATTGCAGGTAACTCTGTGTCTTTGTCTGTCATCTCCTTTGACCGCAGTAGGTAGTATCTATCCCCTAGGCCATCATCTGGGGTGAGGGCCGGCTCCTCCGGTCGACACTAAACTGACCTTGCAGTCAGCACATTTAATCAGACCTTGGCCGCAGCAAGGCAGCCTAGGGGGTAGCCAAAGCCAGGCAGCTCCGCTGCACCGCTCTGCTTACTCTAGCATCTTGATACTGGGGACATTGCTGTCATGTACCTACTGTCTCAGTTTCTGTGTTGTGTCCCAGAGTGTCCTAAGCTCTTGTCATTCATAAATAGCAGTCTGCGATTTCTCTGTGGAGTTGCTCCTCCAGAGTACAAATTCAGGCAGCTTACATTGGGCACTCCGGTTACATCAACTCCCCCCCAGAATTATATGGCATCCTTAAAATAATCAAAATATAATACATCACCACAAATAGAGACAGGCTGATTCCCAAATCTGCTGTTATACTGCCCCTGAATATTAAAATCTAGTCTGTATTCTCTGATTATATGTGCTCAGCCAATCACATCATATCTGCTTCTGATTTGCTGTGTGTTAAGCTCAGACAATTACTACTCGAATTAAAGTGGGGCTTTCAGTTTGTAACAAATATTTGATTTTTAATGAGCTTTCCAGATCACCTATAGCTTGTCTTGCTGACATGCCTGACAGTACTGTCCTATTTGCATAATCTGACAAATAAATAAAGAAATATATCTCAAACTATTGCTTTGAATAAAAAATGTCAGAAATAAAAACACTGTAGGTGATTTTGTAAGCTGTTTTAAAATCACTCATTTGTTAAAGTGATATTTCTACTTTAGGGTACCCAGTAATTTGATAATTTCCAATGCAACATTTTCATTCATGCTGTTTCAAATTATAATGCATTAACCGCTTAGCATCCAAACGTTAAAAACGGTCTTTAAGGAAGGTCCTAGCACCTCATGGAATTCTGAGATGACCATGCAGAAAAAAAAAAGTGCTGTGCTCCTTAAAAGCCGCCCACCCACGAATTGGGCAGTAGTTAAGGTGTTAAAAGCACCTGTAAAATCACAAACTGAGACTATGTCCAGCTGTGATTGGCTAGTTTTCTGTACTATGTTTCATTTGCAGCAATGCTTTAAAAAAAATGTAGTACCAGAAATTAACCAGTTTCCTCATAGAATATAATTACTGTTTTAGCAGTCAGGGCTGGATTTGCATCCAAGGTGCCGCTAGATAAGGAACTCTTGGCGCCTTTAGCTCCACCCATGACCACACCCCCATTCTTCACATGACCCTGTCCCCAGACCATCCATTATTTCCTGGCACAGAAAATACCCTTTTTGTCTATAACAAGCAAAGGTCAATAGCTTTCAAAGGGGTATAAAACTGTCACAGGGACATTGAGATTGCTTGGGCCACACCTGCAATTTAGAATGTGGGTGTGGCCAGCACAGCTTAGGCACCCCTCAAAATTTGGAGATCTAGGCAGTTGCCTTCTTTGCCTGTTGGGAAACCTGACTCTGTTCACAGTTGATAGATCCCATCCAGCTGCCCTCTTCTAAATTGATTTTACAAAAGTCAATGGAGAACTGCAGCAATTTTAGAGCAAACCAATTGTGCCATGGGGTACATATCAACATTCCCCAAATTCATATTAGACTTGTGCACGGGCAAAATTTTCGGTAAAATTCGAATTCGGACGAATTTTTTTTTTCCAATTCGGATGATCTTAATTTCAGACCGGGCCTATTCGATTCGGACGAAAT
Organism: Rhinophrynus dorsalis; assembly: GCA_037306005.1. Classification (NCBI taxonomy): domain Eukaryota; kingdom Metazoa; phylum Chordata; class Amphibia; order Anura; family Rhinophrynidae; genus Rhinophrynus; species Rhinophrynus dorsalis. The sequence continues at coordinate 152,841,044 of CM074725.1, forward strand.
TCTGATCCATTCCGAATTATTCGGCCGAATTTAACATGGGTTAAATTATAGCAGTGCGCCTCCGTGCACGCTGCTATCATTATTTGCAGACAGGGTGTGCATTTAGAAAAAGATCCATCCCAAAAACGGACATTGTCGTACATTGAAAGTCTGTGCATGTCACCTCTACTCTAGCATGGGATGCCAGTCACAATGCAAACGTCGAACATCGAAAACCCATGCCTGTCATTCAGTTTAGCATGTTCGAACATTGAAACCCCATGCCTGTCCTTCAATCTAGCATATGTTTGAACATCGAAACCTCATGCCTGCCATTCAATTTAGCATATGTTCGACATCGAAAACCCATGCCTGTCACATCCTACTCAACATAAGTGGTCGACTCGAACATGGACAAACTACATGTCACATTCTATGTTAGTACATGGGTAAAGATTAAGGTTTCATTTTCTGGTACCAGCCTCCTACCCTACTGTCCCTCTTTAGTACCCAAATTCCTCTCTCTCGTTTTCCTATCCTGATTTCCCCTCATATCAGATAACTCTATGTGTATATACATTGTAGAGTTTCATACTACATCAAGAATAAACATCAATGATTGTAATGTGATAGATGTAATGTATTAACCCTTTGAGTGCCAGAGTGGTACGCAATGCATTGCAAAGCAATGCGTTGCATACCACTCTGGCATTCAAAGGGTTAAAAAGAAAAATTGAGACATTCTGTTGTGAACAAACTGCAACACAGGAGAGAAATAAAAAAAAAATGCTTGACATCTATACTGAAGAGGGGTCCACAGCATTGTCTTAGTATAGCAATATCACCGTTTTCCGTGAGTGTGCAATACAGGGCTCTACGATAATTGCTGGGCATTTCCCAATGTCATAATCAGGGGATGATGGGAGTTGTATTCTAACTACTGTTAGGAAACACATAAGTGATGCACATTCATCTCCCACCTAGAAATTATTTACACACGAGGCAACTCCCCCAAGTAATACCTAGCCCCTTTCCAAGTGAAAGGACTTCCAGAAAGGCTTCAGATCTCTTAGTGACTCACCTGTTATTGCCAGTCAGCGGGACCCGGAGAGTAGGAGGGGGTGATGCTATGGCTGCACAGCACGGTGCTCTTAGTTGGTCACTTGTCGCAATGTTGAAGCCAGCACCTTCTGGGTGGAGACACCTCACAGCAATCCTGTTCAGGACACATCATGCACTGTTGTGCACTCATACTAGGGATCCCAAATGTTTAGACTCATTTCGTACAGGGGGCACCCTCCTGTATTTGTAAAACCTCTCTAGCAAATCTGGGACGGTAGACCTATTTACTCAAGTCTTGACTTTAGGTGGGCGATAAACAATATAAAATAGGCATAATGTTTCACTATCACATAATTCACGTCACTGAAGCAGCCAGCAGGCATCGCCACTGAGTGAGCATAGGGCTGCCCGGCTGCTAACAGTCACACTGATGGGATGGGACACCCTGCAACACAGAAATGGCGGAAGAGCACAAAATAAACATGCTATGGGACGGTAAATTGCCGCCCCTGTCAAAGTCCCGCCTGGGTCCATGGACCCACTGGGACCCATGTAAGGGCCGGCCCTGTATTCGAACAAATACCTAATATTTTTTAATTTTGCACAGGAACAAATATTACTTGCTCTTGCAGTGGCAATAACTGGAACTAATGCTGGCTGCCTACCTATGCCTAGCCTAATGCTACCTGCCTGCCTACACAACAACTGTACACTCTCTAATCTCTTCTCTCTCTGAGCTCCAACAACCCAATGAGGAAATGCAGGCTGTCTGTCTGTGTGACTGTGTCATTAGTCCAACCCCCATCATGAAACGAAGAAGGCTATTCGAATACAGACAAAAGAGGGAAGTAGTGCATGAAACAGAGAATGGAATTGGACTAGAGACATGGAGGGAAAATTATGGAGGGAAAGTAATTGAGCGCGCACAGGAAGTACAAAAAAGTCCTGGTCAAAAGTAGTCAAAACTTTTGGAAATGTGTCGATTGCCGAAACTTCCGAAAGTTTCGACGAATTTCGGACCTGGGCTGTTCGGAGTCGGATCATTTTTTCCGAATGACCCTTGAGTTTCGGATTGGCCGAATGTCTCCGAATGACCCCATTTTCGACGAAATCCGAATGTCTCCGAATGAATTCGCACGTCTAATTCATATTGCTTTAAACAGGGCTTTTATTTTCCCCTCCTTGAATGCTAGAGAGATCTCCAATGCATTTTCCCAACATTTTCACTAATATAATCCCATGTGATTGCTTTTCTTTACAAATCTAATCTCTTCCACTCTGTTAAAAAAGAAAATCTCTAAAGAGTTAATCTTATTACACCAGAATGCATGCATCTTCCTCATAGAGATCAATGGACAGCGAGGCATATTTGAGCGTGGGAAGCATCCTGTTTGGATGATGAGGAGGTGGCAGATTCATGTGATTACTTAAAATATGGTCCAAGAGGTAAGCAAAAAAGAGACTATTGCGTGTACAGTATGTATAAAGGAAACAGCAAGAAGTTTGTGCTCATTTTCTGTATTTTATGTTAACCTCAAAATCATGCATCTGCCCTTTGGGGTACGTTCTAGAGCAATACTGAGAAACATACTGTCCTAGAGGGGTGTGCATTGCATTGCTTCTCAATCTCCTCTCCTATCATTTGGCAAGAACATGGAGAGTTCTGCCTATTCTGGCACAAATGGTGCGATGCAGGAAACATGTGCAATCGCTATTTCCTGTGTGAATAGGTATGTGCATGATTTTGTTGAATTGCGCATGAAAATTCAAGATTAGCGAATGGCTGTGTATATTTTTTTGTGGGCGTGGCTAAGATTAACGAATCTGTGTAAGTTGAATTGCAAATGCGCCTAATGCAAGAACTGCTATTGCAAATTAATTTACACGTCTCTGTACTGTTGTCGTAAAATGGAATTTTTTATGTGCAATTCAAGAAGCATTCGGCATTTAGTTTCCTGAATTAGAACATGCACAAAATTTATCTGCGCACAAAAATGCCTTTATCAGATGCGAACATTTCTTGCATTGCGCCAATAATCCTTACAGTACACATCTCCAATAATTACAAAATGAACTGCACGGAAGCATACCTAGGAAGTCCCCGGGAGGCTAATAGTGTATCTTTATTTCAATTGTAAGCTCTGTTATATCACTTGCACAGCTCCACTTCAGTTGTAAGCTGTGTGGTATCACTTGCCTTATTTCATAAGATTAAAGGGGAACTATCACCCCAGCTAAAGTCCACCCCACCTAATTAGGCATCTAGTGATAAGCTTAACAATCAAACTGTTATGCAGAATAAAGACTGAGTTAGTTAGAAATACATCCTCAGCCGACACTGAGGACCAGGCAACAGCTCTCTAGAGGCATCTGCGCACCTGCGTCGTCCGTCTCTTCCTGTACCTTAAGGTACCATGCAAAGCCTCCTAGAGGAGACCAGGACTGACGGCGAAGGCATGCAGACGTCTGCAAGCAAAGTTGTCTGAGCTGTTGCCTGGCAGTCAGTGTTGGCTGAGGTAGGATTTTTGACTAACGCTATCTTTATTCTACATAACAATTTGATTTATTGCTAGATGCCTAATTAGGTGGGGTGGACTTTAGTTGGGATGATAGTTCCCCTTTAATGCCAGAACAGAAAGGTATGGGCTGGAGCGATAGCAGAAATAGACAATTTGATTTGACTTGCCCCCCAGGCCAAAAGTTGCCAGCCCTCCCCACTTCCCTACCCACAGTCTCCCAATCCTGCCCACCCTGGTTAATTTCTGCCCACATTATGATGCTAATTGTATCATGTGGACAGTCCCATCACATCTGTCTATGATTCTCCAGAATGCTTCTACTTTAAACTTCCCAAGTATGTAGAGAAGTCTCCAAGATCCCTATGGGGCAGTTAAAACCCTAAAACTTAACCCCTTAAGGACCAGCCTTAAGGCTGGCACTTAATGACCACGGAGCATTTTTTTTTTTTGTAATGGAATCAGAGGTCCCCGAACAGCGTGCAGCCACGCAGGGACCCATGAATTCCATGTGTACATATACTTCATGGGTCGTTAACGCACGTTTTCCCATGACTTATATGTACGTCTTTGGTCCTTAAGGGCTTAAAAAAAAAATAACAACATTCTGAGCCACACTCTTTTATTCCACAGTATACAATGGCCCATATTTATAAAAACAAACTAGAGTTACTCTATAGCGGACAAATAAAAATTCCTGTTCAATTCAGTTGGGCTTTTAACACCTTGAATGCTAGAGATCTCTTCAAGACATAGCAAAGCAATGCATTGGGAACTTTTCTAACATTTTAGGGGTTAAAAAGGTCTATGTAACTGCACTGGAATTTAGGAATGATTACATTGTCCCCTGTGGTGCAGCTGGTTTACTCCAGAATAACTCTGGTTTGATTTTATAAATATAGGCCAATGGGCCTTATGTATAAAGCAAAGTGGACCTATTTTGGGCAAGCCAATGGCACAATTCATTTTGCAATGCAACATAGCAAACTTTCTTAAGGACTGTTTTGATCGTTATCAGCGTGTTGGCACACCTGACATATGACTTGTACCAGCGCGCTTAACTGGGGGTCTGAGAAAGACCGCACTGGTCTTGGAGTGGTTAATTTCATACCCCATTTGTGCTTACAGGAGAACTGAATGCACAAAGTACATGACTGGCCAGGACCATCACCGGTCCTTAAAGGAATAGTAATGTTTCACAAAAACAGCAGCTCCAATTAATCTTCATAGCATAGACAGTGTTATTTCAATACTGTCAGAGTTGTAGTTCAAGAGCAATTGAATGATAAAGTATCCCCCTCCCGCCCCTATTACCTAGTGTAAGCCACCTCCCCACAGATGTGGAATCCCTTGGCAGGTTTTTCAGGTTTTTCCCTTATATTAATTGAAGATTGTCCCTCTCTGAAATCCACTTGGACACCACCCTGCTGCAATTACTCTTAAACTACAACTCTGACAGCACGTAATTAACAATCTCTATGGCTCAAATACTATGACGATTAATTGGTGCTGCTTTTATTATGAAACATTACTATCCCTCTAAGGGGAAAAAAAAACATTGACTGTTCTGGCACATCACCGGTCGTTAAATACAAAAAAAATGGCACATTACCCTGCCTACAAAGTAGGTGTAAAACCTGTGCACACATTTACACCACAGACAAGATACCCATACCGAACACCCAGTTACACCATAAGATCAACGGTAATTTCACCTGCAAATCATCCAATGTAATATACCTCATCATGTGTTCAAAATGCCCAACAGCTCTTTATGTGGATGAAACGGGACAGAAATTACATAAGAGGTTTAATTCCCACAGATCCAGCATTAACAACAAAAAGACAGAGACACCAGTGGGAGATCATTTTTCCCTAAGTGGACACAGTGTCAGGGACATTAGACTGACTGTACTGATGGGACAATTTCGCACTCAGAGGGACAGAAAATTATGGGAGGTAAAATTAATGCTAAAATTTGATTCTTTGACTTATGGGCTGAATAGAGACAGAGAGTTTCTGTCACATTACCACATTGTGAATTACCTTTTACGACAGCCCCTCTGGGATCATAAATACCTGGACTCAGAGGAAGAATGCAATTCAAATCACATTCTCTAGCATTGACTGGTCAAAGAATCAGATCTGGACTAACGTTCTTATCTGATTTCCATTATAAACAATGTAATGTGAACTTGTATTTAAGAGAGAAGTTTTCATATTTATCTGTATAACATGCCTGAGGAAGAGACCTAAGAAGTCTTGAAAGAATGGAAATGTGGTCACCATATATTTAACTCTTTCAGTGCTGGGTCACTCACCTTAGATGGAACACCCGTAACTAGAAGTTCAAAGGGTGCAACTGTGACTGGGCCCCACATCCAGATTTAGAGGGGGGGGGGGCTTGACCCCAGGACAAATAGATTCTATTTACAGTCTGGAGGAAAAGGTGTATGTTAGGGGGGCAAAAGATATTTGCACTGGGGCCCTCCATTTGTTAGTTACACCACTAACATACATCAGTTTTACAGGCAAAAATGAAAAAAGTATACATTTGGCATTAAACCCTATGAATACATTGTGTACCCTCCTGGTACTCAAATGGTTAAACTGGAAATACTAATGAACAAGTTAAGGGCTATGTGTCTGGTACTGCTACTTTCTAGGAAATTGGACATTGCAATAAAATATCCCAGATATACAATAACAAGTATAAACTCACCCAGTTAATTCATTCACTGACACTGCAGCAACAACTCATTGCAAACCCATCTCCCAGCTTTAATTTTATTAACACTGCAAATTTATCTCCGAGCAACAGTTTTATCAACAGTGCATATTCCCATGACTCTTATTTGGCTGCAATTTGATGCTGGCTGAAGTTTGTGTATTGGTGGGAGTATATCTCAGGATAACTGCATGACAATATCCTCAGATAACCTTCATTTTGAGGATATGAGAATTGCATAGCGCCTTTCCAATTCTGTACAATCGATTTGCTTTATTGAAGGGTCAGCCAGCTGTGGTCCTCAACATAGGGTGACCAAACATCTCCTTTAACCGGGGACATATATGAAAAATACATACTGCAGGGCTGCTTTGATTTCAGTACAGTCCTGAAATATGCTTATTTCTTATGTGTCCTCGGTTAAAGGTGAGGTCTGGTCAGCCTACTTCAACAGTTATTCACCCTTTGAATGTCAGATGGGTATGCAACACATTCTGGCACTCAAAGGGTTAATGGCGCATGTTATCAGGATATTCGTGAATGAGCACAGGTGGACCAATTAAAGTGACTGAGCCATTAATTAGTCCACCTGTGTTCCAGCTGGGATATCCTGATAACATGTACCGTTAATAGCTCTGGAGGACCAGGGTTGGCTACCCTTGCTTTAACCCCTTGAGTGCCAGAGAGGTATCTAGTGCATTGCAGCACAATACATTGGATGCCTTTCTGGCACTCAAAGGGTTAAATGTATCATAGAGAGTGAAGCACCTTGCAAGGCCAGGACCAAATACAGTCAAACACTGTCTATTTTGGAGGGAGTGTGGGTTAAAGACTGGAGAGCACTCTTTGTGGGAGAAAGTGAACCAGCCATTATTATTCTCTATTATTTCTCTTTAATCATTAACCCTAATTGTCTGCATAGCAACTGTTAAAACTTCAAGTGCTAGAGTGGTGTCCAGTGGATTGAGAAGCAGTAGTCAATGTCATGTCCTTGGAGGCAGACATGACAGGTGCTAATAGGACCACAGGACTTCAAACTCTACCCACTGCCCATGTTAATCCCTTTAATCCTTTAAGGACCAGAGAGTGCAACGCATTGCAAAGCAGTATGTTGCACACACCCCTGGTTATTAACCTCTTATGGATTGGCCGTGTCCATGCGGCTGGCACTTAAGAACCATGGACTTTTTTTTTTTTTTTTCAAGATCTGGTTCAGGGCTCGCCCATAACATGCCAGGACCATCATGGGTCCTTAAGGGGTTGATGAACGCTACCTTCTTCGGTTTGTAAAAACTGCCAAAAAATGTCATGTCTGCCTCCATGGACGTGACATCCAGGACTGGTTCAAGGGAGTTAGTCTGACAACAGCTGTTAGGACTCACTTAGACCTCCCTGCCATCATTCATCTATAAATCCACTATCCTTAAGGTAATAGGATTTCCATTGCTGTCATTAATAAGTACTGTGATCGGTGTGTTGGGTTTTGCAGCCCAGAGGCTTTGATAAATGGACCTTATCTGCCTTGTGTCTTAAAACTAATGCACAATTGTTTTAAAGAGCATGGCTTCCCTTCCCCCATCCATACCAATGATTATCATATCGAGGACACAGTGTGTGTGTGTGTGTGTCTGTGTGTAAGCATTTGTTTGTGTTTTGGGGGGGTGTATTAATCCACCAGCATAGATCACTTTTTGCCGATATATGTTAGAATAAAAATATCTGGCACTCAAAGGGTTAAGAATTTAATACAAGCCTGGAACAATACCGTTATAGCATGAGTACTTAGGGCAGGATGCAAGAAACGTGTGCAACCTCTATTTACAGTGTACTTCTGATGGCAAAATGATTAGCACCAAAATGTATCTGAATTGCGCATGTTTTTTCTCAGTTAGTGAATGTTTGCTAATTTTTTAGGAAGTGCATTTCAAAAAGTGGGCGTGGCTAAAATGTCCACTGTTTTGTGAGAGGTTTAGCAATTGCACCTAATTCAGCAAAGCAATTAGTAGACTTGTGCACTGGCAAAATTTTCGATTAAATTCGAATTCGGACTAATTTTTTTTTCTAATTCGGATGATCCTAATTTCAGACCGGGCCTATTCGATTCGAACGAAATTCTGATCCATTCCGAATTATTCGGCCGAATTTAACAATGGTTAAATTATAGCAGTGCGCCTCCGTGCACGCTGCTATCATTCTTTGCAGACAGGGTGTGCATTTAGAAAAAGATCCATCCCAAAAACGGACATTGTCGTACATTGCCAGTCTGTGCATGTCACCTCTACTCCAGTATGGGATGCCAGTCACAATGCAAACGTCGAACATCGAGAACCCATGCCTGTCATTCAATTTAGCATATGCTCGAACATCGAAACCCCATGCCTGTCATTCAATATAACATATGCTCGAACATCGATAACCCATGCCTGTCACATCCTACTGAACATAAGTGGTCGACTTGAACATGGACAAACTACATGTCACATTCTATGTTAGTACATGGTTAAAGGTTAAGGTTTCATTTTCTGGTACCAGCCTCCTACCCTACTGTCCCTCTTTAGTATCCAAATTCCTCTCTATCGTTTTACTATCCTGATTTCCCCTCATATCAGATAAGTCTATGTGTATATACATTGTAGTGTTTCAGACTACATCAAGAATAAACATCAATGATTGTTTAAACTGCAGTATGTGTGTCTAAACTAATTTGTGTATTGAAAATACATTAACCCCATCGCGACAAGTGACTTACCAGGTACGTCCCGCTAAAACTGTCACTTAGTGACAGAGGACGGACCTGGTAAGTCCCGGAAGTCATTCACTAGAACGAAGAAGAAGAAAAATCCGTAGTTAAGTGCTGGGTGCGTGCGTGCGCGGCCGGTCATTAAGGGGTTAATCATGTGCTAAATCATCACCTCACTTAACCCTTCTCAGAGACTGACAGAATTGGAATGAAGTGCCAACTTGCCTTTGATTCGAGGATCGCAAATTGTGGCAAGCATTAACTCGGGACAATTGTCCATGCGCTCTTCCATGCGCCGAGTAAGTTCCTTCTTCAACCTCGTTAGAAGGGCAGCAACATCTGGAAGTATATTACCCTCAGCACCAGGCAAGCGTTCCCCATGGGAAAGGAAATCATCCAATTTTAAGGAGAGGTGCGTGAAGAGGGGAATGACTTCTGCCAGACTAGCGTTCTTTTTGCTCAAAAGTTCAGTCAAAGCACGGAAAGGCGTAAGGACTGTCACTACCTGTTCCATCAGGGCCCAGTCAGCCCTGCCCAGTGTTCTGTTACTGCCAATGAAATGGTGACATGACATTGCATGAATTGTCTTTTTCTGCTCCAGGATACGCTCTAGCATATCTAAGGTGGAGTTCCACCTGGTCCCAACATCTTCTTTTAGGCGGTGCTCTGGGAGGTCTGCCTTTTTCTGTTCCTCCCTGAGTAGCTGGCTATCTTTGACGCTCCGATGGAAGTGGCCAGAAATTTGTCGGCACGACTCCAGAAGTGCTGACAACCTTCCAGTGTTACTGCCTGCCATCCTCAAGAGCAGCCTTCACTACTAGATGCAGAACATGCGCTGAGCAGCGCACACCCACAAATCTGCCATCCCGGAGAGCCTTGATCATGTTAGCTGCACCGTCAGTAACCACAAACCCCATTTGCGCCTGTGTGCCTGCCTGCTCCCCTAGCCATTGCACCACCATGTTCTGCAGTGCTTTGCGAATGTTATCTGAGGTGTGCTGCAGATCCATTACCTCAGCATGGAGGAGGAAAGAGAGGCACCCTGCCTGCCTATACAGCTGTGACACTGGCAGTGTGACGCTGAAGATTATTCAAACAAATAACTTGTATTATGAATAATTTTAATAAAACAAACACAGGTGACTCTCCCTTGCGGTGGCAAAAAGGCACCCTGCCTTCCTATAGAACTGTGACACTGGCAGTGTGACGCTGAAGATTATTCAAACAAATCACTTGTATTTTTTATATTTTTACTAAAACCAACACATGTGGGTCTCCCTTGCGGTGGCGAAAAGGCACCCTGCCTGCCTATACAACTGTGACACTGGCAGTGTGACGCTTAAGATTATTCAAACAAATCACTTGTATTTTTTATATTTTTACTAAAACCAACACATGTGGGTCTCCCTTGCGGTGGCGAAAAGGCACCCTGCCTGCCTATACAACTGTGACACTGGCAGTGTGACACTGAAGATTATTCAAACAAATAACTTGTATTAGGAATAATTTTAATAAAACCAACACATATGGGTCTCCCTTGCGGTGGCGAAAAGGCACGCTGCCTGCCTATACAACTGTGACACTGGCAGTGCGACTGAAGAGAATTCAAACAAATGACTTGTACTTTTTATATTTTTTTTTAAGAAACACAGATGACCCCCTTGCAGTGGCGAAAAGGCACCCTGCCTGCCTATAGGACTGTCAGACTGGTTGATGTGACATTGAAAATTATTCGAACAAATACCTAATATTTTTTTATATTTTGCACAGGAACAAATATTACTCGCTCTTGCAGTGGCAATAACTGGAACTAATGCTGGCTGCCTACCTATGCCTAGCCTAATGCTACCTGCCTGCCTACACAACAACTGGACACTCTCTAATCTCTTCTTCTCTCTCTGAGCTCCAACAACGCAATGAGGAAATGCAGGCTGTCTGTCTGTGTGACTGTGTCATTAGTCCAACCCCCATCATGAAACGAAGAAGGCTATTGGAATACAGACAAAAGAGGGAAGTAGTGCATGAAACGGAGAATGGAATTGGACTAGAGACATGGAGGGAAAGTAATTGAGCGTGCACAGGAAGTACAAAAAATTCCTGGTCGAAAGTAGTCAAAACTTTTGGAAATTTGTCGAATGCCGAAACTTCCTCGACGAATTTCGGTCCTGGGCTGTTCGGAGTCAGATCATTTTTGCCGAATGACCTTTGAGTTTCGGATTGCCGAATGTCTCCGAATTACCCCATTTTCGACGAAATCCGAATGTCTCCGAATTAATTCGCACAAGTCTAGCAATTAGCACACAATTTCATACGCCTGGCTAACTTTGCTGTTAATTTAAGAGCATTCACTAACTTTGCTGTTAGTTTAGGAGAATGTGCTATTCAGAATCAAGGCATTAAAGGGATAGTAATATTTTGTTTTATCTTTATTTTATTTTGTAGGCATTAAAAAAACATTAAGAACGATATAAGTCTTATCTCTCAAACCTTTATGGTTTGAGAGATATTCACAAGCAACGTTTCCCCTCCTGCCCCTTTTAACTAGTGTAAGCCATCTCTTCTCAGATGTGGAATGCAGTCCATAGACCAGACAGATAACAGAAGGGGACAATGTTCTTCCTATGAGAACAATGAAAACCGTGCCCCCTTTAACAAGTTTTTCAGGTTTTTCCCTTACCTTAATTGAAGATTTTCTCTCTCTCTAATCTACCTGGGTACCTCCCTTCTGATCTGGTTGAACAGTGTTACATCAGTAAAAGGGGCAGGAGGGGGAAACTTTGTCACTGAATTACTCTTGAACTACAACTCTGACAGAATTGAAATAACACTCTCCAAGGCACAAATACTATGATGATTAATTAGAGCTGCTTTTATTATGAAACATTACTATCCCTTTAATAGGTTTCTTGCATAAAAATGTGAGTAATCACAAATAGTACATACATTTATGGCTTTTATAAAATAGAGAATGCTCCACTTTCTTGCATTCCCCCCTAGGTGTAGAGTTCTCTGGAAAAAAAGACAATAAACTGTACACACTTCCAGTTGGAGACTGTGGGGTAAACAGGACCATTTTTGGTGTAAGCAGCTTAGTTAAAGGGTTAGTAATGTCCTACATGACTAAAAAGCAATATTGTAGATAAATTAAAAATAAATTGATCTGTGCAAGTCCTATCTCTCAAACCTTTATGGTCTGAGAGATAGAACGTTTTAAATTTCTCCTCTCCCTGATGTCAGCTGTAAAGTCGGTCAACTCAAGGCGGCTCTTAAGCAGAGCTGAAATCTTAAAATAAATAAATACTTAATTGGAATGGTCTACAAAGTGTGCCTGGTTTGCAAGCACACTTTGTAGACCATTTCAATGAAGTATTTCTTTTTAGATTTCGGTATCTCGACTCTGCTGAAGAGCCGCTTGCCGGTCCCCGTATCAGGATCTCCAGCTGTCAGCTTACAGCTGATGTCAGGGAAAGGGGGGGAGAGGAAAACTTTAAAATGTGCTATCTCTCAAACCATAAAGGTTTGAGAGATAAGACTTGCACCGATCGATTTCTTTTTAATTTATTTACACTGTTACTTTTTAGTCATGTAGGACATTACTATCCCTTTAAAAGACATTTAGCAGGTGTAGCTCTAAAAAAAATGATTCCAACACGAGGTGTAGTGCAGAATCATATTAGTACTGCCCTCCTAATAGACCTTATATATTTATAGAAAAGTGCAGGAATTCTAGTGCAAACCAAATGGACCATAGTGTGGGGCGGAAGTATCCCTTGATTTAAACGGGTTTTTTTTCCCCCTGGAATGCTAGAAATGACCCCAACGCATTTCTTTGTAAGTTCCGAAGATCTCTCTGGCATTCAAGTTGTTAAAAGCCTCATCTAAATAAATAAATTTGTAATTCTTCCCTATGGTGCAGCTGGTTTGCTCCAGAATTGCTACTTTTTTTGTAAGTAAATGTACTTTCTCAAAAAAAGTAACTGCGAGCGACTGAGATTTCCAAAATGCATTTGAAGAAAAAAAAAAAGATAATGGATTAAGAAACTTCTCTAAATAAACGTAATTAATTTCATTTCCCAGAGCCAACGGGCACTGGAATTCAGCACTAACCCAATCAGAAGCTTCACATAGTCCTGCCTGTTATCTAATTATCCTGGAGGATACTGGCTTCTGTGCCAGAAATATATAAAAACCATTCTACTCTGCTGATAAAGGATGAGAGTTCTGATTTCCTCATCCTGCAAGAGATGGACTCATTAACCTCTTCACTGCTGAATGACCTCAGTAGTGCATGAAAAGTTCTGGCTCTTATTCCCCACTATTGCATTCTCTTTTGTTTCATGTCTAGTTACAATATAACATTTCTGGCACAAAAAAAAATAATTGTATTCGTCTGTAGAAGACGATAACTCTTCTGTAATAGAGTTTTTATTTAAATGCAAGCCTTGCGGTTATCCTCTTTAGGTTGAGCAGTTCTGTTCTGCAGATTATTTTTTTAACCCTTTGAGTGCGAACGCAATGCATTGGATACCTCTCTGACACTCAAAGGGTTAACCCATTTGGATCAGGGCTCATTTACCTCTTAGGCAGTCCTTATCTCACCCACAGTCTCATCCTACTGCTCAGATTACTCCATCCACAGACACACCTACATCTCCCTGTTAATTTACAGTCGTGTGAAAAAGAAAGTACACCCTCTTTGAATTCTATGGTTTTACATATCAGGATATAACAATCATCTGTCCTTAGCAGATCTAAAAATTAGGTAAATACAACCTGAGATGGACAACAACACATTACATATTACACCCTGTCATGATTTATTTAACAAAAATAAAGTCAAAATGGAGAAGCCATGTGTAAAAAACTAAGAACACCTTATGATTCAATAGTTTGTAGAACCACCTTTAGCAGCAACAACTTGAAATACTTTTTACTGTATAACTCTATCAATCTCTCGCATTGTTGTGGAGGAATTTTGGCCCACTCTTCTTTACAAAGTTGCTTCAGTTCATTGAGGTTCGCAGGCTCTTTTAAGGTCCAGCCACAGCATTTCAGTCGGGTTGAGGTCAGGACTTTTACTGGGCCATTGCAACTCACTTATTCTTTTCTTTTTCATCCATTCTGTTGTAGATTTGCTGGTGTGCTTGGGATCATTGTCCTGTTGCATGAACCAATTTTGGCCAAGGTTTAGCTGTTGGACAGAGGGCCTCACATTTGACTCTAGAATACTTTGATATACAGAGGAGTTCGTGGTCGACTCAATGACTGCAAGGTTCCCAGGTCCTGTGGCTGCAAAACAATGCATAGCGCCACGTTTGGTGAAAACCAAACACAGCATATCATCGCACACACCTCATACCAACTGTCAAGCATGGTGGTGGTGTTCAAATCATCAACCTCTACCATCGTGCTTGACAGTTGGTATGAGGCATTTGCGCTGATATTCTCTGTTTGGTTTTCACCAAACGTGGAGCTGTGCATTATCGCCAAACATCTCCACTTTGTTCTCGTCTGTCCAAAGGACCAGAAGTCTTCTGGTTTGTTCAGATGCAGTTTTGCAAACCTAAGCTGTGCTGCCATGTTCTTTTTAGAGAGAAGAGGCTTTCTCTTGGCAACCCTTCCAAACAAACCATACTTGTTCAGTCTTTTTCTGATTGTACTGTCATGAACTTTAACTAATTGAGGCCTGTAGAGTCTGAGATGTAACTCTTAGGTTTTTTGCAATTTCTCTGAGCATTGCACAGTCTGACCTTGGGGTGAATTTGTTGGGACATCCACTCCTGGGAAGATTGGCAACTGTCTTGAATGTTTTCCACTTCTGAATAATCTTTCTCACTGTAGAATGATGGACTTTAAATTGTTTGGAAATTGCCTTTTAACACTTCCCAGATTGATGGGAAGAAACAATTGCTTCTCTAAGATCATTGTTGATGCTTACCTCCTTGGCATTGTGTTAACACACACCTGAATGCTCCAGACCAGAAAATTGCTAAAACTTTGGCTTTTATAGAGGTGGTCACACTTGCTGATGATCAATTAATCAAGGGCATTTGATTAGCTGCACCTCTCTGCTACTTGGCATCTTAATTCCTATGGAAGCAGTAGGGTGTCCTTAGTTTTTCACACATGGCTTCTCCATTTTGGCTTTATTTTTGTTAAATAAATCATGACACGGTGTAATATGTCATGTTTTGTTGTTCATCTGAGGTTGTATTTACCTAATTTTTAGACCTGCTACAGAACAGATGATTGTTTTTATGTCCTGATATGTAAAACCACAGAATTCAAAGAGGGAGTACTTTCTTTTTCACATGACTCTATATCACACGATCACTCTTAACTCCATGGCTGCTAGTGAGGTCTCTAACGTATTGCTTAGCTATGTTTTGGAGACCTCTATATCATTCAAGGGCTTGTAACAGGGAAGAAGATTTGTTTTGTGATTGCAAATGATTGTATTATGTCTCACTGTACAATGACACAGCTGCTATGTATGCAGGCATGTGCACACATAGACACCAAGGGGAGCTTGAGCACCTGCCCTTTTTGTCCAAAGTGCCCTCGTGCCCTTTTAACAACAAAAAAAAAAAGTTGCCTCGCGCCTGCACTAACCCCCCCACCGTCCAGTCAGGTCTGTGCCTTCTTCAGGACAGACCTGTAGATGCTGCGCTCCCTCGTCGTCTCTTTAGTATTACAGTGTGCTGGGAGATGACATCATCTCCCAGCGCTGTGCATGAAGAGAAGACTGTGCGGGAGCTCCAGCAGCTATAGGTCTGTGCCAAAGGAGACACATACAGACCTCTCCTGCCTCTGGACTACCAGGGAAGAAGTAGGAAACGGACACTGGGGGGCAATGTGGAAATGATGGGGCAATATGGATCTGATGGGGGGCAAGATGGAGATGATGGCAATGTTGAGATGATGGGGCAATGTATGTGAGAGTAAGTTGGAGCTGATGGGAATATGGAGCTGATGGGGGGCAATATGGAGATGAAGGGGGCCATGTGAGGGTAAGTTGGAGCCGATGGGGCAATATGGAGCTGATGGGGGCAATGTGAGGGTAAGTTGGAGCTGATGGGGGCAATATGGAGATGATGGGGGCAATGTGGAGCTGATGGGGGCAATATGGAGCTGACAGGGGAGAATGTAAGGGCAATATGGAGATGATGGGGGGCAATGTGGAGATTAGGAGCATTGTGGAGGTGTCCAGTGGAGATGGCCAATGGGGGGGCGCTTCTGTGCCTACAGGCTCCTGAGATGTAAATTCTTTTCTTTTTTTTAAATATATATTTTGAATAAATCATTATGAGAAGTGCCCTTTTTTTCATTTGAGCCCCTGCCCCCCAAAATGCCTGTGCACGTCCCTGTATGTATGTGTCATCACACAGCTAAAGTGTCAATTATAGGTCTTTCTTCCCAGGAATAGTGAATCATTGTATCAGTTTTGTGCTTTGCAAAAAATGTATCATTCTTGCCTTGCAATAAAATACAAATGTTATATTTTTCCATGCGGCCGCTTGGGGAAAATGATCCATAAAGCCTTATGCAGCCTCAGGCCACACTTAGCACAAATCTGGGTTAAATAATAGCCACTAAGTAAGTATGGACATTGGCAAATAAACTGGGAGCAGATTCCTTGTGCAGAGGCAGTGTGATTTCTCTGACTATACGTATAACTCCAAAAGGTGGGTGTGGCCAGCACAGCTAAGAAATATGGGGTGCTGTTTGTAAACCTTTCATTTTGTCTACAAAATTGCAGCAGTTATGCCACAAAAGTAATGTTGTCCACTGAATGCTTGTATATAGTTCACAGAATACATTGTTGTTTACAAAATGCAACGTGTTGACCAAAGTTTAGTACCAATTAATTTGGTACAAATTATATGTAAGTCAATTCACTGAATGACTAAAGATTGTCACCAAATGAATTTGGTGCAAAGAAAAGGTCACTCAGTTTACTAAATTGATGAATGTGTCACCAAATAATTGAAGTTTGTCACCAAAGAAATTCAGTGCACCAAATATGTTAATACATTCACCAAATTATGACTGATTGTCACAAAATGAATTTTTTGAAACAAATATGTCAATTAATTCACCAGGGGTGGGCAATGTGAGGGACTTCAGCTGCAGCCACACTACATTCCCATCATTCCTCACCAGCTGGTGGGGGTTGACGGGAGCTGTGGTCTGGTTTGTGCTGGAGGGCCTCATCTTGGCCATCCCTACTATACAAGTTTGCCAACGTTACAACGCCTTGTGCAAAGGGACGAATTGCACAAGGCGACGCCAGGCAGCTGGGCACAATGCCAACGTGAGAGGAGAGGTATTGGAGGAAGCAGGCAGCAAATACAAGCCTACCACCCGCTTCCTCCAATGTCTCTGTCCCCTCCTCCCGCTTTCTCCAATAGCTGTCTAGTGAACATGGTTTTCTTATGCTGCGGGCTTCACAGCCGCCCACAGCAATGGAATAATGAATAAATACAGAATGTATAAATGAAGCTGAGGGAAGCGCTGCAGTCACAGTGCAGCCTGCTCCCTCAGTTGTATTTTAATTTAGATCTCAACCATTCATAATGCCCTACTTACTGTGTCCCTTTGCTTTTAGTACTTTTGCTCCACTCTCAGTTTGAAGAAGAGTGGAGCAAAAGTACTAATAGCAATGGGACACAGGAGGTAGGGGGTTAAAAATGAATGAGATCTAATTTAAACTGTCTGATCATAGTATTTTAATAAAACAAAAGTTTAAAACACACACATATATATATAGACAAGGTATGTAGTCGATACGTTGCCTATTAACCCTTTGGGTACCAGAGGGGTAGGAAACATGCTAAGCAATGCTTTCCTACCTCTCTGGTACTCAAAGGGTTAATTGTGGAATAAAAGACAGATTTGTCCACTACATGGAAGTCCATGAGGTGGATGTGGATGGGGTTAGTATGTCACATATATGCAATATATGTGACATACTAAGGGGGGGGGGTGTGGAAGGGGGCATTGTGTAGTGCTTGGTGTACTAGTTTTATTGATTTTAACCCTTTGAATGCCACAGGGGTGAGTAGTGCACATCCCTATGGCATTCAAAGCTGTCCATGGTGCTGAAAGCCTTCTCTGTGTTCCCCTAGTGGCTGGGTAGGGAAGCACAGAGAAAGCTGTTCAGAACTGGAGACCTGGATTTTGGATTTTCTGACTGAACTTGATACTTTGCAGTGCTGTGATTGGCTGTGGTGCTAGGTAACATTTTTATCGTGTGTTTTTAGGTAAGATTTTCTATGCGACGCAGGTTTAAGATTAACGTGTATTTTGTTGGTTATCGCTCGTTAGGCTTTCTAGGTAAGGAAGATTTGAATCTCACGTTACCTGGTCTTGCTTAACGAGCGAAGGCAGTATTTTTCTTCACGTTGGTTTTAACGCCAACATTTGAATCGAGCCCTAAGCTCCTTATGTTAAAAAAAAAAGTTGAGTAATCCCAGGGAAAACTAACTGCATTGGAGAACTGTGCAGAATTCATGGGGTTAAAAGTCCCAAATCAATGAACATTTAACTCTTACTGGAAAACAAAAATAAAGATGGAAAAGCAGAAAAGAGAAGTGTGTGTGTTTATGTATGTTTGTGTTTGTATATATGAGTGTGTATGTATGTCTGTGTGTGAGTGTGTGTATGTATGTGTCTGTGTGTGAGTGTGTGTCCATGCATGTGTAAATGTGTGTGAGTGTATATATATATATATATATATATATATATATATATATATATATATATATATATATATATATATATATATATGGGTTTATGTATGTATCAGTGTATGTGTCTGTGTGTGTTTATTTATGTGTGTGCTTATGTATGTGCGTGCGTGTATGTGTGTTTGTGTGTGTATGTATGTGTGTGTTTGTGTGTGTGTGTGCTTGTATGGATGTGTTTGTATATGGGAAGATTGTAGGTGTCATTGACCTTTCCATACCAGTACTGCTTTTTAATACAGACAATGAGTATGATGAAGTACAGTAACATTTGTACAATGCCAAGGTGTATTACGACACTGGATCGTAAACCTGCCAAGATTCCTATATCTTCCTGAAGGCTTTTTGGGAATCATGAATTACAGAATTCAATTTCTCCATCTCATATACCTCCCATATTTTGAGTAAATCTAGACATAGCTGGTTTATCATCATATTTCTGCTAGAGCTGTCTGGGCTTCAAGGTTAATTAAAGCAATGGTGAATATGAGCTCTAGTATGGTCAGAGAAAATCCTAAGGATCTAGTGTTCTTGGGTAGGAAGCTAGTCCTGGTTTAAATTCTTCATGTGGCCCAAGGGCTGGATTTTCATCCCCACCCATGGCCACATCTTACCCTGCTCCCAGTCCCATCCGCTGTTTCCTAGCACAGAAAATACCCTTGGCCTATATAACAAACAAGAACGGAAAAAGGTTTAACCCCTTAATAGCTAGAGACATCACCAACCCATTGCTACGTAATGCACTAGCAATGTCTCTAGCATCCAAGGGGTTAGATAATATCATCTAAAGTGGTATAATTCAGAATGTAGGTGTGGTCAGCACAACTGAGGAACCCCCAGGCAGCTCTTGGCAATGGACCACTCTGCCTATTGGGAAATCCATCCCTGCTTAGTCCCAAAGTCATTGTATTCCAGGACAGGACCTCCAACAATTGATAAAATAATCTAGGGGGATGTTATTATTCATTCTCTGTGTTGAGTGAATGAATTAATTAATGTTTATTTATATAGCACCACAAGTGTACACAGCACTTTACAATTTAAGGGTTCAGATTGTGAGACCTAAGACTAAATATACATTTATGTATTGTTCCCTTCATTAAGCCTTTCAGAAATTATTTATAAAATGTGTGATGAGCCTAGAAAATTCCAGATTGCATGATATGAGTGCCTTGGAAGAAAAGGATTGAGAATTTACTGAGCAAAATGATTATTCAGAAATGTCAAAGGTTAAATGGGGTTTTCATTCTGTTCCATTATTTACTGTAAAATCCACTTCTACTGCAAAATGAAAGAAGCATGTGGGGGTCACAGTATATTATATGCTACTGAATAAGGTTGATGTATTCTGGATAGGGACCATAATAGCCATTTATTACTAAGGAAATCTCCAATGCATTTCAATGCTTTTAAAGTAAATTCTGTAGCTGTAGGAACTGCAGATGACTATTGATACCAACATAGCATGGTTTCTTAACCATGTCTTCAAATACCCATATTAGGGCAGGTTTTCAGGGCATCCCAACCTGAGCACTGGTAAAATTGTCTTATATAATACAACTGTGCACATGTACGTATTGCCTTAACCGTTTGACTGCCAGAGGGGTGTGCAATGCATTGTGAAGCAATGACAGTTGCTAGAAGGACTACAGGACACAAACGCAGCCAACTGCACATGGTAATCTTAACCCTGTGAGTGAGAGAAGGGTATGCAACACATTGCAAAGCAATGTGTTGCGTACCCCTCTGGCACTCAAAGGGTTAACGACCAGTGGGGTTTGCAGTGCATTGCTTCACAATATGTTACTCACCCCTCCTGACTTTAAAGAGTTAAGTTGGCTCAGGCACTCTGCCTGCTTCATTTTGAAGAAACTGCCAGCTGTTGTCATATCTGCCTTCATGGACATGACATCAAGAAGCGATTGCAGATGTTGTCTCTTATAAAAAGGTGGAAAAGTAAAATTCATGGGGCTATTTGCATTTCCTGCTCATAGTAAGGTAAGGCAGTCCAATCCTAAAATGCAAATTACTCTTATATGAAACAGTGTGATGTAACATTCAGTTTAGTTGTGCGAATCATTTGCTTATAACATAAATAGTTTTTGAGAAATTAGCATTTATGTTTTGCTGGCACACTATGGCAAAGTATGCTAATTAGTTTATTTGCTAGATCAATATTACCCCACTCTGTGCTATGAATGAATGTAGGCAAAGCCCACACAGTTGAAGAATTTTTAATAGCACAGCAAGAGATGACTTTGGCTCTGGTCACAACTAATTAGCATGCTGTTGAGGGAATTAGAAAAACATTTGCAAACAACTTAATTCTAATCCTGTGCTTTCTTGATGCGGTTATAGAAATCACAACTGACAAGAATCAATAATTCAAATAAAATGAATCAATATAGTTCACAATAGTGCAAAATGAATAGTCCATCCAGGCACCCGATGCTCAAATCCTGTATACAAGCGGTGTCCACTTGTAGGTTGTAAAACAACTGCAGATTAGGGAGAACAACAGGAGAGCAAAACAAAGCCCTGTCTGAGAGTAGCATACCTCCCAAGTGTCCCTTTTTAGGAGGGACAGTCTCTCTTTAAGGACCAAATCCCTCTGTCCCTCTTTCTCTCCCTGATGTCCCTCTTTTCAGGAGATCATACTGTATGGTGTGTATATAATGTATCACATTGCTCCACAGCAATAAAACTCACATTAATGTTTGTTTAAACATCATTATGTGTGTTTATAAATTAGTCTGTGTAAATAAAATACTTTGGTGTTGCTCTAGATAATTTATAAAGTTACACAAAGAGGTGTCAATAGGTCATGAAATCAGCTATAAATTCTTGATAATGCCCTGCCCACCAGCCACTCCCCCAGTAACACCCCTTAAAACAAACGTGTCCCTCTTTGGCCATTTGAAATGTTGGGAGGTATGGTGTAGTAGTTTTATTGAACACAAGTCACAATTAAAACAATAGTTCCCCTTCTGGGGGAAAAAAAGATTGGTCCATAAGACCGGCACCAGAACAAGGCAACAAGTTCACAGGCCGGATACACCAGAGAACCTTTGACTCCCTGTCATCCCGGGGAGATGGCCTGGAGCTCAGTAGGAACGCCAGAAAAGGTGTGGTACAGTTGAAGCCCTGTGACTGCTGGCTTAGGAGACTTATGGAACGATCTTTTTATGCTTTCTTGTGAGTAGATCCCCTGAAGGGAAACTATTGTTTTGATTGTGACTTGTGTTTAATAAAACTACTGTACTTAGAGCGGACTCTGTTTTGTTCTCCTGTTTTTCTAATAAATAAATAATTACATAAAGAACAATATTAAAGTGGATTTTTGTGTACTTATCAATAAGTAATAAATCCTTTTCTTTAAGTCCATGTAGGACACAGGAACCATGGGATAAAGTCTCCTCCTCTTGATCAACTTTACAGTCACCAGGCATGCTCGGTTTTAACGTATAGCAAAGATGAAAGAAAAAAAACAGAAGCGGAAAAAGAATGAGAATCCCCTAAACTAGAGAACACAAGGGGACCTCCCTACCTGGGACTCAAACAGTTGATTTCTATCCAGCAGGGAATTCTTGTGTTCCACAGTGCAAAAAATCCCCTTTTCTCTTACTTCCTGTCTGGAACACAGGAACCATTACAACAGCAGTGTCTGGCGAAAGTGTGAAGTGATGACTACATTGCCACCTTACACAGTTGCTCAGCAGACACCTGATTCTTGTAGGCTCATGATGTGTCCACCAACCTGATGGAATATGCCATAACACAAAAGGGCACAGGCTTCTTCGTGATAACATATTCCTGGCGAATAGTCACCTTAATTCTAGGAGTCACTCTTACTTTAGACACAGCCTGGCCTGCACGAAGGCCCTCAGGGATGACAAAAATAAGATTCCTGAAAAGTCTGCTTGCAATGAACATAGTACTTCAAGCACCTAATCACATCCAAAAGAGGAAGCTCCTGGCCCTGAATTATACCTTATTATCAGTCAGGCAAGGGTACTTTGTTGCCTCAGGTTTCTCCTAAACGTTCCTTATGAATATAATTGGTACATGTATAGTATGTAATTATTAAACCGTATGTACTATGCATATATATGTATGTGTGCAGAAGTTTATGACCTCAGAAAAAAAAAAAAGACATGGCCACCACTGGGGATGCAAAAGGTCCTCTGGGGCTGAAATATAAAATTCAGGACTTTCATTAGCATGGCAGAGAACCCTCTTATACCATTGCCATGCCTGATAATACCACTTTTGATATCTTTTAACCCTTTCATTGCCAGAGGGGATACCACTCTGGCGTTCAAAGGTTTAAAGGAAAATATATTTTTATTTAAAAAAAAGGAATGATAGTTCCCTTTATTTCTGAAAGTGATTTAAAATAACACACTGCAGGCCTACATCCTCACATTCACTCCTTGCTGCTCAACCTGCTGTGAGCATCTGTAGTAATTTAGAGTACATTGGATTCTATAGACATGAAGCGAGAAAGCCGTATTATTTCTCTGCCTGTCGGCAAATCCTCTTTGTTGAAGATCAAACACAATACAATTAAAAATCTCAGTGCCACTTCAGCACCCCTAAAGTACAGGTCCCCTTTTAGCTAGACTTCAAAGCTTACACTTCTCGGTTTTCTTAATATATTAATTTGGCAAAGGATATACATACATATATATATATAAATATATATATATATATATATATATATATATAGAGAGAGAGAGAGAGAGAGAGAGAGAGAGCGATAGGAATGAATGGTTCATTCCTATCGCTATTATATCCTGTTACTGTCACCCAGGCAAATTCTCTCGTTATATATAGTGAGTGCTCCACCAATTGACTATTTGTGTGTGTGTGTGTGTGTATATATATATATATATATATATACAGGGTCTTTGTAGCTATGTAAAAGAAAGGTACTTAACCAGTTTTGTAATGATACACAGAAAATGTATTAACACCTTGAGGACTAGTGGGTGCAGAAAGCGTTGCAAAGCAATGTGTTGCATACCTCCTTAAGGAGTTAAAGTAGACATTTCACCTTCAATTACAATCTGCATATTTGAAAATGTATTTACCTGTCACCCTGAATTCAAGTTTGCATATATAAACACTTTATCACCTTAATTAGAAAAATAATTTATTTTTAAACATAAACGTTGACGGTCGATAAGAACCAGTTGCCCATTTTCATATCCAGATGAAATGCCCAGTCTTAATTCTAAGCACAAGCTGCTTTCTGTCCCAAGCACTTTTTATTTCCTTTACTGTATTAACCCCTGCCACTTCAGTGGAAGGCTGTTACAAGACTGTATCACCTTTTCTGTACTCATACACATTACTTCCCACTCTCCCACCCACTAACTTTAGGGCATGCACTCTCGTTCACTTAATATATTTAAAGGTTTTGTTTTTTTTTATCATATCGCTCATTTCACTCTCACCAGAAATAAAGTAATCAATATCCCCTAAATGATACATCTGCCAGTCTGTTGACTAACATATCATGCAGGCAACATTGCTCTGTAATAGTGTTAATATAACTTTAAGAGTATGAGCATGCCCTATGGAAAAAAAGTGGTTCTTAATTTGTTTAACAGTAGGCCTCGCAAATGTATGTATTTGCAATTATAAAACATTTTTGCATGTGATCACTGTCGTAGTTCAGTTTACAATTTGGTAAAGAAAATAGATCAGTATAATTATTTAGGTACATTAATCATTTGAGTGCAGAGAGGTACACCTATTGTTTAATAGGGGGATGTGAAGTAAATGCCGATTTCATCAGAGACAATTGCAGATATTGAGTAAAATGTATGGGACTTCCCATGGTTTACATACTTACCTAGAGAACAGTCCTGTATCTTGAGAACTGTAAAATATATAAAGAGATATATCTGACTCCTGTACAAAAACACCTAAAGGGGTTAGTATGGGATTATGTGAGTTGTAGTCTCAAACAGCTGGAGAGCCAAATGTTGCTTTCCCCTGGTAGTGGCTGTAATTAAAGGGATAGTAATACTTCGTTTTATCTTTATTTTATTTTGTAGGCATTAAAAAAACATGAAGAATGATAGAGTCTTATCTCTCACACCTTTATGGTTTGAGAGATGTTCACAAGCAAAGTTTCCCCTCCTGCCCCTTTTACCTAGTGTAAGCCATCTCTTCTCAGATGTGGAATGCAGTCCATAGAACAGACAGATCACAGCAGGGGACAATCTTCTTCCTATGAAAACAATGAAAGCTCTGCCCCCCTTGACAAGTTTTTCAGGTTTTTCCCTTATCTTAATTGAAGATTGTTCCTCTCTGCAATTTACCAGGGCACCTACCTTCTGCTCTGGCTGAGCAGTGTTACATCAGTAAAAGGGGCGGGAGGGGGATACTTTGTCATTGAATTGCTTTGTTTTGCATTACATTTGCATTATGTCCTCAGCTTCACCCATGGTCACACCTCCATGTGTCACATGACTCCCAGTCCCATCCTCTGTTTCCTGGTGCAGAAAACACCCTTGGCCTATAAAAAGCAAGAACCAAAAAGCTCTAACCCATTTGCTTCAATTATTTGCTAGAGAGATCTCCAATGCACTGCTCCACAATATGTTGGAGATCTCTCTAACATTCAAGGGTTTAAAAAAATAACCTGTAAACGTGTTATACTACTAATTCAGGCACAATAAGATTACTATGGCCACATCCACAATTCAGAATGTGGATGTGGCCTGCACAGCCCAAGAACCAATTAAAATGTGGAGTTCTAGGCAGTTGCCTAGTCTGCCTATTGGTCAGTCTGGTACTGACAGACTGGTCTCCCAATACTTGCCAGTGCAAAAGCAACTCCTGATACAACCCTATGGCACTCAAAGGGTAATTCTGCAGTAGTCTGTAATATAACAGAAAGTATATGTGGGATGTACATGGACCTATATTTACTAAGATCACGTTAAAATACAGCAGTCCTAAAAAGTAGCTGATTTACAATTACTTTCTCTGCAATGTGCAATGTCCAAAAAGTTGTCAGAATGAAAGAAATTGTTGAATAGATGACGGTAAAAGGAGGGCAGTATTTTCAGAAGCAAGATATTGGAGACCTTTCTAGGAATGAAGGGGTTAAAATGGGAATTTTGTGAATTTTTATTGCTTCAGTTCCTAGCACATCAGCCCCTGTGGCACATGAATTGGGGTGAGTGTTAATTATAGCTGGTGCTGTAAATTCTGTTCCAGCTTTTCTAGCTGTCCAAGCAAGTTGCCTGTCCATTTCATTTATATGCACTATAATATAATGCAGTCATCAGAGATGAAAGGGTTAACCCTTTGAATGGCGGAGAGGTACGGAACGCATCGCAGAGCGATGCGTTGCATGCCTCTCTGACACTCAAAGGGTTAAGGAAAGCTGCACAGAAAAATATTTATTAAAAATCTGAATTATTTTTTGTTGAAATCGCATACAGATGGGTGATATTCCTATCAACAATGGGTTCCTGAAGCTAGAATGTAAAATAAAAGGAAAAGAAAAAGCACAGCTGCTAGTGGAAGGTGAATCAAAATGTACCTCTTAATTCCAGCATCAAGTGCTACAGACATCAAGAGCAATTGTGCTCTATGTAAAATCACCTTGATTTGCTCTTCAGCTGAACAGTGGGGTTTTTGCAGGGAATGTGCTAACAGAAGCACAAACAAATCTCTTACATAAATCCTAAAATTAGGACAAATGGGTGAATTTAAGTGCAAATATAAAATGTATTGGCCTTAACAGTACAATGCTGTACAGCTATGTAGCAAAGAGTTATCTGTAGATATACAAAATGAAATATAACATGCTGAATAATGGCTACAAACTACACAGGGAATATGCTATAGTGCTTACAGCATATATCACCAGCTACACATGAATATTTACAACAGTGCCCATAGCTAATAGCCACAACTGCATAGGAACATACACCACAGTGAGATAGAAAAGTTTAGGGCGGCTCAGGGAGTCCCGATGTGTGTATCCAACAACTAGCCAATGCCAAAATGTAGAAAAGGTTATGATTGTGCTAAATGGATTAACGACCCTCCCGGGACTACTTTAGTGCTATGGATTATTTTGCATTGACATACACCATAGTGCCCATAAATAATAATCCTCAGCTACATCCTATATAATAATTAGCTAATACGTGTGTAACGACAAAGTCATGCGCAGTAGAGGCTGCTGCACGTGTTGTAGTCATGCGCAGTAAAGACTGCCTGTGCCATGGCTGATACAGAGCTGGACGGTCCAGCTCTGTATCAGCCGCAACAGGGGCAGTCTCCACTGTGCATGACTGCCCTGCGACTGGCTGGCAGTGGCACTACAGCCCGTGTAATGGGCTCTTCAACTAGTAGTAAATATACCATGTGTCCAAGGCTGTTAACTCACAGCTACTGTTTGTAAGGCTTCTGCGGAAGTTTGCACTGCTGGACCATCACCAGGTAGTCTTTCAGCTGGACAATATGCAATCAAGTTTCAAACACACTCCTATCAGACAAATTGGAATATGGAAACTTTTAAGATGGCCTTTGTAGAAAGCTCAATGAATGGCTAAAAACACATACCTGTCGTGAAATACCTGAACTAGAATCCCTAATAGCTCTATGCTTAGATCTGGACATTCGGATGCAAGAGACAAGATAGGACAGATCTCACAGGGCTAGTGGGCAGCACCCCACCCCCACCCTCACTCCCCCCTATACACACACACTCACACACCGAACAAACTCTGTTTCTCTGTTATTTCCGATGAAAGATGGAACTAGGAAATGTGACCCTTCTTTCTGATTTGGAAAGAAGAATATAGAGGGGATAGTAATGTTTCATAATTAAAGCAGCTCTAATTAATCATCATAGTATTTGGACCTTGGAGAGTGTTATTTCAATTCTGTCAGAGTTGTAGTTCAAGAGTAATTCAATGACAAAGTATCCCCCTCCCGCCCCTTTTACTGATGTAACACTGCTCAGCCAGAGCAGAAGGGAGGTGCCCAGGTAGATTGCAGAGAGGGACAACCTTCAATTAAGATAAGGGAAAACCTGAAAAGCTTGTCAAGGGAGCAGGGCTTTCATTGTTCTCATAGGAAGAAGATTGTCCCCTTCTGTTATCTGTCTGGTCTATGGACTGGATTCCACATCTGAGAAGAGATAGCTTACATGAGGTAAAAGGGGCAGGCGGGGGAAACTTTATCCTTCAATTTCTCTTGAAACACAATGCTGACACTATTGATATAACACTCACCATGGCCCAAATACTATGAAGATTATTTGGAGCTGCTGTTTTTGTGAAACATTACTATCCCTTTAATGTTAGAAGATATGTGCTGAAAGCATTAAATTAGAATCTCCTGTGAACTAATTTTACCACATAATTATTTGTCTTTACTTAACAAGATCTTGTGAGCCATCTGTATTTTCTATTTGAATAATTTAATTTCTTTTTTTATATAACAAACTCTTCTAAACCTAGCAATGTGTTTAATTCCTTAATTTTAATTAACTTTATTTTATTTAACTAAGACAGTTTGCTGAAACAGTCAAAATACTGTCATTTCCATAATTCACTCTTGTCCATGTGTTTGATTAAAATAGGAAAGTCTGCCAAAAGAGACACAATATTATTTTTTTTAATTACTCAACTTTATTTTATTCCATTTAAATAACAAATTGTGCTGAGACAATTACATTTTTTTATTATTATTATGATAAATGCCTTAGATACTAGTCATGCAATCAGTGAGTTCCTTTGCAATGTGCCTAAATTAGCAGGAAAAAATATATGCTACAGTGCATTTCTCAAGGGTTCGGCTGGGAGATTTTTCATTCAAAAGTTATTCCAGCTCAAACCTATTTTTTTAAGCAACTGGTGTTCAAAATTATTTATTTTTTTCTTACAATGAACTGTATTGGAGAGCCTGAGTCATTGACTACAACTTCCCATTGTAAATGATAGGAACAGCCCCGCCTGGTGACCACAATAGTAAATTACAGTTTCATTAAAAAACAAGTTTGTGCTGTTATAACTTTAGAATTAAAAATCTGGAGTTTATAAAGATTAGCTGAAGATAGAAGATTAGCTAATGAAGGTAGTACATTATTTTGTAACATAGTAAATTAGGTTGAATAAAGACACAAGTCCATCAAGTTCAACCTTCTCCTCATACCCCAGTAACTGAGAATTTTATAGCTTTCCTGCTACCAATTAAGTTAGTCTTTATCAGACCTTCCTGATCTGCCTACTGATAAACAGTGTAACTCTGTATGTTCCCTTTTGAAAGAAATGTATCTAATCTTCTCTTAAATGTATCCATTGTATCTGCCATAACCACCTCCTTGGGCAATGGATTCCACAATTTAACAGACCTTACTGTAAAAAAACCCTTCCTCTGCTGAAGTTTAAACCTCCTTTCCTCTAATCTCAAGGGGTGTACCCTGGTCACCTGATCAGGCCTTAGAATAAATAGCTCACCACAGAGATCCTTGTATTGACCTCTCAAATACTTCTACAATGTGATAAGGTCTCCTCTTAGTCGTCTTTTCTCTAGAGTAAATAAAGATTGTCTAGTCATTCCTCATATGTCAAGTCCCCCATTCCCTTAATTAATTAATTAATTAATTAATTGTAGTTTGAATACTTGTTGATTAGCACCATGTGTGACCTGATTTAGCATTTCAGTTTTGTTCAGCTGAGTCCCCTGCCTACAGCACCACAACGCCAGCAGAAAATGATATCCGGACAACATCCCTCTAGTGGGAAGCTGTCAGAGCCTGTGCTGATGTAGCTGTCAGGCTGATGTACTACATTTTGTTTTTACCATGCCGACTGGCAGCAGGTGCCTGACCTTCATCAAGCAGAAGCTCTCTCCTATCTATGCACTAGCTCATTCGCATAAGATAAAACATAAATAAATCTAAATATCTAAAAAACTACAAAATGGCAAGCATAAAAACAGGTGATTTTTAACCTATTTGTTACATAGTGACAGTTCCACTTTAACAAATATGCAGCAAACCAACTCCACCATAACAGACACAAAAATCCCCAAATTCTCATTTATTTAATTGGGACTTTCAACCCATTGAATGCTAGAGAGGATTCTAGACCTTCTCGACTTTTCTTTGTGCATAAGGCTCTTGAGGGGGAATTTATCGAACAGCAAGTGTCTTAAAGTGATAGTAATGTGTTGCTATTAAGACAACGTGAATTAATCAATATACTTTTTTTATAACGAAACATACATTTCTAACTGTTCATAACGCTGTAGTCTTCATTTTTTTTCTTTAATTTTAAAGCGTCCCCCACCAGCCCCTTTTCCACACGTCATACTGACTTCCCTCAGAGCAGCAAGCCAGTCCAGGCAGATCGCAATGAAGGACAAGCTTGTGTCTGCATAAGGAGAAACCTGCCCTCAATTTGGGAAGGGTTTTCCTTATACTGATAGACGATTCTCCCTCATTGCGATCTATCCAGTGAAGAGATGGGATTTCAGATCTGAGGGGAGGCAGTGTGAGTTATAGAAAGGGGCAGGAGGGGGACACTTTAAAATAAAGAGAATATTGCAATGTTATGGACAGTTGGAAAGGTAAGTTTCACTTATAAAAAGTATATTGAATAATCAGTGTTGCCTTAAAGGAGCAGTAAACGCTTTTTATGAAAATATATATATATATTGTAGGGATTTTCCTATTGAGTAAAATAAGGGTACTCCCACTGCTGAGAGATTTATATTTCCAGAGTTATTACAGTTTAAACCCATGTTTTTTTACATTAGCAGTGCCCTCTAGTGGTCAAATTCTAATTATATTTCTTGTTAGATTCTAATGGAAAGGAAAGTCAGAAAAGTCAGATACATACAGTTCTCCATAGAATGTGATAGAAACTGCCTGTCACTTCCTGTCAGTTAGAACTTCCAGTAAGTAAACAGAGTAAATTCACTTCCTGATTATTTAAACATCTATACATTTTTAATAAAACATCTGACAGCGATGGGAGTGACCTTGTTTTATTCAGCAGGTAATGCTCTGTAAAATATGTGTTTTCATGAAAAAAAAGTTTACTGCTCCTTTAATAGAAACGCTATCCCTGTAATATGCATGGAAAGCATAAAATTTCCTTGTGCACTAACCATTCACCTATTCTTCAGTGTGTAGATCATACCTGGTCATCATTTAGTTATTAGTGAGTGAAGACCAGATAGAATGACAGATTTCAGCTTCAGGCTGGCAGATCACATTGTAATCAATGGGGTTGAAAACACACCTACACATACGTAGTTTGAGTATATGTGTGAATAAAGGAGTAGCCCCGGTTTCACCAGATTTTCATTGTCTCGCACATGCAAAGCAAGGAAATAGAATTGATCACTGATGAATATCTCAAAGATTATGGAGAATAACTGCATATATGATACGCTGATGTAATTGCCCCTTGATGTTATATAAGACAAGTGCCATTTAATAACTGTATCTGTTTATTGTAACATGTGATACATTTGACTGGACTAGTGTATTAGTCAAGTGAAAGGTGTTGCATATGCAATCAATTGGTAGCTGTCTTTTCTTCTGGTGTGATCTTGAGTCAAGAACATGATTCTTCTTGGGTCTACACATTACAATTTAAAAGTAAACCATAGGAGCCACATATATAATGCAGGAACTAATGAAACAAAAAGTCAATATTATTCATTGTTTGCAAGCTCTGAATTTTGAACTTGTGATCTTCTTATTTGCCAAGGGTTGTAGACCTGTGGGGATCCACTTAAAAGATTAGCACAATGCCAGCCCTGTGCAGACTGTTGTGGTGCTTTATTTAATAATTGGCGACAGTGCACATAATCAACCACACCACAAATGTATGGTTTTCCTATGTTCCTCTATGTGCATCTCATATGATCAGACACAAATAGCGGCTACTTGTTGCTGTAACAGACAAAAATTGTGTTTCACCAAGTCCTGGCAATGTTTGGGTGTAAGAGCAAGTTGCAGCCTCATATAGATCTGATGGAAAAAGAAGCACGTGGAACACTTCCCTGCAAAAGTGTATATTTTGCTGGGGGGGGGGTCATGAGGGGTCATGTCCTGGTGCATCACTGGCATAGCACTAATCTATTGTTTAGACTGCATTGGGGGATAAGGAACATCTCCATAGACAGCTTAGTGGAGCAATGTACTAAGAAGCCACAAATACTTAGGCAATTTGCCCATGGGTAAAATACTGTATTAAAGGGACTGCATCTTCAAAAGTACCTCTTTGGTATTAAACATACCTCAGATAATTCAATTATATACAAGTACAGCTTTCCTTGCCCAGTGCAATAATTTCCTACCTGCTTCAAACGCTTAGACTCTTTTTGATCCTTAGATTTCTTTAATAGACAAGCTAGCATCATGTCCCAATTCTCGATTCCCATTGCAGGACCCCTGCTGGAAATCTATGATTAGTACCTGA
The DNA here is from genome assembly GCA_037306005.1 of Rhinophrynus dorsalis. NCBI lineage: Eukaryota > Metazoa > Chordata > Amphibia > Anura > Rhinophrynidae > Rhinophrynus > Rhinophrynus dorsalis. Next base: position 152,873,290 of record CM074725.1, read on the forward strand.
AACCAACACAGCTGTTTTCTGTAAATGTAGTTAACCCTTCAAGGACCATTGCTTCGTAATACCCTGCACACTGTTCTGTCCCTTAAAGAGTTAAAGGAATGATAACAAGACTTTGTTTGAACTTGTATCATTTTAATATTTTATATATATTTCTATAACCTTCTGGCTTTCAACCACTTGAATGCTAGAGATGTCTCCAACCTGCTGTAAACATGTTTAGTAACCAAGAGAGTAAAGGGCTATTTCAGTTCTTCTCTTCCTTCCACATTCAGTGATGTGAGCGCCCTCTATCAGCAGTGTGTAAATCAAGTCTGGGATCATATTTATAAGAGCAGAAGTAGATCAATTTAGGACAAAAGAACTACACAATAATTACTAAATCATCCCTTGGGTGCTAAAGAGGTCTCCAGTGCATCTCAATCATACAGGGTGTTAAAAGCGTCATTTAAATCAATGGAGATGATCATTTGTTACATGCAATGAAGTTATTTTTCCTCAGAGTTTTTCCAGTTTTGACTTTATACATATGCCAAGTGGCTTAATTGTATCCAGCTTTGCTGGGCACACCCACATTTTAATTGTGGGAGTGGCCAATGCAACCTCAATATATATCACAAGTTTATGTAACTATTTACTGGCTATTATCCAACCCCTTGGATGAAATAGAGGTCTCCAATGCATTGTGAAGCACTGTGTTGGGGATCTCTCTATCAACCAAACGGTTAAAAGTTTATATTTGTGTGCTTTTATAGAATCATTTTGTGCTTCTCTGGGTATGTTCTGTGCCAGGGAACAGTGGATGGGACTGTTGGTGAGGTCATGTGAGGAGTGGCATGTGGTCATGGTCAGAGCTAAGGGCACCACTGGTTCCTTGCTTAGGGGCACATGGGAGGTAAAGCCAACCTTGGGTTAAATCATGACCAATAAAGGGTATTTATACTATTATCTAAATTGGCCATAAAAATAGCAGCAGTTATATGGTGCAGGGGCTTGGGCTTATGCTGGCCATTCTACAATTCTGAGTATGTGTGTGTATGCACTCTGAATGTAGCAGTTGAAGCAGTTTCCTACTCTGCCTAATTGGAAATCCAGCCCTAACTGTATCCTCAAAGGTTCCTAAGAATTCTGTCTGTGCACATCTCGCTCTTGCTTTGTATTCAAGTCTGCTGTCTGTTTAGCATAACAGAGAACTGAGTGTGAGATAAAGGAAGGTAATGGACTAAAAGGAACTGGAGCAATTATGGGACGGACTAACAGTCATAGGGGAGAGAGAGAAAAAAAATCCAGTCGTTTTAACCTTTTGAGTGCCAGAGGGATATCAAATGCATTCCTTTGCAATGCATTGGATATGTCTCTTATAAAGATGAGCGAGCACCCCGATGCTCGGGTGCTCGGGTGCTCTGACCGAGCACCCCCTGATGCTCGAGTGCTCGGCCGAGCACCCGAGCCCCATTCAAATGAATGGGAGCACTCGAGCATTAAACCAGGCACCCCCTGCTCTGATGAGCGGAGGGTGCCTGGTCAATGTCCCCCTTCATCTCCGCTATGCCCCTCTTCCACAATGTCCCCCTTCATCTCCTATGCCATAGCGGAGATGAAGGGGGACATTGTGGAAGAGGGGCATAGCGGAGATGAAGGGGGACATTGTGGAAGAGGGGCATAGACTCTATGCCCCTCTTCCACAATGTCCCCCTTCATCTCCGCTATGCCCCTCTTCCACAATGTCCCCCTTCATCTCCTCTATGGCATAGGAGATGAAGGGGGACATTGTGGAAGAGGGGCATAGCGGAGATGAAGGGGCACATTGTGGAAGACGGGCATAGCGGAGATGAAGGGGGACATTGTGGAAGAGGGGCATAGAGTCTATGCCCCTCTTCCATAATGTCCCCCTTCATCTCCGCAATGCCCCCTTCATCTCCGCAATGCCCCCGTACCTCCATTCCCTGGTGGTCCAGCGGAGCGTCTTCGGATCTGTGCCTCTTCCGGCACAGATCCTCTTCACCCGAGCATGTCGGGCGAGCACATGGCGGTACTCGTACGAGTACCGCCATGTGCAGAGCAGAGCGATGCTCGAGCCGATCCGAGCATCGGCCGAGCACGCTCGCTCAACACTAGTCTCTTACACTCAAAAGGGTTAAATTGGGCTTCTATCCCCTTTACGATCTCTTGGGAAGCCTCCAGTGCATTGACAATGTGTGTGTTGGAGACATCTTTAGCATTCAGAGGGTTAAGTTAAATAAATGGTAATATTTATTTGATTCCTATGGTACAGTTAGTTTGCCCCAGACACTGCTCTAGTACATCAGCCTTATAGACAGAGCTCTTACGATCCAGTGGAAGAACAATTAAAAGGCAATTATCTTGTTTACTAATCTAGCTCCTGTGAGGGCAGGCATAGAAAGAATCCCTGGGTTGCACTATGCAGCCCCAGAACTACTACCGTCATCCAGTTGGGTCCAGAAAATGAACCATCAAGGCTGACAGGATACTGTAATGCACCCTGGGAAAATCGGGCTCACAACCAAAGAATTCCCTGTGTGTGCAGCCACATGGACAGTGGCATTTTAGAGAACCCGTCCATATCAGTCTTTGAGTAGCAGTGGCATATCTAGTAATTGGAGGGCCCAATGCAAACCCTTTTTGGGGCCAACTAAAATAAACATATTTTCATAGACCCAGAGGAAGGCAACCCCCCCCCCAAAAAAAAATGGAAGCAATTTTCAATTATTTCCAAAAATACAAATACACATGGCTTAACATTCAATCTGCATGGTATCCAATGTCATATTCTCTATAATATACTGATCTAAAACAGTATCCAAATCTCCTTAGACAGTATCTATAGTATCTGCCAACACAGCCTCCCCAGGCAAATAATGACCAATACTTATACCAGTGGTGGTTCTTCAAAACAAGCAGCTGTTTAGGGACCCATTTGCTTGTGAGGACCTGCCAGTGCATTTATGACATACTAGCAGTTTGGGACGGCGTTGCCCGTCATGTTATGCAGGAAATGTTTCTTTTTTTTTAAATAAATGTTATGATAGTGAATTATAGCGTAGGGTGTACGTGTCAGAAAGGTACACACAGTGATAGACAGAGACACATGCAACACACACATATACACACACATGCACTGACAACACAAACAGTGACACACAGCTGCAAATCAGAACATAAATACATACAGTGTGAGCAGTGTAAGTAACATACCTCCCAACATTTCATATGGCCAAAGAGGGACACTTGTGTTTTCGGTGGTGTTACTGGGGGCGTGGCTGGTGGTGTATTTTAGAGAATTTTTAACCCTTTGAGTGCCAGGGGGTAAGCAATGCATTGCATCCCCTCTGGCATTGAAATGGTTAAGTTACTCTTTCTGTAAGTGAATGATTTAGAAGAAGATGAAAGTATTTTTTACACAGACTAATGTAACAGATATATACAGAAGTTTATACCCACATTACTGTGGGTTTTATTGATGTGGAGCAATCTGATACACTGGTATATACACCACACAATGTGATCTCCTAAATAGAGGAGCAGAGGGATTTGGGTGTCAAACAGGGACTGTCCCTCCTATACTGTATAGTGCCAGTCCTTATACACAGACACATGCAGACTGTATACTATACAGCAGAGGTTCTCAGCCCATGCCCTCAGTGGCCACTAACAGGCCAGGACTTAGGAATTTCACTGCTAGAACACAAGTGTGTTGATCAGAGGCTCAGTCATATTGATTAACTCACCTGTGCTCTTAAAAGGAAATTCTAAAATCCTGGCCTGTTAATAGCCACTGAGGGCACAGATTGAGAACCACTGCTATACAGTGCCAGACCATTGTAGAGGATTTTTAACCCTTTGAGTGCCAGGGGGTAAGCAATGCATTGCATCTCCTCTGGCACTGAAATGGTTAAGTTACACTTTCTGTAAGTGAATGATTTAGAAGAAGATGAAAGTATTTTTTTACACAGACTAATTTAACAGATATATACAGAAGTTTATACCCACATTACCGTGGGTTTTACTGATGTGGAGCAATCTGATACACTTGTACATTAGGCTGACCAGACCTCACCTTTAACCAGTGACACATATGAAAAATGCATACTGCAGGGCTGCTTTGATTTTGGTGCACTCCTGAAATATGCTTATTTCCTATGTGTCCCCGGTTAAAGGTGAGGTCTGGTCAGCCTACTGTATATACACCACACCGTGTGATTTCCTAAATAGAGGAGCAGAGGGATTTGGGTGTCAAACAGGGACTGTCCCTCCTATACTGTATAGTGCCAGTCCTTATACTCAGACTGTATACTATACAATGCCAGACCATATATAAATAGTTTGTCATACATGCTATACAGTGAGCTATGTACAGCATGGAGATGATTGCAGGAACTGGCACCTCTACTTACAGACAGACTGACAAACAACCTGCTCTCTTTCTCTCTCTTTGTGCAATATATAAATACAGTCACATCCATGTCTCTGCCATTTACCAGCTCAGCTGAAGCCTTGCTCTGCACTGCCTGATCACCTCTCTGCCGTTGTTTCCACTTTCTCAGCAAGCCAGTATCCTCCTGCTGATTGTTTAGAAATCAGCTCACTTGTAGTAATTAGCAGAGCTGTGTAGGCTCAAAGACAGGGAATGAAGAAGCTGCATAATACAGATCGGACCATGGCCTTCCAGCTGTAGCTTGAACATTGTTCCCATCATCCTCAGCGTGCGTGTGTGTATATGTGTGTATGTGTCTGCTAGTGTGTGTGTGGGAGGGCATGTGCATGTGTCTGTGGTGTAGGAGTGTGTGGCAGCCATTTTTTTTTTCAGCCTTAGATAGTGGTGGGCGGGCTGGATAGTGGGGGCAGGCCAAAAATCACACTCCCACAGAATCACCCAATGGCAGCAGTAATCCTTTTTACTGCCGCCCCTGGGTGTGTTTTGCCAGGCACAAAGTCTTCTTTTATATATATATAGATGTTTCTCATCCTACCTTTCCCATCATGGGTACATTCTGCTGAGAGAGAGGTGATGACCTTTTCCTCACCTCTCCTTTCTCAGCAGTCCCTGAATATCTACAGAGCTGTATCCTCCTCTGCGTGTCCACTCTTCACCGCTCATGCAATGTAATCACCTGTCACTTCAGTAACTGATTTGAGAGATGAGTGATTTGCAGTTCTATTTGCTCCTTGTATAGAAGACACATGGGGAACAGTTAAGCCATCTCTGTATCTTGTTGAAGCAAACATGAGTTGCAGAGGATCTCCCCTGAATGGCCCACAATCACATACATCCTAGGTGTCCCTCTTCAGGAAAGACCGTATCTCTTTGAGACCCAAATCCCTCTGTCACTCTTTCCTTCCCTGGTGTCCTTCTTCTTTGGAGATCAGATTGTGTGGTGTGTATCACACTGCTCCACAGCTTATTTAAACTTCAGTATATGTGTTTATAAATTAATCTGTGTAAATAAAATATTTTGATCTTGCTGTAATTCAATTATTCAATTACACAAAGAGTCAATAGGTCATGATACAACCTAAAAATTCTCGGTAATTCCCCACACACAAGCTACACCCCCAGCAACACCACCTAAAACAAAAGTGTCCCTCTTTGGCTATTTCAAATGTTGGGTGGTATGCCAACATGAACAGAGAATAATGAAGGCTTGGGGAGGCTGAGTCTCCCTTAAACAAACTGCCGACTTCAACTGCTTCACTGTGTTGCGACTGGGGATTAACTCCTGGAGGACCAGAGGAGTTCGAAAAGCATTATTTTTTTATAACCCTTTGTAAAACCCTTAGGTCCTCAAGGGGTTAAACATAAGGTTTGACACTTGCAGGTAGGGGCAAGCTGGTAAGTCATAAGCCTTCACCTCCACCATCAGTCCTCTTTAAGTGACTCAAAAGTCTACTCAGTAAGATCCATCTCATGAAAGCAGCATAGGTGCTCCGGAGCAGAGGAGAGCAAGCTGCACAATGCAGATAACCAGTGAAGAGATGAGGTCCCAGATGGCAGCAAAAAAGGAAGGGATGTGAGTAAGTAATAATATATTTTTTACTGGGCAAACATTTGATTTTCAGGACAAGCTTTCAAGAGCAATAGTCACAAAAGCATACTAAATATCAAAATCAAACATTCAAGTCAAATGAGAGAGGTAATGCTTGGGTTGATAAAACACAAACTGATAAGCTATAGATCACATCAGTTGCATTGTGATAGGAATGTGGAGAAGGGGGGGTGGATGACAGGCAAGGAGAGGGAGAGACAGAGAGAGAGTGAGACAGAGAAAGCCATTATACGCAGACTGAAATGTAAAAAATGGAAAAAGGAAAATCACATGAGGAAGGTCGGTCTATATGAACTAGAATAAAATAAAAAGAAGAGTTTTTATGACATTTTGGTAAAGTGAGAGAAATCCCAAGTCCTTATTTAGTACAGTGTTTTTGGTATGGAAAAAACTGATCATCTTGATTTCAAATGTCTTTCTCTCTTAGGTATCTTTGAAATTCCCGCTGAGTGTTTTGATTTTAAAGTTGGATGGACTGGTTTATCTGGGTGAAATGATGACCAGTGGGGGTATAGCTAGCTTTTTTATTGTAATTCTAAATTGATGTGTTTATTCATTCAGCCAGTTTCCCCAATGTAACATCCAGTATCACATTCAGTGCATTGTATCATATATAAAACATTTGATGATGTACATACATATGATCCATTATTGTTGTATATCTTGCGGTTGTGTTGTGCTGTATTGTTTTCTCAAATGTGTTGACATAGTTTGCAGAGAAATTTTAGCAATGTTTGGTCCTATTATCAGTGTTTGTCTGGTCATTGATCAGTTTCCTATTAACCAACTTTTGTTTCAGATGTGTTGGTTGCCTGAATGCAAGAATAGAAGGTTGGGGGGACGGGGTTAGATAAGTCTTTTCGTACCATGTACTCTGTTAGCAGAGGCTGTCGCTCTTTGATGATGTCGCATATTTCTTCTAGTGCGGGGCTAAATATAAGTTTCTAGGGTATAAGTGTAGTACCGTCCTTCTTTTTGTATAAGACCAAATAAAATAAATAAACCAACCACCCTTCCCATACCAGCACTACACAAAATGAATCCTTCTTTTTCAGTGGGTCCTGCACAACATTTTGGCTCTATAAGAGCAATGTCACTGGGGTGTTAGGTAATGCAAGGGACAACAGAAAAAAAGCCCCATTGACTTATACAGGCCAGGGCAAGACCTCCTAGTATTGGATAACTGCTCAGGAGAAAATCCCAGAGACTTCTACATAGAGTAGATTTCTCTATTATTGGCTCATTTCTTGAGTATCCATGGACCAAATTCCCATTGGTCTATCCTCTCTCTGCCCTGTACTTGTAATTGGATGATGTGTTTCAAATCCTCATTTAGTTAGAGCAAGGTGGGAAGTAAATATAATCAGACTTTTCCATTGTTTGTTTTGTAGAAACATATATAGGTGTAGTTTTTTAGGGGGGCTACACTATAACCAATAGCTAAATATAACTGAGAATTCCAGTAAAGCACTCTTCTGTATTTACCTTCTCAATTCAGATTCTTTCTTCAGAAGCATCAGGGACCCTTCATTCTGACTTTGATATTAGCCACAGGCTGCATTGTTAACCTCTCTGTGGCTTCTAACACCAGTTTGGTGAAAAAACTGCCCCCCACAGCTGTTTCCTCATATGAGTTAGAGATTTGAATTGAAAGGCTTCACTCACAGATTCTGCACATATAACTTCCATAAACTCTAATGGTTGGATCCATATTTTGCCATTTGGGTTATAGGATTCACCACAGACACAAATAAAAGAAACTAGATACCCTGTACCAGATTTCCCAATAGGCAGAGTAGGCAACTGCCCAGACTTTCACATTTTGAGGGGTATCTCAACTGTGCTGACCACTCACACATTCTGAACTCTGGGTGTGGCCAGAGTAATCGCAATGTCCCAGCACCAGTTTTATTATTGCAGGCTAATATTTAACCCCTTGGGTGCTGGAGAGATCTCAATTGCATTACATTCATAAAAAAAGCTTACTGCTCTTTCAATGGCATAGAAACCTCCTCTGTCATACAACCAGGTTATGGGAAGGTTAACCCCTTGCAGATCAGAGATGTACGCATTGCATTGCTTCACATGCATTGCTCACCCCTTTTGTTTAACCCTTGGAGTGCCATTTCTGGCACTCAAGGGGTTAAGGGGTTTGTAAACAAAAAATACCAACAAAATTTAAGTCATTCAATTATATTGGATTTATTTATTATATTTATTCATTCATTTTGAGGTCATAACATCAATATATCCGGGATTAAAGTCTCTGGAGGATGAATAATTGAGAAATATGACAGCTGCTCCATCTCCCACAAGCTGCTCTGGGTGTATTTCGATTAGTCACATGTGTGGTGTCCACTGAGGAGAAAAGCGGATGGACTTGTCCTGATGTATTAACGCACAGGGCAAAGATATGTATTTGATTTCTACAGGTCAGAGCTGGGAATATTACTCTAGGCTAATCAGAGAGATACAAAGGGAAAAGGAGACTGTGTCTATCATAAGTAAAGCATAGTAATAACCACTTGCTTCGAGGAATTGTCATGTCTTGTCATTGCTTCCCAGATCTGTTTGGTCCCAGGCACAAACTCTGCTCTCCCGTGGCAAAGTACACATACAACAATCATCTCATCACTGATGGTTGCAGCTCGATGCATTCAATCAAACTGTAAAAAATATATACTGTAGGATACATGACACTGCAGGCAAAAGGAACATTTGTTTTGTTCTGTGGAAGCAGACTTAGTAAAAATCTCAGGGCTGAACTGTGCAACCCCACAATGGTTCTTGTCAGCCATTTGGGGTGGACGGGGTGAGAAAACTGACCCTCCCTGGCTGACAGTATGGTAAAATGAAATCTGAAAGTATACTGATCTTGTTCACAATTTGAGCTTGTTATGCAGGCAGTGTCCATTGACCCTCTGCGTTGGCCTCTCAAAGATACTGCAACACTGCATCTCTTCTAGTAGGATCTATATCTGCAGGTAGATCTGCCAATAAGGCACTATGGAAGCGATAGTTGCTTATTAACCAACTGTGTGCCAGAATGTTGGAATAGATTTGCAACCTGGTTTTGACCCAGGCAATCCAGATTTGGGCTCCCCCTGCTCAGTTTTCTTAACAGTGTCCAGGTCTCAGAGGTTCTGGAACCAGAACAGATTAATTTTCCTCCTCTTGTGCTCCTATTGGTTAGAGTACACATATATGTCACTAAAGCACTAATTCTAATTGGCTGGTCATGCAGCTGCCTACTGATTTAAATGGGGCTTTTCACTCATTGAATGCTAGGGAGGTCCCCAATGGATTACTTGCTTAAAACAGGCCTGCAGGGTATAAATTAAAGGGATAGTAATGTTAGCAATAAAGTAGATTGCCGATTATTCTTCATAGTAAACTAACAAAAAGGGCCACAGCGTTGCCTGTGGGGATTAAGTCCTTTGGGTGCCTCAGGGGTATTCATTGCATTGCTGTATATGTACATTTAATAAACATGCAAGTAGGTGTCTATGTACATTCAATACATATGCGGTACACCTACCTGCATATTTATTACATGTACATATACACCAATGCGATGAATACCCCTGAAGCACCCTAAGGACTTAATCCCCATGGGCAATGCCATGCCCCTTTTGCTATTACTCCTAAAACACAAGGTTGCTTAACCCTTTGAGTGCCGCGTACCCCTCTGGCACTCAAAGGGTTAAACAAATAAAGAAACGGAGAATACAGTTTATGAACATCCCACTTCTAGCTTCTTAAACCTTGCTTTTTAACTGTTTGAGTGCCAGTGCAACACAGCAGAAACAATGTGTTGCTAGCACTCAAAGGATTAACTAGCTTGTCATCCTTCTTTGCTGACGGAGGGACTTGCAGTGAATGTAGCTCCCCACCACGGCACTAAAAGGGTTAAAAAAAACACCCAGCCATTAACCACGCAGAGTGATTTATTTGAAACAGGATTATAGACCCTGGGACAGAGAATTCCCACAATGTAGTCAGTAGTGAGCTGCACCTTTCCGAAGCAACAATAAGTTAATGTGCCTCCCGAGGGCAGGTGTAACCAGCGTGTCATGGTACTTATATAATAATAATCCTTTATTTATATAGCGCACACAGATTCCGCAGCGCTTTACACTCATATTGGTTCCTGTCCCCGTTGGGGCTCACAATCTAAATTCACCTATCAGTATGTTTTTTGGAGTGTGGGAGGAAACCGGAGTACCCGGAGGAAACCCACACAAACACAGTGAGAACATACAAACTCATTGCAGATGTTGCCCTTGGTGGGATTTGAACCCAGGACCCCAGTGCTGCAAGGCAACAGTGCTAACCACTGAGCCACTGTACTTATTGGATCTGTAGACCCTATGGTAAATGTAACCCTTTTAAGTCCAGAGGGGGTGTGCAAAGACACCCACTCTGGTCCTTAAAAGGTTGTACACACCAAGGCAGATTTACCCAACAGTATGCACTCAGTCATGGCACATATAACGTAGCCTTTAGTCTGTGAACTCCATATCCACCCTCAGTAGTTTGACTTCCACCCCCTGTCACCGGCTCCTGTCCTCACTGCATGAACTTCATCTCCAGGGCTCCTTCCTGTGTCCGGCTCCTATCACCTTCAAACTTACAGCAACCAATCCCCCCAGGTTGGGAGCGATGATGTTTCTTTTCAGGCATGTGGGATCAATGCATTTGGACTGCATGGAGGAGGGCACTCAAGGGGTTAATGAAAACATTGTACATTGACCGTAGTAGAGGTCTGGGTGAGGAGAGAGAGAGTGTGTGTGTGAGAGGGAGAAGTATGCGTGTGTGTATGCCTCGGCCATGTTTAATTCACTCTTTTCAGAATTTGAGGGTGGGCTAACTCCTTACAGAGGTTTTCACAGGAGTGGGCTGGGGCTGGGGCCAAAGGACAAGTCTTTTGGTCTCTTTTATAAATATAGATGTAACACACTGAGCTTTGGACCAGGCAGAGATGCAGTGTGACTTGGTCAAAAGGGGCAGAAGGAGGATCTTTCTACATCTGATATCTTTTGAACTACAGAAAGGTAAGTTGCTAACAATGTGTTACATTTACTATAAAGAAGACTCAGCAATCTACTTTATTGCTATCATTACGATCCCTTTAAGCTTCCCAACAGAAAGAGTTATAAAGTCAGAAATTAACCACCAGAATTGTGGCATTTTGCCACTGATTGGTTTAGACAAGAGTAAAAGGAGGTAACCCTATTGTGGAGCAATGCATTGGATACCCTTCTGGCATTCAAAGGGTTAACCCCTTTAATGCTAGAGAGGTCTCCAATTCATTGTGAAGCATGCCATAGGTAAAGGGTAGGATCCCCCCCAAACAAAACACAGACACATCACTTGGGGAAAACAGAGCACAGCTTTATTTGAAATATTTATATTAGCATTATACTAATCATAATTTATTACTTACTAGTATGAAAGCCAGTATACCCGGGCTAAAATGCACCCAGCTTCCCCGGAGCCAGGAGCAGAGACAGGACGTGAGCCATCCGGAGCGGGTCAGCTTGTTTGGCGAGTCTCTACTGAGCATGACTGCAGTCATGCGCAGGAGAGACTCGCCGAATGCGCTGAACCTAAGTGGGGAGCTCCAGATGGCTCACAGCGAAGCTCCCTGTGTGCGAAACCGCACATGCACAGTAGAGACTCTCTACTGCGCATGTGCGGTTACGGCTCACAGTCAGCGACGCATTCTACCACTTTATGTTATAGGATTAAAGTGGAACTACCATGTCACAAAATGTTTAGCTTAACTAAGTCCCCTTCTGGAGACTAGCTGCTTAGTAGCACTAGTCACCAGAATTTTTACCTGATTTAATAGATATATGCATTATTCCCCAGCTGTCAGTAGCATGGAGTGCGGACATCTTGCCAGAATGACTTCCGCGCGCCTGCGCTGTCAGTCCCAGCTGGGTCTAGGAGATGTTGCTAGGAGCCGGCCGGCTCCGGAAGGGACTGACAGCGTTGCCCTGCAGACGTCATTCTGGTAAGATGTCCGCGCTCTGTGCCACTGAGAGCTGGGGAATAAAGCATACATCTATTAAATCAGGTAATAATTCTGGCGACTAGCACTAATAAGCAGCTAGTTGACAGAAGGGGACTTAGTTAAGCTAAACATTTTGCGACATGGTAGTGAAGCTTTAAACTGACAGTCCTTGCCAATATGAAAAAATACTTGAACCAAGCATGGCCAAATTCTCCTTGCTGATGCTACAGTCCTAACCTTCTTCAACATTTTTGTACCTGACTCCAAAGACATTACCCCATTAGCAGACACCTTAACTTCAATAGATTTCTGACCCTCTGAACAGCTGATCAGAGTCGATTTGGAGCTACACACAACAGCTCCAGTCCTTTTTACTACCATTGGAGCAGACTTAGGAAAACTTGATACTTGCCCCTTTAAGAAACCCTAACATATCCTAATAATAAACCCAAACTTACCTTGATCTAAGCAGAAAGTCATAATAGGTACTATGAATCAATTCTACTTGAATTTATTCTGAAAATGAATCTTTAATTAATATTGGATATCACGTACATAGATGTGGACATTATGCTGTTTGCTTTCTTTGGACCCCTTCAGTGGGAGGAGCTTCAGGTCTTGGAGTCCTGCAACAAAGAGTCATTTCACATCTATGAACTGATACCCAGTAGAAATAAAAGGTTTATTTTGGCAAACCAATCCCCACAAAATCATTTCATGGTGGCATGATGATTATTATTCTTAGGAAATGATAGCGTGTTGAATCAATATATGAAGACTTTTTAAAAATTTGATGTGAAAGATACAGGCATATTTATAAGCGTGTCCAAGAAGACTATAAAATGTATTCCTGATGAGGTCATCGGTGCAGCTGCAGGCTGGGAATACTGATGAAAACTGATTCCTTTAAATAAACCATCTGATCCAGACATTCATCAAGCACTGTGACATCAGTTTCCTAAGTCCCATACGCTCCACCAGAGCCCTCACCTTTATGCTCAGTGAGGTCCTGCTCATTGAACTGTGAAGAGTTGTAGGCCTGTGCCAAAAAAAAACAGTAAGAGAGAGTTAATGGATGGTTATCCAGTTCTCGTTGTATGGATCTAAAATCCCTTTCCTGCACACACCTTACTCCAACACAGCCTTTTTACTTTTATGTGCAAACAAGACAGGGAAACAGATGGCAAGAGAGGACTGATAAATCTTCACAGTAGATTCCAGTTAACCTCTTGGTTGGAGGCCACAGACCCTAATTCTCTTTAGAAAATTATGGAGATATGAATGATTGCACTGTCATCCATATCAAGCTGTTATGTTCATGACTACTTCCAGCTCGCCTGGTGTTTTATCCATTACACATCTTATCTATCACAAACTCTTTGGGCCGTACACAAAGAAACCAGACTAGGGCAAACCAAAACTGTAGTTAAACATAACAAAGGGTTATTTTTCTTTAGCAAACCAATTGCATTATATATATACTAGTTTAAAAGCCTGTGTACACGGGCCCCAGTGCCACCCAGCAGCCTCAACTGGTGCCCTGAGCCTCTATGCTCACCAAGCAGTCCCAAGATGGTGCACAGAGAGGACTCCAATCCGAATTCAGAGTGCTCCGCTCCGTATCAGCCGCAGCACATTCGGGCAGTTTGTACTGCGCATGACTGCAGAGTGGGCAGTCTCTACTGCTCATGACTGCAGAGCGCGCAGTCCCTACTGCGCATGACGGCTTCTAACATCCTAGTGTTTTATTATATATATATATATATATATATATATATATATATATATATATATATATATATATGGTAGATACAATGCCAAGCAAAGATTTTACATGCCAGTCAAGCCATAAGACTTGCTTTTCCCACAGAAATCTCACATTTGTAGTGTTGTTACTACTGCAAGGGATTCTGGGTAGGCATATGCAAATAAGTTTAGCAAGGAATCACCTTTTTGCCTCAAATTCCACTTTATACATGGATTCCTCAAAGTATGTGTATGCTGAGCAACAGCTTTAAGACACAACTCAGGAAGAGATGCAAAGCCAGTGAACCACTCATGGACAGCTGTTTCATTGTCTATGCAACTAATCAGCAAGAGGTTGATTTTACTGGCTTGCTATTAAGGCTTGGTGCACATGTGGAGCACAAACTGAAAAGGTTATGGTGGGGAAAAAAGTGAATGAAAACCCCTTCCACCTGAATTTGGTGGGTGGTAGATACAATGCCAAACAAAGATTTGACACACCAGTCAAGCCATAAGACTTGCTTTTCCAACAGAAATCACACTTTTGTATATATATATATATATATATATATATATATATATATATCACCAAATTCTCATTGATTTAAATTGGAGTTTTAGCCCCTTGAATGCTAGAGGGCTACATGTATATGCATATGTGTATATGTATATATATATATATATATATATATAGAGAGAGAGAGAGAGAGAGAGAAACAAACCTGTTAAATGATAGATGCCAGAGTTGTTGTAAATGGAACCTTTTCAAGCTGGTCCTGAGTTGTGGAATGCCTTGGGGTTCAGCATGCCTGGGAACACTCAGAGTCTTATCCAGAGACTCATTTTTTTAAAGCTATATTCAAAAGTCATAAGACACATACAAAGGAGAATCAGGCGAAAGACCCCGTAATGTTCGAAAATAGCAAGCTCAAAGGTAAAGGCTGACACATTGCAAACTGAGAACTTCATCAGACTATAAATACAAGCTGTCACTTCAAAGCAGACAGAAAAGCAGGGAAAAAAGAAGAAATATTGTAGACAGAGGAACGGACCAGGTGGGTCTCGCCCTCTGTCATTACTCGCACGAGTGGCCAAAGGCCTGGGGAGGGTGTAGAACTATGGACTCAGAAAATATGCCAGAGGCAGTTCCAGAAATAATTAAGACTCTGTCCACTGGGATAGGAGCAAGAAAGTGAACAATACTGTATATGCACACTAATACTAAAGCAAATAGCAAATTTACACTACAATGTGCGAGATAACATTTACAGCATCATCAGGTTATATTAAGTAGGTGGAATCATATAGCGCCTACAACGAAGTATACAGATTAACGGCTCAGAATGAAACATCTGATATCCCGGGGACACTACAAATGTTAAAGGTGCGATATACACCAAGGGAGCAAGGGAAGAGACCCCTTCAAAGAACAGGTCCCTGGCCCAACAAAGAATAACATCCCCGCGACACCAGATAAAAATAATAGCTATGTATTCTAGCAGAGTAACATTCCTAGTCAATAGAGAAAATAACAGAATCAAACAAGTGACATATTAGCATTAGGTGAACACAACCCATATACCCACTATTGCACTCCACAATAACAAGACACCCCTCGGCACAACCAGCCTGCCGCACCCAAAACAATCATATTAATAAAATCCTATAGAGTAACATAGACTATCTCCCCCGGGCCCTAGAGGAGACCGCCAGCAGGGTTAGAAGCAGACAGGCCATCCCGGAGAGCGTCCAACTTCCACAAGGTACGTATAAGGAGTTCAACTTAAACAGCATAGTCCGGAAGATACAAACCAGTAAGAGTTCAGCCAAATGGAGAGACAAGGAGACCTGGATCCCACGGATAGGTGTCCCATTCAGACTCCGCACCTCCCAGGATGGAAAAGGAGGAGGCAAAATCAAGCATGTGGCCCACACCAGCAGGATATCGCACACTCTGCTCGGTCTTCAGAACAGCTCCAATGACACTTCCAGGCAGATCCAGGACACCAAGGTAAGCATCTCACCTCCCAACATCAAGCAAAAGTGATAATGCAGACACCTCCACCAGCTGTAAATCCGCACAACGTGAGGCCTCTAGAACGTCCACCATCTGTAGTATAGTAGCAATTGGAGGCAGACTTCTGGTACAGTAAGTACAATTCCAGCACCTATCTTCAAGTACCACGTGAGAGCCTGTGTGATCTTCCATTAGCTCACCTCGTGTAGGTAGATTCATAGGCTCAGATGCCCGCTGTCGAGCTACAGGCACCTCCTCCGGTGGCAAGGGCAACAAACACGGCTCACTCCACACCACAGCTGAATGTAGACTGGCCACCTTTGCTCATACTACCAACCTAATGTCCTCCACCAGAGCCGCAAGCTCTTCTCTGGTCAGTAGATGAGCAATATTTACCCTCTTGACATATAAGTGATTCCCAGCTATGGACTCCATGTTTGCCAACCGTGCTGTCGGATGAAAACAAGGCACAAGATAGGAAACTCAGGTAATGCTTCCACTCTCCCGTTAAGTATCTTCCAAGCACGGAGAAGGTTTCAGACGAACTCCAGGGCGACTCCAGTGCAATACAAGTAGCAAATAAATAAGAAATAAAGCTTCCAAATAGTAAAATTTGGCTATGCTGCTACAGAGCTCAAAAAAACATGTCCAGCTTCTTAGGCAGCTCGCCCCGCCCCCCGAGATTTAGGGTTTTAACCCAAATCTCAGGGTGAAGGGCCAATTTCTCAGAGTGAGTTGAGTCCAATGGTACCTAATACATGAACTACACTAATTGATGTTTGTAGTTTCTAAATTAAATCAATTTCTACCAGATTGGCAAAGGAGTAAGTTCTGCTTGTCTTGTTTGTGTTCAATCCTTGGGTTCTCTGAATTGTAGCATGTTATAAATGAACTGAAGGCTAACTGGAGCATCTCTGCTTTACAAGCAGGGATATAGCATATGTAACATAGATTAAAGGGGAACTATCACCTCTATACAAGATTGCCTCTGTGTAATGTTCCTATAGAGATAATGTAGAAACAGGAGGTTAAATTCTCATGATCCTGTGATATGTGAGGACTGTGGGATTACATGGACATTACAGGCAATACATCTGCTATGGACTTTCCCATCTTAAGGCCTTTGAACTCAACATCGCCATCTATTGGTTGTATTATCCTGTCTTGGGAACTGCCCCCTATTGGTTGAACTCTGCATAGCAGCATTGTCCGGTGCACTGCCATCTATTGGTTGGTGACCTGCAGAGCAACATTGTTCTGTGCATTGCCACCTATTGGTTGGTGACATACATAGCAGCATTGCTCTGTGTACTGCCACCTATTGGTTGGTGACATACATAGCAGCACTGATCTGTGCCCTGCCACCTATTGGTTGGTGACATAAATAGCAGCATTGTCTTATGTACTGCCACCTATTGGTTGGTGACATACATTGCAGCATTGCTGTGAGTCCCATGCGACTGGCCAATAGCCAGGCAGTATGCAAATATGTTACTGTTATGTTACTGTTGTATTCCTGTACCTCCATTCTTCAATGGGTTAATTAAATCCCCCCATCCTACACCCCAACATTATCATACTCAGTTATGTTGGTTATATGTTGTGAATTCTTTGTGTTATCGTATTTTGTTTAGATACATGTTGTTTCACCCTAAGGTAAATGTAGGATGTAAAAGGCCTGGTAGTGACTTTCAATAAATGTAGATGTACTGGGTATGTTATTGGGGATGGGGATTGATAGTTTCTGACCCATGTAGCGGAAAGCACCTTGTTAAAGGTGGTGTTGTATTACTAGGTCACTGGGTTAGTACATGTCTGGAGGAGGTGTTGGGAGCAAAAGGGGCTAGAATTACTTTCCCAGCAGCAAGGCAGAGGGGTGAGTGCCTGCCTGCTGGAGACTTGGAGCAGAGGTAACCTGTTCCAGTAGATAGAAGTATGAGTTCCTACCCAGGTCACTGGGTACCGCCTCTCCTCTGAGTGGTGCTACTAGATACAGTGGCAAATGGCCCAGGTCTGTCTGAGGCCAGTCTGGTGTAAATGACCCGGTAGGTAACCCCTAAACCAGGGCTCAAAATTTCCACTCGCCTCCTCGCATTTGGCGAGGAAAAATTGAGTGAGGGCGAGTGGAAATTGAAGCCTGCATAGGGGATTTTAACGTGAGGCTGCCAGCCATTCTGAGATCCTCAAGCAATTGTGGCCGTCCTACCCCTGTAATTTGCGGTTATGCTTACTCTGCCTTGGAAGCAATGTGAGAATAAAAGACCACTTCATGATTTTGCCGTGCTCTCAAATGCCATACCTGCAGAACTCTGCTTCTCAATACAGCCCCACATGAAGATCTTAGGTAAAATGTTTTATGTTTACCCCCTGTTTATGTACTTTGTCTCTCCGTGTCTCCAATCCCTCTTTTGAAACTTGAAGCTGCAGTTCACACATAAGAACTGCATCTTTAAATTGTGTTCAGTGTCTACTTGGAAGTGCACAAGATTTAATGACGGAGCTCGTATGTGCATACGAACGTAAGTTATTACTTAGTCCTGCATGATCGAGCAGCTGTTAACACGTTAACCTCTGCATTTTAGGATTTGGTTAACAGCTACAGAAGGGGTTAACTGAATCATAAAATGCAGAGATTAATGTGTTAATTGCTGCTTGATCATGCAGGACTAAGTAATAACTTATGTCCGTATGCACATAAGAGCTCCGTCATTAAAACTGCCTGCGTTCATTTGTGGTCCTCTTTGCTATAATTCTCCAATCTTGTCATCCTGCACATTCTTGTAGCCACCCACATCGGGTACTTGCAAGTGAGTTTGTATCAGACTGTGTTTAACCTATGGCCTATTTAAATGGGGCTCCCTTTTTTAGTAATTGGAAAAAAACAGCTCTGAAATGGCCAGATGTTTTGGCCCAGCTTATCAGAATGTCTATTAACCCTTTAAGTGCTGTATAAGTATCCAAAGTATTGCTGGAATGCCTTGGATACCTCTCTGGCACCCAAAGGGAGAAAACTTACATATAAAATATAATACCAACAGACAGTGTAGCTCAGGAGGTGTGGGATAAGTAACAGAACAAGTGCAGATCCAGTACAGCATATATCAGTGAGGTTAGTGACTACCCTTTGACTGCCAGAGAGGTATGCAGTGCATTACTGCAATGAGTTGAATACATCTCTGGCACTCAAAGGGTTAATAAACATTCTGTCTAATATATGTGGTTGAGTTGGGCCAAGACATCTGGCCATTTCAGGACTGGTTTCTTGCAGTTACTGGCTATGGTTAGCCAATACCTCTTGAGAAGTTTATTGGATCAATGCCCTGCAGGGAGCTGTTGGGAGGTGTATAGGAGTGATGTTCTGCAGGGAACTGACGAGAGTATGGGTACTCTGCAGTCACCAGACACGAGGTGTTTTGGGATGCCATTTCCCTGCCTCCTATCTGCAGTAAGATCCACCCACCCAGTGATTAGATGTGGGCTAAGGAGCTTTCCAAGACTGGGAGTAGCAAACCACGTTACTAGGTAAGCAGAGGTTTTACCCTGGTGTGGGCAGCCTGAGGCTTCCAGCTGTTGATATGCTGGGAGGTAACAGGAGCAGTGATGGGGTAAAGCCAGCCACATTTTGAAACATTGACATTGAGGAGGCGGAGATATGGGTGGGGTTAAAGGTGGGGATATGGGTGGGGCTAGGCATGGAAACCAGTGGCGAGTAACTTTTCAGGCCTGGCTAGTAGCTCAGGACTTGAAATTTTGAGCCCTGCCCTAAGCTACAGGGGCCATCACATTTGGTGGCAGAGGTGGGATCTATTGCACTACAGAATCCAAATCACCACCAGGATTCGCCTCCATCCGGAGGTTTAGAAGAGGGCACAGCCAGAGCCCTAGATGGAAGCCGTTTATGAGCAGCTGTGTGTTGCAGCCTTGAAGGAACTTATCACAGCCAGAGGGTCTGATCAAGGTCAAGGCAGTAAGCCAGAGCATTTTGCTCAGCTGATCAAAATGGATGTGGAGGCTGGAATAGCTAAGGCCCAGATCCACAGCAAAGAACAGAGACCCAATTTCAGCAGAGGATGTGACCGAGACTGGCTTACGTGATGAAACCCTTCTCTCATGTCATCATGGTGGAGGTAATGTGGCAGATTCGGGCAGAGCTAGACCGTGCAGGAGACCCAAGGTTCAACAGTAGATCCCTGCTTGATGCTGGGTCCAGGAGAAGCAGTGAAACAGTAATTTATCTTACGGTAACCCACCAGCCCTTCAAAGATCAGAAGGCAGAGGTGAACCTCTGGGAGGGATGCCAGATAGCCAGTCTGGGTCCCCAACCAGTTGCCTGCAAAAAAGATGCCTGAGGAGCCCCACTGTGAGGAAACCTGTGAGGGTGTAGAGAGATTGCTGCCCAGTAGTGTTGTGGAACTGGAGAATGGAAACCAGTGGGATGACTCTGCTTCCCAACAGCCCCTGCAGGACACAGAGGTAGATGACCCAAAAGTCCCTAGTCAAGTGGCAGAAGGTGTCATAGAGAGTGAGGCAGTTTCTTAAAATAGTGACTGTGGAGCAGGCAGCCACACACCTCATCCACCCACCAACATGCCAGGTACAAGTGATGTTGCAGCAGTGGAGACGACAGGGTGCAATGCGCTGGGTTTCTGCGTCAGCCCCTTGGAAGGGGGCCCAGAGCATAGGTCATGGGAATGCCAAGGGACTGATCACTGCTGTGATATGTTGGAAGCCTCCAGCACCATGGAGCTGGGTGTCAGTCTTGGCACCTTGGCCCAAAACACTGTGTTTGATATGGGAACCAATGGGCTCCAGACACCCAGGCTGGAGGATGTCCCAAGGGACTGCAACATCCCCAGAGTTTTCTCCCCTGTTGTTTCTCTTGACCGCATTTGGGAGGAGACAGTCTTATCAGCAGTCCCACTGTCTTAACCCCAGCAAACAACACAGCTTTGAATTCAATGCATTAACTGTATTAACTGTTTTAACTGTGAATTCTGTGTCCTTGTGCTCAGAAATGCTTTAGACTCGAGAAAGGGAGTTTATCCCGAAAGCGACAAAGAGAGTTTATCCCGAAAGCTTGTCAATCCATAATTCTGTTAGTCCAATAAAAAAGGTATTACAAGATATTATTTTTGTTTGTTATTTTACATCTACTTCACTTTACTAATATGGCTACTTCTATATAAATATATATTTAAGTATGTGTATATATATATATATATATATATATATATATACAAAATGCAGGCTATAGCAAAATTTACTGTTTCAAAAATGAGCCGGTGACGTCACTTCAGGACAGGCTACTGGTACAGCTCTGTACCGCAGCCTGTCAATCTTTATCTCTTCCATCCCTCTCATTCCAACCTCCTCTGATGATGGAGATTTCTCCATGTAAGCCAGAGCTCTCTCTTGCTAATGAGACCGCTCCAGTTTACATGGAGAAATTCTCTGTCATCAGAGGAGGTAGGTTGGAACGAGGCAATACTTGTGGAGGGAACAAACTAAGATTGACAGGCTGTGGGACAGAGCTGTACCCGCAGTCTATCCTGAAATAAGGCCCTGGCTCATTTTTAAAATGGTAAATTTCACCATAGCCTGCATTATATAAAAAACCCACACAGGTTACATGTTATTGCTATAGAAACATGATACACAGGCAAACTTGTATAGAGGTGATAGTTTTCCTTTAAGTGGAGCGCTATAGTTTAATATATCAAAGATCTCAGCCCATTTTGAAAATTCTAGCTTTGGGGTTCAGTCCCAAGACCAATGCTTTTTAATTTATTATTAATAACCTTGAAGTATGTATTGAAAGTAGCCTCTCAGTCGTTGCTTTTGACACTAAACTGTATAAGGAAATACATACAGAATAGGATGTTTTTCTCTTCAGAAATATTTGGATAAAATGAGTGAATGGGCAGAAAAGTGGCAGATAATAGTTTAGATAAATGTAAGGCTATACATATGCTGTGCGGAAACAGGCATGCTATGTATATGCTAAATGAGGAACTACTTGGATAATATTTAGGAGTATAGATAGCAAGTAAGTAAAAGCATCACCAATTCTTAATAACTGACCTGTCAGGAAAGACTAGGGGCTCGATACTATGCCTAATGGTAAAACAGCCAATAAGGCTAAAAAAAAAACACAGAGCAAGAAACCCACTTATGGACTGCAGCTAGTCTGTAGCTGGCCCGATACATGGACCAACAAGCATTGGTGGTCAAAACTCACATTGTGGTCAAACGCAGGTTGTTGATTATTGTTCTCACAACTCACGCTAAATAGCGTGAATTGTGGGAAAACCAAAGGAAAAAAAAAGCTCAAAACAATCACCCTCACTCCACCTCCCAAACACTAACCCTACAATATCATTACCATGAACACTTAAATAATACTACCCGTAACACTGTCCTATGTAACACATACCTGTCATCTTCTTCTTCAGTCTCCTCTCCTCTACTTTACAATCTATGTATAAAAAAATCATCCAATGAGTTGTTTTGTCCTCAAAAAAAGCTCCCAAGAGATGCCACAGTTAACCCTTTGAGTGTCAGTGCTGAAAGGGTTAAATGAAGTGTGGCATCTCTCTTCAAAGTCAAATGTTGTTATTGCCTTTTGTAATGAAAAATATTAATTCTTAGGTTGCCCAGTTAAAAAAAGAGTCCAAATTGGTGACAAATGTCCCCTGCCACCGATGGCCCTGCTGGTGGCAGCAGGCAGGCAGAGGGTCACAGACCCTGCCCCCTTTACTACCTATCAGGATGGTTCCAAAGTCCCATTGAGGGAATTTGAACAGTCTGGCTTTTATTTGCCAGTCTCTGCTCAAAATGATTGCCATTATCCAATTGGCTGGCATGTGTTCTTACGCACCTCCCAGCCAATCAGCGTCTAGCGGGGGGATGAAGAAACCCGCTTGAAGATGATTGGCTGGGAGGTGTGTAAGCACACGTCCCAGCCAGCTGGATGCTGGCAATCATATTAAACAGAGACTGGCATGTAAAAGCCAATCTCTGTTTAAAATCCCCTAAGTGGGACTCGGGCATTGGTCTGATAGGTAGGTAAGGGGGGGTTCTGTGACCATCTGTATGCCTGATGCCACCAGCGGATCCAGTTGTGGTGGCAGGGGACATTTGTCAGCAATTTGGACCCATTTTTTAACTGGACAACCTAAGAATGAATTTTTTTATTAACATAAGCAATGACAACATTTGACTTTGAAGAGAGATGCCAACTTCTTTTAACCCTCTGAGCACTGGAGGGGTAACCCTCCAGCACTCAGCGGGTTAACTGTGGCATCTCCGGGGGGGGGGTTGGGGGGCAAAACAACTCATTGGATGATTTTTTTATATACACAGATCGTATTGAAGAAAGAAGCTGAGAAGAAGTGAAGAAAGAAGAGAGAAGATTAAAAAAGAAGATGGCTGGTAGCTGCCGAAGGTGCTGAGGACCCCAATGGACATCAGGATTTTAGGATTTTAGGTCAGTGTTTATTTTTCAGGGGATGTGTTAACTTTATTGAGATTAACCCCTGATGCACTAAGATTTCTCCAGCCTTGGAGCCAGGGGGTCCATCTGAAGATGACTTTAAGAACCTCCAGGACCCTTATTTCCTTTAATACAGGTGATGGGGACAACTTTTTGATTTAGTGTTAGGATCCCTTTAAACACTGTTGTTGTGGTTTTTTTTTTACATTATCACTGCTCTCTAGAACCAGGGGATTATGTACTGAGGCATGATAAAGAGGTAATAAAGTGGAGATGACTTCTCCAGTAATATCACTTCTCCAATTCCTATGTTATGACATGAGTGTGCATGATGACGTATGCATGTCAGTGTGATGAAATGTGTGTGGCAACGTTGAAAGGCAGAACACAATGGAGGAAAGTTGCACAGGAACACATAACTTTAACTTCTGCAGGTAAGTGTCTCCTTCTCACTTTCTTTACATCCCTAATGATGTGTCAGAGGAAGGTTATTTGCCTTCCTCTGTTCCAAAAATACATTTATTTGCCTCTGGAATAAAATGCTGTAATCTCTATGTCTTCACACCTCAGATCTGCTACACGCATTTTATGTTGGCACATTATAAATAAATGATTAAAATAATTACACTCCCTGAATCAGTTCCCACGCAATTTTCCACCTACGATCTATTGTATAAACAGGCTCTGTAAGATGTTCAAAGAAAGGTGTTCACAAGGTTTATAAAAGCACAACTGTGATTATTTATCAAAATGTTTCCTGTGAAAAATAGTTCAAGAATGTACAGTTTACTGCACGCTAAAGAATCCAAGCTGGAGATGATATACTAAGAGGAACTGAAGGAATTTTGGAATAAACCAACTCCTCCACAGGGGACAAATAAATAATAAATGGTCCAAATTACCACTGCATACCCCTCTGGCACTCAAAGGGTTAACCCCTTGATTGCTAGTTAGGTCTCCATGCACTGCATTCTAACAGTCCCATGCTAAAATCATTTTAACAGCAAGATACAAATACCAGTATTGAATTAGTTATATGAGCAGTAGACAGCCACCTTGGGATGTCCATTGTGAGCTGAACCTTGGCTATACTGTACACTTCCACTAGGTGGAGTTGTGGGTGTGGCCAACACAATCCAAATGCCCCAGCTCTAAACAGCTGCTCCTGCTTTGTGGTTTAATTTACCAGTTTATATCTTCTTGTAATGTCCAGTTTATCGTATATAATAATTTGCTAGGATGTTTGTCAGAAGCCGTTGTGCACAGTAGAGACTGCGCGCATTTCGGCAGTCTCTTCTGGGCATGACTGCATCACGTGAGTGAGGCGGTGCAAGACTGTATCGCGTGGAGCATTGAGGTAGCGGCCGCTTAACCCTTTGAGTGCCAGAGGGGTACACAATGCATTGCAAAACAATGTGTTGCGTACCCTTCTGGCACTCAAAGGGTTAACATTACCCAGACCTTGGCCCGTGTACACAGGCTTTTACACTAGTAAACTAATAATGACCCTATATTTTTCACTTTACACTTTGCTGGCCACCTAGGGCCATCTAGGATTGTCACATTTCCTTCATGCCATTCAGGCACACTGTCCAGATAAGAATGGCAGACTATTTCTCCTCAGATCTAGAATGGCTGAGTGGGTGGGGTCTCATGACATTACATGACTCTGCTTTGATGTTAATGGACAAAACACATTGCCACATATGTATACAGATATAAAGGTAGAAAATGGAGCAAATCTGGAGCCAGAAATGCTGCATCATATGTAACTAAACTATGTTTGTTGATTAAAATTGTATTTTTAACAGAGGTATTGAACACCATGCAAAGCAAGGCACTGAAGACCTCTACAGCATCCAAGTTTTGCCTCAGAACCTCTGCAAAATGATTTTGTCTTTATATATAAATCCAATTGAAGTAAAAACAGGCCATCTAATTCTGATGGTATGTATTTAATTCCCTTGAAGCCTCTATAGTATAAAATTAACCACTAGGATGCTAGCAGTCACACAACTTTGAGTACCTTTGTGACAGCCAAGGGATGGAAATAACACAGCCCTGCACTCTGCATTTTCTAACACATTTGAGGATATCAGAATGCTACTATTGTTGAGCTGTGTGTTAACCCTTGAGGACCAGAGGGATGCGCAACTCATTGATTCCTCAAGGGGTTAACCCTTTGAGTGCCAGAGGAGTACGGAATGCACTGCTTTGCAATGCATTAGGTACCCCTCTGGCACTCAAAGGGTTAACAAGCAGAGGGAAACAATTTTCCTTTGCCCTCAATGGGTAATATAACTAAAATGACAAGAGAAGCAATTCTGGTGCAACACTTGGAACACGTACAAAGTACCATTGATTCAAACTTTTTCTTTTAACCCCTCAGATGCCTATAGTCTCCATTGCATTACTAACACGTTGGAGACCTCTGTCATCAAAGTTGTTTTTTTTTCTGCAGTTATTGTGCCCCAAAAAGTGTTCTACTTGTCTTTTTGTACATATGCCTCCTCTGTATATTATACAAGAACTAGTGTAAAAGCCCGTGTACACGGGCCACAGTGCCACTCAGTAGCCTTGGCTGGTGCATGGAGCCTCTGTGCTCACTGGCCGCGCTGCAGTCATGCGCAGTACAGAGTGACAGAACACACCACTGCTGATACAGAGCGGGGCACTCCGAATTCGGGCCTTAGTCCTCTTTGCGCACCTTCCTATGACCCAGAAAGGTGCGCAGAGAGGACTACCTACTGAATTTGGAGAGCCCCACTCTGTATCAGCCACGGCACGTTCGGGCACTCTCTCTACTGCGCATGACTGCAGTGCACTCAGTCTCTACTGTGCATGATGGCTTCTGACAAACAATCTAGCAAATTATTATATAGGATGTGCAGCTGAGACATGTGGTCAACTGGTCACCCTATGGCCATCACATGTTACCAGAGAGGGATTCACAGCAACATAAACACAAGCATACACAGAACTGCATATGCTTCTTTGTCAGTTGTACAGACCAGAGATTCTAAAATCATACATACATTAAAGGAGCAGTAAACTTTCATAAAATATTTATCTTATAGGGATTTCCATTGCTGGCAGTTGTTTTACTAAGATGTTATAACTATTAAAATTATTATCAACTCAGTAAAAGCATCATCACTTCCTGAAAGTAAAAACTGTCAGGAATAACTCAGCAGTTTCTATCAGTTTCTTTAGAGTACTCTTTGTAAGTAACTGACCACTCCCTTAGAATTCAGCAGAATAACTATCTGAAATCTGGTGCTAGAAGGCAATATTAATGTTATAAAACAACATTGCAAAGGGACTCTGACACCTAAACCTTAAAGTTGTCCCTAATATCTGTAAAAGAAATAAGGATCCTGACTGTGCCCAACCATTTTCGGGGGATCCATGTTCCAGAAGGCCTCCCACTGGAACTCCGCATCCACCGCCTTAATAGGCGAAAAGGCGGCTATAGGAGAAGACTCCTCTTTCCTGCAACATGCACCTAGACCAGTGATTCTCAACCAGGTTGCCGTGGCACTTTGGTGTGCCATGGATATCAACCTAGGGTGCCCCATGTTTTCTATAAAGACTAACAAAAATGGACTTTTAAATAAAGATTTATAGAAATTGTTATGCACAATATGTTTAGTTTTGTTATTATGATTATGAGACCTAATAATAGCTGTATATTTATGTATTGTACCCTTCATTATGCCCTCGATAAAGTACATTAAAGATGTTGGGGTGCCCCGAATGTTCTAGATTACGTGTTAGGGGTGCCCCGAGCAAAAAATGATTGAGAACCACTGTCCTAGACATATAACTGCATCCAGTAGCACATTCATATACTATTAAATGTCACACAGTTGGGTGCCAGCAGGTGGCTCCATGTGAAGAACAGAGCCCCTCCAAAAACTGTTGGAGCCTCCATTTAAAAAAGGTTACATGGACACTTTTATATTAGTGTTAGTGTACATTTAAACTGTAATAGATCTTCAATTACACATTTCCCAGCAATGGGAGTACCCTTGTTTGAAAAGTCTACCTCTCCTTTAAATTATATTGTTTTTCTTTATGCACTTGCATTTCACAAAAATTTTTATTTTTCAGCTACAAGACATGACAATTTTAAAATGCTGGGAACATCTTTTTTTGTTTGTTTGTATGTTATAAGCTAAGAGTATATTCTTTTCCAGGCAACAGTGGGCCAGGCCAGGGGAAGGCCACATTATGAGTGGGATGTTGCCTGGGGAGAGCTTAAGGGTGCCTTGCCTAGTTGCAGGTGAGATCTGATATGGGGGGCAGGAGGTCAATTGCCCCCTGGGTCGGACATATGTCTTGGCTGGTGGGCCACTTTCTCACTCAATCTCCCAAATGTTACTGTAAATGTAGCTACACTAGTGATACAACAGAACTTACAATTGAAATGGAGCTACACAAATGATACCACAATGCTGCAAACCACATGGAGCTACCCTAGCAGCATAACCCATTTCCTTTGTAAGCTCTATGGTAGCATTATAATAGTTTTAATTAAATTGTAAGCTCTGTAGTATAAGTAGTGTAGCCCCATTTAAATTGTAAGCTCTGTGGTATCACTTGCCTTACTTCACAATATTAAAGACAAAATTAACAAAAAGGGGTGGGCTGGGACAGTGGGATGAAATGACAGAAGAAATGCACCACTTGATTGTATCTGCCCTCCAGGCCAGATATTGCCAGCCCTCCCCTGCCTAGTGCTCAATAAGTTATAAATCTGTAATTAAATAGATAATTATATTTCATTTCCAGGAACCTTAATATTGTGTAGTGTAATTTGTTACCTCAGATGGTTAGTCTCCTGGTCGATAAAGGTGGCCAAATGTTGTGGAATACCATTCTGAACTTTCCTCATCCCACCACTTTTATCGACATCATGCAGAGCTTTCCTCAGACCTGAAAATTCAAATAGTGTGAATAGTGTGAACACCTGCCCCCTTTCATGATGTAATGATGTGAACATCAAGGCATAAAAGCAGCAGGGGAAGGTGGAGTACTCACTATCACAAGACTGGTTTTGAGATTTCAGAAGAAGCAGAGATCCCTCTCCCATCTGCAAATTTCTGGGGAGCGAGCAGTACTGCAGGGAAAAATCCATAACATGCAAAACATGGGGAAAAGAAAGATGGCTGCCATAACTGGAGACGGAGACACTGAAAGTAAAATAAGGTTAACTATGACATTAAAGGTGAAACAAAGGGCATAACCTGTAAAGATACTCATTCGTTAATCTTAGGGAGGACTATAGGGATTAACCATTACTATAGAAAAAAGAAAAGGGACAGAGAAGAAAATCTCCTTAAAGCACCAACCCCTCTCCTATATTGTGACGTAGTGAGGTCAATCAGATATGTGGAGATAGGGAAAGGCCAAAGTAAAATCAAAGATAAAAATTAACCTTTATTAATTCCCTCAACTAAAAACAGCGAATTTAAAAACAAGACTGTTACAGCATATATAACTAGAGTAATTGAGCAAGATTCACTCTCACTACGATTATAGTTATAATATCACTCTCTACTCCTAATGTTTGTATAAACTAAAATCCCTCTAATGATAAACTAGAATCCACGAACACACATCAGATCATAGTATACTCTGAAGGTTCTTATTGTATAGTATCCTACCTACCACCTTATCTAAAGTAGGAAGAGAGTGTGGCCGCAAAAGGTGATCACTCAAAAACAGAAGCAAATCGCTTCCAAAGCCCCAGCGGTTAAGTCCGCAAAAATCATTGTGTAATGGACCCGCTGGGTAAGTGATCGATATAGGCCAAAAAATTTTAGAGAGAAAGAGAGAGAGAGGACAAAAGTGCTCTAATGTAAGTACATCAAAATGCTGGCACAATCAGAAAAACTGGCACACAAAGTCTGTGCCCAGTAACCCTGACGATCGTTTCGCCATGTGGCTTTCTCACATGGCGAAACGATCGTCAGGGTTACTGGGCACAGACTTTGTGTGCCAGTTTTTCTGATTGTGCCAGCATTTTGATGTACTTACATTAGAGCACTTTTGTCCTCTCTCTCTCTTTCTCTCTAAAATTTTTTGGCCTATATCGATCACTTACCCAGCGGGTCCATTACACAATGATTTTTGCGGACTTAACCGCTGGGGCTTTGGAAGCGATTTGCTTCTGTTTTTGAGTGATCACCTTTTGCGGCCACACTCTCTTCCTACTTTAGATAAGGTGGTAGGTAGGATACTATACAATAAGAACCTTCAGAGTATACTATGATCTGATGTGTGTTCGTGGATTCTAGTTTATCATTAGAGGGATTTTAGTTTATACAAACATTAGGAGTAGAGAGTGATATTATAACTATAATCGTAGTGAGAGTGAATCTTGCTCAATTACTCTAGTTATATATGCTGTAACAGTCTTGTTTTTAAATTCGCTGTTTTTAGTTGAGGGAATTAATAAAGGTTAATTTTTATCTTTGATTTTACTTTGGCCTTTCCCTATCTCCACATATCTGATTGACCTCACTACGTCACAATATAGGAGAGGGGTTGGTGCTTTAAGGAGATTTTCTTCTCTGTCCCTTTTCTTTTTTCTTTAGTGTTTTGATTAATCTCATAGCACAACCTCCTTATTCTTAGGAATAACCTAGTAATACTATGATTCAGTGGTGCTTTTGAGATTACATATTAACCATTACTATACCTTTAAGCCTGATGTACATGATATACAAATTTCTACGGTGTTTAACCCTTTGAGTGCCAGGGGGTACTGAACACATTGCAAAGCAATGCGGTCTATACCTGTCAAGCAATGCGTTGCGTACCCCTCTGGCACTCAAAGGGTTAATAAACTGACCAAAATAGCCTTAGGCAGAAAGTAATTCTGAATCATAATAACTGGATCATGGGGGGATGAAAATTCATAAAAGACCCAGTGAGTTAAATTGTTATTTAACCCCTTGAATGCCAGGGAGATCTCCAAAACATTACAAAGCAATACTTTCAAGACCTCTGTAGCATTTATTGAGTTAAATGTAATTTTTATTTTCCTCATGGCACAGTTGCACTGCACCAGATTTGCCCTACTTTTACCTTTATATATATGCCCTTATGTGTTATAATTGTATACTAGGGACATAAGCAGGTCACTGCAGTCTGCCCTCTGATTGAACATTGCTCAGGTCTGTGCTCTGCTTCTCCTTCAAATAACTTGTAATTTTTAATCAAGGTCTGGAAGCCAGCCAGCTTCAAGCCAGCTGTAATTAAGGTTCCCGCACATGATTCTCAGAGCTACTTGTATTTAATAATCAAGCCACAAGGGACTGGGGAACAAGACAAGGGCTAGATAAGGCGCTTACATGCCTTCCCATAAGAATACAGGGGTATTCTGTGCCCCCAAGCTTGTTTTGAAAAGAAAACACTTCTGCAATTAGAATAAACATCCTTTAATTCCTTGAGCGCCAAGGCAAGGGACATGCGTGCATTACTCAATTCCTTTGGCACTCCAACAGGTAAAAGTGTACAAATACCAGTGATAGGACAATCCACATGGGTATTAGCCAATCATTTAAGGCAGACTCTGACATGGACCAATTTCTCAGGAGCAGCTTGAACAGCTTTTCCTTGGAGCTCATCCGTATGTACATAACCTTAAATTCTACATCCCCCGTATTTTCTGTGACTCTGAGGACAAACAGCAAACAGAACAGATTTTAAATTGAAATGTATAAGATTTGTTTAGTACAAGATATAATGTAAAATGAAAGACATCAGTTTTAATAAAATAGACAATGATGTACATATACAATGCAAATGTTAACCCTTTGAGTGGCAGAGGGTTATTCTATACAACCTATGTACTAAGAACCCCAAAGTCTGATAGATCTTAGTGCATAGGCTCCATAGAATAACCTAAGAATTGGAGAAGAGATATCACT
Source organism: Rhinophrynus dorsalis (assembly GCA_037306005.1). Lineage (NCBI taxonomy): Eukaryota > Metazoa > Chordata > Amphibia > Anura > Rhinophrynidae > Rhinophrynus > Rhinophrynus dorsalis. Next base: position 152,904,566 of record CM074725.1, read on the forward strand.
GGAGAAGTTATTTTGGTTTTATCATCTACCCCCTGGACTGGAATTGTACATTATGGAAGTTTTGACCCGCTTCTATTGATTTAAACACCCCTTCCACCCCTGATGCAATGTTTAGGACACTATATAATGCCTGTCAGAGAGTCTTTCTCTACATCAGCGAGTAAAGCTGGCAAAGATTGATCTCTCAAGATAAAGGAAATTAAGGTTAGTGAATGCGTAAAGTAGGAGAGATTCAGCTCATAGGACAAAGGACATTAAGGTTAAGAATTGCTTATAATGGGGTACCTTGGAGTGGAGGTAAGCTAGCTAAGGCCATATTATGTAACTAAAACCTCATCTTTAATGTAGTGGTTGTAAGCAGGCAATATGCCGCAGAGTAAAGCCTTAATACTGATTAAATCCGACTGTGCTCCATTACTTTGTTTTTGTTTTATGCTTAATCAGGGATATCCTGAAAACCTGACATTTTGGTGTGTCTATGGTGTGAAGTTGAAAATCACTGCACTAATGGGAGAACTGAGCTTCTCTTCATATGGCCAAAAAGGAGCTGCTGTGCTAAGGCTATCAGCAGACAGTGTAACAAGACTGGAGTCGCACACAATGTAAGTGTGGTTCTGTAACTACTAGTAGATGCAGGGGCATTTTAATGCATGGACATCCCTGGACATTCAAAGTGAGCCTCTCCTTGGGTTTCCAACAGACCCATTTTTGCAGAAAGTAATTAATTTAATCTTTCGGTCAGATGGACAGTGAGGAGTAAAGAGTTCCCCAGCTGCAAAACCATTTCACCACTAGTTAAACTTCTCACTAACATGCATGCATGCACCCACTAGTTCATGTGCACACAAGGAGGAATTATTTATGTTCCCTGGCCTTTGATATCATTGATCGTAGTATATTGGTGCAGCAGCTCTGGAGACTAGTAGGCATTGAGGGCACCTTCTTGCAGGGCACGGTCTGGGAGATAAAAATGGGTTCTCAAATGTCATGGATTGGACCTATCCTTTTGGTGTTCTTCAGGGTTTCATCATGTTTCCCCTGTTGTTTATTGTTCATGTGTACATGAAGCCGCTGGGAGATGTTGTCTGCTGGCTTGGGCTGGAGTGTCACAGTATGGTAAAAACATCCAGATCTATGTCTCATTTAAGGGTAGCTCAGTGTCTGTCATAAAGCTACTGACTGAATGAATGTTTAGCTGATGTTGCCACATGGCTTGAATCAAATTCTCTGAGGTTGAATTTGAACAAGACCAAGATGATAATTATAGTCTTAGAGACTAGACGGAGGCTGGGGCAGGGGAGGTTCTTATCCTGTTGATAAATAGGGTAAGTCCTCTGCCAGTTCCAAAAGTCTGCAACCTTGGGGTTCTCTTTGATTACAGCCTTTGCATATGAGCTCTGGTTGTGGCCACAGTGAAAACTGCATTTTATTATTTCAGTATTATCTGAGGTTTGTGTTCTTTGGTCTCATCAAAAACCTGAATTGTTATTTCAAGCCTTTGGGTTAAGGATTTTGGACTACAGGAATCGTCCTTATGCAAACAATCCCTTGTATCTCATGCAGAGGCGTAACTAGAAGCCATGGGGCCCTGGTGCTGGAATTGCCATGGGCCCCCAGACCACATTGGCCACCTCCACATTGCCCCCATCTCCACAATGCCCCCATCTCCACAATGCCCCCATCTTCACATTGCCCCCATCTTCTCATTGCCCCTTCCACATTGCTCCTCAAGGGGTGTTCATCTAGTAGAGCCAAAAATTGACTATTCCACTTTAGGTGGCAGAACATTCTTGAGCACTGCCCCGTGATCTGGAACTCTCTGCCTCTGGGACAAAGGCGCCCTCTGGATCTCCCTTCCTTCAACTCCAGGTGTAAAACCTATTTTCTCCTCAGTTTTTCCTAACCAATGTAAGTTCTTACTTGTTTTTCATGTAAAGTATTAGATGTCTCCATAAATGGGGGTGTATTTATTAGCAATAAATACTCCCATCTCCTTTTCTCTCTTTCTTTCTCTCTCTCGCTCTTTACCTCTCTCTCTCTTTATATCTCTCTTTAATGCAAAATGTGTTTGACATCCCTCTGGCATGAAAAGGATTAAATGTGTATGTTTTTCACAACAAAATTTACATCCCCCTTGTTCAAGTAATAAATTGATGGTAGAGGATGATGGGGAGTGAGGGTCAATAACATCTGGAGAGCCATAAGTTCAAGGTCAATAAAAGAACTATCCAATGATTTATTTATGCAAAGAGCTGAGCTAAGAACAAGAGGTCATCCATTAAGACTAGAGGAAAGGAGGTTTCGACTAAAACAAAGGCAGGAATTCTTTACAGTAATGGTGGTAAAGCTATGGAATTCTTTGCCTTGGGATGTTGTGCTTGCTGATAATGCAGCTGCTTTCAAAAAAGCAATGGATACCTATCTAGCACAGAACAATACTGAAAATTATGACAGATGGCTTCAAAGCAGATAGGATGTTGATCCAGAGAACTGTCTGTCTGCCATTTGGAATCAGGAAGGAATGTTAGTTTTTCTTCCACTTGGGGCTAGATTTGAAATGGCTCCAGAAGGATTCTTTTTTCCTTTCTCTGGATCAACAGGGGTGCTTTTGGCATGGGCTGGACTTGGGATGGACGCACGACTTTTTTCAGCCTCATCAACTATGTTACTATGTTAAGTTGCCCTTCCTTGTTCTAGTGCTTTTCTTTCTGAAATGCTTTTCTCTTTGTGCTATACCGAACCATTTCTTATAACTGCAAGTTGCTGTAATAATCATTTTTACTTTCATCTATAAACTATAGTCATTGATTTTTGTTCCATATACTTTAAAATGTATGGTAACATCATTCTTTCCAATTTCACAGAAAATACAAGTGGCAGTTTTATGTTTAAACTTTTAATGATGTGGAATCACTGGTTATAAGGATATAGATCACTGGGATCACTGGTTACATGGATACAGATCACTGGAATCATTGGTTTCAAGGAAATAGATTACTAAGATCACTAGTTTTAATCATATGGGTCACTGGGGTCACTGGTTATAGCAGGGTTAGGCAATAAAGTGACCACATATTCCTTTAAATCATAGACTCTTGTAAAAAAAACAAAAAAACACACAATCCAGGATGTGCTGATCCCTGTTCAGTCCCTCAGATTGACATTTTCATGTGCCCTCTTTTAAAGAGATATGTGGTCACCTTTAGCTCTCCAGGTGTTGGAGACCATAACTCTCATTAACCCAACCAGCTGTTGGCTGGTTAGGGATGATGGGAGTTGTAGACATCAACTGCTGGAGAGACAAAAGCTGTCTACACCTGTTATAGGGACAGTGGGGGCAGTGGGACACCCATCTCTGGCTCTAGGAATACTGATCAGTCCTTTCCATGCAGCACACCCCATAAGAACAGTCAGACCCATTCACTTTTATGTGTGATTGTCAACATATTAAATTCAATAAGCTAAAGAGGTGCAATTCTATATAAATCAACTGTCAAGAAATAATAATCATCTTAAAGGGTTAAGAATACCATGTACAGGGAGCTGAAACTGAGGTCCTGTGGTCCTGGTAACAACTGTTACATTCACCTCCATGGGTACGATATGCAGCACTGATTGAAGATATTATCTTATGACAGATTTTATAGAGGCTAGTAGGATTTTCTGGTCATTGTAAGGTAAATGGGGGTTATGATTATGTGGTGGTAAGTGTCATATCTCTCTCTCTCTCTCTCTCTCTCTCTCTCCAAACTGAACAGCACTCTCAGGACTTTTTGAAATTCTGACAATTAGGTTTATTATAAGCAGATCAACATTTCGGTTATCACACAGTAACCTTCATCATGATGATCTGCTTATAATAAACCTAATTGTCAGAATTTCAAAAAGTCCTGAGAGTGCTGTTCAATTTGGAGTATATTTGTATTATGGCTGTATTTTAGCACCCAGGCGATGGACTTCTAAAGTGAGAGTGCCTCTGTACAACTTTGTATATATATATATATATATATATATATATATATATATATATCTATATATATAAAAGAAGACTTTGTGCCTGGCAAAACACACCCAGGGGCGGCAGTAAAAAGGATTACTGCTGCCATTGGGTGATTCTGTGGGAGTGTGATTTTTGGCCTGCCCCCACTATCCAGCCCGCCCACCACTATCTAAGGCTGAAAAAAAAAATGGCTGCCACACACTCCTACACCACAGACACATGCACATGCCCTCCCACACACACACTAGCAGACACATACACACATATACACACACGCACGCTGAGGATGATGGGAACAATGTTCAAGCTACAGCTGGAAGGCCATGGTCCAATCTGTATTATGCAGCTTCTTCATTCCCTGTCTTTGAGCCTACACAGCTCTGCTAATTACTACAAGTGAGCTGATTTCTAAACAATCAGCAGGAGGATACTGGCTTGCTGAGAAAGTGGAAACAACGGCAGAGAGGTGATCAGGCAGTGCAGAGCAAGGCTTCAGCTGAGCTGGTAAATGGCAGAGACATGGATGTGACTGTATTTATATATTGCACAAAGAGAGAGAAAGAGAGCAGGTTGTTTGTCAGTCTGTCTGTAAGTAGAGGTGCCAGTTCCTGCAATCATCTCCATGCTGTACATAGCTCACTGTATAGCATGTATGACAAACTATTTATATATGGTCTGGCATTGTATAGTATACAGTCTGAGTATAAGGACTGGCACTATACAGTATAGGAGGGACAGTCCCTGTTTGACACCCAAATCCCTCTGCTCCTCTATTTAGGAAATCACACGGTGTGGTGTATATACAGTAGGCTGACCAGACCTCACCTTTAACCGGGGACACATAGGAAATAAGCATATTTCAGGAGTGCACCAAAATCAAAGCAGCCCTGCAGTATGCATTTTTCATATGTGTCACTGGTTAAAGGTGAGGTCTGGTCAGCCTAATGTACAAGTGTATCAGATTGCTCCACATCAGTAAAACCCACGGTAATGTGGGTATAAACTTCTGTATATATCTGTTAAATTAGTCTGTGTAAAAAAATACTTTCATCTTCTTCTAAATCATTCACTTACAGAAAGTGTAACTTAACCATTTCAGTGCCAGAGGAGATGCAATGCATTGCTTACCCCCTGGCACTCAAAGGGTTAAAAATCCTCTACAATGGTCTGGCACTGTATAGCAGTGGTTCTCAATCTGTGCCCTCAGTGGCTATTAACAGGCCAGGATTTTAGAATTTCCTTTTAAGAGCACAGGTGAGTTAATCAATATGACTGAGCCTCTGATCAACACACTTGTGTTCTAGCAGTGAAATTCCTAAGTCCTGGCCTGTTAGTGGCCACTGAGGGCATGGGCTGAGAACCTCTGCTGTATAGTATACAGTCTGCATGTGTCTGTGTATAAGGACTGGCACTATACAGTATAGGAGGGACAGTCCCTGTTTGACACCCAAATCCCTCTGCTCCTCTATTTAGGAGATCACATTGTGTGGTGTATATACCAGTGTATCAGATTGCTCCACATCAATAAAACCCACAGTAATGTGGGTATAAACTTCTGTATATATCTGTTACATTAGTCTGTGTAAAAAATACTTTCATCTTCTTCTAAATCATTCACTTACAGAAAGAGTAACTTAACCATTTCAATGCCAGAGGGGATGCAATGCATTGCTTACCCCCTGGCACTCAAAGGGTTAAAAATTCTCTAAAATACACCACCAGCCACGCCCCCAGTAACACCACCGAAAACACAAGTGTCCCTCTTTGGCCATATGAAATGTTGGGAGGTATGTTACTTACACTGCTCACACTGTATGTATTTATGTTCTGATTTGCAGCTGTGTGTCACTGTTTGTGTTGTCAGTGCATGTGTGTGTATATGTGTGTGTTGCATGTGTCTCTGTCTATCACTGTGTGTACCTTTCTGACACGTACACCCTACGCTATAATTCACTATCATAACATTTATTTAAAAAAAAAGAAACATTTCCTGCATAACATGACGGGCAACGCCGTCCCAAACTGCTAGTATATATATATATATATATACATATATAAATTTAAGAGATCACTGTAAGTAGGAGTGGCTGGAAAACTGTGATTGGTTGAGGAGGAGGCAGGGGACGTAGCCAAGTGCTTACAGAAAAAAAAGGGCAGACCTCGTGGTGGGACATCAGGACCCCTCCTGATGTTTCCCAGTTACTAGATCACTAGAGATGACATAAGGAAGCAAGAGAGCTCCTCTGCTTCCATCCTACCTGTCGTCCCCAGGTAGGAGTGGGTGGGATCAAGGTGTCCTGATCTCCCACCAGGAGGAATGACTTTTAATACAATTCAACCTTTTCAGTGTCACAGAGGTATCCAAAGCATTGCAACACAATATGCTGAATACTTACGTGGCACTGAAAGGGTTAAAAAAACAACCCCCCCCCCCAAAAAAAAAACAAAAACAAAAAAAAAACAAAACAACAACATTCACTGCACAGATGAAGCATGCCACACACCTACTAGTATTATCTATGTATACATTGTGAGTGACTAATACATTTGTTTTGTTTACTAGAATTAAAACAGGGCCATACTGAAATCAGTAAGTACACAGAAGTGCTCAGTATTTTGCCAATTTTAAGGCAGATTTCACAACCTTTAATTGCCTAGATTAATACACAGATGTGCATCTGATTTGTGTAGTCATCTTATGACAAGGTGCTAATTGTGTAAAGATTAGCACACATGGCTCACTGAATATAAAGATATTAAATGACTTAGCAATAGGATGAAATCCTAATTATTCAGTATTTCTTCTCATATTTTCAGAAATGATGTTTTTACAGGCAAACATCATTTTTTTCAAGTCTGTGCCAAACTTCAGAGAAGAATATTATTACAGATTTCTCCAGAGGATTTCAGTCCCCGGTGCCTTTAATCAGTCCCCATTCAAGCTCTCTATTAATTGTGCTCCTTTGAAAATCTTTTCACGTTCACATCTGCAGAATAATTAGAGGAACGCGTTCCGCCCCAGTCTGTGAATTAGAGCAGCTCTGTATTTACACAACACAACACACTCTCTTTTTAGTGCGAGTACATAAACAATATGGAGAGATAATTATAATTCCTTAAAGGAGAACTAACACCTCCATATAATAACTCCTGACTTGCCTTAAAGGAGCAGTAAACTTTGTTTTATGAAAACACATATTTTATAGAGCATTTCCTGCTGAATAAAACAAGGCCACTTCCACTGATGTCAGATATTTTATTCAAAATTTATAGCAGTTTAAATAATCAGGAAGTGAATTTACTGTGTTTGCTTCCTGGTAGTTCTAACTGACAGGAAGTGACAGGCAGCTTCTATCACATTCTATGGAGAACTGTATATCTCTGACTTTCTGACTTTCCTCTCCATTAAAATCTAACAGGAAATCTAATTAGAATTTGACCACTAGAGGGCACTGCTAATGTAAAAAACCATGGGTTTAAACGGTAATAACTCTGGAAATATAAATCTCTCGGTAGTGGGAGTACTCTTATTTTACTCAGTAGGAAAATCCCTACAATACATATTTTTTCATAAAAAAAAGTTTACTGCTCCTTTAAAATTATCAGAAAATCCTAATGGCCCCTATGAGTCTTACGTTTATGTCTTTGGTAGAGCCACAAAATTTTCAGTCAGTCATGGATGTTATATCCATAGGGGCAGATGGGTGCACAATGCATTGCTATGGATTAATTAATGTGCACCTCTTGACAAAAATTTATAAGGGCCAAAAGGATTTTCTGCTCATAGTGTAGTAAGCAGGAGGGGTGTTATTATTAGGAGGTGTTAGTTCTTTTTAATCCTTTTGTGTTCAAGAGTGTTTAAGCCTGTAAGGACCAATGGATTGTGCCATTCATTGCCAAGTAATGCATTGCTAACCCTCCACTCTTTAAAGCTTAAAGAATTATAATGCCTAAAAACGGAATGGTCTTTTAATACCATGTAATCCAAACAAGCAACACAAAAGAACATTTTATTTCATTCTAGAATCTAAAATCTAATCCTAAATATGCTTTTCAAGTGTGAACAGTCCTATATGGTCATTCCTTGGTCAATTTTATCTATAGACAATACTGCAGTATCACTTCTCAGACCAGATCACTGTTCTAATAACAATTGCATGCACGGTTTCTAGCTCTCATACACAATCACACACAAACCCTCATTCGCCCACAAACACCTTCTTTCTCTCTGTCCCTACACACACATATACACACACACACACCATCTACACATACACTCCCTCCACACACTCACTCTCTCTACACGCACCCCCCCCTTACATACACACTCTCCCATATACATTCACTCTCCTTCCACAAATACTCTCCCACACACACACACAAACACATAATCTTTCCCACAAACACACTCTGCTCCCCCACACATATACACAAACATATATACAGCTGGTTCACTTTTAAAAGGTCGCACGCAAAAGAGCGTGCAACCACATAACACAGTAACCATGTCACTATGATAAAAATGGCGACATGAGAATCTCACACAGCATGAGAGTGCGAGATTCTCATGTCACCTACTGAACAGTAACATAGCTGGAGATAAGTGTATTAATGCAGCAGGGAACTATAACCTGTAAGACAGAAGCCCGGGTTGGTGTCCCCACACCCCAGAAGAACACATAATTGAATGCCGAGCATTACTAAGAAGAAGGGGAGGAGGGGTCAGGGCCATCAAGTGGGATTAACCCATGCCAAGCTAGGGATGGAACAGGACAGGGCAGTCACTCTGTAACAAGGCCAAAGTAAAAGGGCTATTCATTTAAATGAGTCTTGTATTGCTTCTTTGTTAGAGATACGAATGTCCCTATTTAAAACACCTCGCTACTTACAGCTCCCTGCTGCATTAACACACTCATCTCGAGGTATGCGACCATTCAGTAGGCGACATGAGAATCTCGCGCTATCATGTGGTGCAAACTTTTAAAAGGATACCCATACACTCAATCTCTCTGCCACTCTCTCTCTGACGTGTCATGTTGTGATCTAGGTTCTTTTAGTGAAGCACCGATCTTTCTGCTGACTGTTATCCAGAACACTATCTTCTGGAAACATCTGTGCATACTGGGCCAGTGGATAGAAAGAATAAAAGTGTGATTTTATGGTTATTGCCTTTGTTGGTTCATCAAGACATTGCTTATATACTGTCACTGAGTGACTTAGGAATAACAACACTGACAAGTACAAATGTGATAAAACAATGATCTTTATTAAAAAAAAAGCACAATAATAAAATAAATAGCACTTCCCCAACATTCACAGGGCCAGATATGAGGACAGTGACAGGACACTTCCTCAACCTTCACAGGGCAGGTTAGGACAAGGACAGGATCACCTGACTGGAGGCAGACAGAGTACCACTCTGACTGCCGGTAAGCTCTAGTAGCAAGGATGGTAGTATCTACTAGTACAGGGGCAGCTGTAACGCCCCTGGAAACAGAGGGAATTCCCCTAGAATGCTAGGGTTACTAGACAGGCAACAGAGGCAGAATCTCCCTAGAACGCTAGGGTGACTGGACAGGCAACAGAGGCAGACTCTCCCTAGAATGCTAGGGTGACTGGACAGGCAACAGAGGCAGAATCTCCCTAGAACGCTAGGGTGACTGGACAGGCAACAGAAACAGACTATCCATAGAACGCTAGGGTGACTGGACAGGCAACAGAGGCAGACTCTCCCTAGAATGCTAGGGTTACTAGACAGGCAACAGAGGCAGAATCTCCCTGGAACGCTAGGGTGACTGGACAGGCAACAGAGGCAGACTCTCCCTAGAATGCTAGGGTGACTGGACAGGCAACAGAGGCAGACTCTCCCTAGAACGCTAGGGTAACCAATGGCAAAGTACAGGATGGTAGGCAACGGGAAGGTCAGTATCACGGACTGATGCAAGTGTACACCGCTAGTTAGGAGGAATCACCAAGGCACGAGACTGCTAGTGCAGAATGTAGGCCAGTGGTAAGGAGTATACACTTTAGTCATAGCCGGAAGGCAATCAGTCCAGCAAGAAGTAGAACGGAGCGCATAGTCGGGCAGAGCCAGGAGTCAGGTCGGAGCGGGTAGTCAGCCAGAGCCAGGAGTCAAACTGGAACGGGTAGTCAGCCAGGAGTCAGATCGGAGCAGGTAGTCAGCCAGAGCCAGGAATCATACCGTAACGAAGAGCAGTCAGGGATCAAGCGGAGCCAAAGTCAGAGCTATAGCGCACAGGTACACCACGAAAGGGCAAGGTAGTAGTGGCAGGCTGAGGCCTTTAAGGCCTAGCAAGTAGGCGGAGACTGACTCTGGCAAAAAGCAGTAGCCTATAAGAATAGCGAATGTGTTATAGCGTGACAACCAGGAAGTAAAGTATGTCGCCTGCACCCACAGACACTGGAGGCAATCACGGGCACCGTGATATATACGTTTGCATTGCCATTTTGTTATAATGAGCATTGTTGACTAGATCAACATTACTGGGCTGTTGACTTCTATGGAGTAAAGGATAGTGCTACATGTTCTTTCCATTACTAATAATAAGACAATGCAGAAGCCATCTACATAAGAACTTTAGGTGGATAAAGCCATACACCATACTATTCAAACACTATAATGTACCAAAATCAGAGTCAGAACTTATGACTAGTTATACTCTGGATTCTTTGGGGGAGATTCACTAAGCGGTGATAAAGAGTTGATAAAGTGGAGATGACTTCTCCAGTGATATCACTTCTCCATTTCCTCTGTTATTCTATGAAGCCTATTCACTAAGATCTCCAAAGCTGAAGACATCTTAGTGCACAGGCTCCATAGAATAACATAGGAATTAGAGAAGTGATAAACTGGAAAAGTCATCTCCACTTTATCACCTCTTTATCATGCTTTTGTGAATCTCCACCTTTGTTTGAATTTTCTGCTTTGGGGAACCACAAGCTATAATTTAGTGCTTCCAATTTACTTTGTTCTTCTTGATCCCACCTGTTGTTTCAGATACTACACCAGACAGATAAAACAGGTGATTAAAGTGATCATCATAACGGTATGTTTTTATTCTGTACTCTGTATAGTTTCAATAGGTGAAGGGTTTGTTACAGTCCTCTCATCTCTATCTCCAAAGCGTTTCAAGGTTCTATTCTCACATCTTCTTAAGGTACGTATATTCTCATATATATATCTATATATATAAAAGAAGACTTTGTGCCTGGCAAAACACACCCAGGGGCGGCAGTAAAAAGGATTACTGCTGCCATTGGGTGATTCTGTGGGAGTGTGATTTTTGGCCTGCCCCCACTATCCAGCCCTCCCACCACTATCTAAGGCTGAAAAAAAAAATGGCTGCCACACACTCCTACACCACAGACACATGCACATGCCCTCCCACACACACACTAGCAGACACATACACACATATACACACACGCACGCTGAGGATGATGGGAACAATGTTCAAGCTACAGCTGGAAGGCCATGGTCCAATCTGTATTATGCAGCTTCTTCATTCCCTGTCTTTGAGCCTACACAGCTCTGCTAATTACTACAAGTGAGCTGATTTCTAAACAATCAGCAGGAGGATACTGGCTTGCTGAGAAAGTGGAAACAACGGCAGAGAGGTGATCAGGCAGTGCAGAGCAAGGCTTCAGCTGAGCTGGTAAATGGCAGAGACATGGATGTGACTGTATTTATATATTGCACAAAGAGAGAGAAAGAGAGCAGGTTGTTTGTCAGTCTGTCTGTAAGTAGAGGTGCCAGTTCCTGCAATCATCTCCATGCTGTACATAGCTCACTGTATAGCATGTATGACAAACTATTTATATATGGTCTGGCATTGTATAGTATACAGTCTGAGTATAAGGACTGGCACTATACAGTATAGGAGGGACAGTCCCTGTTTGACACCCAAATCCCTCTGCTCCTCTATTTAGGAAATCACACGGTGTGGTGTATATACAGTAGGCTGACCAGACCTCACCTTTAACCGGGGACACATAGGAAATAAGCATATTTCAGGAGTGCACCAAAATCAAAGCAGCCCTGCAGTATGCATTTTTCATATGTGTCACTGGTTAAAGGTGAGGTCTGGTCAGCCTAATGTACAAGTGTATCAGATTGCTCCACATCAGTAAAACCCACGGTAATGTGGGTATAAACTTCTGTATATATCTGTTAAATTAGTCTGTGTAAAAAAATACTTTCATCTTCTTCTAAATCATTCACTTACAGAAAGTGTAACTTAACCATTTCAGTGCCAGAGGAGATGCAATGCATTGCTTACCCCCTGGCACTCAAAGGGTTAAAAATCCTCTACAATGGTCTGGCACTGTATAGCAGTGGTTCTCAATCTGTGCCCTCAGTGGCTATTAACAGGCCAGGATTTTAGAATTTCCTTTTAAGAGCACAGGTGAGTTAATCAATATGACTGAGCCTCTGATCAACACACTTGTGTTCTAGCAGTGAAATTCCTAAGTCCTGGCCTGTTAGTGGCCACTGAGGGCATGGGCTGAGAACCTCTGCTGTATAGTATACAGTCTGCATGTGTCTGTGTATAAGGACTGGCACTATACAGTATAGGAGGGACAGTCCCTGTTTGACACCCAAATCCCTCTGCTCCTCTATTTAGGAGATCACATTGTGTGGTGTATATACCAGTGTATCAGATTGCTCCACATCAATAAAACCCACAGTAATGTGGGTATAAACTTCTGTATATATCTGTTACATTAGTCTGTGTAAAAAATACTTTCATCTTCTTCTAAATCATTCACTTACAGAAAGAGTAACTTAACCATTTCAATGCCAGAGGGGATGCAATGCATTGCTTACCCCCTGGCACTCAAAGGGTTAAAAATTCTCTAAAATACACCACCAGCCACGCCCCCAGTAACACCACCGAAAACACAAGTGTCCCTCTTTGGCCATATGAAATGTTGGGAGGTATGTTACTTACACTGCTCACACTGTATGTATTTATGTTCTGATTTGCAGCTGTGTGTCACTGTTTGTGTTGTCAGTGCATGTGTGTGTATATGTGTGTGTTGCATGTGTCTCTGTCTATCACTGTGTGTACCTTTCTGACACGTACACCCTACGCTATAATTCACTATCATAACATTTATTTAAAAAAAAAGAAACATTTCCTGCATAACATGACGGGCAACGCCGTCCCAAACTGCTAGTATAATATATATCCAAAGTGATTTAAATTGAGCTTTTAACTCCCAGAATGCAAATCAATGCTTTAAAGGCCTCTTTAGCATTCAGGGGTGTTAAAATCCTCATGGTTTCTAAAAAAATTCCTCCACTTCTTTTGAAAATATCACCCTTTAGAATCTCTTCTCTGATGTAAACAAACCCAGTTTTGCTAGTTTCCAATCACTTTATCAGTTTTGTTCCATGTCTCTGCACTTTTTTCAGTTCGATAATGTTTTTTTAAGAGCTGGCGCCCAAAACTGTATTCCATATTCTAGATGAGGCCTTACCAAGGATTTATAAAGAGGCAGAATTATATTTGCATCCCTTACATCTATACCCCTTTTTATGCGGGATAGTACCTTATTTGCACAGTGTGTTACTGCACACTGCTGTGGGGTCTGGTGTCATCAGCAAAGACTTAGACATTACTTTCAAATAAAAAAGTATTGGGCCTAGGACTGAACCCCGGGGCACCCCAATTACAGCTGTAAACCAACTTAAAAAATGTTCCATTTATAACAACTCTCTGCCATCTATCATTTAATCAGTTCTCTATCCATGACCAGATATCACCTCCCAAACTGAAGTATTTTAATTTTTGCAGTAATGCATTGTTAAAGATTTCTCCATGGATATGCACTCACGTTTAATTAAAATGTGACAAAGGATATGCTAGTAACTGCTAGTGTTGAGCGAGCATGCTCGGCCGATGCTCGGATCGGCTCGAGCATCGCTCTGCTCGGCACATGGCGGTACTCGTACGAGTACCGCATGTGCTCGCCCGCCATGTTCGGGTCTCCTCCCCGCACGTTTTGCGGCTGCTGCGCAGCCAATAAACGTGCAGGGAGGCTCTGACATCGGTGTAATGCCAGCAGCCATGTTGGCTGCTGGCATTACACTGATTGGCTGGCCAGAACCCGTGGTCAGGTGCTGTATAGCACCTGACCATCGAGTTCGGCTCAGTCTGAGCCAGGGAGAGCTGAGGATAGGAAGGGAAAGGCAGTGTAGGGAGGAAAAAAACAAAAATTGTGAAAAAAAAAGAACCAAAAGTCCTTTTTAGGACTACTGTGTGTGGGGGCAGCAGGTTATTTGGTGTGGGGGGAAAAAAACAAAAAAAAAAAAAAAAAAATATATATATTCTGTTTAGTGTGCAAAGTTGCAGATTAGAGCACATTCTGTTTAGTGTGCACAGTTGCAGATTAGAGCACATTCTGTTTAGTGTGCAAAGTTGCAGATTAGAGCACATTCTGTTTAGTGTGCAAAGTTGCAGATTAGAGCACATTCTGTTTAGTGTGCAAAGTTGCAGATTAGAGCACATTCTGTTAAGTCTTCAAACTAAAATATCAAAGTCACGTATTCCATTCAGTGTGCGTCGCCGCAGTTTAGCAGCACATTCTGAGTACTGTGCAGAGTTGCAGAATAGGAAGAAATACTGTTAAGTCTTCAAACTAAAATATCAAAGTCACATATTCCATTCAGTGTGCTTCGCCGCAGTTTAGCAGCACATTCTGTGTACTGTGCAGAGTTGCAGAATAGGAAGAAATACTGTTAAGTCTTCAAACTCAAATATCAAAGTCACATATTCCATTCAGTGTGCTTCGCCGCAGTTTAGCAGCACATTCTGTGTACTGTGCAGAGTTGCAGAATAGGAAGAAATACTGTTAAGTCTTCAAACTAAAATATCAAAGTCACATATTCCATTCAGTGTGCTTCGCCGCAGTGTAGCAGCACATTCTGTGTACTGTGCAGAGTTGCAGAATAGGAAGAAATACTGTTAAGTCTTCAAACTAAAATATCAAAGTCACATATTCCATTCAGTGTGCTTCGCCGCAGTGTAGCAGCACATTCTGTGTACTGTGCAGAGTTGCAGAATAGGAAGAAATACTGTTAAGTCTTCAAACTAAAATATCAAAGTCACATATTCCATTCAGTGTGCTTCGCCGCAGTTTAGCAGCACATTCTGTGTACTGTGCAGAGTTGCAGAATAGGAAGAAATACTGTTAAGTCTTCAAACTAAAATATCAAAGTCACATATTCCATTCAGTGTGCTTCGCCGCAGTGTAGCAGCACATTCTGTGTACTGTGCAGAGTTGCAGAATAGGAAGAAATACTGTTAAGTCTTCAAACTAAAATATCAAAGTCACATATTCCATTCAGTGTCTTTCACCGCCGTTTAACAGCCTATTCTGTGTACTCTGCAGAGTTGCAGAATTATAAGAAATACTGTTAAGTTTTCAAACTCAAATATTAAAGTCACATATTCCATTCAGTGTCTTTCACCGCCGTTTAACAGCCTATTCTGTGTACTCTGTACAGTTCCAGAATTATAAGAAATACTGTTAAGTTTTCAAACTCAAATATTAAAGTCACATATTCCATTCAGTGTCTTTCACCGCCGTTTAACAGCCTATTCTGTGTACTCTGTACAGTTCCAGAATTATAAGAAATACTGTTAAGTTTTCAAACTCAAATATTAAAGTCACATATTCCATTCAGTGTCTTTCACCGCCGTTTAACAGCCTATTCTGTGTACTCTGTACAGTTCCAGAATTATAAGAAATACTGTTAAGTTTTCAAACTCAAATATTAAAGTCACATATTCCATTCAGTGTCTTTCACCGCCGTTTAACAGCCTATTCTGTGTACTCTGTACAGTTCCAGAATTATAAGAAATACTGTTAAGTTTTCAAACTCAAATATTAAAGTCACATATTCCATTCAGTGTGTTTCAACGCCGTTTAACAGCCTATTCTGTGTACTCTGTACAGTTCCAGAATTATAAGAAATACTGTTAATTTTTCAAACTCAAATATTAAAGTCACATATTCCATTCAGTGTCTTTCACCGCCGTTTAACAGCCTATTCTGTGTACTCTGTACAGTTCCAGAATTATAAGAAATACTGTTAAGTTTTCAAACTCAAATATTAAAGTCACATATTCCATTCAGTGTGTTTCAACGCCGTTTAACAGCCTATTCTGTGTACTCTGTACAGTTCCAGAATTATAAGAAATACTGTTAAGTTTTCAAACTCAAATATTAAAGTCACATATTCCATTCAGTGTCTTTCACCGCCGTTTAACAGCCTATTCTGTGTACTCTGTACAGTTCCAGAATTATAAGAAATACTGTTAAGTTTTCAAACTCAAATATTAAAGTCACATATTCCATTCAGTGTCTTTCACCGCCGTTTAACAGCCTATTCTGTGTACTCTGTACAGTTCCAGAATTATAAGAAATACTGTTAAGTTTTCAAACTCAAATATTAAAGTCACATATTCCATTCAGTGTGTTTCAACGCCGTTTAACAGCCTATTCTGTGTACTCTGCAGAGTTGCAGAATAGTAAGAAATACTGTTAATTTTTCAAACTCAAATATTAAAGTCACATATTCCATTCAGTGTCTTTCACCGCCGTTTAACAGCCTATTCTGTGTACTCTGTACAGTTCCAGAATTATAAGAAATACTGTTAAGTTTTCAAACTCAAATATTAAAGTCACATATTCCATTCAGTGTGTTTCAACGCCGTTTAACAGCCTATTCTGTGTACTCTGTACAGTTCCAGAATTATAAGAAATACTGTTAAGTTTTCAAACTCAAATATTAAAGTCACATATTCCATTCAGTGTGTTTCAACGCCGTTTAACAGCCTATTCTGTGTACTCTGCAGAGTTGCAGAATAGTAAGAAATACTGTTAAGTTTTCAAACTCAAATATTAAAGTCACATATTCCATTCAGTGTGTGTCACCGCAGTTTAGCAGCCTATTCTGTGTACTCTGCAGAGTTGCAGAATAGTAAGAAATACTGTTAATTTTTCAAACTCAAATATTAAAGTCACTTATTCCATTCAGTGTGTGTCACCGCAGTTTAGCAGCCTATTCTGTGTACTCTGCAGAGTTGCAGAATAGTAAGAAATACTGTTAAGTTTTCAAACTCATATATATTAAAGTCATATATATCGTGTAAGATGAAGAAGGCGGGTAAAAAGGGACGGGGAAGTGGACGTGATCCTGAAAGTTCAGGGCGCGGGTCAGGACGCGGAGAAACTGTGCCTGGTGCCAGAGCACAAGAAAGAAAGACATCCACCATACCTAGCTTCATGTCTGATTTCACAGGGCGTCGCAGGACATCACTCTCGAGGTCCGACCAGTGCGAACAGGTGGTCGGTTGGATGACAGCTGATACTGCTTCCAGTCGGTTAAGCACCACCCTGTCTTCCACCAAGTCCACTCTCAGTAGCCAAGAGTCTGGTCAACATAATCCTCACTCTGATCATCCTTCCTCCCACCATACACGGTCTGGTCAAAGAAGTGATCCCACACTGGGATATAGTGATGAGCTCGTCTCATCACCAATCCTTCATTTGACCCTCTCTCCAAGCACGCTTGCAGAGGAACATGACATCTTGTGCCCTGATTCACAACCTCTAGAGGCTACCCAATCACAAGAAGATGACAGATGTGAACGGCATTTAAGGTCAAAGGAAGTAGTGGATGATGATGATGATGATGATGAGACACAGTTGCCATTAAATCAACCACTATTTCCGTCTCAAGACCTTGTTGAGGAGAATGTTATACAGTTGTCAATGACTGAGTATGTGGTGGGATCAAGACTTGAGGAGGATGATCAGAGTGAGGAAGTGGAGGAGGACTTGGTGGACGATGAGGTGACTGACCCCACCTGGGAAGGTGTAGAGCCGAGCGATGACAGCAGTCCTGAGGGTGAGCCATCTGCAGCACCGCAACAGGCTGGAAGAGGCAGTGGTGTGGCTACAGAAAGAAGGCGGACCGCACCAAACCGGCCCGCAAATGTTCCACGGAGCACCCCCTTGCGTAAATCTACCTTGCCAAAGGGTAGGTGTTCCGCGGTATGGCGTTTTTTTAAGGAAAGTGCGGACGACAAAAGAATTGTAGTTTGCAACCTGTGCCACACCAGAATGAGCCGAGGCATGAACACTAGAAACCTCACCACCACCAGCATGATCCGACACATGGCATCCAAGCACCGTAGTAAGTGGGAGGAACGCCTGGATCGCCCACCTGTGTCTGCAGGCCACACCACTGCCTCCTCTTCCCCTGTTTTCGGTGCCGGCCAATCGCCTGTCGAAGGCGCAGGCCCGCATACCTCCCGCCCTGCACCTGTACCATCTGAAGCACCATCAGCGACCACATCCACTTCCCTGTCCCAGCACAGCGTCCAAATGTCGTTACCCCAGGCATTTGAGCGCAAGAGAAAGTACCCAGCCACCCACCCACAGGCCATAGCACTAACCTCACACCTTTCAAAATTACTGGCCATCGAAATGCTGCCATTTAGGCTTGTGGACACTGAGTCCTTCCGCAGCCTGATGGCAGCAGCTGTCCCTCGGTACGCGGTCCCCAGCCGCCACTACTTTTCCCGGTGTGCCATCCCCGCATTACACCACCATGTGTCCCGTAACATCACCCGTGCCCTGACCAACGCAGTTACTGGGAAGGTCCACTTAACGACTGACACATGGACAAGTGCTTGTGGCCAGGGACGCTACATTTCCCTTACGGCACACTGGGTGAATGTCGTGGAGGCTGGGAGCGACTCGGACCCTGGGATGGCACGGGTGCTACCCACGCCGAGGATTGCGGGCCCTACCTCCATCAGGGTTTCCACCAGCACCTACGTTATTGGCTCCTCCTCCTCCGTTTCCACCTCCGAATTCTCTACACACACCGCCACTCCCCCATCAGCCAGTAGCTGGAAGCAGTGTAGCACTGCAGTGGGGAAGCGTCAACAGGCCGTGCTGAAGCTGATCTGCCTTGGGGACAAACAGCACACGGCCTCAGAGCTGTTGCAGGGGATTAGTCACCAGACCGAGCAGTGGCTCTCGCCACTCAACCTGCAAGCAGGCATGGTTGTGTGTGATAATGGGCGTAACTTGGTGGCGGCTTTGGAGCTCGGCAAGCTCACACACGTACCATGCCTAGCGCATGTATTTAATTTAGTGGTGCAGCGATTTCTAAAAACCTACCCCAATGTGCATGATCTCTTGACCAAGGTGCGCCGCGTGTGTGCACATTTCCGTAAGTCATCAACAGCTTCGGCCGGCCTGTTGAAGCTGCAGCAGCGCTTACAATTGCCAGCTCACCGGCTGCTGTGTGACGTGAGCACGCGCTGGAACTCCACCTTCCACATGTTGGCCCGGCTTTGTGAGCAGCAGAGGGCAGTAGTGGAGTACCAGCTGTTACACGGTCGTCGCCTCTCCGTTCAACTTCCTGTAATCAGAAGTGAGGAGTGGGAATGGATGTCAGACCTCTGCGAGGTTTTACGCAATTTTGAGGAATCGACACAGATGGTGAGCGGCGATAACGCTATTATCAGTGTAACCATCCCACTTCTGTGTCTACTGAAACGCTCGCTGCTCACAATTAAAACCGACGCTTTGCATGTGGAAGAGGTGGAAATGGGGGAGGAAGAGCTTACACAAGGTGATAGCCAGAGCACCCTCACTTCGTCTTCTCAGCGACAATTGGAGGAGGCGGAGGAGGAGGAGGAGGAGGAGGAGGAGGAAGACACGGTTGCCTCCGCTACAGAGGGTAGCCATGGAACTTTAGTTCCATCTCTTCAGCGTGGGTGGGCAGAAGAGGAGGAAGAGGATGAGGATATTGAGAGTCAGCCTCCTGGTGAGGACAGCGAAATCTTGACTGTTGGTACTCTGGCACACATGGCTGACTTTATGTTAGGCTGCCTTTCCCGTGACCCACGCGTTGTACGCATTTTAGACAACACGGATTACTGGGTGTTCACCCTTCTGGACCCCCGCTACAAAGAGAATTTCTCATCTCTCATTCCTCCGGTGGAGAGGACAAGCAAAATGGTGCAATACCAGAAGGTTCTTGTTGAAAAATTGCTCCAAAATTTTCCATCTGACAACGCTGGCGGCAGAGTACGTGCTACCTTGGCCAACCGAGAAGGGGAGAAAAGGGGAGCACACAGCAGTTCCGACAAAGGCAGGGCAACACTCTCCAAGGCGTGGGACACCTTCATGACACCCCGGCAGCACCCTCACCCTGATGCGCAGCCTAGTGTCACAAGGAGGGAAAAGTTTTGGAAGATGGTGAAGGAGTACGTAGCAGACCGTGTCAGCGTCCTCAATGATCCCTCTGTGCCTTACAACTACTGGGTGTCCAAGCTGGACACGTGGTATGAACTGGCACTCTACGCCTTGGAGGTGCTGGCCTGCCCTGCCGCCAGCGTTCTGTCTGAGCGGGTATTTAGTGCTGCTGGTGGCATCATAACAGATAAGCGTATCCGCCTTTCCACCGACAATGCTGATAGGTTGACACTTATAAAAATGAACAAGGCCTGGATTTCCCCTGACTTCTCCACTCCACTGGAGGAAAGCCCCGGGGGAACATAAACTCACTTTATATATGTTATTTACAATGATGGGAATACTCTGTATTCCCATTCACCCCTTCCACCCAAAAAACGGGTATATGGTTGACTCTTAATCTTCTCATCCTCCTCCTCCTCTTCCATATGCCCTGGGATATAATTTTTATATAGGGCCAGCTCACCAGCGTGCCCTGGGATATAATTTTTATATAGGGCCAGCTCACCAGCGGGCCCTGTGATATAATTTTTATATAGGGCCAGCTCACCAGCGGGCCCTGTTTGCCAATTTTTATATAGGTCAGCTCACCAGCGGGCCTTCTCATATAATGTTTTATTGGGTCAGCTCTCTAGCGGGCCCTCTCATATAATGTTTTATAGCGTCAGCTCACTAGCGGGCCTTCGCATATAATGTTTAGGATGGTCAGCTCTGCAGCAGACCCTCACCCATAATGTTTTAGATGGTCAGCTCAGCGCACGTTTCCCTCTTAATCATGGCCTCAGTTCTGAAAATCAAGGAAATTTTTGGGAGAATTTGCCTCTGCGCACGTTTCCCTCTTAATCATGGCCTCAGTTCTGAAAATCAAGGAAATTTTTGGGAGAATTTGCCTCTGCGCACGTTTCCCTCTTAATCATGGCCTCAGTTCTGAAAATCAAGGAAATTTTTGGGATAATTTGCCTCTGCGCACGTTTCCCTCTTAATCATGGCCTCAGTTCTGAAAATCAAGGAAATTTTTGGGAGAATTTGCAGATGATATACAAGTAAATATACAGCAAATATTGTTTGGTAACAATTTTTCGCCTAAAGTCGTTTTTATTTTCCTTTTTGTGTGTTTTATGGTCAGTCTGTAAAAATGGCGTACTACGGGCGAAAGATCGTTCCCAGCAGCGATGTTGGAGTCCAAGGTGCATCCAGACATCCTCCCTATGCTGTCCCTGAACCATTTCTGTAGTGTTTCCATCTTTTTCTGCCCTTTTCCTATGGACCAGGCACCCTCCCCTCATCAGAGCAGGGGGTGCCTGGTGTAATGCTCGAGTCCTCCCATTGACTTCAATGGGGCTCGGATGCTCGGCCGAGCACTCGAGCCTCAGGGGGTGCTCGGTCAGAGCACCCGAACATCCGAGCATTGGGGTGCTCGCTCATCACTAGTAACTGCTCCAGTATGATAAACTCTCTAGTTCTTGTGTTACACTATGGAACCTACGCACAAACATTACTTAATGTAAGTGTAGTCAATTATTGGGCCGCCAGCTGTTGGGGACTACAACTTCATCATCCCCAACCAGCCTTTGGATGATCAATAATTGACTAACCCTGTCTTAATGCATAGGCTCCATTGAATAACCTAGGAATTGGAGAGTTTTTCACAGTGGAGACATTTTCTCATGTTTATCACACCTTAGTGCATAACCCCCTGTAGCAGTATCCCTGGGTTCTCAAGAGCTACCAACAGTGGGTCTTTTCAGGACGAGCACAGGTAGACTAATCAAAGTGACTGAGTCACTAATTAGTAAACCTGTGCTCCATCTGGTACATCCTGAAATCATGCTGTTGGTAGCTCTTAAGGACCAAGGCTGGTCACCCCTGCCCCAGAGTCTGGCCTTTGAGCTTGTTCATATAAAGAGGAAGGTATCTGGCCTGTTGTTAGCAAGTGGCTTATTTAGTAAATATTAATGTTATTCTTACCCTTGTAGTAGAACAGTGTTTCTCATTGTTAGATGGTACACAAAAAGGTCAGCTATTCAAGACATCCCTCATTAATTACAGGGGAATAATCAGTTTCTCAGTCATTCTGAAGGAATTGCTTGGGCATAATTAGAAATACCCAGCAACCTGATCTGTTGCTGTGCCCTAAGGACCGGAATTGAGAATGAATGCACTAGAGTATAACATTTATACATTAAATTAACAGATTGTATTAAATTAAGAAGCCTTCATCAGGAGAAGGCTGACGTACAAAAACCCATGATGGAGCACCAAAAAACCTCCACAAGGAATAATGTCCACCTCTAATTTTGGAGAACCAATCCACGCAGAATTGTTTCAGAGGCCACTGGAATATTCTGCTCAGATTAAAGTTTAATATTAGGAGATTAGTGTAAAATCTCGTGTACACGGGCCAAGGTCTGGTGACAGGGACGTGCACAGACATTTTAGGGGCAGGGGCTCAAATGAAAAAAAGGACACCTCATAATTATTTATTTATTTTGTTAAAAGGGCATGAGGGCACTTTGGACAAAAAGGGCGGGTGCTCAAGCCTCCCTTGGTGTCTATGTGTGCACGTGCCAGTCTGGTGAGGTAAAGAAGACGGTCCTGCTATGCGTACTGCCGTCGCTAGCTCGCGATGCAGTCATGCTCAGTAGAGACTGCCCGAACGCACAGAATGCTCACAGCATTTTGTACATTTGGGCAGTCTCTATTGAGCCTGGCTGCATCAAACATTCTGGCCTTTTATATTATAGGATGTCTGTTTTCTTTTAACAAGAACCAGATTATAGGTCTAAAACTTACATATTTAATGTAAACACATGCAGTTCTATTGCAGCAGATTTGTTAAATCTACACTTTAGCATTGGCAAACTGTATAAGGAACTCGATTGCAATGGATAGCAGAGTCCATTCTCCAAACCTCAACAATATTCTGTATGGTTAACTTCCTTTAATGAAAGGTAATTGGAATTTAGGATTAGATTTGATTACAGAATCAGAATTGAAGATTATTCATGTAGAAAGGTTACAAAACTCAAGTAATCAGATGCTTATGATCATAGTGCTGCCTTGGATAGACAAGCTTTTAATTAATAAACCTGCAAGACCAAAACAAGCTAAGAATGCTAAATGACTACAGTCTGGTAATTTAAATGATTAATAACATTTTTAATATGAAATAACACGTATTTTAGGGTTTTTCATGCTGAGTAAAATAAGGGTACACCCACTGATGGCTGTTGTATTAGTGAAATGTTATTACATGTCAAACAGTGCAGATGATGTAGCCATTACTATCATATTTTATAGAGAAATGTAGCTATTGTCTCACCTCTCCCATAGAATGCAGCAGAATAATTGTCTTGATACCAGTGGAACTGCCTGAACACCAGGTGGCACTGTTGCATATATGTGTTTTTTAAAGAGATAGTAATACTTAAAGGGATAGTAATACTTCATTTTAACTTTATTTTATTTTGTAGGCATTAAAAAAACATGAAGAATGATATAAGTCTTATCTCTCAATCCTTTATGGTTTAAGAGATATTCACAAGCAAAGTATCCCCCCCCGTTCAACCAGATCAGAAGGGAGATGCCCAGGTAGACTGCAGAGAGGGACAATCTTCAATTAAGATAATGGAAAAAGCTGAAAAACTTGTCAAGGGGGGAAGGGCTTTCATTGTTTTCATACAAAGAAAATTGTCCCCTTCTGTTATCTGTACTGTCATACAACCAGACTCACATCTGAGAAGAGATGGCTTACACTAGGTAAAAGGGGCGGGAGGGGAACTTTGCTTGTGAATATCTCATAAACCATAAAGGTTTGAGAGATAAGACTTATATCATTCTTCATGTTTTTTTAATGCCTACAAAATAAAATAAAGTTAAAACGAAGTATTACTATCCCTTTAATAATTACTAATCCCTGTATTGAAGTCACATTAAAAAGAAATGTATTGCCCCCAGTGTCATCTCTCAAACTTTTATGGTTTGAGAGATAATTGCTCCTAAAGTTCCCCTCTCCCTCTCCCTTCCCTGAAGTCAGCGTTCTAGCTGACTGGAGGGAAATCTGTCGTAAGACCATCAGGCGGCTCTGCAGCACAGCCAAGATCGCATTAATAAAAAATAAATCTTTCATTGAAATGGTCTTCTACATGTGCTTCGTTTGCAAGCACACATAGAAGACCGTTATATTGAAATATTTTTTTTTTTTATTAACGCGATCTTGGCTCTGCTGCAGAGCCGCCTGATGATCGTAAGACCGGATTTCCCTTCAGTCAGCTACAACGCTGACTTCGGGGAAGGGGGACGGAGGGGGAACTTTAGGAGAGATTATCTCTCAAACCATAAAGGTTTGAGAGATGACACTGGGGACAATACATTTCTTTTTAATATGACTTTAATATAGGGATTAGTAATTATTAAGTATTACTATCCCTTTAAATGTTTACTGCTCCTTCAATGTAACACAAACATTATAACACTAAAGAATAAGGGTTTCAGACTTAGCACTGCTCAGAATTACAATTAGACAAAATTGATGTTGGTCAGCTATGGAATGGTGGGCACCCTGAGAATGTACCCTGTCTCTTTTCAGTGACCGCCTTTGTCTTCAATACGTATTCCATTCTTGAAAATATTAATATCCTCTGTAATTTGCACATATTAAAGTTGGCCTTTGGAGGGATGGTTCCATGGAGCATAGCTAAAACAATAGATTCAGTGTTATCAGATAGCACCATGTGCATCACTGGCAAGACTTGAGGAAAGGCATTTAACACTTGGGCAGATGCTGGGGGATAGATAACCTATGTGAGTTGAATATGTGTTCCTTACCCCCATAGAACAGGATAGGCAAAATATATATTGAAAATGGTAGCTGCAACATCATATCCTGCAGGGTATAGCAAGGAAAGTCTAAGAGGGAAACTGAGGAGAAAGGAAAAGAGAGATAAGGTAGGGGAAGTGCCTCCCTACAATGGAGAGAGGACTGAGGCCAGTCTGGATTTTGACTGGACTGTGGGCTTGCTTCAGTAGCACGTATACTAAAATTGGAATGATACAAATAAGATTAGCATGGCTCCCTGTACAATGAGAGAACCTGAGACCTGTGTGTGCCCTCAACAGAAGAGCTAGGGTGAGTGGCACTGAAGTGGCTGGATCCCTCTTGCAGCTATATGCTGTAAGACAAGCTGTGGCAGATGCAGCCACAGGAAGTGTGCTGATGTTCTCATGACAAGGTTGGGAACAATAAAGCTAATCTGCAGTGTCTACAGCCCAAGAATAAAAAATGGCCTAAGGTTTAGTAATGAGCTCAGAGGCCATCATAAAGGGCCAAGCCATGCCTTCTTCTTCCTCTTCATTGGGGGAGGTGGGGGGAACCTGGTGGGACAAAGGATGGCTTCTCTCACCCTCCCTTGTGGAGGGAAAGAAGGGGGCAGGTTAGGAAGTAGGTGAGGGAAAGGGGAGGGGATTTATGGAATAAAAGGTGGCACTAGGTACAGGAGTTAGGATCTTACTGTTTGCATACTTTTTGCATGCTGTTTGACTACCTGTATTATGCCACCTACCAACAAGACTTTGTATCCAGAAAACCAAGGAAGAACGTCCAGCATTCCATGGGTTTGGTAAACTGTATCACTTTATTTAGCTACCTATGAATTGCTATTTTAAAACAAATGTGTAGTGGGGGACCCCTTAACTAGGTCAAACCCAATTAATAAAGCTGTGACCTCTTTATTTCCCACCTACATGGTTGTCCATGTTGTTATTTCTTTGTGCTGTGTCATTTATTTCTGGGGAAGGAAGTAGGAGAAGAAGAGTATGGGCATTGGTACCTTAGAAAAATATACTGTGAATGATCTCTTGGGAAGCCTTGTCCAAACCCACTACCAGGACACAAGGCACAAAGAAGATTCATGCAAACTATTACTTGGTGAATGTGAAGTGGGCTTTGTGCACCACTCTTGCCTCTAAAAGCTAAAATGGACTGTGAGTATTAAGAGGACCCCTGCCAATCTGTATAATTTAGCATACCAAGAAGAGAATAATATGTGTATAGGTTTTATATTTTACTTTTGTTTATTTGCCTATAGTTGTTGTCCTATGTTTGTGTGCCATAATTCCTCCTATACATGCAATTTATTATCTTTTGTCCGTCTAGAAAATTGTGTCCCTGATGCTTAACCCTTGGTCTACTAATTAGTAACACTGCCCACTACAGCTGTTATGTCTCCCCCCTTTTCCTGAGCTAATACCAGTTCTCTTGCAGTGAGTGGACCCAAGCGTGCTCTGAGCTGGTAGTCTGTAAAGACTAACCAGACTGGGAATGTCACTTCCGGTCAGAGTCTGCACATTCATAGAAGATCCTGAAAGGACCCAAAAATTACCAGGATATCAGTATGGAGGCTGTCAATTGGAAAACTATACAAAAAGGTACAGGGAGAAAGGGAGACAGAAAGTTGTACTGGGCCGCTCACTGGATTGGACCCTCCAGAAATCCAGTGGGCATCCCAAATATAGGGTGACCTTTTGTATAAGTCAGGGTTGTTTTTTCATGCTAGAATGCATGAACAAAAGATTGCCTTATATTTGAGCAAATACGGTATTATTTAACCCATTGAATGCTTGATCATTCTCCAACACATTGCAAAGCTATGCATTGGTAATCTCTATAGCATCCAAGGATTTAAAGGGATAGTAATACTTCATTTTATCTTTATTTTATTTTGTAGGCATTAAAAAAACAAGAAGAATGATATAAGTCTTATCTAACCTTTATAGTTTGAGAGATATTCACATGGCAAAGTTTCCCTTCACTGACCAAAACAGTCAAGTCTGCCATCTAGCTGTCAGATTTGGAATCTGGTCCGCGGACCATCCATGGCTCTACAGCAGAGACTAGATCGCGAGATATAAGAAGAACTACTTCATTCGAATTAAATTTAAGAGAGACAGAAAAAGAGCATGTAACTTAAAGGAGGTTATTACCCTTGGTAACTTGGTGGTTTTTTATCAATTACCTATCGGTATTATTGTTATCATTGAGAGTGTTAGAAAGCTCTGTTTATATTTTTTACATGTTCATTATATGAGTATCTATAAGGCAAGTGATTGGTATATATATGTACCCGGCTATATTTATTTTATCAGCATAAGCCCCTATTTATTGGTATCTATTATCTTCCTTTATCATTCTTATGACTGTATTGAAAGTAGTTTCAGGTATCCGTTCTCTCCCTTTATTATTATTACTTCCATTATCGCATGGAAAGCAGCTTTAGTGGAATAATTTATTATCGTCAGATACATTGAGATCTAGCGTTCTGTCTGTGTCTGAAAAAATATATGAATTATAAGAAATGAGGTATTAGGTATATTGGAACATAATGTGTTCTATCGGGTGGATTCTCTTCAAAAACAATATGTTATTAATATTCTTATTTGTGTTTGTAAAATCCAATACCTTTATAAAATGTTAATATGTATTGTGATCGGATCCGTTTCATTGATAAATTTGAGATTTGTTTATTTATACTTCTTCACATAGTACCTATCATTACAAAGTATCTATTATGCATTGCATCATTGTATCAATACACGAGACTGGTTTGCCAGTCTTAGCTTTAATGACAGATAAGTTATCCAATGAAAGGAGGTTTTTCTTCTTGCGATGGGTCACGATTAGACTTTAAAAACCGACAAGAGATTCCGGCTTTTAACCCTATGAGAAAGCCAAATGTGGCGAAACGTACGTTGGGTTCAAGGAGGCAGACTCATGTGCTTTGTGTTTTCCCAGTGATTTCTGGTTCAGAGGGGTGTAGATCAGGGCTCAAAATTTCCACTCGCCACTAGCCAATGGTGAGTGAAAATTCAGCCCTGGCGAGTAGAAATTCAGCCCTGGTGGGTATGTTATGGTTTGAAGTGGCGAGTAACTTTTCAGGTCTGGATAGTAGCAAAGGACTTCAAATTATAAGGCCTGGTGTAGATGTTAGGTTTAGCTATCCGCTGGTCATTAGGAACACATGCAGCAAGGTGCCTATTACCAAATTATTTTTGCAGGCTATACCTTGGCTGCTTCAACCTTTTTGTGTGATCACCTTTTGAGATTGGCCTTTAGGAAGCAGGATTTAGTTTAGAATCTCCTTGATATTGCAAAGTGTATTAGCTTTATACTAAAATTGCTACTATCAGTAGATGTAGTATTTGAAATAGTGAGTTAAATTTGACTCTTTATATGCCACCACGTAAAACGATAGCTACCTAGTTGTTCAATTATTAATTTAGGTTTCCCAGTGGAATTCTGTTATATTAAGTAGCAGCATATATAATTTTGAACAGAATATTATATCTATGATTATAGATTTAAGTGACATATAAAAATAACTCTGTGAAGATTAGTGGACGTTTGATTCAGATATATAGCGTGCATATATTTCCAGCTTGTATATATTTAATTGCTGGATACACTTGTAATCTATGCACGTGGAATATCTGTACTCACTTTGTGAGAAATGCTGTGAACAATACTAATTACCACGCTATTGCTACACTCCAGTATATACTCATTAAATCCAGCAATCACAGGGTTTACTTTTAAATTCGCCTTTGTGTTTTTATATGGATGTAATAAAAGTTATATTTTAATTTTTGTGTTTATAGTACCGTGTACCTATCTGATAGATACATCACCACACATATAAGCTATGTATCTCATTTAGGAAGGTGGGATTGGTGCTTGTTACAGGCTCTTTTTCTGTCTCTCTTAAATTTAATTATATTGATCAGCCTGAGCACTTTCCCTATAGAAGAACATCACTTCTCATACAAAAAACTGGCAGTGCACCATATTCTTTTGTATATACTTCATTTGAATAGTCTACAAAGTGTGCCTGGTTTGCAAGCACGCTTTTTAGACCCTTCCAATGAAATAGTTATTTTTATATCTTGCGATCTCGACTCTGCTGAAGAGCCAGCAGTTGATCTGCAGACCGGATTCCAAATCTGACAGCTAGATGGCAGACTTGACCGTTTTGGTCAGTGAAGGGGAAACTTTGCTCTTGAATATCTCTCAAACCATAAAGGTTTGTGAGATAAGACTTATATTGTTCTTCATGTTTTTTTAATGCCTACAAAATAAAACACTGATTTCTCTTTATAACTCCCTTACCACTAGACTGTAGCAATGTCACAGACCATTGTTTATGGCTAGGCATGACAATCCAAAATACGTAAGACCTGAAAGTGTCCGTAAATCTATGCTTTTTACTCTTTGAACCACAGTGCTCTTTCCATGAGCATTCTTTTTTCCGTGTGACGGTTGCTGCAAAGGGGGACAGGGACATTTCTTTTCATCAGCACCTTGCTCAGTGGTCTAGGTGAGTACACGATGTTTAACTGTCAAAGTTCCTAGCAGATAATATTACTTTTTATACTTTTATATAAAAGATGATTTTAAAGAAATTATGTTAAAAGGGAACGTGTTTCAACTTAATGTCAAAATGAATCATACATTCAAAAGGAATTACTGTATTCACTTCAGTTTTCATTGTGCAGACACAAGACATGGCCTGTCAGGATCTGAACGGATGAGAGACACAGCCAAGAAAAGTAAGAGGCAAATTCAAACATGCCACTCATGGGACAGAGCTATCCAAGTTCAGTACTCATGGGCCAGGATTTAAAGGGATAGTAATACTTCATTTTAACTTTATTTTATTTTGTAGGCATTTAAAAAACATGAAGAATGATATAAGTCTTATCTCTCAAACCTTTATGGTTTATGAGATATTCACAAGCAAAGTTCCCCTCCCCGCCCCTTTTACCTAGTGTAAGCCATCTCTTCTCAGATGTGAGTCTGGTTGTATGACAGTACAGATAACAGAAGGGGACAATTTCCTTTGTATGAAAACAATGAAAGCCCTTCCCCCCTTGACAAGTTTTTCAGCTTTTTCCATTATCTTAATTGAAGATTGTCCCTCTCTGCAGTCTACCTGGGCACCTCCCTTCTGATCTGGTTGAACAGGGGGGGGGGATACTTTGTTTGTGAATATCTCTTAAACCATAAAGGTTTCAGAGATAAGACTTATATCATTCTTCATGTTTTTTAATGCCTACAAAATAAAATAAAGTTAAAATGAAGTATTACTATCCCTTTAAGGATTTCCCTGGTTAAGCATAATAAATGACACTGATTAACTCACTTGTGCTAAATCCTGGCCTGTAGGTGACCCTTGAGCAATGAATTGGATAGCCCAGGTCTAAAGCACTGAAGTAGGCACAGTGAGGGAAGGGCAGAGAGATCAACGGAGAGATCAAGGATGGTGGGAGGGATGAGAAAGAGAGAGATGGAATTGTGGGTCATATTATACACAAGAACTTAAGGCTTCACCTTAAAATCTGGGTATAAGTAACACGTGCATATTATACATAGGTGCACTTTATAACCAACATTTTATATATATCATCTGTGTTTTCAAACCATGTTTCTTTCTACCATTTTCTGACAAAATAGTGCTAAAGTGTCACTTTTCAAAAGTGGCTTTATGCTTTTGGACACTGCCTAAAACACATGATGGGAAAATGTATTCTACCTTTAACTCAGAATTTCTAAATAGTCATTTTTAAACACAGGGACTTAACCCCTTAACGTCCAGTGCCATGCCAGGACCGTTGCGGCTGTCCAGCACTTAAGGTCCTGGCCCGTCATTGAATTCAGGGCTCCCCGCGAGGCTGACACCGCTCGGGAAGCCCTGAATCGGATCGTTAAGGGATTAAGCATACTAGAGGTGTACTGTGACATCATCAATAATGTCACAAAGAGTATTTTTTTTAACAACGGGGGGTATTCATTAAGCGGTGATTAAGCAGAGATGACGTCTCCAGTTTATCTCTTCTCCAATTACTATTATTCTATGAAGCCGATGCACTAAGATTTCTTCAACTTTGAAGATATTAGTGCATAGGTTGTATAGAATAACATAGGAACTAGTGAAGTCATCTCCACTTTATCTCCGCTTAGTGAACATCCCCCCTGGTCCCAATCCTATAGTATCATTAGACCTCAGTGAGGCATAACTAGAAATTTAAAGTGGAACAATTCTTGGGCAGGCCACCTGAACTGTAGGAAACAAATGAAAGTTCCTGCTGATTTTAAATTAGGCTTTTAATGCTTGAATGCTAGCGCAGTCTCTAAAGCATTGCTTCGAATCATTCAGTTCTTCTAATAGGTAATAAGAATGTTATGTAAACATTATTTGCTCAATCTAGATCTGCTTTTCTATGCATTATAGATCATTTTGGAACTAAGTGGCTAATCGTTTGAGTGCCAGAGAGGTATCCAACACACTGCAACCTCTCTGGTACCCACAGGGTTAAGCCACAGTTTCCATTATGCGTAACTGTTCCTAGATCAATCAAATAGTTGAGTTCAGAGAAACCTGAGGACAGCTAGCAGATGATCAAAAGAAGAGAAATCACTTCAGACAAAGTACTCCTGTGTTCTTTCCTGGGCTGGACAAGGTAGGGACTTAGAGAGGGCTTGGATCAATATTTTACATCTCCGGCTTGTGTGTGCATTTGATATGTTATTGATGGAATAGCAAAAGGCTCTGTAATGTTTATAGATATTGTAGTTACAATGTAACTCTCAATCATGTCACCTCAACCCCTTATTAGCTCTCTATCTATAAAGGTATCTCGCACAGTACCTACAATTTCCTTTAAAGTGACCCTGCCACCTTAACATAAGATTAGTTAAATTTAAAGATATGTAAAGACTGCCTATATGTTATGCCACCCATTTTAGAGTAATTAACCTTTATTCATTGGTGGCAGAGTGTGGTAATAACAACACAAAGTTTTGCCTTGAATATAACATTTTCCTCCTCAGGGAAAATTTCTGTTGAAAGGGAGCTGTATTTCTCCTTTTTTCAGCAGAAGTTCCCTCAAGGAAATAGTTAACAAACTTTCATGCTCTTGTGCTGGATTCTGACATTCTCACGAAGACAACATACATTCTTTTAATCACCGATACATCCATGCAAACACTGTCACACATGCACACCAGACTGGCAAAGAAGAAGACAGCATACGAGCCCTACCTGTAGGAAGACCTGTGGGAGATGGAACTTCCTGTTTTTCATGAATTGATTCCTGCTGTGGAAAATTCCCTTCAAATTAGCACATTGTACAGGAAATTAGCATAATGTCCCATACTGCCACAAAAGCAGGTTAATTTATCAGAAACTATCCTATATAATAACTTGCTAAAACATGTGTAACATGTGTAACATGTGTGCAGTCATGCGCAGTAGAGACTGCCAGTGACGAGGCTGATACAGTGCAGGACGCTCCGAAGGAGCATCCCGCTCTGAATCAGCTGTGGCGTGGGCAGTCTCTACTGAGCATGACTGCACCACGACTGGCTGGTAGTGGCACTGTGACCCGTGTAATGGGCTCTTCAACTAGCATAAATATAAAGTATAATGTATAGGCATAATTTAATTGTCTGTAAAACAAACTAAGCTTGTCTTAAAATGGCAGTAAACCCAAATTACGAAAACATATACATGTGTGTTGTGGATAGATCTCTGGCACTCAAAGGGTTAATCACTTAGTTCCAAAAAGATCTACAATGCATAGAAAAGCAGTCCTAGATTGAGCAAATAATGTTTATGTAGCATTCTTATTATCAGAAGAATTGTTCCACTTTATCCTTTTCAGTGCCAGGGGGTATACAACACATTGCTTTGCAATGCATTGCTTACCCCTTTGGCACTCCAGGGTTAAATTTATGAATGAATTAATTAATATGTTTATTTATATAGCACCACAAGCGTACGCAGCGCTTTACCATTTAAGGCTTTAGACAATACAGGGTTACAACTACTTTGTAGAGTGAAACATTGGGTTCAAGGTCCCTGCCCAAAAGCTTACAATCTAAAGTGGTAATGGGAGACATACAGAGTACATAATAACACAGACAACAAAAAGTTTTGCCTTGAATATAACATTTTCCGGTGTCCGCATACATTTTTTTTTGGGGGGGGGTGGGCAAAGCCATAATGTGATCCCTCAGGCCAGACGTCCATGTTTCTATGGAAAGGTCAAGTGTGCGTGTGTGTGTGTGTGTGTGGGGAGGCAAGTGCCAATCATTGCCTCCCTCACCAAACACCCATGTTTATAAAAATGCCTCCTTGAGGTCTAATGATAATATAGAAATAGGACCTAATGAGTAAAACAAGGGTACTTGCAATACTGAGAGATGCATCTTTTAAAAGTAATTTTTATGGAAAACTTTAGTCAAATGCTTTGAGCACAAGAAGGGTTTGCATACACCTAGCTCTTAACCCCTTAACAACCATGGGTTGTTTGCCCAGGACTGTCATGGGTTAAATGATAGCAGCGTGCATTCATGCACGCTGCTATCATTAATTCCAGGCTGAGACTGAGCGATCCAGTACCGGAGCAGTCAATCTCAGCCACTTTCACTTGTGCCGGGTCATGTGATCTCTGCAAGCAGCGATCACATGTACCGGCATTGTGAATGAAAGAGGCAGTACTGCCTCTGTGTCTCAACTCTGCCTGTCTGTCCCTTACGATCAAAGTAAGGGACAGAGAAGCAGAGAAGAGATACCTAGTAGTTAAAAAATGCAGCAGCTGGGGGTATTAACCCTTTCACTGCTGTGCTGGAGGCTGGCTGGATGCAGCTCAATTTTTGACCTGCTAAAATCAACTTTTGTTGTTTTTTTTGTTTGTTTTTTTTAAAAAGACAACACAATTTTTTTTTTTTCCAAAAAAAATTTTTATTTAAAAAAAAACATGTCCATTGCCAAAACTGGAAGTGTTATTGTTGTGGAGCTATGTAATACATTTATACACACCTCCAAATGTAATCAATAAAATAGTGAGAAAATAGAGTGGGGAAAAAGGGACATGGGGATTTTCACCCAGGGGGACAGTGCCTACTTAAAGCTGCCCATTTTGTAGGTATGACTGTCCAGTCATACCTTTCATGCAGTCTCCATAAAAATTTAACCCATTGTGCCCAAATGATCCCAAAAGGAAAAAAAAAGGTGTTTTTCTTACATTTTTTTAACCGTTTTCTTTAATTTTACTAAAATAAATGGTGGGCTATCCATCTAAGTGTGGTATCAAAAGAAAGCACTATTTGTGTGTATAAAAAACGGTATATAATTTTCATGGGTAGAATAAAATACTTAGAGGGAAAACACTGTCGAACAAAGACATAGTCAAAAAAGTCAGAATTGCTCCGGTCCTTAAGTGAAATCGACCTCAGATTTTCCCAGTCCTTAAGGGGTTGAAGGATTTAACCCTTAATATATCTGATTTGTAAATAGAAAATAGAGATAAGGAGCTCAACTGAAATAAAGTGGCTACTAGTCTATGTAACAGCAAGCTACAATCCCAATCGATCTTGTGTGAACAGACCTAAAATAGCTAAAACGAGAAAAAAAGTAGAAACCTATATAATATATATGTAAAATGAATAAGAAACATAGGCGTGCGCAGCCAATTGCATTAGGGTGTGCACCCAAAAGCACAAACACACAAACGTGCACACGTGTGTGTGTGTATATATATATATATCTATATATAATATGTGTGTGCTAAATAAATGATTAGGTGTAAGTTATCTTTCACACGCACACATATTAAACATTAACACACTCACTCAAGGCAGTGCTGCCAGTGCCTCCTGTCTGTGCTTCAGCTGCCTCTGTCTGCAGTCTGCGCACAGTAACTTGCGAAGTTGCGGGTGTCTGTCTCACAGCCGAGTCAGTGCCGCATTAATACATACCTCCCAACATTTCAAATGCCCAAAGAGGGACACTTGTGTTTTAGATGATGTTGCTGGGGGCGTGGCTGGTGGGCAGGGCATTGCCCAGAATTTTTAGGTTATTTCATGACAAATCTTTGTGTAACTGAAATGATTTAGAACAAGCCCAAGGATTTTATTTACATAATTTAAAAACATTATATATATATACTGAGTTTTACTGATGTGGAGCAATGAAATACACTTAAATACACCCCTCACAGTCTGATCTCCTAAACACAGGGACACCAAGGTGATACACTTATCTACACACCACACAGGCTGATCTCCTAAACACAGGGACACCAAGGTGATACACTTATCTACACACCACACAGGCTGATCTCCTAAACACAGGGACACCAAGGTGATACACTTATCTACACACCACACAGTCTGATCTCCTAAACACAGGGACACCAAGGTGATACACTTATCTACACACCACACAGTCTGATCTCCTAAACACAGGGACACCAAGGTGGGACAGAGGGATTTGAGTCTCAAAAAGGGACTCATGGGACATAGATCTGCTTTTGACCTACACCAAAACCCTTCTATTTTAACTGTCATTGATATGGCAGATGTGCCTATCCTTTAACTCTCTGAGTGCCAGAGAGGAATCCAATGCATTGCAACGCAATCCTGGCACCCAAAGGTTAAATGTCAGAGATAAACAATGTATGGTTAAATAGCCTCACATTTTACTAAATAATAAATGTGGTTGCACTATAATTATTCTAAGTTAAGTATGTTACATTGGAATCAATCCCCCTTTAACCCCTTGAATGCAATTCTAGCATCCAAGGGGTTAAGGGGAGATTGATTCCAATGCAACATACTTAACTTAGAATAATTATAGTGCAACTACATTTATTAATGAGTAAAATGTGAGGCTATTTAACCATACATTGCTTATCTCTGACAATTAACACTTTGGGTGCCAGAAATGCATTGCAATTCATTGGATTCCTCTCTGGCACTCAAAGGGTTAAAGGATAGGAGGGTTAAAAGAGACAACTCTTATTCAAAGCTTTCTCAAGTAACACAGCACAACCTTGTACAGGACTTCCTCCAGCAGGGCCGGACTGGGAATAAAAACCAGCCCTGGAAAAAATTGCTGATCAACCCCATAGCAGTGCGTCATTGTACCAGCCTGATAGCATAATGGCATTTTTTCTTGTTTATAAAAGGGGAAAACATGCATTTTAAAACACATCTGAATGCCATCACCAGAGCAATACAGAGTTATGTCACCACCAGAGTAATAAAGAGTTGTATGTATATATATATATATATATATATATATATATATATATATATATATATATATATATATATATACACACACACACACACCACCTCTTGACTCTCGATTCCCCACTTTTGCCTCTCCCACTCTTTATTCCCACTTTTTGCTTTGTTCTCCCCCTCTTGGCTCTTTAGCCCCCTCCTTTTGCCGTTTTCTCCCTTTTGATCCCCCTTTCTCCCTCTCCTTGACTCTTGAGCCCCCTTTTGTGCTTCTCCCCCTCCTGATACTCCCTCCTTTTGCCTCTTGGTCCCTCCTTTTGCCTCTTGATTGCCCCTCCTTTCACCTCATGATCCCCCCTCCATTTGCCTCTTTTTTCCCCACTCTTGACCCCCTTCTGCCTCTTTCACCCGGTCTTGATTCCTCCTCTTCTCAAGTTGCCTCTCTTTACCCCTCGATCTTCCTTTTGCCACTCTAGCCCTCTTGATCCTCCATTTTGCCTCTTTCCCCCATTGTCTTTTCATCCCCCCTTTCACCATTCTCCTCCTCTTGATCCCCCTCTTTGCCTCTTTCCCCCTCTTGCCTTAATCCAGCCTTGATTCTTGTCTTGATCCCCCTTTTGTCTCTGTCTCTCCCTCTTGCCTCTCTCTGCCCCCTTCCTGATCCCCCCCTTTTGTTTCTTTCTTCCCCTCTTGATCCCCCTCCTTTTGCCTTTTTCTCCTCTCCCCCATTTTCCTCTCTTGATCTCCCTTTTGCCTCTTTCTCCCCCTCATTAACTCTTGATCCCCCTTTTGCCTCTCTCTCTCTCTCTCCCCTTCTTGACTCTTGATCCCAACCTTTTGCCTCTTTCTCCCTCTTCTGATCCCCCCTCCTTTTGCCAATTTTTTTCCCTCTTTTTCTCTCTCTTGCCACCCTGCCTCTTTTACCCGCTATTGATCCCCCTTATCCCTTTCTCCCCCTCTTACCTCTGTGTAAACCCTCTTGATCCCCCTTTTGCCTTTCTTGCTGTCTTGATCCCCCCCTTGCCTGTGACTGTGTCTGGCGCCTGCTGACGTGGTTTCTGCTCCCAGCCTCCCACTCAGCTCTATCCGTCTCCGCAGACCACACAAATGCTTAAGGTAGGAGCGGCCGGCCTACCCGGTGTGCAGACGCAGTGCTTTTCCCACTGCTTCTGACGTCACTGGGTCTAGGCCCGGCCTGCCTCCACTCTCTAGATGCAGCCGGCGGTTGTTCAAATCTCGCTGCCGTCTGTTACCTTGCGGCCGCTGATGATTGGCTTTACAAACTTGGCACATTTATTTTAGCCTCCCCGACCGGCCCCCAGGGAGGCCCATTGCTGGCGGCCTACCGGGATATTTCCCTGTCCTCCAGCTTTTCCCATAACTTCATTCATGCTAGCAGGTTAATACATTTTGCCTACTTCGGTTTGAAAACAATAGGCCATGTCTACCTTCACTGACATGGCATTCCGGAATGTCTGACAGTGTTAGGTCTTGAACAAAAGCACAAGGGAAAAATTCAAAAGAGCCATTAGGATTTTTCTGACATAAGTGTGAGTTAATATTATGAGGCATAGTTCTCTTTAAACCATTTGTGTATCAAGTTTCTCCCTATGGAGTGGTTGATCTATCCCAGAATTGCTATACTTTTTAGCTCATATGGCCAATAGACAAGGCACGGGTGAGAGCTGTCCCATACAGGTGGGTAGGCCCCAGTCAGAGGCTGGCTGTTCTGAGGGGTCTGTGCCTTCTCCACAACAGATACTGCACCCTCCAACTACAAGCAAGACCCTCTGCAGCACCCCACAGCCTGACCCTGCATTCCACCCCTCCTCTGGACTGTACGAGGACTAGGCTGCTTACTGACCTGGGATGCCAGTCATTCCAGCTCCGCTGGTACTGCTTGTTGCCGCTGCACACCCGAGAACAGTTGCCCCATGTGCAAATAGTTTGTACCTGGGCTGTTATTGTATAGCCTCTCCCATCCCTTGTGCTCCATTTCCAAATATATTTGCTCTACAGCTTCTTCTTATTAGCAGCAATCTGCCTGGTGTGGCTGCCGACAGCCTGTTACCCAGATAGCTCAGTGAAAATAAACAAGATTTTAAATTCATATGGACAGTAGGCAGAGGTTGGTAGTCAGTCCATTTTACAGGAGATTGATGCTGGTCACCATCGAAGTCTGTATAAGTGATTAACTAGCACTTGCTTGTAATACATTTTTGTAATACTCTTCAGCCAGAAATACAACCAATGGATAAAGATGTTGACAGCCTCTTTTTAAGAAGCAGCAGTTCTCAATCAGTAGATGAATAATATTTCTTCTCCAATGCATTTCGTATTTAAAAATACTTCAACAGGAAGTTCATGACTACATTAGGGAACCCCTAGCTCCACCCATGGCTACTCAGCCAGTCCTCAAATTAAGCCAACCCTAGTTCTAGCCACTGTTTCCTGGCACAGAATATACAAAAAAGAAAAATGAAAAAGCTTTTACCTCTTGGTTGCAAGATCTCCAACACTTCGCTCTGCAATGGCACATGAGAGTGAAAAAACGTGAGTTGTATCAGCATTGAGAGGCTACTATGCCTAGAACAAGACACTTTACCTTGTTCTCGCTTGATGGGTGCTCCTCACAATTGTTTGTCTCCCTAAGTATAAGGGCATCCCAGGCATGGGCCCTTGCTTCCATGTGCCTAGAGGAAGTCAACTACAACACGCTGATGAGGTCCACACAGATCAAAATGTATGTATGTGTATTTTGTTGGTTCTCTTGTGCAGAGTGCAGTTACCTGACATTTCTGAGCTGGACTGTCTATGGGCAAGTCCGGTTGGATATGGATATTTCTTTTCTGCAATGTTACATGGGAGTGAAAAATGTGAGTTGTAGCACCAATGAGAGGCTATCAACCTAGAGCAAGACACTTTACCTTGTTTGTGCTTGATGGGTGCTCCTCACAATTGTTTGTATCTCTAAGTATAAGGGTGTCCCAGGCATGGGCCCTTGCTTCCATAAGCCTATAGGGATTCAGCTGCACCACACTAACGAGGCCCACATTGGCTGAAAACGTTCATCTGTGGTTTTGCTGTCTCCCTTGTGCTGAGAGAATTTGCCTGATATTTTGGAGCTGGACTGTCTGTGGGCAAGGCCAGTCTGATATGGATATGGAGATTTTCTCTCTGCAATGGCACATGGGAGTGAAAAACATGAGTTGTAGCAGCATTGGGAGGCTACCATGCCTAGAGCAAGACACTTTACCTTGTTCGTGCTTTGTGAGTGCTGCTCACAATTGTTTGTCTCCCTAAGCATAAGGGCATCCCAGGTATGGACCCTTGCTTCCATATGCCTAGAGGGATTCAGTGGCACCACACCAATAAGGCCCACATAGGCTGAAAATGTATGTCTGTGGTTTTGCTGTCTCCCTTGTGCGAAGAGGATTTGCCTGACATTTTGTAGCTGGTATGGGTATGGGTATGGATATGAATATGGATATGGATATGAATATGGATATGAATATGGTTATTTCCTTTCTGCAGTGGTACATGTGAGTAAAAATGTGAGTTGTAGCACAATCGAGAGGCTATCATGCCTAGAACAAGATACTTTACCTTGTTCATGCTTGATGGGTGCTCCTCACAATTGTTTGCCTCCCTAAGTATAAGGTCATCCCAGGCATGGACCCTTGCTTCCATGTGCCTACAGGAATTCAGCTGCACCACACTGACAAGGCCCACATAGGCTGAAATGTACATCTGTGGTTTTGCAGTTTCTTGTGCGTAGAAGATTTGCCTGATATTTCTGAGCGGGGCAGTCTGATATGGATAGTTCCTTTCTGCAGTGGCACCATTCAGAGGCTACCATGCTTAGAACTAGACGCTTTACCTTGTTTGCACTTGATGGGTGCTCCTCACAATTGTTTGTCTCCATAAGTATAAGGGCATCTCAGGTATGGGCCCTTGCTTCCACGTGCCTAGAGGGATTCAGCTGTACCACACACCGATGAGGCCCACAAAGGCTGAAAACATACATCTGTGGTTTTGCTGTCTCTCTCATGCGGAGAGGGTTTGCTTGACGTTTCGGAGCGGGACTGACTGTGGGCAGGGCCAGTCGGATATGGATATGGATATGGATATTGCTTTTTTTTGCAATGGCAAATGAGAGTGAAAAACGTGCGTTGTAGCACTGTTGAGAGGCTACCATGCCTAGAACAAGCCATTTTACCTAGGTGCTCCTCACAATTGTTTGTCTCCCTAAGTATAAGGGCATCCCAGGCATGTGCCTTTGCTTCTAAGTGCCTGTCTCCCTCGTATGCAGAGGATTTGCTTGACATCTCAGAGCTGCACTGTCTGTGGGCAGGCCAGTCTCATATGGATATGGAGATGTTCCCTCTGCAATGGCACATGGGAATGAAAAAAGTGAGTTGCAGCACCACTGAGAGGCTACCATACCTAGAACAAAACAATTTTGCCTTGTTCACGCTTGTTGGGTGCTCCTCACAATTGTTTGTCACCCTAAGTATAAGGACATCCCAGGTATGGGCCATTGCTTCCATATGCCGAGAGTAATTCAACTGCACCACACCAACGAGGCCCACATACTCGGACCTGGACCTGGACCTGGACCTGGACCTAGACCTGGACCTCTCTGCAATGGTATATAGAAGTAAAAAAACATGAGTTGTATTGTCATTGAGAAGCCACCATGCCTAGAACAAGATACTTTACCTTGTTTGCACTTGATGGGTGCTCCTCACAATTGTTTGTCTCTCTAAGTATAAGAGCATCCCAGTTATGGGCCATTGCTTCCATTTGCCTAGAGGGATTCAACTGCACCACACCAAAGAGGCACACATAAGCTGAAGTGTACATCTGTTTTTGAGGTCTCTGTCTTGTGCTTAGAGGATTTACCTGACATTTCTGAATTGGGCTGTTTTGGGCAGAGCCAGTCTGATATGGATATGGATATGGATATAGATATTGATAGTGATATTTTCTCTCTGCCATGACACATGGGAGTGAAAAACAGGAGTTGTAGCACTATTGAGAGGCTACCATGCCTAGAACAAGACACTTTACTTTGTTTGCCCTTTATGGGTGCTCTTTCCAATTGTTTGTCTCCCGAAGTATAAGGGCATCCCAGGTATGGGCCTTTGCTTCCATATGCATAGAGGGATTCAGTTACACCATGCCAATGAGGCCCACATAAGCTAAAACGTACATTTGTGGTTTTGCTGGGCCAGTCTGATAAGGATATGGAAATTTCCTCTTTACAATGGCACATGGGAGTGAAAAATGTGAGTTGTAGCACTGTTGAGATGCTACCATGCCTAGAACAAGACACTTTACCTTGTTCATGCTTGATGGGTGCTCCTCATAATTGTTTGTCTCCCTAAGTATAAGGGTATCCCAGGCATGGGCCCTTGTTTCCATGTGCCTACAGATATTTAGCTGCATCACACCGAGAAGGCTGCTATAAGCTGCAACGGACGTCTGTGGTTTTGCTGTCTTTTTCGCATGGGCAGGATTAGCCTATCATTTTGGAGCAGGACTGTCTGTGGACAGGTCCAGACTGATATGGAGATTTCTCTTTTGCAATGGCATGTGGGAGTGAAAAACATGAGTTGTAGCACCATGGAGAGGCTACCGTGCTTGAAACAAGACACTTTTCCTTGTTCTTGCTTGATAGTTGCTCCTCACAATTGTTTGTCTCTCTAAGTATAAGGGCATCCCAGGCATGGGCCCTTGCTTTCATGTGCCTAGAGGGATTCAGCCGCAACACACTGACGAGACCCACATAGGCTAAAATGTACATCTGTGGATTTGCCGTCTCTCTTGTGGAGAGACTTTGCTTGACATTTCGGAGCTGGACTGTCTGTTGGCAGGGACAGTCTGATATGGAGATTTTCTCTCTGCAATGGCACCATTGAGAGGCTACAATGCATAGAACAAGACACTTTACCTTGTTCTCGCTTAGTGGGTGTTCCTCACAAGTCTTTGTCTCCCTAAGTATAAGGGCATCACATGCATAGGCCCTTGCTTCCATGTGCCTAGAGGGATTCTGCGGCACCAAACCTATGAGGGGTACATAATATAGGTCTGTGGTTTTGCTGTCTCTTTCATGTGGAGAGGGTTTGCCTTACATTTCAGAGCAGGACTGTTTGTGGCCAGAGTCAGTCTGATATTGATATGGAGATTTTTTTTCTCTGCCATGGCACATGGTGTAGCAGCACTGAGAGGCTACCTTGAGTAGAACAAGACACTTTCTCTTGTTTGTGCTTGATGGGTGCTCCTCACAATTGTTTATCTCCCTAAGTATAAGGGCATCCCAGGCATGGGTCCTTGCTTCCATGTGCCTAGAGAGAATCAGCTGCACCAAACTGACAAGGCCCACGTAGGCTGTCATTTCGGAGCTGGACTGTCTATGGGCAGGGTCAGTCTGATATGGATATGGATATGGATATGGCTATGGAATTTCCTCTCTGTAGTAGCACATGGTAGACCACCAGGCCTAGAACAAGACACTTTACCTTGTTTGCACTTGATGGATGCTCATCACGATTGTTTGTCTCCCTAAGTATAAGGGCATCCCACGTATGGGCCCTTGTTTCCATGTGCCTACGGGTGTTCAGCTGCGTCACACTGACGAGGCCCATATAAGCTGAAACAGACGTCTGTCTTTTCGTGCGGGCAGGATTTGCCCGACATTTTGGAGCGGGACTGTCTGTGGACAGGGCCTGTCTGATATGCAGATTTCTCCTTTGTAATGGCACGTGGGAGTGAAAAACATGAGTTGTAGCACCATGGAGAGGCTACCATGCCTGGAACAAGACACTTTACCTTGTTCTTGCTTGATGGTTGCTCCTCACAATTGTTTTTCTCCCTAAGTATAAGGGCATCCCAGGCAGAGGCCCTTGCTTTCATGTGCCTAGAGAGATTCAGCTGCAGCACACCTATGAGGCCCACATAGGCCGAAACGTAAGTCTGTGGTTTTGCTGTATCTG
Organism: Rhinophrynus dorsalis; assembly: GCA_037306005.1. Taxonomy (NCBI): domain Eukaryota; kingdom Metazoa; phylum Chordata; class Amphibia; order Anura; family Rhinophrynidae; genus Rhinophrynus; species Rhinophrynus dorsalis. The sequence goes on from CM074725.1 coordinate 152,947,953, forward strand.
TCATGTGGAGAGAATTTGCCTTACATTTCGGAACAGGACTGTCTGTGGCCAGAGCCAATATGATATTGATATGGAGATTTTCTTGCTGCAATGGCACATGGGTGTGAAAAATGTGAGTTGTAGCAGCACTGAGAGGCTAGCATGCAAAGAACAAGACACTTTACCTTGTTCGCGCTCGATGGGTGTACATCACAATTGTTTGTCTCCCTAAATATAAGGGCATCCCAGGCATGGGCACTTCCTTCCGTGTGCCTAGAGGGATTCAGCTGCACCAAACTGACAAGACCCACGTAGGCTTAAATGTATGTCTGTGGTTTTGCTGTCTTTCTCGTGCAGAGAGGAGTTGCCTGCCATTTAGCAGCTAGACTGTGTATGGGCAGGGCCAGTCTGATATGGAATTTCCTCTCTGCAATGGCACATAGGAGGCCACCATGCCCAGAACAAGACACTTTACCTTGTTCACGCTTGATGGGTGCGCATCACGATTGTTTGTGTCCCTAAGTATAAGGGCATCCCACATATGGGCCCTTGCTTCCATATGCCTAGAGGGAGTCAGCTGCACCTCATCGACAAGAACCACATAGGCTGAAATCTATGTCTGTGGTTTTGCTGTCTCTTTCGTGCAGAGAGTATTTGCTTGACGTTTAGGAGCTAGACTGTGTGTGGGCAGGGTCAGTCTGATATGGATATAGAGATTTTCTCTCTGCTATAGCACATGGGAGTGAAAAATGTGAGTTGTAGCACCAATGAGAGGCTACCATGCCTAGAACAAGACGCTTTACCCTGTTCGTGCTTGATGGTTGTGCCTCACAATTGTACTTGCTCAGTAATGCTTTGACATATGAGAGTTTAAATAATAGCGTGTAAAGGGTATAAAAGTGGTGCAGGGATATGAGATTTCTCTGGACACACACACAATTCAGAATGTGGGTGTGGCCAGCACAGTTGAAGCTCCCCTCAAAATGAGGAGCACTAGGCAGTGGCCTAATCTGCCTATTGGTAAATCCAGCCCTGAGTTTTATTTAACATCTTTTGCCTGTGCATGCTATGGGGCAGTCTTGCTGACATTAAAATCCTAGTGCTGGTGTAGACAGTCCACAGCACCTATGAGTTTTAATGCACAGTTCCCATTACAGCCTTTACTCTGTATGTTTTCTATAGCAATTCAATAGCAGCTTTTGCCTCAGCTGCTTGGGAGGAAACTATTGTTGAGTAGAGGAAATCCAGGAGGTAGATATGCCCAGTTGTGACTGCTGATAACGACTTATTTTTGATCTCACTGGTTTGTGTGAACCTATTTTTTTTTTGTGAATTTCTACTTGGCTTGTTATTTTACTAGTTTTAATAGATTACTACATTATATCGCATTGGTTCTTTTGTTCTTTTTTCAATAGCAAGGTGTGTTGTAATATTGGCCCAGTTCAGAAACTAATTAGCATAATGTGCCAAACTATACCACCAAATAATGAAGGTTAATTCTTCAAAAACTATTTACTTCTTCAAAAACTGTTTATATTTCAAATATAAATGAATATCACTTGCTAGTGTATAGCCATATAACTCCTGTTCGACAGCCTAAGGGCTCATGGGAAATATTGATGAGATGTTCCCACTAACTCTGCATCAACTATCCAGCTGATTTTAATAAAACTTTGGTAGCACAAGGGTTAACTGGAGTATAGATTATCCAGTGAATGAAAATCCCAATTCACTGCAAATTACTGAAAATTTTCAAACATTTTGTACTTTCGCTTTAGATCCATAATGTTTCCTAAGCCCTAATTATTTCTGCTGGTTACCCAGTTGGTAGTTCAGCCGCTACATAGTGCCTATATACCAGTATGGAGTACAAAAGTACATATAAACTGGTACTCATATGCTCAGATGGCACCCATAGAATGGGGACAATAGCGCTCCCAGGAAAATTATGTCTCGTCACTGAAACAAACCCCTTTATCTGTCCATCACCCCTGCCTCCATCTGCATCTAATATCTGCTGAAAACGTATTCACAAAATAATTATGAATCATTCTGCAGATAACCCTTTGAGAATGTAAGTATTATTCAATAAGTCAGTAATTTCCAAATTAAATTAAGGTCCTGGGGCTTTATGCTGCCCTTGGTCATGATAACCCAGCCCTTTATGCAGTTTTGATTAAAGGAGTATTACCGGAAATTATAAAAGTTTCTTGAACATAAACAGTCAAGCAAGCATTTGATTTTCAGAAAGGTCTATGTAGTGTATACAGCAAAATTCAAGAAAGTTTGATAGTCTAGCAAAGGACTGCACAACATTCCATTCAAGCTTTTATTTTGTGTATAGGGGCAGGGCTTAAAATTTGTAGTCCTTTGCTACTAGCCAGACCTGAAAAGTTACTCGCCACTGCAAGCCATAGCATACCCACCAGGGCTGAATTTCTATTCGCCAGGGCTAAATTATTACTCACCATTGGCTAGTGGAGAGTGGAAATTTTGAGCCCTGATAGGGGAATAATTGTCTCTAATTCTATTGTTTAGTAGTACCAAGCCTTCAATTCATTTTCCCCTCTCTGTCTGGTCCTTCAGCAAAATAGTTTGGATACCACTACTTAAATGTTCATTTACATTGCACAATTGCACTAGCAGGAAAATTATGTCTTGTCGCTGCCTGGAAAAGGAAGCAACCCCCTATATCTGTAGACTACCTCTTCTGCATTTAATATCTACTGCAAAATAATTCACACCAGAATGACGGATCATTCTGTGGATAACCCTTTGAGAATGTTAGTATGCTATACAATAAATCAGTAATGTCCAAATTAAGGTCCTGGGGCCTTTTGCTGCCTATGGCCATGATAATCCAGCCCTTTATGCAATTTCAATTAAAGGAGTCTTACTGTGAAATATAATAGTTTCTTGAACATTAGCAGTGAAGCAGACATTTAATTTTCAACAAGGAAGTCTATGTAGCAAAATGCAAGGAAGGGTGTGAGCCAAGCAAAGGACTACACTGTAGTCAGTATAAACCTTTATTTTGTGTCTAGCAGAATATGTGTCTCTAATTCTGTTACACTATATTGTAGTACCCGGCCCTCGATTCATGTACTCTCTCTCTCTGTCTGGTCCTTGAGCAAAATAGTTTGGACACCACAGTGTAAATGTTTATTTGAACTGCAAACACTACTGGTTTCAAACAGTTAGTGACATGTCCTAAAATCTATTTGACTGGGAACTTTATATTTCAAAGATCTTGAGGTCTGCTCATTTAAAGTTACTGTGTATGTTAATTTGGCTTTATTATTTTATTGATCATATTACTTTGAGGGCAGCAATCATAGGGATAGTGTCTTTTTTGACAGATTTGCTCATCTTTGAGAGGACATGCTGATAAAGCAGGGGATGCACTGTGAGCTCCTGTGGATCAATACAGGAAGCAGAACAGACATCTGAAAAGAGGCACTGATGAACCCTCATTGGTTCGCTCAAGAAGCAGTTCAATCTCATTGGGCCATATGTTCAAAGGGATAACAACAAAAAATTGTCATATGAAAGACAAAAATAAGTAATTGAATGCATGAATGACATATTTTCTATAGAGTATACAACAAAAAACTAGTAATGTCCGTTGTGTACGACAAAACTCCAGAATTGACGGGCAAAGGGGCGGGGCAAGGACATGGCTAAGCTATTCTTCAGTGTCGTACAAAGGAAGAGAAAATTTGGCGTAACTAAAAACAAAAAATGTCTTGCAAAAGACAAAATTTGTACATTAACGAAAAAAGTGGAGGGAATGCATTCTGAATGTGAGAAATTTTGTCTTTAGTTAAGACATTTTTGTCTTTAGTTAAGACAATTTTTAAGACATTTTTGTTGTTAGGTAAGACATTTTTTTGTCGTTACATACAACAATTTCAGTCAGGACAAACAACATATTTCCAATCACAACCAACGCTCTCTGAAAATATTAATGAGCCCAACGACACTGTACTTTGAAAAGTCGTTACAAACGACAAAAGCTATTTTCGCTACTTCTTTGAACATATGGCCCCTTGGGTTGCCTGCACAGTTCCCATACACCTTACTGAAGAGCTTCCAAGTCCAGCACTAAGGATCTATGAAAAAGGCATGAGTGACACTGGCTAAGAGCTTGCACAGGAAGAGACTGTTAATTGCCAATTAAGACTTTGGATGTTTGTATGGCTTTGGAGACCTCGCTATTATTCAAGGGATAAAATATGTCTTTATTTGCAGGCTAGAGGCCAATGGAAGGTAATCTGACTCCCTAGATGTTGTATATTGCAACTCACATCATCCCTATACAGCCATTGGTTTTAGTTCCCAACAAATGGCGAGCCAAAGGTTGCCTTACTAGAGACTAAGGGTATTTTTTTTTGTGCCAGGTAATAATGGTTGACGTTAGGCGTTAGGTCATGTGAGGAGTGGGGGAGTAGACATGGGCACGCCATAAGGAACCTAGTCTAGCTGTGCTGGATATGCAAATACACCACTGTCTGCTCTACATTTTTGCATTATTTTTGCAGTTGCAGGTATATTTACTGAGCTTAATTTTATTTTATTTTATTCACAACTAGTCATGAGAGACATCAAGCTTCAGCTGTATGAATGAGAAATCTTATAAAGAAAGCTGTATCCACAGTTCTTTAGAATGGTATAAGCATTTTCATTATAGACTACAAGAGTTATTTAGTCATGTATATTTAGATATGCCTAATTGCTACATGAAGGATTCCAATATTGGTAAATTGTTTTCTTATATATATATTCCTATCAGCATATTTGCCTTTAATGTTAATTACACAATACAAAAAAGACATGTATGTACAGTAACAGACAAACGTTTTAGGCAGGTGTGAAAAAATGCTGTAAAGTTAGAATACTTTCAAAAAGAAGACATGTTAACAGTTTATATGCATCAATTAACAAAATGCATAGTGAGTGAACACAACGAAAATCAAAATCAAATCAGTATTTGTTGTCACCACCCTTTGAACTGTGGTTAGTTCTCCCAGATGTTTGGAACAAGTTCCTTAAAAAACTGTGTGCAAGTGTACCTAGAAGAACTGATGCTGTTTTGAAGTCAGAGGATGGTCCCACCAAATATCGATTTGATTTAGATTTTTTCTTCTATTCACTCACTGTGCATTTTGTTAATTGATAAAAAATAAACTATTAGCATGTCTATTTTTGACAGCATTCTTACGTTACAACATTTTTCACACCTGCCTAAAACTTTTGCACATTACTGTATATCAGCAAAATGGAACAATTCTGGGGCAACCCAAGTTCGTTATAGGAGATAAATAAAAATGTCAACTGATATAAATGTAAATAAAGAGTCAGTGAAGCTCAGCTAGGAATAAGCCTGCAATACAAATTTACAGGCTCTACAGAAATAGTGTTTTACCCAGAGTGCAACCTCTTTTAGCCCACTAGTGCCTTTCACAGAGAGAAAATATCCTAAAGCATATCATACCGGTCCTTCCATTATAGCAGTCCAGCCATGAAATGCTAGGCAATTCCTCTCTAAACAAGAGAAGCAGCCAACCCCAGCCATAGATATAGATATAGATATAGATATAGATATAGATATAGATATAGATATAGATATAGAGCCTTATTGGGCCTCATCAGTGAGGTGCAGTTGAACTCTCAATGCACTGTGAGCAAGGGGGTCCAATGCTGGATTCTATTACCCTTGGGGTGACTAGGACCAATATGATATGCTTTAAGATATTTTCTCTCTGTGAAAGGCACTAGTGGGCTAAAAGAGATTGCACCCTGGATAGGACACCCATCCTATAGAGCCTGAAAATTTGTATAGCAGGCTCATTCCTAGTTGAGTGTCTCTCTGACTCCAGTCTACATATGCAAATTGATATAAACGGTCATTTGAATGCTTGGAAAAATTTTTGTATCCTGCTGACAGACAGCATTTTTGCTGTCCCTCAGTTTAGGTATGATTTCCATTGGTAACGTTCTATTTAAAATAGAAAACT